>OV656873.1:7941749-9141749 GCA_927399465.1 Sarcophaga caerulescens | reverse complement strand
TTAACGACTTTTCCACTGAAGACCAAGTTGGAATTGCATCTACAACATACATAGACAAAATATAGAGTTTCCAACTCAATTTCATATGTAATTACAGCTAATATAAGCATTTTTACCGAATTAGTGAAAAAAGTGGACAAAAGCGGACATTTTGAAAAATAAATACTTTTTAGTTTACTAAAATACTTTTAAGTTACGTGTGGTAAAGTAGTGGACAAATAGCGGACGAAAAAAAAATAGCGGACAGGAAGTTAAAATAGCGGACTGTCCGCTATAATAGTGGACGGATGGTCACCGTAGTTATATAGTCTAGCAACGCTAACTAACCAGCAACTCAGTCTTCTCTAATTGTTTGTCAAAGTTCAACTCTGTTAATATGGTCATCAGTTGAAGCCGATTGTGTATCAGGCCATCTTCCAATTTCCAAGTCTCCTTATCGAATTGGTCGAGATTGTTTTGATAATTTTCGTAGGAACAGTTATCGAATTGAAAAATATTTAAAGGTTAATTTTGATTTTGAAAATCGATTCGAATTAATTTAAATGCTGCTAGTACATTACGCCTACACTTTATTCTATTTACAATTTGCCTCTCAAGTACATATGTATATTCAACTCTTTCAGCTTAATTCGTTTAATATTGTGATTATATTTTTGCAATTTTTTTTTTAGAAATATTGCAAATGGTGTCAGGCGAGTGTTCAGCCTATAAATCACAATATGTTCTGAATTTAATTATCATTAATTAATAGCATTGGGGCGTTAGTTAGAACAATAATAACGTTTTAAAACTCATTAGCAAAAATTCGTTATTAATTATTAGCAATCTTAATAGTTTCTGGCTAAAAGTTTTAAATTAAAATGCTTTTCATTATTATTACAAGACAGTATAGAACAGAAGGTATTTATTAAATAATGGACTAGTTTTACTTATTAATTATTTATTTATTTATTAAAAAAAAAAAAAAAAAAAAAAAATAAAGAAAAACGAAACAATAACAATTATATTGAACAAAACAAAATAACATATAAAATCGATTTTATATAAAGTGTATATATACACATACATATATATGTACATATACATTTGTACTATATAACAAAAATAAAGATTTCGAAAAAAAAAAAAAAACTGATACAAGACGGCAAATGCTAGCACGTTCTCAATGGATGCTTTATAGAATATTTTAATAATTTTTTTTTTTTTATATTTTTGTTTTTTATTTGCGTTAAACTATTTAACCAGATACAACTTGTTTAATTAAAATAGCATCAGAGCAATGAAAAATAATACTAAAACACATTAAAACGAAAGAATGCATCCAGAGAACACAAGGCATTATAAAAAAAAAAAAAATAATAAAAAAAATATAAAAATAATGTCTATAATAACATATGAAACAAAATTAAAAGTTCAACAACAACAATTTCAATTATCAATTACAACATTTCTTTATTCTTTATTAAATTACAATATTTTTTTTTTTTTTTTTTTTTTTTGATTTCATAAGAAGAAAAAATATTTAATAAAGAAACAAAAAACTTTATTTTGTTTTATTTTTCCTATAAATAATTTATTGTCTTTTATTATAATTAGAGAATAGAGTTGAATTGAATTTTTTCTTTTGTTTTTAGTTGAATATCACAATAAAATAAAATAAAATAAAATAAAAGAAACCAAACAAAACAAAACAAATCAAAATACCATACTCGTAAAAACAACGTTTTAAGTTTAGCTTTTCCAGCGTTATTAATTATTTTTTTCTTTTTTACTATTTTATATTCGTATGCATACATATATATAACCTGATTATTAAAATATAAAACATGATATTATTAAATGAAATAAATATAAATTATTAAATCAAGTAATAATAGTATTAACGATTACGATGCTACAACGTTTGAGATAATAAATATAACGTAACGAATTATAATGTTAAATCAATGCTCTTTCAATGTTTTTCTTCTTTTGTTGTCTATAGATTTAAAATTCTTTTACTCGTAAACAAAACTAAAAACAACAATAATACATTTTCTAGCAAAGATTAATTTAGTATTTTCAAACCCCTTTTCAAAAATATGAAATCATGACAGTTTTCCTATGCCACCAATAGTTCAATTTTATAATAATATTGTAGTATTTTTTTTAAAGCCTATAATATCCATATTTTATGTTTAAAAAGGACTATATAAGTCCCTGTTCTTTCTAATTTTATGTATTTCGAAATTTAATTACATACATACATACATAATTGGTCATTACAACCCTTCAGTTAGGATTATTGACCTAGTTTCTCACACCACTTATGTTGTGTGTGTTAATTTTATACATAAGTGGCGGGACCTACAGTTTAAAGTCGACTCCGAACGACAGATTTTTGAGAAACTTTTCATAGCAATTTTGTTTGCTCTCAGAGTTTTTGTAAGAAATCTACTGAGAGGAAATCGCCGAAGAAATCCTTTTTGTAGTTTGTTTTGATGTCTGGCCAGGGGCTCGAACCCTGGCTTTGCGTCTAATAAGCCAACACACTACCTACTAGACTACGGCGACTAAATTTAATTGCCAACTCAAAATTATAGAAATTGTGATAGTTTCTCAAACTAATTGGAATCTCCCTGAATTGCTTGCTCAGTGCTTTAACCACGTGCTTTAACCACTTCACCATACCATCTCTTGAATGACGTGTTAAACATATTATAAACTGTACCCATTTTCTTTAAATAGCTTTAAAAGAAACTTTTCATTTTCGATCTTCAAATCAGCTACAGATATGGCATAATGGCAACCATGCCTTGAAGTTTATTCTCGCCAATCCTTTCTATTTTCTGCTATTCAATATTCGAAAAAAGGCAAACTAAAGAGAAGTGTTCAAAGAAGAATGATTACAATAATTTTGTGTTGTTGTTGTAATCAGCCCATATGAGGGTTTTCATTGTAAAGTCTTAAGCAAGAATCGGAAAGGTATTGAAGAAGTTATCCTTTATGAAAGATTTTACTGTATACAATATACAGCTACTCACACTCAAAATGGGACACATATTAACAATCTTATATTGCTATATTTATAAGTTAAAATAAAAACTCCAATTTACTGTTTAGAATTTTTATTTATTATATTTTATTTATTATGGGAATATAAAAAGAAAACTAAAAATAAATTCAATTAATTCAACAAAATAACTCTTAAATTAGTCACTTCATGATTCATTGATTTAAAACTAAGCTCCTCACACTCAAAGTTGGACAATATAAATATCATATTTATATTTGAATTGGTAAGCAATTTTAATACTTGGTTGACTTGCCCTTGTTTGTAATCACAGCTTCTAAACGCCGTGGAATACTTTCAATCAATTTTTTGCAAAATTCGGGTTCAATATTGTACCACTCTTCGGTTACGACCTCCTTTAATGTGGCAATACTTTTGGGCTTCGTTTTGGCTACTCTTTTCTTTAACTTTGCCCATAAATGCTCTATTACATTCAAATCTCGAGACTGGGGAGGAGTCTCCATCACTGTTGGGCAATTATTAATGAGCCAATTCCGTGCAGTCCAAGATTTGTGCTTGGGGTCGTTGTCGTGGTAGAATACGAAGTCGTCTTTTATGCCAAGACTTTCTGCACTTTCTAACACGTTTTCTTTAAGAATGTCAATGTAATACTTCGAATCCATAATTCAGTTCACAAAATGTATTTCACCTACTCCAGCTGCCGACATACAGTCCCATATCATAAGAGAACCACCACCGTATTTGACTGTTTTTTTTTTTAATGGTCTTGTCTTGAAATTCAGCACGAGGTTTGTTGCGCCAAGCGAATCTTTTAACATCTGGTTGTTGAATTAATTGAATTTTTTTTTTTAGTTTTCTTTTTATATTCCCTTAATAAATAAAAATTCTAAACAGTAAATTGGAGTTTTTATTTTAACTTATAAACATAGAAATAAATATAAGATTGTTAATAATGTGTGTCCCATTTTGTGTGTCAGTAGCTGTATTTTATAAATAAGTTAATTTTCTATTAAATTTTTTCGCCTTAAAGTAGGCCTTATTAATGATTCATTGGATTCCTTAAGACGTCATCCCTTATAATTAAAAAAAACAACAGAAAGGCATTGGATTTAATATTCTTCGAACTTATGTATGTTAGAGGAACTCACTCAAAGCGATATCTAAAATAATATTAAGTTTTAGTAAGAATTAAGAAAATTAATTTTTAGTGTAAAATAAACAATTAAAAATTTAAAAAAAAAAAAAAATCAACAAGCAGGAGGCAGCAAAATTCAAAATTAATCAAAACAACTCTGCGTTGTGTGACTGAGGAAGAAACATTTATTCGTGCCAACAAAAACAATGTTTTTAAGAACAAAAAAAAAAAAAAAAAAGATTTTTTTTATGAAATGTGCTTTATAAACAGGGGAAACATTTGATTTGCATAGCAGCTTTTATTGAACAATAAAATTTGAAATCAAAAACAATTTTTGTGTATGCATATAAGAGTGTCTGCGAATTTTGTTTTTAAAGATTTTTGTTTAAAAGAAACACGATTTTTATTTTTCAATATTTTTTCTTGTTTAAAGGGTTGGGAATTGTTTTTTTTTTTTTTTCTTGTTAAACTTATTGGAGTTTTAAATGTGTTGTGACTGTGTGTGGTGTAATTGGAATTTGTGGTGCCTGGGTTTCAATTTTTTTTTATTTTTTTTTTGAGTGAATGTGGCTGAAGCAGAGTTTTCTTGATTATAATTTTGAATTTAATTTTAATAATCAACAGGCGAAAAGAATTTTTTTTCCAAAAAAAAAAAAAAAAATTTCATCAACAGGAGTTTCCAGCTTTATTTTTTGTGTTTTTCAAAATACATATTTTTTTAGCATCAAAGTAATAAAAGTTTTTCATCTTTATTTGAAATAAAAACTTGAAACAAATGAATTCAACGCTAAACCAACCAACAATTGGATATAAAAAAAAAACGTAATTTGTTAAAAATTTTATATTTCAATTAATTTTGAAATTGTTTGTGTTTTTAAGCACCAATTGAAAACAACAAAACAAACCTAGAAGCTAAAGAAAAAAAATAAACAAGAACAGAAACAGTAACAAAAAAAAAAACAAAAAAAAAACATTTTATTCCAAATCCATCTTTAAAAAATCTTACTCCCCCGGAAAACTAAAGAATAAATATGATAAATATTTATATGCCAGAGTTTTTTTTTTTAAAGGAATAAACAAAAACCAAAAAGTAAAAGATAAAAGCATTATTTGCTTATAAAATATCAAGGCTGATATACATATATGCAATGACCAAACAACATAAACCAATTCCGATATGAATTGAATATTTAACTTAAAAAATAAAAAAAAAAAATTGCAAAAAAAAAAATAGAAAATCTTAAAGAAAAAAAAAAAAAAAAATAAATAAACACCAGGATTTTTTAACAACATTAATCTGAAAATATTATTTTTACTTTATTTTCCTTCTCTTAGCAATTTAGGTTCGTGAAATGCGTTTATTATAAAAAAAAAAAGTAAATTATAGAAAATTTAATTAAAAATACCTAAAAATAATCATATAAAATAAAATAATATTACATACATATATGTATACCATACTATATATATAGAAAAACAACCAAACAAACAAATGCTACAGAATTAGAAAATCGAATAACGATATCAAAATACCAAAGACTAAAGAAAAGCCAAGAAAACTGAAATCAATGCAAGAAAAGTCATTATTAAAGAAGGAATAAGAAATACGGAATACAGAAGACAGAATAAATTTGATTACAATAATACCCATTTAGAATATGAAGACAAGCTTTAGAAAATGGATTCAATACGAACATAATGGATTAATATTATGGACGAAAGCAAAAAAGGAAAAAAAAGGGCAAATCTCCCTAGGAAAAAATGGAAACCGATATTGAAACAATTGAAATTGAATCTGGAATTGAGTAATAAGAAACAGAAATAATTATAAAAATCATATTTTATTCAATAAAAAAAAAAAAAAAAAAAAAAAATCAAATATTATCACCATCCTTCCTACCTACCACCCTATCCTCTTCAGTTGCTGTGTGCTCTACTACTACTACTTGTGTATGTATGTTCTGCTACCAAAATACCACCTTGTTACTACTACCACACCACACTACTCTACTACTACTGACATCTTAACTGTTTTGCTGCTTTTTTTGGGGCCGTTCGTTCATCCATCAACTCAGCTGCATCTGTACATTAGGGTACTGGTTTAAAAAAAAAAAAAAAAAAAAAAAAAAAACAATTTAAATTAAAATTAAAGCAAATCTATATAAAAATATATTTTCCAACATACTCTATATACATTTTAAATTTAATATTTATTTACTTTTATATATTTTATATATAATTTCTTATATATATCTTAAATATATCTTATATACAACATATATATTTAAAAAACAAAATTCTATCATTACTTCACCACTTTATTTAAGTTAAAAATTAGTTATAAAGTACGTTTTAAATCATTTTACTTTAACCTACCTTACTAAACTCTATTCTATCCCTCTATATACCTACAATCCTTTTTTAAAAAGTTTTGTATATTTTCCTTAAAAACAAAAAAAAAAAACTTAACAAACTTTAACTTTTTTTTAAATTATTACACTATGCGACAAAATAGAAAAAATTTTATACACCCGGCTAATAACATAGCCTATGTTGTTCAGTTAGTTGAGTAGAATTCAAAAATGCCTTTTTTATATTTCTCGAACCCTCCAAACTTTTTTTTATTTGACAAAAACGTTTTTTTTTTACTTTTCGCACAAATTTATGGATTGCTCAAACATTTGTTGCCCGATTTCCATAATTTAAATCTTGTTGGAAAGGGGAGAGATGGACCTTTAAAACGGTATACATATATCTATTATTCGACTAAATGTGCTATGAGATTTGATGTGGTAAACTTGGAAAATGCGAATTTTTTTCACATTTTTCGAAGTTTGTCCATTCATAGTAGCGAACTTTAGTAAAAAAAATATAAGATAAGTGATAATATTCATAAAGTCTGTTCTCTTGTGAAGAGACTGAGTCATCATTTGATCAAATTGGACAAAAATTACCGTAGTTATTATTTAAAGAGTCTAACAGCCGAGTGATATTTTTTATATATGTCATCTCATCAAATGAACTTTTAGTTCAAAAATTTGCAGAATTTTTGTTGGATCTTGATTGTTTATCACAAAATGTGTCAATTTCACGTTTGAGCGACCACCAGAAATTGAGAGAAATAATAATATTTGGAAAAAACACAAATATTGGCCGACTTGTGATAGTCATGCAAATGTGAAATTGACACATTTGACACCATCTCTCCCCTTTCCAACAAGATTTAAATTATGGAAATCGGGCCAGAAATGTTTGAGCAATCCATAAATTTGTGCGAAAAGTCAAAAAATTACGTTTTTGTCAAATAAAAAAGTTTGGAGGGTTCGAGAACTATAAAAAAGGCATTTTTGAGTTCTACTCAACTAACTGAACAACATAGACTATGTTATTAGCCGGGTGTATTTTCGCTGTCGCACCGTGTTATCATTAATACTTATTAAACATTTTTAATAATGCACACACACACATACACTAGAAAGAGTGTGAGGGACTCTTTTATGGTTATCGAAATTTCGAAAACAATTTCATAAATTTGCCTACTTCTCTCATTATACTGGAACTTAAAAAGGAAATAGGAGAGAGATGAGAGTGTTTATAGGCAATAATACTGTAAGAGATAGGAAAGAATTATGCAGACAGAGAGAGTGTCTGAAAAAATTTTTTTTATAAAGCTTTGTGCTCTCGGCTATCTCAAAAATCACCAAGTTCTCCATAAAAGTATATAATTTGTGGGAATAAGTACCCTAGTTTCGTAAGAACAGTTTCTCTTGTACTATTGATAAAACACAGAAACTCATAGGACATACTGTGTCTCTACTCTAATGATATTTAATGAGTATCTTCATTCTGTCTTGTATGTATGTAGTCGAGGGAATTCCATATTCATATTGATATTTTTCAAAATTCAATTAATTCAGTACGTATTCGCGTAAAGCCATTCTGACATTGCCTAGCAACTGTTGATAAATGATTTGTAGTAAGCTTTTTTGTTCCAAAATCAAAAGGTTATGGTTTCCGTCAAAAGATGATGAACATTGCTGATTGATTCGAATTTATGGAAAGAAGGGAAGCAATCCCTGTTACAATAAAACAACGGGATCTATGTATATATCCCTATCTACATTGCCCTTTCAATTGCCACAAACTACTTAATTAGTGGATGAAATAATTTCATTTTTAGGGATAAAACTAAACGATTAGCCAAGTGTGTATTGCTATTGGGATATTTGTCAGGCTTCTTAGTCTCACTTTATCGACACATGAAGGGATTATATGAGCAAAATATTCACCCTTATTCTAGTTGTCGTCGTCGACGTCGTCTTGCGTCGACAGTTTAAAATTGGTATTCTGTTTGTCGTTATTGACAGTTATAGATGACTGTCGACACACATTTGGTATTCTGTGAGTCAATGCAACGTCGATATTGTGTTGTGTCGACTCTGATTTTATCGACATCATTTTTGGTAACGACGTCGACGGCGACGACGACGACGACAACCAGAATAAGGGTGATTAATTCGAATATTTATTTATGTTAAGCTCCATAAGAATACTTTATTGCCTTGGAAATGATGTGTTTGGAAGTGGATGTCTCCGCTATAATATTCGAAAATAATTCGTATCCGTATTATACATAGTTGAGTAACATAGCTTCAGTAAGATGCCTTGATTTTAATAGTGATTAAAAAATCAGGACTGTGTCCCAAACGAACTCCGATTCAAAAAGAAAAAAACTTTTCAGTTTGAATTAAATTATATTAATAATAATTCTATATATCGTTGGTCTCATGTAGAAAGGCCCTAACTCACACTTTTTTCGAAATTGATTTTTTTTTGTGATTCCAATGCATTTAACATAAATACACCTCCTTACAAAATTTAAGGCGATTTTATCAAAATGCGAATTAGGGCCTTTCTACATGAGACCAACGATATGTATTTCCCTTTGTGAATCATGTTTCGAATGCTTTTAATGGGTGATTTTTTAAGAGCTATAGGAAAATTTTTCAAAAAAAAAAACACATAAAATTCAGAAAAATTGATGAAATCTTTATTTGAATCGATAGTACGGTCAATATAATTTAATGTTTGAAGATTATTTCATGCAAATGTTGACCGCGACTGCGCCTCAAATGGTCCATCCGCTTAGTCCAATTTTGGCATACTCTTTCCAACATTTCGGCCGGTATCTCACGGCCAATTGAAGCGGGCTTGTCTTTATAGACATGAGCTTTAACATAGCCCCACAAAAAATAGTCTAAAGGCGTTAAATCGCACGATCTAGGCGGCTAATTGATCGGTCCCGAACGTGAAATAAAATGCCCATCGAACTCGCCTCTCAATAAGTCCATGGTTACGCGTGCTGTGTGGCATGTGGCACCGTCTTGTTGAAACCACATGTCATACAAGTCAAGCTCTTGCATTTTGGGCAAAAAAAACTTGGATATCATCTCACGGTAGCGCTCACCATTCACAATTACGTTACGATTCGCAGCATCTTTGAAGATGTACGGTCCAATGATGCCAAATTCAATGATTTGCAAGCGTTGTTCGTTTGTAAGACGATTTATGGTTAAATTATAGACCAAACTGAAGATGTTTGACAGTTAAACAAAACACGAAACGTGCGTGAGCTGTTTAAACCAGTGTTAGCAAAAAGATAATAGCTAAAAAAAAAATCACCCTTTATAAGAAATTTTGTTAATCATAAAATGTATGTTCCTTTCATCTCTTCTTATAAGTACTTTTAAAAAAATCTTATTATTTTAGTTTCTCTTTTTTTTTTTCTTAATACAATTTAAAAATGTTTTCCCATATTTGTTTTCTTGTATTTGCCATTACTATTATTTTTCTTTTTTTTTTTTTTTGTTTTGTTTTCAAATTTAAATTCCTCTAGAGATTTTAGGCCAACAACCGATGTCAACTCGACTTCTACTACTACTACTACTACTCCCATTACAACGCGATAAAGTATAAAACATCTGTTCGGTAAAGTAAAATATAAAACGAAATTAACAAAAAAAAAAAACTATTTTTAAAATTTATTCCGTTTTGATATTTTAAACAAGATCAATCAATCAATCAATCAATCAATGATAATCATTATAAATAACATTTTATTTTATCATTCATCATTTCATATTTAAAACTCATGCATCATATTCATCATATCCCTTCATTAATTCTCTAGCTATTCTAAAACCTTTTTTCCTCCCTTTGTTATTACTAATTTACATATGTATGTAGAGATACATGTTCTAAATTTACTTCTTACAATAAAAAGGTTTTTTATGCCTCCCCACAATCAAATCTAAATAGAATTTATGAGATCATCAGAAGACTGCTGAAGTTTTGCAATGGAACAACGTTGGTTCTTCGAAACGAAAATTTTCTAGATTTTTCTTTACTTTTTGTTTTTTTTTTTTTTTTAACAGGTTCTCATTTCTTCGTTCGATGCCTTTAAAGGACTTTTTTCATTTAAAAACAATGGTCGAACTCTTTAAAATTTCCACTCTACACACACACGTAATCATTTTTTATAAGAAATATGTATACACATACAAAAACGATTTGTTTTCAAAAAATCTTTTAAAACAAATTATACACAAAAATTAAAAAAAAAAAAAAAAAATATTAAAAAAAGAAAGAAAATTAATCCTTTTTAGTTTAGGCAATAATCAATCCAATGACACTATATCTCACCATTTAAATTTCATAATTTATAACCTATCTCTAGTATTAAGCTATGGCTGCGGTATTAGTTTTAAGTTTGTTTTTAAAGAGAGAAAAAAAAAATTACAATTTATAGCCTTAAAAAAAAAAAAAATAATATGAAAAAGCTATTGAAATTACTTCTTTTTTTTTTTGTTGAATGAGAGAACAAAACAGAATGTATGCAAGCGAGAGAAACAGAGAGAGAGTGCGAATGATATGAATGTTGCCTAGCATATAGTGTGGATGTTATCATTTGACAGTATTTCAATTGGGTTGTTTTTTTTGTGAGAGTGATTGCAAGAGCGTGTGATATTGTTATGAAATGTATGGGTGTTGAGGGTGGTGTGTCGTTGTATTTTACAAATATTAAAAAAAATCATGTATTCTTTAATTTGATGTTTTTTTTCTTGGATTGCTTGAGTGACTGTGGTTCTGTAATGAAAGTAATTTCAATTAGTTTAGCAAACAAATTTAAATTAAAAAATTATTTTTTTTTTTTTTTCGTATATTTATTTGCAATCTATTTATATATAATAACTAGCTGACCCGGCGAACTTCGTCCCGTCCAAAATTGATTTTTTTAATTGCCCAAAAGAGGTCACAGGCATAAAACAGTTATATAAAAATAACTAACTTACTATAAGTGTGTGGGGATGTACTTATAATCGAAAGTGTTGTAGTTAAAAACCATCGAATTAGCCGACTTATAGGTATCTCTTAAAGGGGGAGGGTTGCCACGCCCATTTTTGGTGAGTTTGTCGATATCGACTCTACGAACTTTGCCACCAAATTGCATTCGTCTACGATCACTATGTCCCTAAATCAGGGATGCCCAAAGCTAAAACTGTAGTAGTATTGGTGAGCGAGAGAGAACTGCACTGAAAGAAAAGTTGTGTAAACTGAAATAAAATATACGGAAAAAATCCAAAAACGGAATTTACAATAAAATTTGGAATAGAAATTTTTCTATAATGGCGGCTTCTAAAGATGCCCCCAATTGATCAGTGCGCTGAATAACACTACTGCGTGACAATGGAAGGTTTTCGATAAGCTTAAAATTAAGTTTTTGAAAACATTTATTTAAAATTTTTTTAATGAACTCCCCATCAGAAAATGGTCTACCATGATTAACAATATCCAAGCTTATTAAGCTTGATAACTCCATTTTTAACATTTTATTTTCTGAGGTTTTTTCATTGTTTTCTTCTTCAAGTAACCACTCATTCAATTTTTCCAAATATATTTTTTTATTTTTACAAAATAAATCATTAAAATCATCCATATCACTATGATAAGAACAATAGTGCCTTCTAAAAGCATATTCTCTACATTCCTTCAATATTTTATAACATAAAATGCATTGAGCATCACCAAACGCATTTTTTATCATAAAATGTTTCGTAGGTTATAGTAAATTTTTTTCAGTGCTTTAAGCTAAAAATATTACAAAAAAATCGTACACCCGCTACGCATGTGCATTCGTCGCTGTCTGAGTGACGACTAACCAAAGAGAATAAGAATATGTGTGTTTTTAGTTTGCGCAAAAGCACTATGAAATGGGCATCTATGCCCTAAATATTCAATTTTAAAGGTTTGCCACGCCTACTTTTTGCTATATCGAATTTTTTTTTTAAACCATCTAAACCTGATAAGCTTTCGAACAAAAAAAGAATGGTTAAAATCGGTTCAGTAGTTTAAGAGTTATAGGTATCACTTGAAGGGGGAAGGTTGTCACGCCCATTTTTGGTGGGATTGTCGATATCGACTCTACGAAATTACCCACCAAACAAACTTATTCGTCTTCGATCAATATGTACTTAAATATTAAATTTTAACCATTTGCCACGCCCTCTTAACATTCAGGGATATGAAAAATAGATGTTGTCCGATTCTCAGACCTACCCGATATGCACACAAAATTTCATGAAAATCGGTCGATCCATTTCGGAGCAGTTTAACCACTAACACCGTGACACAAGAATTTTATATATTAGATAAGCAAATTGAGTAACAATATTAAAAAAGAATGACATTAGTATTAATCTTCAATGAGACTAAAAAAAAAGAAAGATATTAAAATACATTAAAGATATTAAAATTTTTGAATAAAAATTCTTAAAAATTATTTGACAGAAGAAGAAATCATTAATAAAGAATTCTTAACATTTATGGGGTGTAAAAGAAATCGCCGTAGTCTAGTAGGTAGTGTGTTGGCTTATTAGACGAAAGGCCCGAGTTCAAATCCCAGGTCAGACATCAAAACGAAAATATGAAAATATTTCTTCGGCGACTTCCTCTCAGCAGATTTCTGGCAAAAACTCTGAAAGTAAATAAAATTGCCATGGAAAAGCTTCTCAAATATCTGTCGTTCGGAGTCGACTTTAAACTGTAGGTCCCGCCACTCATGTATAAAATAAACGCATACAACACGAGTGGTGCGAGAAGCTAGGACGTTGTACAATGGGTCAATTCGACCTCCGGATACTGTACTTGTCACAGGTGACAAGTACACGTCCTCTAACCCAACCTAACCTAACCTATGGGGTGTTTGTTCACTGTACTATTTTTTAATACAGATAGTCTAAGAATTTTTCCTTAAATTGTAAATTTCTTTCTGCTGAAACGATTAACCACAATGTTAAATTGCATCAATTGAACAATAAAGAAATTTAAATGTTTAGTTTTTCACGTTCACTAACTGAGAGGACAAGTCTCCATAGTTATTTTAATCTAATGCAGGGGTTACTAAAACATTTTTGGTTATGTATTAGTGAGTAAGAGAGAGAAAATAAGTGAGAGAATTTATTTATTTACAGCCATAGAAAAGTGTTAGTAATATACGCTATTTTGATTTTCATTTCATCAACATACATAAAACTATCTATGTTCGGCTTAATAATTTTAGATAAATAAATATAAAAAATCCATTTTTTACATACTCGTATTAACATACAAAATGTCTTTTAAGAACATATTCCCTACATTCTTTAAATGTTTTATAACATACATATAAGGCATTGAACATTAGCATCTTTTAACATAAAATATTTTTTGAGTGTCATTCCGAAATAAAATGCTAATGCATCCGCCGCACATGTCTTCTTGTCGCAGTCTGATCGACAACTAAATCATAAAGCACAAGAATGCGTGTGAGTTCTCTCCGCACAATTGTGCTATGAAATGGTAAACAATGATCTAATGTGTCCAAAAAATACGACTGCTTGTTAGTTGCAGCCTCAGTGATCGAAAAAGCATCCCAAGTTTAAATCACTATGAAAGCAAAGATCATATGTCTGTCATATCTGTGAAGCAATTGCGGTACCATTATACGAATTCAATTCATCTGTGAATCTGAAGTCACTATTATGTGTGACGGTCGCAATACAGTCTATGTACACATATGGCCATTAAAATAGGGACGACCTTTTACTGACGCGAATTTCATGTCTTTCTTTGCCAATCGCAAAATTTCAAAAACTGGCATAATATTTTCTGGAGCAATGAAACCAAGATAAATTTGGTCTTCTGACATTACGCCCTGCATTATTTACAAATAAATTTATCTTGGTTTCATTGCTCCAGAAAATATTATGCCAGTTTTTGATACCTTCTGATCCACACCAGAGATCAGCAATGAATCGTATTTTCGCTACTCATAGGTACTTAAGAAATTTTGAGTATGAGTGAGTAAAGAGTATTCAAATTCAACTACTCTGATTCATTCGTACTCGCTACAACATTGATTTATAAGTATAGGTTGCAATGAGTATGAGTACAACGTTGACATCAAACTCACAACATTCGATTCATTGTTTGATTCATACGCCTACTCATTCAGATTCATAAATTTAGAAAAATACTTATAATACTTACGAATGATTCGAGTGACTCGAATCACTACTACAGTAGTAGTTATTGTTGCATTTATAAAAGAAGAGAAAAGAAAAGACAAAGACAGCAAGCAAAGCACACACACAACCTTCTAGCGAGTATTATGGTGTTCGTACTCGAATCATACTTATTTTGTGCTTCGTGTATATGTTGAATCACGGAGAGTCGAAATCAACAACATCGTGCGTATTGTTAAGTATGAGTACGATGAGTATTTCTAACTTTGAATATGAGTAGTATGAGTATGATATTAAAATAAGTATTCAGCGGCGATCGCTTTCGCAGACTTAAAAGGATCTCGCTTAGCTAGCATCGCGATGTAACCGTCCGTAATAGTGCTAGTTTTTCTCACTACACCACGTTTTTCTACGACTTTTTGAGGCCAGAGAGAGCATTAAAAATGAAAGTTTTAGATCGCCCAAGCGCATCAGCTATAAATTTATACGATTTTTTCTGTTCTTGAAGCTTTTGAATGTACAATGTTCCGCTCAACCCATCTATTGATAATATTAGTATAAAACGGACGTCTAATTACCTCAATAGTAAATTTATTTTTGATAACAAACCTTAAAATGTTAATTTTTTGACAAAATTTGCAAAAATCTCCACGCGTCCCTATTTCAATGGCCAGAAATTTTTCTTAGTATTTTAAAAAACCCTTCCCATAAAAAATAGCAAACACATTGAAAGTTAACAGAATTTGTTATGTCAAAAGAAAACAGTATTGAGAATTAAAAAAACATAACTTTATTACAAAATTTTGCGATTGGCAAAAAAAAAGCCATGAAATTCGCGTCAGTTAAAGGTCGTTCCTATTTTAATGGCCATATGTGTATATTATGTATATTTTCTTGTGTATATGTATACATACATACATAATTGGTCATTACAACCCTTCAGTCAGGATTACGACCTAGCTTCTCTCACCACTTATGTTGTGTGCGTTAATTTTATACATGAGTGGCGGGACCTACAGTTTAAAGTCGACTCCGAACGACAGTTTTTTTGAGAAGCTTTTCATGGCAATTTTATTTACTCTCAGAGTTTTTGCCAGAAATCTGCTGAGAGGAAGTCGCCGAAGAAATATTTTCATATTTTCGTTTTGATGTCTGACCTGGGATTCGAACTCGGGCCTTCAGTATAATAAGCCAACGCACTACCTACTAGACTACGGCGACTAGTCTTGTATATATACATATGTATATTTTACATATAATCCGCGGAATTTAATCTTAAGATAAATACCTTAATATGATCACTCCATTTGCCGCTACATCAATTGTATTGAGTTGACTCTGGGACATTTGCAATGTAAAAATCCAGATATATTCAAAGCGGTATGTACTGAATAGACTGAAAATACTTTCACTAAACCATGACCTTATACAGAAAGGGTCTAACAACTGCATAATGGTTCCTTTACTTAGTTCAATGGGTTTATTTATGTCAGCACATTATTATTCACCCTTATTCTGGCTGTCGTCGTCGACGTCGTCTTGCGTCGACAGTTTAAAATTGGTATTCTGTTTGTCGTTATTGACAGTTATAGATGACTGTCGACACACATTTGGTATTCTGTGAGTCAATACGCCGTCGATATTGTGTTGTGTCGACTCTGATTTTATCGACATCATTTTTGGTAACGACGACGACGGCGACGACGACGACGACAACCAGAATAAGGGAGATTGTCTAATATGTCTTAGACTTAAGGTTTTCATTTCCTAAATTTGATTATCTGGTAAATAATTTTAATTTTTTTAATGGCTTATACAACAATTGACTTTTTTCCATTACAAATAACAAAAAAAAAAAAAAATTCAAAACAAATCTGTATACGAAGAAATTGTCATTTTAATCGATATTTGAATTTGTTTGCTAAATTTGTCTTTTTCATAAATTACAAAAAAATAAAAAAAAAGAATACCACCAAATCACCACATAATTAATATTAGTATTTTAAGTCTTAGTTTTAAAATTAGTTTTTAAGCAAATTCTTATTATCTTAAAACAAAATTAATTAAATATATCTCGATTTTTTTTTTGTTTGTTTTTAGTTCTAAATCGGATGCTTTTAATTCTTTTATTTTTATTTTAATTTAATTTTTTAGTTTGTTTTTTTTCTATTTAATTAATTACCACCTAAGCATACTCATTATTTAAGTCATTTAGTTTTTAGACAATTAGTTTTAAGAAGACCTCCTTTTTTAACCCAACCAATAGTGAATTTATATAAAAAAAAAAAAATAAAACATATTCTAAAATTCCCCTTTAAATTTTAAGTTTTTCGTCTTAACAGGAGAACAACAAACACTAAAAAATAAAAATTATTTTCCTTCAATTAGAATTTCTTGTTAATAAACGGCAAGAAATTATGTTAATTTTTAATTCATTTAAATAATAAAATCAAAATAAAATTTCAAAAATTCTATAAAATAATAATAATAAAAACATGTACATGCTGAAGTCATACCATTTCTTAAAATCCTATCTGGGCGATATTAATTAGTTTTCCTGTATATTTGTAGATAACACGTTTATGGACACTACCCCTGCTGCGGCAGTGGCCGCGTCAACTACTGCCCTATGGCCGTCTACGGAAACAAAACACGAAATCGATGCTGATATGATGCCACCACCGACTACAACGCATATGCCTATGATAGTAAGACGGCCATCTTTGAATACCTCACAGCCTTTGATAACCGATCAGCAATTAGTGCACCTGAATGCTGTGGTGGCTGCAGAAGCATTGAAAACTGAGCTTATGGATGAATCTTCACAAACTTCCATAGCTGAGGCCATGCATTCGCCTGAAACTGGCGTGCCTGGTTGCAGTGCTGTGGGTGGCGCTATGGCGGGACCACAGAGCCCTAACGCTTTACAATATCACTCGCGCTATGGCCGCAAAGCCAGCATGGACGCGATAATGTTTGATAACAACAGCATGCCAGGATTTCCTGTAGCACCGGCTGCACCTACACCTGCCACCTCCATGGAAGTGGCAGTAGCAGCTGCCGTCGAAATGGCGGTTAAAAATGAAATAGCCAAAGCCGTATCAGTGGCAAAAGTTGATAAATTCATAACCGATTTGGCACAATCGGCCAATGTAGCCGATACTACAGATCCAGTTCAAGAGCCCTCTCTGTTTGGTGTCTCAAATGACACCGTTGCGGCTCATCACGCTCTCACCGACATTTTGACCACACCACAAGCAACTGTGGCAACAGCAGCAGCTGCAGCGGCAGCAGCTGCCGTAGTACTCGAACGTAGTCTATCTAATTCGTCGGCTAGTTCTTCATCTACACAAGGCTCTCCAATGTCTGGCAATTCGCCAGCCAACTCTCTTACCAGTCACAATTCACCCATAACACAAGATATCATATTGAATTCAGAACCTTCCGTACAATTGACACCCGCCTTGCCTTTGCAACAGTTGGTGCCAACGGGCTCAACGTCGGTGGCGGTGGCTCCAGAGGTCAGCCAAGCTGCTGGTCTCTCCACCGATATCATAATGAATCCCTCCGTATCACCTTCTACTATATTGTGTTCGGATAATGGCGCAGCCACAGCTGTAGTACCCAATATTATGGCCCCACACCAGGTTACCATGGCCAATTCCATACTCAACGATATTGCTATGCAGGCCCAGCCCACACAACAAGATGCTGCCGTAGCGGCTTTAGCTTTAAGCAACATTATAATGACACCACCAAGTGATACAGCAGTGGCGGTACCACCTGCACCCGCACCCGAAGTTAGTACAGCCACTTCCACGGCTGTGAGCAATATGATCATTAAGGCCGCCGCCGATTTCATATCGAATCATGAACAGCAGACACAACAGCATCATCATCACAATCATACACACTCTATCAGCCACTCAGCACATGCGCCTCAGCAACAAATGATGTCTTCACAGAGTGTTACAAACGATCCTTTAGCCTGTAATCCTCTAAATTTATTGCTTAATCACAACGAAGTGGTGGCACCCAGTACACAGGCGAGTGTTACAACACCGAACAATGAAACAGTGGCCACACAATTTCCCTCACTGGGCATGTAAGTTTTGAAAAATTAATGCTTCTTCTTAAGGTTCTAGTCTAATTGATATTTTTTTGTTTTGTTTTGTTTTGTTTTAGGACAACGCCTCCCCAAGAATCTCTGATTGTGGCTTTGGCCACTGAAAATGCTTTGCAAAAATCTGTAGCTGCCGCTGCCATCACTACTAATGGTGCCGTAGTTACGCAGGAAACTGCCGCACCTCCCACACCCAACTTACATCCGGCGGCAGCTGCTGCTGTAGGCGCTGTTGCAGCTGCGGCAGCCGCTGCAGCTGTAGCTCCCATACCTCAAGAGTTGACCACTATGTCAGATCAAGATCTATTAAGTTACATCAATCCCAGTACATTTGATCAAGGTATGTAAACGGGAAACAATGGCAAAATGTTGGCCCACACCTTTTTTTTTTTTTGCAAATAATTTCAACAAAAGGGGTTTTCAATAGTATCCTTTTATCCTTACAGTTTAAGAGACATACATTTAACGAATAATTTTTATCACAATAACAACAACAACAACCAGAACCAGAACCACAACAATCATGAGGACCAATAATCTTATTATGGTACAACAGTACAACAGAAAATCAAATAAAAACGCAAATCAAACCCAGACCCCTGATGAACTCTTTGTTATTATTTCAATTTTGGATTTGAAAAAAAACAAAAAAAAAAAAAAAAAAGAAAACCAGGCAACAAGGAAGTATTAATTATTTCAACAATTTTTACTTTCTCATCTAAAATTAAGAAGATTTTTATTTTTGTTTTTGGTATTTAAAAAGAGAAAAAGAAAATTTTTCTTTTTGTTCAAAAAATAATTAAAAAAGAAAATGTTAAAAAAAAAAAAGGAAAACAAATTATGTGTACAAATATTATAAAGAAATAAAATTGTTATTAAACTAAATTAAAATTTAAATTAAATTTTAACAAGCAAAAAAGGGATCATTATAAAAAATAAAAATAAAAAAAATAAAAAAATAATTTTAAGAGAAGTCAGTGTTATTTTTTATTAATGTTTTATTATTATTCATTATTACTACATTTATATAAATTATTATATATATATAATATAAGAAAATTATATACCTATACCCATCTTTATATATTTATATACATACATACATACATATGTATATAAATAATAACTATTTTTGTTGTCTTATTTTTATTTTTTATCTTTTAAAATTACTTTCTTAATGTTTTTTGTAATTTTACTAAAAGAAATGAAATCTTTGAAAGTCAATTTAAATACAATTGTTAATAATATTATCTCATGTTAAATAAAAATAAGAAAGAAAAAAAACAAAAAAAAAAACAAAACAAAAATGAAAAAAAAGGAGTATATATACATATACATATAAATATATAAAAAAACTTATTAAAAAGTGGCTTAAAATCGTTGTTGCATTACATTACCTAAGATCAAATTTAGAATTAGAATTTTTATAAGAAATTTTATACATATTAATAAGGTTTTTTTTTCTTTATTCTTTTTAAGTTATAAACTGCCTTATTACGTTTAACGTAATCATATGTATTAAGCCTCAGTTATGCTACCGTAACGGAATGTAACCGCAACAGTAAGAAACAGCTGATCGTTTTTGTGTATGTATAAAGCAATACGAATGGTTATAGAAATGTAAAATAGAATTTTCTTACATTTTTACGTGACATCTGTTTAGCAGTGTTAACAACATGTCAATATAAAAAACCACCAAAACTGAAAATTGAAATTATAAACAGAATTTAAATTTTCTACTTATGTTATGTTTGTCTGTATGTGGTATTCACTTTAAATAAAACTTCACCACATATTTTAAAAACCCAAATTACAATTTATTTCATTATTAACTTTTATAATTTAAAATAAAAATAAACACTATTTTACTATTACATTATGTGTAGGTGGTGTTTATTTTTATTTTAAACTAGAAAAATATAGTTATCGATTTTTAACTAATTAAACTAATTATTTAATTTGCATTTAACTTTTACTAGAGAAGATAAAAATGTTTTAACATTCGTACAAATTTGGTTTCCTAAATACCTAACCTGTTTCTGTAGGATAAACAATTTCACTTGCTCGTCTATTTATATGCAAAATATAAACAAAATCACTAAATTTTGTGTTTGAGTTTTCCTCAACAAACACAAACTAAATTGAGTGTGTTTGTGTGAAAGTGAAATTGTTTGGCTTACAGAAACAGTACATAAAACTTTTAATAAGTACCTTTAAATAAATAAAAAATCGTTTAATTGAACCTAAAAAGCCTGTAGTGATAACATTGGTTAGTAGCTGATTTAAATCAAAACAAAAGGCGCCATATTGAAAGTGATAAAAGAGTGAAAACAAAGTTTTTAAAATTCGAAATTAATATTAAATTTGTATAGAAAACAATAATAAAATAATAAAATAAAAACTCAAACCCAAAAATATGACTTCTATATCCATATCTGAATTTTTGTCTTTTAGTTTTTGCAAATTTTATTTCTTTATTTGTTTTTCTTTATTTCTTTTTTGTTTTGTTTACATAAAAATATATGACACGTTTTTACGATCTATAATTGCACTTACATTTTTACGTTCCGTACACGTTACATTACGTTACTGTTACATTACGTTACGGTCGCATAACTGAGGCTTTAACGTTTAATACAAAATAATTTAAAATATTACTGCTACTGCAAGTAATAATGTAATAAGGCGGGCGGTTTATTTTTGTTAAAATTCCTAATTGTTTAATGTAGTTTTTAGAATTTGTTATTAATTATTATATCTTTTTCTTTTTAAAATTTTTGTATATATTTTGTATAAATTATTGAAATCATTAATATACTACATACATATAAACTAATTTAATTCATTTGTACCCAGCCAGCAATTTTGAAAATTATTAATCAAATTCGAGTCTTTTTTGATTCTTCTGCGCGATTAAAAAGCTCGAATATGCGCTCATTTTCTGATCATAAAAGACTCTGTTGTCGGGAGAAAAAAGTGACTACGAGCGACTCTTCTTAAAAAGTCATTTATGGAGTCATTTTCTATATTATTTTAGAGTAATTTTCGACCCTTTTTCTAGTAGCTTTATAATCATTTTCGAATCACTTTCTCATCATTTATTAGTCTTATTTAACTTCGTTTATGATTCTTTTTCGTGTCGTCTTTCAGTCACTTCTGATCATTTATTAGTCTTATTTAACTTCGTTTATGATTCCTTTTCGAGTCGTCTTTCAGTCATCGTTTAATCGCATACGAGTCTTTTATGAGTCCTTTTTTATTGTCATTTATGAGTCATGTTCGTATTAATTTGGATTCGTTTTTAGGTCATTTATGATTAAAATTTGAGTCATTTATTAGTCGTACTTATAATTGTATTTTACTCTCTTCAAGTGTTTTTATTAGGTTTTCTGAGTCCTACGTTTACAACGCCGCGATTTCAAAAATCACTTTCGCATATGAACATTAAGTAACAGATAAAGAATATATATTTATATTCGTGATGTATGTACATCAGATATCAAAGTTTATTTAAAACAAATATTTTTTTTTTTTTCGTTAAAAAACAAAGAAAAATTTTCTATTTAAAACAAAATTGTACTTTATATCATAGCCATCTTTACATAAATGAAAATTTATACAGAAAAGCAGTTTTTAATCATCTATCTGCTCAAAATATGATCATAAAATACGTAATTATAATCACTTTTCAAACATATGCATGATATGTTTTTGATTAATCGTTTTTCAATCTTCAGTATAGTAAGTAGAATATAATAATAAATAACGGAAATAATAGTCACATTTTAAACGTCTTTATGATTAATTTCCGATTGCTATACAATTTTTTATTGTATTTTAAATCGAACTCATTTTACTCATTGACACGAATCATTTTTGAGTCCTTTTTTAATCGTGTAACTGACTAATAAGTTTTTGATCACCAAAAGTACTCTAAAAAGACTCAGCAAGGTGATTTTTTTTAAAAACAATCTTCCAATTGCTAGCTGGGGTATTGTTCATAGAAAAAAATATGATTGTAAATTAATTTTTTTTTTTTTTGTATTAACAACTTTAGTCAAGTATGTGAAGGACCTCCTTACAAGTCGCATCAACAAATGGCATCCATTATCCTAATGATAGATATGCTTTTTCACTCAATAAGAATTCTTCATCTAAAGCATTTATCCGCAATCTTATTCAACTCTTAACAGATTTCCACTGTTTCTGCCTTTTGTAATGTGGCAAATTGTTGAACAACGCCAGTAGTTTTTTTTTCGCCCCTATGTAATGTAAGGTGTGCCCAATCCGGCAAAATTTTGTTCTTCGCATTTCGATGTTCATTTCGGCTATATCAAGTGTTTGGCTGTTTGATACTGAATTAGAAGGCGTCTGTCTATTGATCGATACATCTATCCACAGCTATGTATATAGTAAGGCTTACTTGTACGTATACAAATATAATAAAGAACCTGCCTGCTGTTCCAAATTGCCTCAAATAATGCGACTGCGGCTATAGTTAGGTATTTTTCTTTCGTTATAACAAATCACTCGTTTGTTAACTATGTTCATATGAGCCGTGATTTTGCTCTTATCCATGCTTTGACCACACCACAAGCAACTGTGTCAACAGTCGATTTCAAAACAAGAGGTCGGTCTACATTTCGTTTCCATGTCTGACCTGGTCTTTGAACCGTGACCTCACATCTAATAAGCCAGCTACCATACAGCCTACTAGACTACGGCGACTTCAAATATTATCTTTTTAATCAGGCTTGCTATGGAACTCCGAATAATCATTCTATTACGCAATTCCACTTAGATTTCTTAAATTCTTTTCGCATAAGTCCAGTTCAGTAATGTTTATACAAGAGTAATAAATTTCCATTTGAAAATGCTTTCTTCGTTAGCACATGAAGCTTTATTTTCAGGAATATTGGTTGTGCTTATAAAAGGCCAATTTGATTTATTCAAATCGCTTGTGCTGCTAACATTGCTAACATAGGCATTGTACATAATGATTGCCGATACTTGTTTGGTATTTATTTTTGGCATTTTACGATTTTTTTGCTGTGGATTAGATTTTTTGATAAAGTTTTTTTTTTCGAAACCCTGATAATAACACTATGCGACAAAATAAAGAAAATTAAATACACCCGGCTAATGACTTAGTGTAGATTGTGAGTTTTGTTGAGTAGATCTCAAAACTATTTTTTTTATATTTCTCGAACCCTCCAAACTTTTTTTATTTGACAAAAACTGTTTTTTTTAGACTTTACGCGCAAATTTCTGTATTACTCAAACATTTCTGACCCGATTTCCAAAATTTAAATCTTGTTATAAAGGGCAGAGATGGACCATTAAAACTGTATACATATATCTATTATTTGATTTAATATGCTATGAGTTTCGACGAGGTAAACTTGGAAAATTCGAATTTTTTTCATATTTTTTCAAGTTTGTCCGTTCATAGTAGCAAACTTTACTTAAAAAATATGAAATAAGTGATTACATTCTAAAAGTGCATTATCTTGTGAAGGGATTGGCATTTCGTTTGATCAAATCGGACAAAAATTACCGGAGTTATTATATAAATAGTATAACAGTCGTGTTATATTTTTTATATATGTCATCCCATCAAATGAACTTTTAGTTCAAAAAATTTCAGAATTTTTAATGGATCTTGATTGTTTATTACAAAATGTGTCAATTTCACGTTTGAGCGACCACCAGAAGTTGGCCAATGTTTACGCAAAGAGAAATAATAATATTTACAAAAAACACAAATATTAGCCGACTTCTGGAAGTCGTGCAAACGTGAAATTGAAACATTTTGTAATAAACAATCAAGATCCATTAAAAATTCTGAAAATTTTTGTACTAAAAGTTCATTTGATGAGATGACATATATAAAAAATATCACTCGACTGTTAGACTCTTTAAATAATAACTACGGTAATTTTTGTCCGATTTGATCAAACGATAATTCAATCTCTTGAGAAGAGAACAGACTTTAAGAATATTATCACTTATCCTATATTTTTTTATTAAAGTTTGCTACTAGGAATGGACAAACTTGAAAAAATATGAAAAAAATTCGAATTTTCCAAATTTACCTCATCAAAACTCATAGCATATTAAGTCGAATAATAGATATATGTATACCGTTTTAAAGGTTCATCTCTCCCCTTTCCAACAAGATTTAAATTTTAGAAATCGGGTCAGAAATGTTTGAGTAATGCAGAAATTTGCACGGAAAGTCTAAAAAAACAGTTTATGTCAAATAAAAAAAGTTTGGAGGGTTCGAGAAATATAAAAAAGGTATTTTTGAGATCTCCTCAACTAACTGAATAACATGGACTATGTAGTTACTCGGGTGTATTTTCACTGTCGCACCGTGTAATTTAAGGAAAACTTTTGTCGATTTTTATTCCTTTTGTACAAATCGATTGTTGCGTTTTTTACACTGATTATGGCATTATGGATTAATTCTGAACGAAACTCTTTAAAAGATTTTAATTTGTTTATGATTAGTCTATTAACACAGTTTTTTTTTCTTTAATTATTTAAATACATCTCTGAACGTAGCTTTTTTTTTTTTTAAATATTATTTCAATACTTTTATAATTGCATATGAATAACAACGAAAATATTTCCAAATTATTTAAAAAGTTTCCATATAGTAAATTTCTAATTCTAAACCTTTTCCAACACTGTTTTTAAGCCACTGTATGTGTAATAGAAATTTTATGACTGCCATATTAAAACACTATTTAAAAGTAAAAAAACAAACATAAAAAATTCTATAAAAAAAAACAAAAAAAATATCCTTTTTTTATTTTCTACGTATATACGTACTACGTATACATTCATTTATATATATTTAAATATTATATATATATATATATATATATTTAATACTTACAAATTAAACTAAATGAAAGAAGAAAAAAAACAAAACAAAATTGTGTCTATTTATTTACTAATAAAACGAAACAAAAAACTAAAAGATATGGCTTTAAAAGCACTCGAAATTTAGTTGAACAAAACTATAAAAGAAAACAAAATAAATATTATTATATGCATATATGTATCAACTATAATTTAAAAAAAGAAACAAAGCTTAGAAATTCAAATCAAGAAGCACTTGTTAAAAATTAAATATTTTTTTTTTCCTTACACTTATTACACAACACTCCTCGCCTATAATTTCTTTTTTTTTTTTTTCTGATTTTTATAAACATTTTTCCAAGTCTTATATATATTTGTATTCTTTTTGTATTCAATACAATATTTATTTTTATTTAAACTGTTTATTATGCCTCTGTAATTTAAAAAAATTTTTTTTTTGTTACATTTTTAAACTTTTTCTTTTCTTTGTAAATGCTCAAGTCTGATTATATTACTTTATTTTTTTTTGTTTTATATTTCATAATTAGTCTTTAAATTATTCCTAAACTAACAACAAACAAACAAAAAATAAGAAAAAAAAAACCAAGAAAATTTTGTTAATAACCTAACTAAACAAAACCCATTTAAATGAAATTCAAAGAATTGTTTAATATTGGCAGAGAGAAAACAAATTTAAAAAAGACTTTTAGTTTTTATATTTAATTTTTATTCTTGTTATATGTTTTTTTTTTTTTAATTTTTTTTTATTAAAATAATATTGTTCTTTGAAATAAGTATTAATTAGTCATGGTAAATTTGCTAAGTCCCTTTTTTAAATTGTAAAAATTTAAAAAAAAAACAAACAAATTATTTTTTTATTTCTTTATTAAGGCTTTATAAGGTTTTTGTTAATAATTTTTTTCATATTTAAGCTCGAAAAGAAATTTTTGTTAAGTAAAAATTCTAAAAGAGAAAAGAAACAAACGGATTTAGAATTATTTTTAACAATTTTTTTTTTTTTGCATTAATTGTGCGTAACAGAATGATAGATATTGGGCCTGTTCGTAAATGCATTACTGCGCTGCATATTATGCGCATCATGTTCATAAATGCAAACCTTGGCAGCACTGCAGCTGTCAAATGTTCGTAAATGCAACATTAAATCATATTATGCGCAAATAAACAGAAAACACTAATCATAAAAATGGCTGATGCATTGAATGAGCGAGAGAGAGAGAGAGAGAATGAGAGTTTTAACAATAAGTTCTTTTTTTCTTCTTTTAATGTCTTCTTTTTTGTGCATTTAACAACATTTTGTCATTTGTTTTATCGTCCAGTTCAAAAATCAAATTTATTAACAATTTTTCCATTTCTGCAGTGTTTGTTCGTTCATAAATGCAAGCAAATAAATCAGAAAAAAGAAGCATCAGCAACATGTGATTAGCAGTGTGAGCGCAAAATAATCATATTATGCAGCGCAGTAATGCATTTACGAACAGGCCCATTATTAACTCGATTGGGATTTTTGTTTGCTTAAATTTTATAAAATGGTTGAAAAGTTTCTAAAATTACATAATTAGAGACTGTAACTGGTTTTTAATGTTCAAAACCCCAAATTCTTGTTAAAAAATCAAGACGCAAAAAAAAAAAGAAATACAATAATTTGGGGAAAGGAAATGACCTACGGTTTGGTTTATAATTTCATTTCATCGTTCCAGTATTAACATAAGGGAGATGCGAAAATTCATTTGAGTTTATTTATTTATCTCCAACCACAATACCTTCAATGCCTCCATTACCTGGTACACTAGAGCCCCGACTTGTGTCGTTAATGGGGACCGGAGAATTGCGACGCAAATCGAATCAAATTTTTCTATACAAATGCATTGAAATCCATCAAAATGAAGCAAAAAAAACTTAATATTTCGGATAAAACAGAATTATGAAAACATTTTTCATTATTTTATTAAGTTCAGTAAAGTTTTCTCTAATTATTATAAAGAAATAGCAAAAATATAAATTAACAAAAAAACTTAACAAAAATCAATAAAATTCATTTATAAAAAAAATAAATTTTAAAGAAGAAATTGTGCTTTGTTTAGTTTATATGGTGCTTTCTTCAGATAAGCGATTTTTTTGCTGATATGTTTCCTTATAACAACTAATGGCTTGGTCAGCAGATGCTGCTACGACCTCGCTACGATTTTCGTCAGGATCGTTTTCAGAAAATATATCCAATACATGGGAAATTAATTGCATAGCTTTCGAAATATTGGAGATTGTTATTTTTTTTCCTCTAATGTATTATCAATTATCATAACATCATCTTCTAAAGCATTCTGAATATTAATGGATAATAAATTTTCATTATCAAGCTCCTTATCGTGACACAGTAAAAGTTCATTAATGTCATCCTCTTCCATTCCTTCAAATTCGGCTAAATTTAATCGACGCAAGTTGAAATTGCAACAACGCAAGCTGAGTTTTGTCAATTTTTAAAAAGCGACGCAAATCGAAACGACGCATATCGGATCGACGCAAGTCGGGGCTCTAGTGTACTCACTTTAGAAGTTTCTTGCTAATTCGTAAAGAGACAACTAATATTTCATAACCAAGTGGAAAATTGTGTTGAATCCCTTCCTCCCAGGCCTTTGTAGGTGCATTGATGTGGATAAAAATATGAAACCATAAGCTAATTTTCTATTTTTCTTCTAATATATTGTTACGTTTTTACCTTTTAAAAACGTTAAAAATATGAGTTCGTAGATTGCAAATAAAATAAAAATAAATCTGTGTTTATTTTTCAATCAATTCTTTATTATCGGCACAACTCTTGTGCCACTGTTCGAACTTCTTCCACTTATACAACGATAACTTTCACAATATGTGCTTCTTTTCGTTATATTTCTCTGCTTATAACCTTTTTTATAAGCAACAACACTTGTTAGTTATTCTTCTTTGCTCACAACCTTTTTTGTAAGCACCACACTAACAACTGTTTTCTTCACGCAACTTGTCTGCACACAAGTCTGACTGGATTATAACTCGATCTCGTATCTGCACACACCACTGGTTGAATTCTCACTCAATTCAACGCGACGTCGTCACACGACTAACTTAACTCGAACTCCGAGAATAACGTGTCTTCATACGCGGCTGACTGAATTCTAACTGAATCATCGTTGCTCGCTTTATCTTGCCTTTTATATCACTGGATCAACAGTGTAATGGATGCCCTTGAAGGATGATGACGACCTTCGGGAACAATCCAAAAATGTAAACAACTTGTTTCCATTTTTGTTGTTCGTGTATCTTGTTTACTTTCGTCCAGGCAGAGTTGTTGTTGTTTTGTTTGTTTGTCTTTCTGCTATATTTTTTATACACGGACGTTGTTGCTATATTTTTGTTTATTCATCGATCTTGTAAACAAACCTGTTGTTTTTGTTGCTATATGTTTACTCACTCGTTGATCACGTGAACAACTGAATTGTTTTGTTTTTGGAGCTTTTGTTTATCATTTTATGTGTGATCAAGTCCATTGTGTTGTTTTTGGAGCTTTTGCTTATTATTTTAACAACACCATTTCCATTTTCGTAACAATATATATTTTCTTGGGATAAGTACTTTTCTCAAAAGCTCTTAATTGAGTTCTGTTTTTAAAGATTCTTGCTGAAGAAATTATTTCTCTTTAAAGCTATTGTATTCAGAAAGTACTTTTCTTAACCTTCCTATACCCGCGCCAAAAAGTGAAACACCAATACCCGCGCGTTGGTCTGTGAGACCGACAATGGAAAATCCTATACCTTGGTACTATTTCGAAAATTTTTTTGATGCAAAAACGAAGCTTATTATGAATAATGAAGCTACCAGTGATATCAACTTACTGGCACTATTTTTTTTACAAAAAAAAAATCGCAATAATAAAAAAATCGGTCTCACAGACCAACGCGCGGGTATAGGAAGGTTAAAGGATATATTCTGCAGAGAGTATCTTTATTTAAAAGGTTCTTTCTAGGGGAAGTATTTTTAAAATGGGTCTCTAATATCGATAGTTTAATGATAAATTATTTCTCCTATTTTGTAGAAATTTGTAAGAAAATTATTTTTTGTAAAAAATCCTTTCTGCAGAAAATATTTTTAAAAATTTTTCCATAGGGAAAGTACTTTTTCTTAAGAAAATACTTTTCTGAGAATGCATTTTCTTTTTTCTTAAAAGCTATTTTCTTTATAAAAAAAAAAACATTTTGAGAAAGTTGCTTTCTGAAAATATCCTTGATTATAAAACATGTAGTAAGAATGATAAAAAAACACAACTCTGATAAAAATACAAATCCCTAAAGATACATACATACATAATTGGTCATTACAACCCTTCAGTCAGGATTACAACCTAGCTTCTCACACCACTTATGTTGTGTGTGTTAATTTTATACATGAGTGGAGGGACCTACAGTTTAAAGTCGACTCCGAACGACAGTTTTTTGAGAAGCTTTTCATGGCAATTTTATTTACTCTCAGAGTTTTTGCCAGAAATCTGCTGAGAGGAAGTCGCCGAAGAAATATTTTCATATTTTCGTTTTGATGTCTGACCTGGGATTCGAACTCGGGCCTTCAGTCTAATAAGCCAACACACTACCTACTAGACTACGGCGACTTCTCAATACGATTTAATTTGATTATTGGGGACACCGTCCAATCCCTAAAGATACGATAATTAAAAACATAATCAATCTCCAACCCAATATTAATTTTAAAAGTAAATTGCTTTAGGAGATGATAGGTTAACGATTACATCTATTTTAATGCCCCACAAATATACAAAAACATGAATGCGAATACGGCCAGTAGCATTGACATTTTTCGCTTGTCGTATAGCGCTTATATTCTGTTAGTGTCTAGTGAATTTAACAGAATTACTGCTCATATTGACAAATCTGGATATTAACATTTATGTGTTAATATGCATTTATTTTAAAGCATACTTTAAGGCGATAAATAAATAAGCTGAATTAATTGTAAGCAGCGTTGCCGTTTTGGTCCAATTGGATGGACCAAAATTGGTAGTTTTTATTTAAAAATGCTTACGATTGTAGTAGTTTGGTTGGTTTGTTTTTCATAATAAACTTAAAAAAAAGTTAAAAAAAAAAACACAACACATATGTATGTTTTTTTTTAAATGAAGACATATTTTTAGGATAATAGTAACCGACATACACACGCACCTTAATAACCGGGTCATCAGTTAATTTTCTCTAAATTGCTCATGAAGAAAGAAGGAAGGTTTAAAAAAATGTGATATATTTTTAGGCTTAAGCCAAATTTACATGCAGCAAAATTTTATGCTGCATGCAGTAAATGTTACATCATTTTGTGCTGCATGCAGTAAAAATGTTGCATTCATTTTTCACGCTGCCCATTCATTGCAGCACAGAAAAAATTTGCAATTTTTCAAAAAAAAAATTTTTTTTTAATTTTACAGTTGCGAAATAATGAAAGAAAAATAAAAAATTACGCTAAAATTTTTTTTTCCTTTTGCAGTTTTTTATTTTTATATTTATTGTGGGGTTTTGGCGGCCCTTGGAGGGGCGGGCCTTATATTTGAAAGCAAGTTAAGTTTATAATATCCCTGAAAGTATGTAACAATTGAAATAAACAACGAAAATGCTGCATGAAAAATGATGCAATAATATTTACTGCATGCAGCACAAAAGTTTGCTGCATGTATTTTGCATTTTTTGGTTTAAGCCTAAAAGTACGCTTTTCTATCAAATTTTACACTCACGATCAGCGTTGCCGTTTCGGACCAATTGGACCAAAATTGGTAGTTTTTATTTAAAAATGTTACGATTGGTAGTATTGGTTGGTATGTGTTCAAATTTCGTTTATTTTTTGGTAGAAAAATACAATTAATATCTGTAAGATTTAAAGTTGGTAGTACAGTCGAACTTTCCTATAATGAATCTTGACGGGACCAGAAAATCACTTCATTATATAGAAACTTCATTATACAGAAATTCTATTTTTCCCCCACTTTTTATTTAAAATAATTAGGCATATTAGTTTGGGTTACACTTTTCCATTTTTCTTCCACATCAAAACCTTGTACATAATACCAAATAACAAAACCATTATATAAAAATTATATTTTTTCCATTTTTATTTAAAATAATCAGGTATTTTAGTTTGGATTACACTCTTCCATTTCTCTTCCTCAACAAAACCTTCTAATACATTAAGAGATTAATGGCCCAGATATAGGAAGATTCTTACCACGTGCGGCAGTTACCCATTTGAGCATTGCTTCATCAATATCCTCAAAAAGGCAGGTTCGAAGCCTTTTGCGTTTAGTGCTCAATTGCTCGTCTTCTACATTTTTTAGAATCACAGCCTTGTTTTTTAAAATATTTGATAATGTGCTGGGAAGATTTCCAAACTGCCTAGCCACATCTTCTTTTTAATCCTTCTTCAACTTTATTAATAATTAATAATTTTTTTTCAAGAGAAATGCTACTTCGCTGCGTCATTTCCGATCACTGAACACCGGCAACTGATGTCAAAATTGTTATTGATGTGGCTTTCTTCTTTTTTTTTTTTGTTCTTATTTTCCTCTTTTGGGAATCCCCTCATCATATGTGGCATCTTTCTCGGTACACAGAATTGTTAGCATGCGTAACAGAAAATTGTTTGAATAATTCATTATATGGAGACAAAAACGCATGTGAGTCAAATATTACACCTGCAAAATTGCTTCATTGTATAGAAAACTTCATTGTATGGAAATTCATTATAAGGAGATCCAAAACAATGAAATTGGAACGGAAAAAGTTGTGTGTTTGAAATCAATTCATAATAGGGAGAGCTTCATTGTATAGAAGTTCACTATAGAGAAGTTCGACTGTATTATTTATTTTTAGGTCTAGAAACGAAAATAAAATGTTTAAGTAAGAAAATATGTAGTTAGAAACCCTGTTTAACATATCTGTGTTTACATAAGGAACAACGAAATGTTTGTTACTTTTAGCAATAAAACGTTAATTTCATACTGAATAATTTATAATTAATTACAGTGGGACCTCGATTTTCCGTGATGGTCGGGACCGGAAGCATTCTGTATGATCGATTTTCCCGGTTAATTGAGTACCAATTTTGGCTAGTTTTTTAATAGATATTTTTATTAATTAATAAATGAATACTTATGTACATATTTATATAAAAACTAAATAATTCAAGGATTTTATATACATAGTACATGTTTCAAAAATATAAAAAAAAAAAAAAATTATTTTGTCAGAAAACAGTAGATAAGGATTTCATGTACTAAAGAGGGAATTCCCCTTTTTCGCTTGTTTGTCCAAAATAATAGAAAAAATTTTTGCTTATAATAACGGATAATAGAGGTAATCACGGTTAAACAATGCAGAAAAATTTAAGTCGATCCAAAATAAAATTAGGTCAATGCAAAAAATTTTCTTTTTCCATCCCGGATAATTGATGTTGCCGGATAATCGAATCACGGATAATCAAGGTCCTACTGTACTTAAATTTTGGTAGCAATAAAACGTTAATTTCATACTGAATAATTTATAATTAATTACTTAATTCAAATTTTGGTAGGATTGGAATAATTTTGGTAGGTTTTAGTAAGAATATTGATTGGTAGGGAAAAATTTTTCTTGTGGCAACGCTGATTGTAAGAATAAATTGAAATAAAAAAACGATTACAAATTCGAAATGAGATCCTTAAAAGGAAATAATAAAAAATAAAATTTGTCTTATGAGTCAGTCTTATAATCTGGTTTAGGACACTTTTTGATAAAGTTGGAGTAATAACTAAAGGATGAAAATATATACGGCTTTCTTTGTTTTTTAAAAATTTTTCAAAAACCATATCGCTCCTTTATTGCAACATAGTCATATCTCAAAAAAACTTGAACTTGGCAAAATGCGATTTAAGTTTCCAAGACATATGTAAGTCCTATGATCTAATTACCGCAAACACATTTTGCTATAACTTCGGTTCAGCTTGGGATATAAAACTGATTTTTTTTCAACATGTACAGAAGGTCTAAAAGAGCAGTTTTGCTTAAGTAACTACAAATTTTTAATTTTTTGAGATATGACTATGTTGCAATAAAGGAGCGATATGTGCGTACTACTGTCGAAACCACTTTTGAATGATTCCCAATTCAGGTTTTATTTAAATAAAGCCTAGTTATTTTTGTTTTAATTATTATTATAGGCATCGTTATTTATTGTTTTAATTATTATTTAAAAGAAAAATTAAATATTTTTCTATTAACCTGTAGTTTTAGTAATTCATTTATTTTTATTTTTTTTTTATTAAGAAATTGTTGTAATAATTAAAACATTTATAAATAAAGTTAAAAGAATTCTGTATATGTTTGATTAGTTAGTGTTATTTTTAAGGTTTTTTCAATTAATGCAGTTTATTATCAAAACGAAAAAAAAAAATACTTTCAATTACAATTGAAAAGTGAAGTTAAATTATGAATGTAGTGTGTTATAAATTAAATCTTTAAGATTTACTTATTGAATGAGTGTTATATTGGAAATAAAACAAAAAAAAATTTTAAAAAATGTTGATCTTAAAATAACTGTATGACTGTGTTTATTGAAAGTATAAATAAAAAATAAAAAAATAAATTAATTAAATATTTCTATACAAAATTTATTTGTTAAGAATATAAATGTTTTTTAAATGTTTACACACATAAACAACCACATAATTAATTAACAGAAGTACAACCAACAAAAATTAACAAGAGAGTAACTAAGGTTTCTAAAAAGTTTTTACTTTACAAAACTACTTTATAAAATAAAAAAAAACTAATATTATATACACAATTGTTAAAAATTATACTTATACATACATACATATATTTATGGAATTTATTATATATGTACTATATATAACGGAAATTGAATTTAAATGTACAAGGTATAGTTATGTATATGCATACACTTAAAAAAAAAAAAATTAATGGTTTCAAAATAAAAACAATGAAATGAAAAAAAAATTATGTATAGTTTTAATTTTTAACGGTATGAATACATTTATTAAATTAAAACAAAAATAAATATATCGTCGTCGAAAATCCAAAAGTACGTAACATCACTTTTTCTAATTTTACAGGAGAAGCAAAAATCGTTATAAAATAACAAGTACTTCATATATAGAAACATTTTGAATTATTGATTTAAAAACGTCATTTTTGGTCGCAAAAATTTAAAAATTGGTACGGATATGTTAGATAACGTTACGAATCATAATAAGTCAAAAACTTTTTTTGATGATACGTACTTTTGGATTTTCGACGACGATATGAAACTGGTATGTACATATAGTAAGTACGTAGAGTGAATTATTGTAAGATCATATGTATGACTTTAATAACTTCAATGTGTAAGAGTTAGATCGTGAGGTTCAGATGTGATTTTAACACGAAAGAGCAAACCGCTCAGGTCATGCAAAAAGATTCGGAACTAACTACGTTACTAAGTTCAAGAAAAACGTTCAGAACTATTGGTAGTAGTAGTAGTCATCAGTTGGGATACATTGAATAACAATTTACATGTCCGAAATACGTTCAAATATCAGAAAAGAAATATTTTTTTTTTTTGCCAAAAAGTACAAGTAGTCGTGTGTTAAGCCTAGCCAGCCAGCCATCCTATATTTGTAGAATTTTCCTCCATGACAAAGTAGGATTAGTTTCAACTATTAAAAAAATATGGGAATACCAAACCAATAAGCTTATACATAACATAATTGGTCATTGCAACCCTTCAGTCAGGATTATTGACCTAGTTTCTCACACCACTTATGTTGTGTGTGTTAATTTTATACATAAGTGGCGGGACCTACAGTTTAAAGTCGACTCGAACGACAGATTTTTTTGAGAAACTTTTCATGGCAATTTTATTTACTCTCAGTGTTTTTGCCAGAAATCTGCTGAGAGCAAATCGCCGTAGAAATACTTTTTATATTTTGTTTTGATGTCTGGCCTGGGGCTCGAACCCTGGCTTTACGTCTAATAATCCAACACACTACCTACTAGAACTACCACCAATAAGCTTACTTACTAAACTAGCTACCAATAAGCTTATAAAGGGTGATTTTTTAAGAGCTATAGGAAATTTTTAAAAAAAAAAAAACATAAAATTCCGAAAAATGCATGAAATCTTTATTTGAATCGATAGTACGGTCAATATAATTTAATGTTTGAAGATTATTTCATGCAAATGTTGACCGCGACAGCGCCTCAAATGATCCATCCGCTTAGTCCAATTTTGGCATACTCTTTCCAACATTTCGGCCGGTATCTCACGAATAAATGCTTCAATGTTGTCTTCCAATGCGTCAATTGAAGCGGGCTTGTCTGTATAGACATGAGCTTTAACATAGCCCCACAAAAAATAAGTAATAGTCAATAAGTCCATTGTTACGCGTGCTGTGTGGACAAGCAAAGACAAGCTCTTGCATTTTGGGCAAAAAAAGTTGGCCGAATAGCCGCTTCAGTGGGTCGATTAAACTGACCATAAAATGGAAGAAGCGCCCGATGAACTTTCTTAACAGAGCACGCATTTTGATAATAAAATTCAATGATTTGCAAGCGTTGTTTGTTTGTAAGACGATTCATGTTTAAATTATAGACGTTTGTTGTTGTTTGACAGTGAAACAAAGCACGAAACGTGCGTGAGCTGTTTAAACCAGTGTTGCCAAAAAGATAATGGCTAAAAAATCACCCGATATAAGCACAAACATCTTTAATAATTCAAAATATGATTTAAATTTAAATAAAAACACAATTTGGCAGTTATCAAGGCATATCCAATAGGTAGTCGCATCTGTACATCAAGTACAACAATGCAAAAACAACAGGCATTTTGTTTTTGTTAAAGAGTACGCGGTATGTCAAAAAAATTAACCCTCAAACCTCCATAGGAAATTAATAAAAGCAATTAAAAAAACTAAATAAATTTTATATATTGAAATTTCTTTTGATGATTTATGTCATGCTTAATTACGCAATAGTGGGGCATCTATAAATTTAAAAAAAAATATTCCATGTAGTCGATAACATTTCCCCTTTATGTAAAGAACATGTTTTTATATGGCCATCGAGAAAAATGGCAGCTGCAAACGTTATTTGTTATTGGTCATAGTTTATGCACCTAGTTGGACATACCAAAATCTTTTTTGGGTAATTCATCACTCTCGTCTAAATAAATATAGTAAATCTAGGTTGTAGTTTAAAAGATATGTGTATTTAGTGTTAAAGACTTAAATATTATCTCATCATCCTCATCTTGCAAAAATTTTAATAAAATTGGTTTTGAAATAGTAATCCTGAAGAATTTCTAGAGTGCGTATCGTTAAGGATACATCCGGTACATATGAGGGTTTATAAATACGAAAATGATTATCGAAACAAAACACAAAAAAACAACAAAATTTTGACATTCGAAAGAGAGTCAGCTGTTGAGATGCGACTACCTATTGGATATGCCTTGGCAGTTATTTAACGTTTTATTTTCGAAGGAGTTGCCAGAGTTTAATTATTTTAAAACTTTAAGCAATAAGTGTTCAGCAGTGTTGCAAAATTGAAATTTTTAAATGGTATTGAGCTATAACTGAAAGAATACTTTTTTGCATCAAATGGGGTTTTTATAAAAAAAATATTTATCTATACTTAATACACTTACGGAATGGAATAGAAAAACTAACTACGCTACCAGAACATGACTAGTCATTTGGCCGTCATTTGTGATGTGTAAACATTGTGTATTTTTGAAAAGAAAATAGTACTGAAAAAAAAAAACTACTAAAGTACAGAATTTTTCAACACTGTTATCCATCGATAACAGTCCATAACAAACAACTGTCTTGTAGTCTGTTAAATTTAACAGAGTAATTGTGTGGAAGAGAGAACAAAAAAAAATATATAAAAATGTATACAAAAGGATAATATTCTACTAAACTGAGGTAAAACAGACGAACAGGACAATCAAAAATACCAAATGAGTGAAAAATCATACATGGAATGTATTCCTGCATGCTATTACTAATTGAAGTGTTCCACGAATTGTAATATTCTTGAGTAGTGCATTGGAAAAAAAAGTTAAAACAACAATATTTACATTCAAGTTAAAAACAAAAATTGAAAACAAACTAAGGATAATGGATACCAGTGCTGGTAAGTAAGTGTTGTTTAAAACGTTCAAGCCGGTGGCCCGCACTAGACTGTCTCATCGGGCGGCGTGTATCAACGGTGGCCCGCACTAGACTGTACCACCGGTGGCTCGCTCTAGACTGTCTCATCGGGCGGCGTGTATCAACGGTGGTCCGCACTAGACTTATCTCATCGGGCGGCGTGTATCACCGGTGGTACTCAATTGATCATTCTATTAGACGACACGTAATAACAAATATTTAGATCTTTAACACTTCGGCTGCTCTAAGCGCAGCCACCAGTAGGCGACGAGCATAAATTAAAGCGCCGCACAATGGTTCAAGAGGCCAATCTAGCTGGAAAAAGGTCAATTTTTTTATGTTTCAAAGTTCACATAATTTGTTTGGCAATTGTTAAATAACTATCCACTGTTCATAACTGTTTATTTTTTTATTTTTTTCTTATTTGTTTTGTTATGATGTTCAAAAAATGATCAATTGCATTGTCTCTGTTGTTATAAGAGGCCAGTCGATTCACAGCATCACTTTTGAACTCATCGTAACATCAAACAATTGCACATTTTGACTTTCTTTTTTTTATACCGGATTATGTCAGTTATTTTCTAGCTGTATTATAAATAAATAAATTAAATGTTCTGTGTGTAAAATAATAGGTAAGAGGAAATATGTTGTTTGTATAGTAAATATTTAACATTTTATAGTTTTTAGAGTAACTTTTAAATAGGATTCCCGTGGATTCCCGTGAAATGAATTGTGTCCTGTCTATGTATGTAATGTCCACTTCAGATGGAAAAAAAATTAGCTTCAATTATTTACCGGTAAACTTTTTACATACCTACTAGCTGACCCGGCGAACTTCGTCCCGCCCAAAATTGATTTTTTTTATTGCCCAAAACAGGTCACATTATATACATATTTATTGTAATACGCTGCATAAAACAGTTATATAAAAATAACTAACTTACTATAAGTGTGTGGATCTATCTATCTAGTTCAAAATTTAATCGAAGTCGATACGTTACTTAGATGAGGCATACAAAGAATAACAATAAGAGGTCCGAATCATGGGTAGCGCTGACGAAGTTGTAGTTGTTGTACTAGCTCCAAAACAAAAACTAACAGACATTCATGTTATATATATATGTACATATGTAGTTATAAACCATCGAATTAGCCGACTTATAGGTATCTTTTAAAGGGGAAGGGTTGCCACGCCCATTTTTGGTGAGTTTGTCTATATAGACTCTACGAACTTACCCACCAAATTGCATTCGTCTACGATCACTATGTCCCTAAATATTCAATTTTAAAGGTTTGCCACGCCTACTTTTTGCTATATCAAATTTTTTTTTAAACCATCTAAATCTGATAAGCTTTTGAACAAAAAAAGAATGATTAAAATCGGTTCAGTAGTTTAAGAGTTATAGGTATCACTTGTAGGGGGAGGGTTGCCACGCCCATTTTTGGTGAGTTTGTCGATATCGACTCTACGAACTTACCCACCAAATTTTTTTTGTCTACGATCAATATGTACCTAAATATTCAATTTTAACGATTTGCCACACCATCTTAATATTTAGGGATATGAAAAATAGATGTTGTCCGATTCTCAGTCCTACCCGATATGCACACAAAATTCCATGAAAATCGGTCGAATAATTTCGGAGGAGTTTAACCACTAACACCGTGACACGAGAATTTTATATATTAGATATACATAGATAACATACCCATAACACGGAGAGAACTATATGTATAATGTGTGGATTGCCGAAATGAAGAGCGAAGAAGGGGCAAGTCTGTCATTAGGTATTTTTTTTTTTGCTAAGAGTGGGTTACAGAAAATTAAAACAGAAGATTATTGCAATAAAGTTAAGTTAGCCGTACGGAGATTAATGTATTCAATTAACGAAAGATGGATAAAAGCAAAAGGATGTAAGAAATATTTTGAAGACTCTAATAAAATTTGGTTAGATGGACTATTTTGTCTTCCTTCTGAAAATGTATTTAAAATTCCAGAGGATTTTGGCAGACCTCGATCAGATTTTTGAGATAAATCTGAAAAAGGGAAGCGTGTGGAAGTGTCTACTTTAGTTAGTGGATGTTCACCTAAGAAACTAGCTTTCGCTGGTGGCGTTAGTCTTTATAAATCTGGCAAGAGGAATGCTGCTGCGATTCTAAAAAACATAAATGGATCTCCAACGAGAGCAACTAAAATAAAAAAAAAAAAAAACTATTAGGTGATGAAGAGATTTCGTTACTTTTAGATCCTTTCATACAGGAAGATGTAGAATAATTTAAAGAAAAGATTATTATTTTATATATTAATATTCTTACGTTGTTTTGTATGTATGTTAGTGCAATATATCTGTTCGAACCTAGTGGAGTACCCAAGAGAGCATATTGGTGGTGGTGGTGAAAATTTCGTAATTGTAACAAAGATTTTGTTATTTTAAAAATTTTCATATTTACCCTCTTTACCTACAACGTCACGCCCATTTTACCTACAACGTCCAAACGTTTGGTGCAAAGAATGCCTTCAATGGGAAATACATAACTCCAAGATTTCATACTTCTAGCTGCTTCCGAAGAGAAGTTATGACTTTTTTCCAGCTAGATTGGCCTCTTGAACCACTGTGCGCCGCCGGCGTGAAAGTATTAAACAACAACATAAAAAAATGTATTTTTTGCGGAAGAGTTAGAGTACAGGAGTAGAGAAAATGCAGAAATTTTTTTTTTTGCATATTCCGTGTTAAGGAATTTATTGTTTGTTGTTTTCCTAACACTAACTTTATTATTTGCTCAACAATTTCGATTTTAGTATCAATAAACTAATTCCCCCGAACAAATCAGGAACAAAAACAGGTGCAACAAATAATTTTTTGCATGAATGGTGTCTATTCATTTGGCAAAACTAAACTGAGTTTAAGAAACTTCAGTTTCCTTCTTAGTATTGTTTCGTAAATCGAGCAATATTAATTAGAATTACATTCCTCCGACTATCAAAAAAAATACATTCATTTAAAGTGTTGCAAATTTGTTAATTTTATTAAAACTATCCATGGTTTTTAGCTAAGTCTACAGAGGAATTAGATGCTCAACTTGTCAGCACATTGCGTGAAATCGATCCACACAATTATGCGTACTTATTTGAACGTTGCAAAAGTAAGTACAACAACTACAACTGCCTAGTCTTCAAAAAAAAAAAAAACAAAAATTATTATGAAATTTCTTTAACTCTATGCCACAGGTTGCAATGTTAATGCACGTCATTTACGATTTTTTAAAAAAGTTCACATAGGCGAATTAATACCCAAAAGTGAGTTGGGTATCTTAGCGGAATTTGAATATTTACTAACCATATGGCAAATTTCGAAAGGTTATACTTCGCTGAATACTAAAATACAGTTGAATCGGGCTAACGAAAGCAAGAACTTACTTAGTCCTAAGGACAAACCTCAAGCAGCACAGAGTAACTTAATTATTGCTAAAGAAAAACCTCATATACTGAGTAACAACAATCAACCAGTTGTGGTTGCAAAACAGGCAATTGACATCAAACCATTGCCGAAAAATTTACAAGGACGCCAAATTTCATCACTAGCTATGGTGGATGATTCGGTACTGGATTCGGATGAAAACTCCAAGAAATCTAATGCAAAGCATATGAAATTTGATGAAGATAATGAAGAGAAATTTGTAAGTTATTTAAATAATACCAGAAACTGAATTTAGAGAGAGCCGCTTTACATTTAATTTCTACTTCTGTTTTAGACGTTGGAACAAATTATACCAGAATTATTAAAGGAGTTGAAAGAAAGTTACGATGTGAAAGACTGTTTGTGGACAAATGAACGTCGTCTCTTGTGTAGTTCTATTGTGGATTATTTCGAAAGCAGAAATTTTAATTTTAGTTCGGATACAATGGAGGATTTGGCAGAACAAATAGCCGAACATTTTCCCAAAGAAGACAAGGTATTCTCTAAAAACAAAGACATTTTTAAAGGACATACATTTTTTAAAGATTCATTCTGCAATTCACGTAGAAAGCCTGGTATAATCGTGATGGTTACATCACACGCGGTCGCCTTTTTTTCCGTCTTCATAACTCACGTAGAAACATGGCCAAACAAACCAACAACACATCCCCTTCAAAAGTTGTCACCAGCTACTCTACCACAAGTGAGGATGAAAACTCCAAGATATCTAATGTAAAGTGTATGAATTATCGTGAAGATGATGAAGAGGAATTTGTAAGTTATTTAAATAATACCAGAAACTGAATTTAGAGAGAGCCGCTTTACATTTAATTTCTATTTCTGTTTTAGACGTTGGAAAAAATTATACCGGAATTATTAAAGAAGTTGAAAGACAGTTACGAATCGAAAGACTTTTTATCGGCAAAAGAATGTCGTCTCTTGTGCAATTCTATTGTGGATTATTTTGAAAGCAGAAAAATTAATTTGAGTTTGGATACAATGGATGAGTTGGCCGAACAAATAGCCGAACATTTTCCCAAAGAAGACAAGGTATTCTCTAAAAACAAAGATATTCTTAAAGGACATACATTTTTTAAAGATTTATTTTCCAACTCACATACATAGAAATCCTGGTGTAATCGTGATGGTCGCGACTCACGCGGTCGCCTTCAGTACCGTCTTGTTTACTCACGTAAAAACATGGCTAAGCAAATCAAAAACACATCCATTTTAAAAGTTGTATCTAGCTCTAGCTCAAGAGAGCCTGAGTCTCGCGAGGAGGTTCATGATGAAGATAGCAAGTCCATTCAAGCTTGGCTTAAATCTCATAAATGTGAAAATTTTTCGGAAATTATCGATTTGTGGCAAGATACAATGAAATATCGTTGCCGGCAAACGAAACACTTAAAGGATCTTGAAACCATACGAGAATTTCTAAATAATTGGCCCTCATATAAATTAGAGACAGGCCATGAATTGGTGAGTTTTGGGAGAATATGCTGGAAGTTCTTTTCTAAGGAACCATAGCATAATTAATAATCTTTAACCGAGAGTGAATACGAATGTAGAGGGATTAAGATTGTTATCTCAAGCATTACATTTCTTATTAAACCTTTCTCTTCATTTTCTAGTTGACTATGGATTTTAAATATTTGTATCCCCAAGCTATGGAAACTTTTCGTACACGTTGGCTGGTATATAAACAAAACATAGAACAATTCCTGAAAGTCGAACTAAAAGATGTTCATTGTATAAAGCTTTTGGAAAAATATCAATTGCAAAAGGCCACTACAAATGAAGGTTAGTGTTTCAACATTTATTACAATTCTTTTCGAAACTGAAATCTCACGTTCATTACCAGATTCTAGTTCTTGTATTCTAATTCACTTGGTTCATGAAATTACAAAACCATTGCGCCATTTTGAAACTGTCAATGGCAACTTGGGCTATGCCATTACCGACTCTCAACAGTCAATGACGCGTTTAATACAACATAAAACGCAATTGGATGAATATACCGAATCACATCCCTGCATATTTGTTGTGGGTGATAGTTTGCTGGAAGTTCAAGAGTGTTATGTGGTCTTCATGGATTTGCGTTATAAGTTAAGTTATGAAAACTGTCTGGCACTATGTGTACAGCTGTTTACGGTATTGAAAGTGAAAGATCCTCAAGCATCACAATGTTTTTGGGAATTTATACGCTGCTATATGTTTAATATAGCGAAGGATGAGGAGCAGTCCGATGAAGGAACGGAAAATTTGATCAAGTATTTGGAGACAGTTGCTAGTAGTGTATAAGATATCGATAAAGTGGGTGGTATGTTATCGATAATATGCCTTCAGTAACTCATAAGATATAAATTTAACTTTCAGAATTTTGAAACTCGTGTTTTATTTCAAATATCAATTTAAGTAAAACATATTTGGATATACTCTCGCTTAAAATGTCTGAATCGCATAAACGTGTGATCACTTTTGTTGAAGGAGAAGTTGACGCTTCTACAGAGCAGTATTTCAGGTATGTTCTTGTTAAATATTCCACTTATGTGATTCCTGATGGACACAATGATCCTTTTCTGCTCTTTGTACACTGTGTTGCTACATTTTATGTTCCGATATTCAAGAACTCACATGAGTTTAGCTAAGTTTTTAGCAATTAAAATTCATAAATATAATACAATGACACGAATTGAATTCAATTTCTAATAATGAAGTGCTGAATAGATCCGATTTTAATCCGGATCGAAAGCACCTGAAGTTGGCACAACATCTGGCAATACTTATTTGCTCTTACAATTGTTTGTTTTGATTACAAATTTATTTCCATTTTTTCTTTTTACTTTTATTCTGCCGTGTTCTGTTATTTAACATGGCTTCTCATACATATTGTATCATAATAGTGGATTGCCATTTCACAAAAAAAAAAAAAATCTGTTGAGGTTAGGTTAGGTTAGAGGACGTGTACTTGTCAGTTAAGACAAGGAATGGGAAGCGGAGGAATCACATAGAAAGAAAACAGACACAAACAAAAAAGTGGGAGAGCGCGACTACACTTATGAAGCCCTAGCACCTCTCAACCAGCCCAAGCTACTAATGAATCTGTGGAGAGCCTTGATGTCGGCTCTCGACACAGAATTCAAGCTCTCAAAGAAGGCCCTGCCAAGGGTCCTCAACCTACCAAGGGCTGGGCAGTTACAGAGGAGATGTTCGATAGTCTCTAACTCCTCTTCATCGCAACATGCCCTGCAATAGTCCGGCTGGGATCTGTTCCAGATCCCCGTCAGCGACCTAATCTCGCAGTGCCCCGTGATAAAACCGACCTTAAGCTGGCCTTAACCAAGCCCAGCAGCCAATCTGTTCTCTTAATGTCTACAGCAGGCCATAGACATCTAGAGACAGAACAACCCGATCTGTTCCCCCAGCGTCTCTGCTCTTCCTCCCTGACCCATCGATTGATGAGGCCGTATAGGGATCAGGACCAACTATTAAATTGCCCCCTGAAAGCGAACCTAACCTAGCGAGGTCATCCGCCGTCTCATTGCCCAGTATTCCGCTATGACCCGGAACCCAGCATAGACGGATACGGTCTGGTCCAAAAGTCCTCAACGACTCTTTGCACTCGCGAACGAACCGTGATTTGCACCAGACCGAAGATCATGTAAGATTCCGAATCCGAAGATAGGCCACCAGCAATTGCCTCAATAGCCTTCAGTATTGCGAAAATCTCCGCCTGAAAAACGCTGCAGTCATCATTCAACCTGAAGTGGAGTTCAAGACCGAGTTCCCTACAGAAAACCCCAGCACCTGTACATCCACCTAACTTAGACCCATCTGCCCCTGGAGTATCCCACCATTCCATTGTGCCCTATCCGGTATAAGTATCCTTAAACTAGGTAGGAACATAGCCTCAGGCACAATATAATCAGTGGCTTTTTCCGAAAGTTCATACCTTCCGTCAGGAAAGACGATATTCAGAACTCTGGAGTGACCTATCGATCGCTGTTTCCAGCTACCCGATTCCCTCAGACGTATGGCACTACGCGCTGCGCACCGCTTGACATATAAGTCAAGCGGAGTCAGACAGAGCATGGTATCAAAAGCAGCCTGAGGGCAACACTTCCTCACTCCAGTGATACTCAAGGAGGCAATCCGCTGAAACTTATCTAAGATTTTCCGTTGAAAACTCTTATCTAAGGCACACCGCCAGACAACACAGCCATAAGTAATAACCGGTCTAACAATCGCCAGATATATCCAGCGAATGGCCCTAGGCGGAAGACCCCAGTTCTTACCTATGGAGTTCCTACACTGGTAGAAAGCATTCAGTCCCTTCTTCATTCTTTCCTCGGTGTTTCGTTTCCAGTTCAGCTTGCTGTCCAGGACAACACCCAAGTACTTGACTTCAGAAGACAACGGCAGCTCCCTACCAGCTAAACTCGGCAACCTGAAGGTTTCAATTTTGTACATACGCGAGAACAAAACGAGGTCCGTCTTATTTGGATTTATACCCAGACCACAGTTCGTAGCCCAAGAGAATAAAATTCCCAGCGTCGGCAAAAATTTTCCACCCACAAGAATAGCCACATCGTCGGCATATGCCACAACCCTAAAGCCCCTACTTTCCAGGAGCCTCAGACCAACATTAGCAACCAAGAGCCACAATAGAAGGGATAGGACACCCCCCTGTGGTGTACCCCTGGTCGCACGCTTGACGATAGAACATCCACCCAGATTCGATCGGATTAGTCTATTACCCAACATGTGGGTGATAAACCGCACCAGAAAATCTGGGGCATGTATATCCCTTAGTGAATTCTCAATAGAAGAAGTAGTAACATTATTGAAGGCCCCCTTTATATCAAAGAAAGCCAACAGTGTGTACTCACACACCAGCTGGTGCGAAATTCCTGACGATTTCGTTGTTGTTGTCAAAAATACTCGCCTGAATTCGCGAAATGAGCTGGGACACGTCTAGTCCATAATCAAAATCCAAATTGTCAAGTTTACTGTTCATATAGGTCCCACGAGTGAGGGGGAAAGGAGGTCGATCATGCCATAGCCCCCGTTAGCATGACAAGGACTTGGTAGAAAACCTAATACTTACTGAGGCGCCCAGGTATCAGTGAGGCTCCGTTATAATACAATCGGATTAAACCCCCGACTGCAAACCATCCGATAAACACGGGTCGCTTAACACTCCGGATTATTATTAAATATCTATCAATTTTGCCAGGATATAAAAAAATTTTGTAACCAACTTCTGGAAAAGAAATCATCAAAGAATGAAAAGAAGAATTTATATTTACATCCTCTGTTAATTTATCCACAAACTCTGTCTTCGAATAAGTTTTAGAAGAATAAAAATAATTATTAAAAAATTTATTTATAAAATAATTAAAACGTTAATTTTTTGGATACATTTATTGTGCAATATTTTTTAATTTTACTTATTTAAATGCGTAATAAAAAGAATTTACTGACACAATGGCAACACCACATGACTCCATCCATCCGGGTTGCGCACCCCAATTTATGTATGCGTTGGGTTTGTATTTACACAATGGCTCCGCTAATAGAGATAAAAATTACATATTCTAGACACACACCGGTTAATTCACCACTTTCAGCACAATGGCCCATGGTAATACAGTACCTATTTCTAATAACGGTACTTTGGTGAATTTCAATTTTATTCACCACAGCGGAAAAATTCACCGCACTTTGGAAAAACTCACCACTCATCAAAAACTCACCACCTTGGAAATTCACCTCATCCAATAAATTTACCACACTTCCCACAAAATTAATCCTTTTTTAAACCACCAGACTTAAAGAGTAATTAATAAATTTCAACGTTTATGTTTTTTGAAAGAATTTTTCCAATCACCAGGGTTACCATAAAGGAAAACAAATTTGTAATCAATCGAACTTCTAAAAAAATATCGCGAAAATAGGAAAATAATATAGAAATATTTAAATTCATATTTTTTTAAATTTTCCAGAATTAGTTTACTAACAATAATTAATTAAATTACAATTATTGATAACAAAAAGAATAACGAACACCAGAAAATTCACACATTGGAATAAAAATATAACCAGTATTGATTAGAAATAATCAAACACGGCAACACTGTATAACTATTTTCTCAGTGTTTACCTTTTTTCACAATAACCGAATAAAAATCTCTCGCAGAGAGTTAGTTTGTTTTGTTGTTGACTGTAACTTCTCTTTTCATTTTATTAAAGCAAATTTTTACCTCTACTACTACTAACTAACGTTCGTATATTTTAGTTTTTAAACGACTTTCGACACGTGCGGTTCACTGGTAAACGGAAAGCGGTTGCAAAAAAGAAATTTTGAAATGTAAAAAAACAAAAACAGTTAAAAATAAAAACAAAACATATAAAACGAAAACAATAAAACTTGTTACAAAGAGAATATAAAACTTTTCTAAATATAAAAATAAAGAGGAAAAACAAAATAAACAAACGGTTGTTAGAAGAAAATCTTCTATGTATTTATTTTATTTGTGTTGTTTTACACTATTTTTACTCAACTTTTTTGACTATGGGAATGTAACCTTATCTCATGGGTATACATAGTATATGCCTAGTGAGAGTTTACAACATATGACAGTGTGTGTGTATAGGTGTGTTGCAATATATGAATAACAATAATAAAAAATAAAAATCAAAACTAATATCAAATCATAATAATACCATACATACCAATTTTATTATAAAAACAACAACAACAACAGTAACAACATCGGCAACAGCTCCAACTTTACCTACAAAGTGGTAACTAATAATTACTACATATTGTTGTTGGTTGTCTCTGTGTGGTGATTTTTCTCAGTTCTATTGTTATTCTCATCCTCTTTTATTAACAATTTGCCGGAAGGTAATACATAGTGTTGTGTGGTAGTGAGTGTTGTTGTTATTGGTTTTAGTGTGTCTTTTTCTGTTTGTTTTTTTTTTTTTTTGTTGTAATATCATAACATTACATTGTTATTGTTTTATAAAGTAACATCTACAATTACAATAATAACAACAGCAATAATAATAAATTATAATTATTATATTTGCTTGCTTTAACCATCATTGTTTTCCTTTTTCACAAAGAGTGGGTGAAGTGGCAAATATGAAAATAAAAAAATTACAGTCATTAGAATAAAAACAACAAACAAACTATAAAAACGAAAAACCAGAACGAAAAAAAAATTATAACCTAAAAAAAAAAAATATACAAAACAAAAACAAATAATCACTCATATTCATGTAAACAGTGTTGTAAACAGTTTTGCTTTTTTATTTGCTGTTTAAGGAAAATATCACTGAAATTAAAGGTAAATTATTATCTTAACACTATTTCTACCAAAGGTGTCAAAAGACACCTTTTAAAATTTTAACCTGAAATTTATTTCAAAGTTTAATAATTTTTTCTCAGTTAATGTTTTGAATTTTCGTATAATAATTATTACATTATTACATTACATTGAAGTCGCCGTAGTCTAGTAGGTAGTGTGTTGGCTTAATAGACGTAAGGCCCGAGTTCAAATCCCAGATCAGACAACAAAACGAAAATATGAAAATATTTCTTCGGCGACTTTTCCTCTCAGCAGATTTCTGGCAAAAACTCTTGAGAGTAAATAAAATTGCCATGAAAAGCTTCTCAACAATCTGTCGTTCGGAGTCGACTTTAAACTGTAGGTCCCGCCACTCATGTATAAAATTAACGCACACAACATAAGTGGTGTGAGAAGCTAGGTCGTAATCCTGACTGAAGGGTTGTAATGACCAATTATGTATGTATGTAATTATTACATTTATTTAGCGTTATCATTTTCCTCTAGCTCATCCTGGATCAGTATAAGCGTACATGATATACAGTGAATCACACTGAAAATGGCCCACCAGTATTTGGTTAATATTTATTAAAAAGGAAGAAAATAAAATAAATATTTTTGTTTAAAATAAAGTTTATTTGGTATTCAATAGAAGGAACTAAAAATTCTTTTAATTACATTATTAATTCGTTGATTTTTTTTACATCAGAAACAAAAACTGTTCAAAAAAATTTCTCCAAGTTACACAAAAAAGTTAGTAGAATTCATTCCTAATCGTTTAAAATCGGTAATAAGTCAAAAAGGCTTTCCTACAAAATATTAAAAATAAAAAAAAACGTTATTTCTTTAATAATAATATACTGGGCCATTATCATTGTGAGATAAATATGAATGAATTAATAATGTAATTAAAAGAATTTTTTAGTTCCTTATATTGAATACTAAATAAACTTTATTTTAAACAAAAATATTTATTTTATTTTCTTCCTTTTTAATAAATATTAACCAAATACTGATGTAATTTCATGGTGGGCCATTTTCACTGTGATTCACTGTACATATTTCCAGTGGTGTTGTGCTAATTTTTTTTACCGGAACGCGTATATACAATTATATAGACAGGGCCGATCCTGGGTAGGCGGCCACTCTGTGCGGTCTCATGTCCCAAATTTAACGGCGGGGGTGATTTTCCATGATAATCCTGGCGGCGGATATTTTTTTTTAAGTCTCATGTCCCAAATTTGACGACGGGGGGAAGGAGATTTCCCCCAATTTTCGCCCGTTCACGGTTCGGAAAAAGAAGCCGGTTCGTTCCGGTTTTTGTTTCGGTTCGGGTTCGGTTCAAACCCTTGTTTATAAAAATACACATTAAAATTCGTCAAAAATTAGAAAAAAAAATCAGCAATTCTTTTTAATTTTTTTTTTTCAAAACGTCAGCCAATTCTCGTTATCAGAAATTATCTTTAGTTCCGGAATGCGTTCCTGTCCAACAAGGAAGTACCGGAACGACGTTCCGGAGCGTTCCGGCTCGACAACACCACTGCCTATTTCTACCATGAGGTGTCTTTTGACACCTTTAAAACTTTTCTTACAGCAAGAAATAAAAAATATAAAGAAACTACACATGACATACATTTGGACTGAGCTATAATTTGTTTTTGGTTTTTTCCTCTTCGTATTATTATACCAAGCCATTGAAATTCTGTGCAATTGGAAGTTCTGCGAATTGCCGTGCCATGGAAATTCTGTGAAATTGTGTTCAGCAAGTTTTCGAAAATGCCAGAAATTTTCGGTACACTGAATTCCCTGTTATAATTTTTATATTCGATAGTTGTTTGGGAACAATAGGAATAGGAATAGGGCATGTTTTAATAATTATTTCCATAATTATTTGCATCTAAACGCAAAGGTGTCAAAAGACACCTTTTGGTCGAAATAGGTACATACATATACACAAAATCGTGGTAGAAATAATGTTAAACTGTAAAAAAAAGCAAATAAAAAAGTGAATATGAAATGAAATATAAGAGAAAAATTATGCACTTTAGGGAAATGAATTTTAACCCATTCGCTGCCAAGGACGAGTATACTCGTCCAACTTTAAATATATTATAACATGCAGGCTTTTGAATTGGCAATTTTTTTTTGCCACAAACATAATATAAATATGTAAAAAACTTGAAAAATACTACAAATAAAATTTTTTTACAAAAATAATACTTTATTTCTTATTTCTATTAAAACGTACGCAAATACGAAAAAGAATATCGAGCCCTTCTGCCTTCCTATTGCCAACGACGAGTATACTCGTTATTTCGGATATCTTGAAAAAAGCAAAAGAAAATATGAAAATAAATGCGGCTTCTTCACTGCCATTAAAAAGCTCCTCAAATCGAATTCAGCCTCAAAATGTAGGTTCCGCCTCTTATGGACAAAATTAATGCACGTAACATGAAGGGTGTGAGAAGCGTAATCCGAATTTAAAACTTAGCTCTGATATTTTGGAAAAAGCAACAAGAAATATGAAAAAAAAATATATCTTTTGGTATTTCATTGGCAAAAGCTTTAAGAGTAAATTAATTGTCATTAAAAAGATCTACAAATATGTTGTTCGGTCCCTCCTCTTATGTACAAAATTAATGCCGATAACATGGGTGGTGTGAGAAGCCTAATCCTGAATGATCTTTAGTATATGATTTATGTATGTGCGACTAATTCTATAACATTTTACTGCCAAATGTAGCTGGGCTCGGATGGTAGGATTGTATCTGTTTGAATTTAATCAGACGGTTTTTTGAATCATCCTGACAGAATAGGAATTTTGAAGATTTTGGCACATATTATTACCATGCAGAGGTGCAATAAAACTGCAACCATACAATCAATTGCACCGCCTTCTATCATTATAGCGCTACAAGTATGCGGTATCGGTATAAAAACCTGTTGCCCTGACAAACTTCAGGATTGTTCGGTTTCAGTAAAGATACCACCCTATCTAGTAATTTATATGCACCCAGTTGTTTGTTTCTGAGATTTATTAACGCTCCATAGGTTCCCAGTTTGTGTTCTAATGATGGTATACGTGCATAACTTATATGCCAAAAAAATAAAAGCTTTCAGTAGTATTACGCAATTTTAAATTGAAACGTATAATTATTTCTTTCGTGTACGTTAGATTTGTTAAGTTCTTTTTATTACGCTATGTTTAATGAAAGCAAGTCGTAAAGATTCTGCGATGGCAGTTACCATCAATGAAAAAAGGGGATTCTAACTTTCACACACTCTCAGTTTAATACTCTCATTGAACACTTAAGCTCTGTATACTTGTCCTAAGCAAAGACTTTTTGCCATTCTCGTAGCACTTTCTGTAATGGAGTTTTTACCTGCTACATCGAACTATAATGATTTTGTTGATTCTCTTTAATTTTGGAACACTCATCAATCGTAAACAAAATCTGGTGGATATGTTTGTTGAACTATGATTGTGGTCCACTTCACTCAAGAAAATCTTTCATTTGCAAAGTTATGTAGTACGGTGCTTCCATGCAACCCATGCTACGAATTCTTCTTAATGGTCGAAGTCACTGTATTCGGAAAAATCTTAATATATACGTGACAAGTTGTGTCAAAATATTGTGCTATTATTTCGATGTAGAATGTATATGTATGTACATGCATACATATACATGTACATATACATTCTACATCGAAATAATAGCACAATATTTTGACACAACTTGAAACAACCGAATTTTGTCACGTACATATTAAGATTTTTCCGAATACAGTGACTTCGACCATTAAAAAGAATTCGTAGCATGGGTTGCATGGAAGCACCGTACTACATAACTTCGCAAACGATTTTAATAAATCAATATCATTCTATGCATGATTCAACAATTACGATTACAATTCTCACGATCTTGTGGATATAAAATTTCCACTAAAATAATTTTCTTTATTTTCGGCTTGAGTCCATATTGGCATAAATTAATGTAGTTATGATTCATATTTCAACAATTAAACAATTAAAAGATAATTTGTAACAGAGCATCGCATCAGGAAATCATTAAAGATATCTTGAATAAATAATTTATCATCATCCTCATTATCATTATCATCATCATGTTAAATAATGAAATATTAAAACAATTTGATAAATTGTTTAAACAATATGGAAGCAAAGAAAAAAAAAGAAAACAAATCTTAGTTATTTTGCGCAGTAATAAATATGAAATTTAATAATTTATAAAAAAAAAACGCTGACAACATACCATTCTGAAGGTATACAAGGTGTAGTAAAAAGAAATGTATAGTTTTTACAACATTTTCGGATCATTATTTAGCATATTGTTTGATTGCATTTTATTATTTTCACACAGTCTCATCATAGAAAATTGAGCGAATTTTTTTTTTGTCATTACAACCCTTCAGTCAGGATTTCGACCTAGCTTTTCACACCACTTATGTTGTGTGCGTTAATTTTATATACATGAGTGGCGGGACCTACAGTTTAAAGTCGACTCCGAACGACAGATTGTTGAGACTCTCAGAGTTTTTGCCAGAAATCTGCTGAGAGGCAGTCGCCGAAGAAATATATTTTTTCATATTTCGTTTTGATGCCTGACCTGTGATACGAACCCGGGCTTTTACGTCTAATAAGCCGACACACTACCTACTAGACTACAGCGACTAGATAGAGTATAAGATAGAGGATAGAGAATAATAAGAAGTAGAGGATAATTGATGACAATAATATTGTACTACTCTGGATTATAAATTTACTACTTCAGGCTATTCGTGATAAAGCGTTGTGGCAATATTGTCTTAGATTTCAGTTATCTGGTCTTAATTTGATGTGATTGTAAAATGTTTATTGGGTTTCGAATACTTGTACTAGATACGATGTTCTGGAATGTTTTGTGGGTAAACAAATATTTGTACCAATTATTCCAGAACATTTCCATAAAACAATAAAATCGTGGTAATCGTTAAAGTATGGCATGTAGTACCGAATATGGTATGGAATGGTATGGAGTAATTTATAATGACTATTATTAAATAAATATTAAGGTTTTGTGTGTGTTTGTTTGTTTTTTTTTCCACTTTTTGTCTCTGATAACATTTAAAAGATAATAACTTGGCTACGGTGATTGTTGTACCTAAAAAAAATTTCATCTTTTTTAAAACAAAAATTCAATGAAAATTACAAAAAAAAAAAAAATATTTACTTGAGTCATTCATACCAGCAACAGGGTTAGGAGGGATGGACGAACCATACATATTTTTAATTCCTTTTCTTAGAACCCAACAATAACAACAACAAAATGACGTCATTTGAGGAACTAAATTTTTTAATGTTTAAAAAATTTTAAAAATTTACCCCATTTAGCCAAAAATGCGAAAAGAACATTAAAAAAAAAAACAAAAACACAAACGATAAACATAAAATGATTATGATTCTTTAATTACCTGCTTAAAAGTAAATTATCTTTCAAGCAAATCAGGGTTTGCAAATGAGAACGAATCAAATTTTATTTTTATTAGCAAAATTTTTTTTTTTTAATTTGGGTTGCTTGTTTTCAAATTGTTTAATAAAAAGAGAAAAAAAAAATATTCAAAACCAATAAACATACAGAAGAAAACCAGGTAGTGTTCAAATAAATGCCTTAAAATAACTTTCCATATTTTTAAATATTTTTCTTTTTTGACGTCAAGGAATTGTAAATAAATTTTGTGCAAATATTTGTAAAAATTATTTGTTTAAAAGCCATACAACTTGCTGCCGTTGCAGCAATTTTATTTTTTTATTTGTCCATAAATATTTAGTTTTTTTATTGAATTCGATATTTATTGATCGGCTGCAAGGAATGGTGCCAATTTTTATTTTCCTTTCAAATTGATTTTAACGGTCCAAAACTGGTGGTGTTATATGGCGCGGGGTATTAATAAAATGACGAGTGCATTGACAAGCGAAATAAAAAGGCAAAAAAAAAAAGAAAATATTGTGTTTTACTTTTGCCAATCTTATCGCTTTTGTTTTATAAATATAAACAATAACTACAGTAAATAGAAAAAAAAATCAAAACAAAACAAAATAACTTGTTTGTTTACATGATGATTATGATTATATCGGGTACGCCATCTAACGTTTTTTTTCAACTAGTGCTTATTTCGTGAATGGTAACCATTGTTGCCAATTTGACGTTTTTCCCGTCAAATCTAACGTTTTTGCAATGCCAATTACGGGAAAAAATGCTTTTTAGCGGTTAGCGTGAAATCTGGAGTTTTTTTTACAGCGCTTTAGTGTTTTTTTTAGCTTTTTTTTACTTTTAACGTAAATTTATATAGATTTTTTTATTAAAATATTTTAAAAAGTCTCAAAAAGCAAAATTCTAAATTAAAAAAAAATATATATTTCTAAATCATTAATTTAGAGATTTCTGGCGATTTTTAAAGCCCACTTTAACGTGAAATTTTGAAAAAATTTGTCAACACTGGTCCAGAGGGTGCTCTTTCCAACCGTGGTAGTGGGATAGCTGAACTAATTTTGTGAGTTGAGATTTTCAAATTTAAAAAAATCGATTTTTCGCCGAAAACTATATGAAAATTCTCTAAAAGTTCAGTGGCCATTTTCGAACATGTAAGAAATAGTACACCATACAGACTATATGCAAATGGTAGTCCAGAGGGTGCTCTTTCCAACCGTGGTATTGGGATAGCTGAACTAATTTTGTGAGTTGAGATTTTCAAATTTAAAAAAATCGAGTTTTGGCCGAAAACTATATGAAAATTCTTTAGAAGTTCAATTTCCATTTTCGAACATATAAGAAATAGTACACTATACAGACTATACGTAATTGTTTATTGTTTTAACGTTAATTTAAAATTTTCAAACTATTTATTTGACGGGTTTCAGACGGTTTTGTAAAAATTTAATTTAGCGATTTCTGGCGATTTTTAAAGCCCAATTTGACGGGAAATTTTGAAAAAAATTTGGCAACACTGATGGTAACACTTAGCTCATGTTTGATTTGACAGATAATTAGTTTTATCCTTCCGAATATGGTTGTGTATACGCTTGAACAACGCTGCGAAATATTGCGACATTACTTTGAAAATCATGATAATATTGCAGAATGAAAAATCATCTTTTCAGATGAGGCTCATTTTGATCTTGGCGGGTATGTAAACAAGCAAAATTGTCGCATTTGGGGCACAGAAAACCCGCACGCATACATTGAAAAGCCGACGCACCCAAAATGAGTCACTATTTGGTGCGGATTTTGGTCCAGAGGCATAATTAGGCCATTTTTCTTCGAAAATGAGCAAGGAGTGGCCGTTACAGTCAATGGCGATCGTTATCGGGCCATGTTGAACGAATTTTTGTTCACAAAAATTGAAGAGGAGCATATTGGCACATTTGGTTTCAACAGGACGGCGCTACGTGCCACACAGCCGAAGCTACACTCGATGTTTTGCGCCCTGTTTTTGAAGATCGTATTATCAGCCGCAGAGCTGATGTCGTTTGGCCACCTTGGAGCTGCGATTTGACACCGTTGGACTATTATTTGTGTGCGTAAGTGTTACGCCGACAAGCCAGAGACAATTGACGCTTTAAAGGACAATATTCGTGAAGCCATTGGTGAAATACAGCAGCACACAATCGATAATGTGCTTAAAAATTGGACCGATCGTGTAGGCTACTGCATGGCCAGCCGAGGCAGCCATTTGAATGAAATTATTTTTCATTATTAACCGGAAGGATTGTACTTTCAAATAAAAAAAGAAATTTGAGAAAATATTCAGTAGTTTTTTTTTAAACATTAAAAAAAAAAAATTATTTGGCGGATCCTTTATTTTTATAATCTAAACAGCAAGTGAATCTAAATTGTCATGATGATGTAAAAAAAAAATTGAGTTAAAACGTAAAAAATTTAAAACATAATTAAATTAAATTAAATGAAATGCTTCCGGACCCAAGATATCCTAAAAATACTTTCAAAAGAAGTGAATTTTATTATCGTTTTCCTGGATAAAGTAGTGCTTTTTAATTTCTTTAAATCAACTCCGGCTGCTAAGCTAAGCTTATTATTGCCGTTTATTTAATGTTTACAAATAAAATATTTATATGCCACATGTGTACGTGTATACCTTAACTGACAAAAACTGCGTAGGTTTTTGGGTAAAAAATTTCTTGTGAAACCTTCATTTGGTCCACAATATAAATTTATTCCAAGCATCAAAGCCATTGTAGGGTAACATCTTTTCTCATCATTTTTGCAAAACACTGATTTTGATTAAGAACGATGCAATAATGCAAATTCAGATATCCCGTTCCGAAGCAAAATATGTACATTACAACAAAGTACACTCAGCAAACAGCAAACTGATCTAGGCAAGGTAAAACTTCTTATCTACTTTCTGTGTATCGGTTTTAATTGGCTACGAAACATGTCTGGTGTACTCTATTCATCATTAGAAGACATCCTGTAAGATGTGCTTTGCCACGAAAACAACAGCCCCAGTTTAAAGTACAGAAGCCAAACACAGATTGCAAATCTGTATTCCTGGAACCTACTATAATAGTTTTGTTTCGCTGGAGAAACTTGCTTAAATGAAAGAGAAACACAGTAACGAAAACTTAACTTACTTGCTTAATTGGTCATTCCTACGCTTTAGTCAGGATTACAACCTATCTTTCCACACCACCCATGCTGTGTGATAATTTTGTCCTTCAGTGACGGAACCTGCGACTCCGAACGACAGATTTGCCAAACTTTTCAGGGCAATTTTAATTTACACTTTGAGTTTTTGTCAGAAGACTGCTGAGAAAAAGTCGCCGAAAGAAATAATTTTTTCATTCGATTTTGTTCGAGATGTCTCAGCCAGATGCCGCAGTTCAACGGTCTCTCTACCTCTCTTTCCATCTACTAGACTATGGCGACTTCATGCGGGTTAGGCACTCGAAAGTTATGGTGTTTTCTTTTCTACAAAGAAAATGTCACCCTCTTACAAGGTGCATTAAAAAATTTTTGACCAACCCCGTTGTAATGTCATTTTTTATTTGAGAAGAACATAACACAAATATTAAAAAAGGGTTTGCCCTGTGTTTACCACTCATTAAGAAAATGAGGAAATGCCAATTTGTTCAAAGGTGTTGCCAGATCGCTAATTTTTCGACTTCATTTTTTGCACGCTTTTTTTATAACAAAAAAAATTTTTTTAACACTGTTCTAACATTGAATGCAATTTTTTTTATTGCTGACCATGTAACTTTAATAATGTAATATTTCCTTAAGATTACTCCACAAAACAATGAAAAAATTGACTTCAAATTGGATAACAATACCAGGCGACTTTTTTTAAATTTCATCTGGTAGCCCTATAAATAAACAAAAGTCATCTGCTTTACAGGGCATTATCAGCACTCTCGATTTATACAGGGCATAAAATGCAATGCCCTCCACCATTGGCAAGTGCGAATTATTTAGAATAAAACATACCACCCTTTTAGAGGGCGAAACATTTTTAAGAAACAAACGCAAAATTATATTTTGCGTTAATAAAATGCACATTTTTTGGTAGAAAAGAAAACACCATTAAGCTTTGTCAGGCATTAATAATATTCTCAGGATTTTAATATATTTCAACAAAATTCAAATGTAATGAGCGTGCAACATGTTACTGAAACAAAATGCCAGCAATTATTTGTTAAAAAAGTATTTTACAAAATAAAAAAGAAGAAATTGCAATTAAAACATAGCTACTAATTATTTTAACAAGTAATATTACATAATAAATTCAAAAAGAAAAGAAATATTAAAACTTCCAAACATAATTTTTCCAGCAACATGTTGCCAATGAAATACATTAACAATTAAAGAAAAACAGCGAATAATTCATCTAAAGCTTTAAAAGCTAAGCTACTAGTAACTGAAAAAGAGGGAAAAATTGTCAGAAAGTAGTCTTGCCTAGAGAATGCTGTAGAAAATAAAGTGAAAGTGCTAAACAGTATGTAAAAATTTAAAAATTTTTTAAGGGCCACTACTATTGTATAACACCTTTATAAATTACAAAAACAATACTGTATAAGAAAACGTTTTTAGATTTTTAAACATGTTGCCGGTTTTATTAACAACTACATATTTTTCATTATCGGTTTTCTGGTTTTATAAATAGAAAACTTTATTAACAAACTTGACAATTTCAACAATTTTCTTTTATTTTTGTAAACCATTTTGAATTCAATTTGATCTCTATTTTCAATATACATGAGGTTTTCTTTTCGTTTTAAAAGTTTAAAGATTTCTTTCTCTTTTTCTAAAACTAATCAATATAACACGAGTATTTTATTTGTGGTTTTTAGGAGAAAGGCAATGGGATATGGGTTTACGATTTATTTTTCAAAAAAAAAACAAAAATTTTTTTTATTTTTGTTACCATTTTAAACAGGTTTTGATTTTCTCACGCTGGTTTTAAAGGCCATTAGGGTTCATGATATTAGCAATATCCATACGTACTTATGTATGTACGTGTCATTAAAAAGGTTAACAATGGACTGTGATTTCTGCTGTAAGATAATGATTTTTTAATGTTGCTGTTTAAATTTTTGATATTTAAGATTGTTAGTCAAAAATGTTGCCAGCAACATGTTGCTTTATATTTTTTTAAATTTTTTTTTATTTTGCATTTATTTAATAAATTTTTTGTTGATAGCAACATGTTGCTATACAGTTTTGAAAACATATTTTTTGAGAGCAGTTTTAGTTTATTGTTTTTTTTAATATTTTTTTAATGTTTTTAAAACTTCAATTTAAATAGTTTTATTTGATTAAATTATGTAAAACGAAATTTTATTTTTTATTTTTTATATTTCCCTTAAAAACCTGTTCCTAAAAGTTATGTAAAAAGAAATAAATTTTTAAGTTTTTGTTTTACAATGTGAAATTTTATTTTCTTTTTAATTTCTTTGTCGTTACAGAATTATATCATCCTCAATACAATAAATCAACCTTAAAACAAAACGTAAAACCTTGGAAAAAAAATTATTCAAGTGAAATTCCTTGGCCACAAAAGCGTGTAAAACGCCATGTAAAGGAGGTGTGTCTCGTGTTTTTTATATGCGTCAGACTGCTTTTGCAGCAAATAGCAAGCAGGGACTTTCTTTTTCATAAATATTTAAAAATTCGAAAAAATAGTGAATTTTTGTTAAGTGAAGAAAAAAAAAAAGTGGCAAGTAAAGCAGTTTTTTGTTACCAGCAACCAGCAAACAGCAAAATTATTGCCAAAATTTAATAAAGAAATCAAAAGAAATACGAAAAGAAAAGAAAGAAAATTTGCTTAGGAAAGTGTTTCTGTTTCTGGTCTACAATTTCCGTGTTTAAAGTGATTAAAAATTTAATTAGTGCATAAATTATTATTAATTAAATTGATAATATTTATTAAATATTAAAAAAAAAAAAAAATCAAAATAAAAATTAAAATGCAATAGAAAAATAAAATATCAAATAGAAATAATAAAATAATACAAAAAGAAGAATAGATTGTATTTTAAATGCATTTAAAAAAGCGAAATTTATAACAAAAAAAAAATAAGAAAAAATTTAATTCGATTTGAAAACTTTTACTCTTGCAACAAGTTGCAACTGCAACTGTAACTACAACAACCACAACAAGAATAATAATAATAATCTATAATAATCTTGGCAAAATGGATACAACCGCTTCAAGTATTGATACAGCCAACAGCAGTGGCATGAGCACATTAAGCAGCAGTAATAGTGCTGCTGGTGGTAGCAGCAACACTAACAACAGCAATAGCACAGATACCACTGATAGTTTGCCATTTTGTTTTATAAGGGTAAGTTGGCGTTAAGCAAATATTGTTTAAATTTAGAACGACATTTTAAAAATAAATTTTTAAATTACAAAAAAAAATTGAGTTTAAAGAAAACCAATTCAATTTGTTGCCTAACAACCTAGCAACATGTTGCTATATTCTTTGAAAGCTGGAATATTTACCGCAATACAAATGATCATTTTTGCTACAGTCAATATGGTTTTAAGAGCTTATATTTTGCCACCCAAACTTAGCAATAATATTGCCTAGCCTGTAGTTGTATTTTAAGTATTTTTGTTTGTTTTTTTGTGGCAACATGTTGAGCAGAAAATTTTAAGACCTTGGATTGTGGTATTTCTTGTATTATCTCTGATTGATTATCCATCTTCAATATAAAAGCAACAGCTGTTGCTATCAAATTGAATTGAAAGGTATTTCATAGCAATAATAAAAATGTTTCTAAACATTTTTGGGTGTTTCTTTTCCTGTAAAAAACATATTTTTTTGTTTGTTTTTTTTTTTTATTAATTTGTATCAACATTTTTTTCGTATTGTAGCAATTTTAAACAAACCATATCGATACGCTGTTGGGAATATTAGCTGTTGCTATCAAATTGAATTGAAAGGTATTGCATAGTAATAATAGAAATGTTTCTAAACATTTTTGGGTGTTTATTTTCCTGTAAAAACATATTTTTTTGTTTGTTTTTTTTTATCAATTTGTATCAACATTTTTTCGTATTGTAGCAATTTTAAACAAACCACATCGATACGCTGTTGTTGGGAATATTTTGCGCAATATTGATACTCAAGCAAAATACTTTTTTTTTACTTTTTTTAACCTCTTCAGGGACGATTTTTTTATGGTGATAAAAAAATGATTAAATTTTGTTTTCTTTTTAAATTAATTAACTTTATTTTAATAGGAATTCAAAAAGCAAAAAAAAAAAATGAAAATTCACAAAAAGGGGTAACGTCCACATTTGTGGCCACTGAGCGTTAATGGTAATATATGTGTGAAATGCTTTCATACATTCCGGGCATATCAGGCATATATGTATATTCTTAACATTTCTCACAAATGTAGAGAGTTCGTCTTATACAATTTTTGTCGTGACATCTGTGGGGATTTTTCAGTTCCTTGTATTTAGGATAATGACTTATACCGTCCAGTCTGATTCCAGGGTTAACTTTAGTGCAGCTGTTAGATTTTTTAGGTAGTGATGGTAAAACTTATTATATTAAATAAATCTGATATTATTTTTTTCAAATATTAACGATTTCTTGATATAACCAATAAAACAGATTGCCAAAGAATTATTTCACATTTTTTTTAGTATATCCAACTATGCATCGGAAATAATATCATCAGTGCAGACAAACGGTAAAATGTTTACTTCTCTTGTTAGAGGATTTGGTAGTCAACTAGATGACCCGTGCGAATATTTCGCACCGTTAGTTGTCATTTTTGTAACATAAAATGAAAATAATTAATAGCAATTTTATTAAAAGTAGAAAAATATTAGAAATCATAATATATCATACATATTTACATACATACATACATATGTTTAAATGCTTTTATAATACTTCTTTGAATACAATGTTAGAGGTAATGACATGATCATCGTTAATCATCCTTAATACAAACAAAAATATCTTTAAACGTACGCACTCGAGAAAAAGCCACGTATAACTGCCCATGTGAAAAGACCGGTTCTGGTAAATACAATCCTACCTTTTGAAGGGTTTGACCTTGTTTTTCTTAAAACCTTTTTAACTGTTAAATATCAGCTGACACTATATATATGTATATATTAAAAGACACCGTATTACTACACTTCATAAAACAAACAATGCCATGACAATAACGACATTACCAAAATGGCTTTTACAACTTTATACCCTGTTTATCGCACTTGATCTAACAACTACTGCAAAGTATTGCCAAAACAGCTTTTTACAACTTAATATGCATATTATATATAACTGACTTAGTAATAAACGGAATTATAGTAAATAGCGGTATTGCCAGAATGGATTTTAATAAATACTATATTATGTAGAACTGCATTACTATTAAGCGACCCTGTATTACCACACTTGAACAAAAACATATAATCATAATGACAACAGTATTATCATGCAGTTCTATGTAAAATATAATTTTTATCAATGAAAATATTAATTTTTCAATTTCTAATTATTTTTCGTCATTAGTGTTAGATATAAGCTTTAAAATGAGATATCATTCATTAAATTTGATGCGGTGGTATGGGAGATATTTGCAACCGACAAAAAAAAGTGCTTTAGAAATAATATATATGATAAGTTATTATCAAGCTTTTGTTGTTTTTATTATTATTACAATTATAATTATAAAAAATTAAACGTCCACATATGTGGCCAAGGGCGTGAAGAGGTTAATTCACATTTTTAAGCTTTTGTCTCTTAAAAACCGAAACTGAACAAAAAAAAAAACAAAATAAACAACGACAACAAAAATTCATTGATAGAGATTGCGATTGTTCATTAAACCGGTACAAAAATCATTTAAAAGTTGCACTGATTGAAAATAGTTTTTTTTTTGTTATTTTTGTTGTTTCTTTCTGATTTTGGTAAATTACTTTTAATGGCATTTAAAATTAAAGGTTTTTTCTGTTTTTTTTTTTTTCTAATTTTATTTCGCTTTACACGCGCCATTCACTATCTTTGTTTTTAGTTTTGTGTTGTGTTGTGTACGAATTTTTGAATTCGATTTTCTTTTTGGGTACCCCACATGCCGAATTTGGTGAATAGAAAAACCGCAAATCTAATATGTATTGTAGTTGTTGCTAAAACTCTTAATTTGTTGGAATGATGTTTAGATAAAAAAAAATTTAAAAAAAAAAAAAAAACAAAATTAAAAAATAAAAAACTAAACGGTAAAATAGTGCACAAAAGAAACATACAAAATTTATTTCCAGTAGCCCGTTGTTCATCTGTGTTTGTCTGTGTATGTAAGTGCGGTTTAAGCGTTATCAATCAAATTGTAAACTGAGATTTATTACTGGTTTTTATTTAAACAAATAGATATATGCATTCATTTGAAATCATCATATCGTATCATATGAGAGTATAATTTTATTTAGATTTGTTGTGGCCGTTTGCTGTGGTTGTGGTATTTGTTTTTAATTAATGGTTAATGAGTCGTTTTAAATTTCATTACGCCAGCCAAATGAAAAAACAAGTGCTATAATTTTAAATCCAACAACGTTATGTTGAAAATTTTTATGTTAAATCCGCTTGGCAAACAGATGAACAGATCGACAATGAATTAAAAAAATTTAAATATAAAATTTGTATATTTTTAGCAAATTTTTTAAAAGAAAATTTGTCTGCAACATGTTGCTAGCAACATTTGTGGAAGAATACGCGAATAGTTCAAAAATGAGTTCAAAAATGAGTTCAAAAGAAGTTCAAAATTGTTTTTTTTTAATTCTTTGTATATGTAAAAGCTTATGTACTTCCATATTTATAAAAATTAATTTTGCTTTATGGTTTGGATTTATGAAACAATTTTACATACAAACTATGTTTTATAAACCTTTTAAATCGAAAATTTTTTTTATGAATACGATCGACGGCTAGTGTTTTTATTAAATTCATGTTGTTTGCAACATATACATACGTAAAGAATTGGTCATTACAATCCTTCAGTCAGGATTACGACCTAGTTTGGCACACCACTTATGTTGTGTGCGTTATTTTTATGCATGAGTGGTAGGACCTACCGTTTAAAGTCGACTCCGAACGACAGATTTTTGAGAAACTTTTCATTAGCAATTTTGTTTGCTCTCAGAGTTTTTGTCAGAAATCTGCTGAGAGGAAGTCGTCGAAGAAATATTTTCATATTTTCGTTCTGATGTCTGACATGGGGTTTTAACCTTATTAAAACTGCGTTTAATATCGTATGTTTCCATTTTCGTACCACACAGTAGTTTTACCGTTCAACAATACAAACATATGCCCTCATCTACCTCACTACTGTATATTTTAGGCTTTAGTTTTTTTTTTTCCTGAAACGAAACAAATAGCAATTTTTCATATATTGTTGAAATAAATGAAACAAGATTTTCCTTTTGCATGCTGAAAACAATCTCTGATTAACTGTTCAGTTAAAATATCAGCAACACTATAATGGATTATAACACATTTGTCTAACAAGCAGCAATATAAACGTTGCCACATGCCTGGCAACATTGCTAATTGTTGTTAAAAATTTTATTGCAACATTATTGTACAATGGGTCAATTCGACCTCCGGATACTGTACTTGTCTTAACTGACAAGTACACGTCCTCTAATCTTATATGGGCGAATATTTAAAAATTCGAACATGATAACAAAATTTTTATGTCGTTTGTTTAAGGTAAACTTTAAGATTTTAGCAACATGTTGCTTGTGATTTCCAATAGTTATGCAGGTGTAGTGGAAGCGAAATTTTATTAAGGATTTCATTTTGTTTTGTTTAAAAATAATTATTCATAGCAACTTATTGTCATCATGTTTTACAAATAGGACAGAATTCTAAATGTTGCAGCAACATGTAACAAAAATGTTTTATTCAGGACTTTGAGTTTTAAATACTTTTCAAATTTAATATCGTTGTAAGCTAAGCTCAAAAGTTATTTAAAAATAAAAACAGGTGTTAGGTTAGGTCAATTGTGACAAGTACAGTACCCGGAGGTCGAATTGACCCATTGTACAACGTCCTAGCTTCTCACACCACTCGTGTTGTGTGGGTTAATTTTATACATGAGTGGCGGGACCTACAGTTTAAAGTCGATTCCGAACGACAGATTTTTTGAGAGGCTCTTCATGGCAATTTTTACTCTCAGAGTTTTTGCCAGAAATCTGCTGAGAGTAAAGCGCCGAAGAAATATTTTCATATTTTCGTTTTGATGTCTGACCTGGGATTCGAACTCGGGCCTTTCGTCTAATAAGTCAACACACTAACTACCAGATTACGGCGACTCCAAAAAAAAAAAAAAAAACGGTGTTAGTTATAAGATATTTTTTTTTGATACATTTGAAAAATAATGTTGAAGCAACATGTTGCTTAAAGATTTTTTTTTATTATTTTTCTTTTCTTTTTGTTTAATATAAAAAACCTCAACCCAATTTAAGGAAAACTCATAATTTGAAGATGTTGTTGTGAAAAACAAAAGCAACTGGAAAACGCATTTGTGCATTTGCCAAATCGCATGTGTTTGTAAGACAATGCAAGGAATTATAATTTTTTTTTGTTTGTTTTTATTATCTGAAGCCATTATAAATTTCACACAACAAATATTAACGAACATTTGTAAACTTTAAACAATAATTATCACTGTTGGTCTCGTAATAATAACGTTAATGAGTAGAAATGTTTCGTATTTGTAGACGACAAAAAAGAAAGAAAGAAAACTAAACCGTTTGCCAAGACAAATCTTGACGACATTAACGACAAGTAAAAGCGCGAGTGAAGCAAAAAGAGAAAAAAAAAACAAAGTTTTCCTTTTTCTTTGCAACGCTTATTGAGAGACGGGAGGAACGAAAGAGGGTTTCTAATGTTTTGAATATAAAATGCATTTATAAAGGCATTTCGAAATTAAACAGTTGTGAAAAACAACAACAACAACAACAATACAGAATACAAATCAAGTGGCTTGCAACAAGTGAATAAAACACAAACTAGACAAACAAACTTTGCTAGACAAACATCTACAACATCGTTGTTTTTTTTGTTTTCATTTTATTTTTGTTTAAAACATGTTAGCTTTCACAAAACAACAACAACAGCAGCAATAACAACGAGAAATTAAATAAACAACCATTTTAAACGACTACGACTACAACTACTTGTTGCCTGTATTTGTATGCAACAAGTTGCACGTACGAGTATGTACTTAAAACATCTCCGCTTATCTTTGCGCGACTCACACACCACAAACTCAAATTGAGAGAAATGTGGCTGAGAAAAACAGAAACAGAAAAAACAAACTCCAGTTGACTTATGTACACCCCACCAAAACTCCTCGGGTCAGTAAACGAACCAAACAAATTAAAAAAAAAAAAAAAAATTCAGAAAAAAGTGGTAAGATTTGCAATTGCAAATGACGCGGCTCATAAATTGCTTTTAAATTACCAATTATTTTTATTGAACGTTATAACAAAAACGCATTTTTTTTTCAAACAACAACAAAACAAAGAAAAAAGAAACGCACTGGCTGGCATAGGCTATAACATGTTGGATGTTGCTGTGGCGTCATGTATAGCCAGGCAACACAAAAAACAAAACAAAACAAAATAATGTTTTTGCACTGAAGATGTAAATTAGACAAGTATGTATAATATACACAGTAATGTGTGTGTGTGTTTATAAGTACATGTTGCTTTGGCCCTTATTTTCTCTCTTTAAAATGCCACTTTGTTGGCAACAATGATTGCATTTGCCGGTCGTTAGTATACCAATAGGTAGGTACCTGTTGTTTTTTTTTTTTTGTTATTCTCTTCTTTAATAATTTTAAACATATAGCGGCCGCATTGGCCTTCCTGTTTGGCCTGTGTTGATTAGGAAAATTACAAAGAGATATCGTCGACAGATAAACGGCAAGAAACATTGCCAACGCAAATTTTTATTGATTTCGAATCATTTAAATTTAAGCAACATTTAAACATGTTGCTTAGAGAAACTTACAAATTAATTAGAAAATCGTTAGGGCCTTATGATGGCAGTTTAAAACCCTCATATAAACATAAAGTTGTTAAAAACAAATATTAAATAATGTTATTAAATAAAAAAAAAAAACATGTTTATAACCATAGCTACCATAGATAAATGAAGCATCAAATCGTCAAATATTTGAGAAAAAATCGTCAAAATCGTCAAAAACGTTCATTGAAATCGTAAAAAAATCGTCAAAAAAGATAAATAAATAAATTGAAAGGTTAGGCAATGTTAAGCAGCAATAATATTGTATCGGTGTAAATATTAGGAAGTCAGAAGATCTTGACATTAGGTTAGGTTAGAGGACGTGTACTTGTCCGTTAAGACAAGTACAATACCCGGAGGTCGAAATTGACCCATTGTACAGATCTTGATGTTATGGGCATGAAATTTCAGTGCGATGTTCGCTAGAACTGACACATTTTTCAGTGCCTTGGTTTCTTAAGACGGTGTAATAAATACTTCACTTCATCTGATCTACTTACCATTTACACCATTTATAACCGAGCATACATGTTATGTATATGGCTTGTGTTTCACTGTTCTATCGCTACTACAACGGATATTGCTCGAGAACTTGTTTATGAAAATCATGTATTCCTACGTGACTCACATCTTTCTCGGTCAGCACATCCGTATGTGGTCGATTGGCCAGTGTAACGCACACCTGCATTACACACAAAGTTCGTTTGTTAGACGGACTATTCGTATGTGGAATTCCTTTCCTGTAGAGATCTTTCCTGTTACTTATGGTATTAAAATGGTATAAAAATGTAAAAATATTCAAACCTAGTGTCCATAAACACTGCTAACTCTTTAATCCTTCTTATAATATATTTTCCTGGTTCCAAACACAATGCCATCCCTGAGTGTTGGTCGTATGAAAAAATAATGGCACTTTGTTCTTCCGATGGTAATATTAGAAGCTATAATTGAATTTTTAAAATTGTCTGCAACGGCAAATGATAATTTCTGCTCAACTACGATGTTATTTAGGAGTTGTAATTTTTTGGCTTTTAACACGTTGACTGCCAACTACGAGATAACTCGTAGATTGCGTTCCCTTCTAGGGTGCCAAGCTACGAGTTATCTCGTACTCACTAATGTGAAAATATCAAATTGTCGTTTTTTGGCCAGTTTTCTGAAAATTGCCGCAGCAGTCAACGTGTTAAGGGATTAAAAAGGCATAAAATTTAGAAATATCATCACAGGTATTCGAAAATAACTTAAAAATATAATACTTTACTCCTTGTTATTACTGGCATAAATTTCCAATAGTAACAACTGCAAAGAAAATACAAAGCTTAAGGAGGCTTTCAATGTACTAAAGTAAAGATAATGATGTAAATTTTTAATTTTTAAAAATCGTAAAAATAAGGGCATAAATCGTCATGTCGTCAAAATGATATTTTTGGAGCTCAAAATCGTCAAAATGACGATAAATCGTCAAATCTGGCAGCTATGTTTATAACAAATGATGTTTTTTTTTTTTGCTTTCTAGCCAATAAATATGTAAACAAAGATTTTAACAAAGTTGACATAAAAGTCTTTAAAAAGATTACAATAATTATAGATTTAAGTTAGTTTATTGACACCAGCACATAAGATTTTATTAGAGCAACATGTTGCATTACTTTAAGCAACATATAAAAAACAAAAATCATATGTTTTTATATTCCTAAGTGTTTTGCAACATGTTGCGTGAAACTTAAATAGCAATAAAATTAAAACATAAATATTTTATTATTGTACGTAGAAGAAATGTATATTGTTTTTTTTATTGTAAAGAAGTTATCATCAGCCTAGCAACATGTTTATGAGACATAGTTTCTAGCTACATGATGATGTGTTCTTACCTATTTACTAATTTTTATTATTTAACACGTTCACGCCGGCGTTTTAATTCATGGTTGTCGCCTGCGGGCGGCTGTTATATTTATAAGACGTTATTAATTATAATTGTTATTAAAAATAAATGCTTTTAAGAGAACGTGGCTCTCGGGTATTTTTTTCGACATCCGAAGTGTTAAAGATCTAAATATTTGGTATTACGTATCGTCTAATAACTTGATCAATTGCAGTTAAGTGCGGGCCACCGGTGGTACATGCCGCTCGATAAGGCGGTCTATTGCGGACCACCGGTGGTACGCGTCGGCGTGAACGTGTTAACACACTTGCATTTAATGGAAATTGCAAAGTTTTGAACTATTTTAGTTTATTCTTGCCTATAATTAGTCAAAAACATTGCAACATTTTGCTAGTAGAAGTTCCAAGTTCAGCAACATGTTGATTTAAAATAATCCTTAAGTTTTATTAACTTTTACTTACTTATATAACTCAATTGGTCATTAAAACCTTTCAGTTAGGATTACGACCTAGCTTTCCACACCACTTATGATTTCTAAGAAACTTTTCATGACAATTTTTTTTATACTCAGAGTTTTTGCCAGAAGACTGCTGATAGGAAATCGCTGCTGAAGTTTTTTTACATTTCGTTTTGTTCGAATTGTCTAATCTGGGGCTTTGAGGTACGGATTCACTTCTAATAAGCCTTCAAACTGCTTATTAGACTACGGCGACTTTTACTCTTAGTTTCAATTAATCAATCATAGCCACAGTCAGGTTATCATTAAAATAATTGAAAATGCATATGTTTAGAAACATGTTGCTAAGAAATTAAAATTATTTAAAAATAATTTGTTTATTAGTAGAACATTTTTTTAACACATTGAATATAAATAAAATTTTTTATACATAATTATATTAACACCTTTGTTTTAGTTTTTTTTAATCTTTAAATAATTTTTAATTTTTTTTTCTGTAGAAGCAGAAAACAATATGTTTTCCTTTAATATGTTTTTAAGCAATTGTTTTATTTCAAGTGTTTCTTTCATTAAACAAAGACATTTGTTTAGCAACATGCTGCTTAAAATGCCTTTTTTTGTCAGAAAAGAATTTTATACAGAAATTTTTTATATGCTCTTATTCAACTTACTTTATGTAATTATTAATAAATGACAACAGGATCCATTTCCTTTTCGCTTTTTCCCAATATTTTTTTGTTTTTGTTTTTTTTCCAACAACCATAAAATAAGGCTAGAAATTGACTCTTTTAATGCACTCTCTTGGCAGTTATATTTTTTTTACTTTTTCTTTGTATTTAATGAGTGGCAATGAAGCCATTAAAAGTGCATTTTGCAAACGTGCCAAGTTGTTAAAAAGTGAGACTGTAAACCAGACAGCCACCATTATAATAATATTAAAGAACTGATGGGATAAGTGAAGGTACCCAGGTAATGGAGTTAGTTGTTTAAAAGGATAAACAGATAGACACTATAGACGACAGTGTTTAAAAGAATAATTTCATTTAATTTTTCTTGTCTTTTTATATTTTTGTTTACAAAACTACACTTTTTTATAACAGATTTAATGTGAAGGCCTAATCTGAAGCTATTGAGCCATAAAAATTCAAATTTTATTGCTTACAACAACAACAACAACAGCAAAGAAGAGGGTTTGTTTCTTGTTTTAATGTTATTGATTTGAAATTAATTTCCCATTAAAATGAAAGTGAATTTGAATGTTTCACTTTTGATGATCGGGCATGAAACTAAATTCAAATTTAATTTTCGAAAACATCAATCAAAATCGTATTCAGTTCACTTCATTGATTGGAAATCTTAATTTGAAATTAATATGTATTCTTTCTTGGATGATTTTTTCTAAAAAAATATTTGAAAATGATAAATAAAGTATGGCGTGCGGGTTATTTTCGATATAAAAAAAAAATATTTTCTCCTCCTTTAAATTAGTTTTTTTAAAAATGATAACAAAAATAACAAGAAACAAAAAATTTGCCGCACCTTTTGGCATTCTTTTCTTGGTAAAAACATTTTTATTTCAAAATTAATTCCTAAAAATTTTAAAATATTTTTCATATGCTGCTTGGCAAAAGACAACAAAAATGAAAACGAAAAAATTTTTAAATTTTTTTCTATTCGTTTTTGCAAAAAGTCAGTCTTCTTACAAAAATTATTTTCAGTTATTTGCAACACCTGTTAGTATTTCTGTTTTTCTGTTTTTTATCTACTTTTTTGCCTTTAAGTTGCCCCCTTTAATAGGTAATTTGTGTCTATTTTGTGAGACCAAATAGACGAAAATCCACCAAAAGGCAGACAGACAGACAGACATAGTGGTTAGACAGACAGATAGACAGATAGACAGACATAGCATAGCGTATGCTTAAAATTTACTTTCGAGTGTAGGTCTTAATCAAAGGTGAACTAATTTCAAACCAGTTTAAACTGAGTTTGTCTAAAGCTGTCTTGTTTTTTTTGTTTCGTTTTTGAAAATCTTTTAAGATTTTCAATATGCATTCATTTTAAAGTGAAATTAGATTTTATAACCAAGCGATTGCAGACAAACGAACAAGTTAAAGCAAGTTTGTTAATTGAAATGGTTTGTTTTTTGTTTTTTTTTTGTTTTTAGACCAAAAATAAACAGAAAGAAAAATAATGTTTTTGTTGTTATTACAATATAAGCAACATGTTGCCTAAACCCGAAATGTTGCTGGCAAATAAAAAAAAAAAATATGCTTGTTATTCTTAAGGTATAAACACATAGACGACAGACAACAGTTCGGCAATTCAACAGAAAATTCTGCCAACTGTTTTGTCTGCCGACTGCTTAAACTTTTTGAAAGCAGAACAGAAAAAAAAAACGATTGTCAATAATTTTCAAATTTGAATGTAAATATATTTTTCAGTGTTGACACTATCAGGTTTTTTGTACGCAAAAATAAACTCACTTATGAAAAAAACGCACACACAAAACATTTATCAAATGAATTTAGATACAAAATTGAATCTATAATTCTATTTTATTTATTATGAATACAGGGATTGGTTTTTATTTCTTAATTTTAGAACTGTTCTTTCTGTTCATAGTAAATATTTTTAGCTGTTTTTTTATTATTATTTTATATTGTATTGGCATCACTAATTTGCTTTTAGCTGCTCACAAAAATTGAAAATAGTTTAATTTGGGCAGCACCTGCTTAGGTTGTTGTCTTGGCTTTTTCTGTCCTGCCTTCAATATAATCGTTTTCATATAAACGTGTGTATTCTAAACTTGACAGCTTTCTGTTGTCTGTCGTCTGTCGTCTGTCGTCTATGTGTTTATACCTTTAAACTTCTAATGATTTTCTAAATAGAATTTCCAAAACCAACCATCAGCCTCCAACCTTAACGAATTGGCAACGGCCAATGGCAGAGTGTGTTTAGTTTCCAGTTACATCACGGGTCATAAATGCCTTTCTCAGGTCCACTATCAGTTCTCATTAATACCTTCACTTCCTTTCTAAAAAAACAAAAGAAAAACTTTCAAAATAAAGAAAATTCAACACCCTTAACGAAAATAATTTTTTTTTTTTTTTCGGTTACATTCCCATAATTATGGCTTTAAATTAGTTTGTAACAAAAAAAAAAAAAAAAACAAAAATAAAAACAAAAACAAAAGTTCAGCAACACAATAACACAGAGCTGAGGTGAATGTTGTTGATAAAATGCAACAAAAACTTCAGCTCGTACATTCGAGCACAATAACGACGTAAATAAAAAGCAAAGCCCCCCAAAAATAACATTTTAAATTACTTTTAAATTAAGTTAAACAACAGCAACAACAACAACGACTATGGCTATAAGACAAAAACCTTTTGATAAAGTGTACATAATAAGGCTTAAAACATCAGCAGCAATAATAATAACAACAGTCATGCATCAGAAACTCAGAACCAGCAAAACAAATTAATGTCAATAACCGACTAAAAATATCAACAACAAGAACCGAAAAAAAAAATCAAAAACTTGTTAAGAATTCTGACTTTTGAATATCAAAAGATATTCACTTTAGGCCAGTATTTCAATGCATTGAAACATTTTTATACAGAAAAGATAAGCAAACAATGCATTTCAACGTACGGCCTCAAATAAAATTTACTCGCATTTAATTAGAGACAAATGTTGCTAAACAATTTCCATGGTAGTTTTACATAGAAATTGTTTAATGGAGCTTACCTTTTATTCTTATTAATTAAACTTAACCGTTAGGCTGCTTTTGTGCTTAAGACAAGCTTTTTAAGGCTATTATTTAGTATTTTTGAATTTACACAAGACAATAAGTGTAATTAAAAATAAAAGTTGAATAAACATGTTGCTAGACTTGGAAGAATTTGAATAATAATATTATTAAATATCGTTGAGTGAATCTTTCTTATTAAAATAGCATTGTATATAATGTAATATGCAATGCATTGAAACATTTTTATACAGAAAAGATAAGCAAACAATGCATTTCAACGTACGGCCTCGAATAATATTTACTCGCATTTAATTAGAAACAAATGTTGCTAAACAATTTTCATGGAAGTTTTACATAGAAATTGTTTAATGGAGCTTATCTTTTATTCTTATTAATTAAACTTAACCGTTAAACTGCTTTTGTGCTTAAGACAAGCTTTTTTAAGGCTATTATTTAGTATTTTTGAATTAACACAAGACAATCAGTGTAATTAAAAATAAAAGTTGAATAAACATGTTGCTAGACTTGGAAGAATTTTAATAAGCATATCGTGCTACTTTAAGGAAAAGATTTTACAATAACATTCTTGAATAAGTTTGAGTAAACCTTTGCTATCAAAAGAGTCTTGTAATATTTGTTTACAGTTAGGTTACGAAGGTACGATTATTGTAGTTAAACTTATAAATTTTGTTTTTTTTGTGAACATATTATTGAAGTCTTAGATTTCTTTAAAATATTTTTTTTTTTAATTTCTGATATTAATTCTTAAACTTTCAAATGTTAAGCAATTCAAAACATTTTAATATTTTGAAATTTTGGTAAGCTGCACATATATAGTCGTGAGAAACAAGTTGACAGGCACCGTCTTTTTGTCGATTTTAAGGAGCCTTCGATAGCTCCATAACAAATCGTATTTCTGCTTCAATGTCTGAGCTCGGTATTCCTGCGAAGCTGATATGGCTAAACAAAATGACGTTGAGCAACTCCTACATGATTCGTCAAACTAGGAACATTCCTACCTCTCTGAACTACAGGGTGGGCCAAAAGTCACGAAGGGGTTTAATCGTTTAATCGTTCTTGGGAATCTCGTGGCTTTAGTTCTTGCACTAACTGCAGCTTGTATGGGAAAAGATGTAAATTTCCCTTTAATATTCTGCGTAAAGACCGCCGAGACATTTGCAGCTCAGCAGAGCGCCTTCGAGTTGATGTTTCAGGATTCTCCTCAACACTCTCCAGAACGCGTTGAATATTTGCTTCATTAATTACAGAATGTGGTCTTCCGCTTCGTGGAAGATCTCTTAGTGAGCCTTGTTCCTGAAAACGTGTCACTAATTGATTCGGATGGTGAATTCCGCACATTAAAATGACGACGATAGGCTCGTTGAGTTTGAATTATTGATCGATGATGTTCAAAATAAAGTTCTATGATTTTGGTTCGCTGGATAACGTTGTAACCTTCCATAATTAATCTCCCAGATTTATTTTACAAGTCCTAAAAAGAAAAATAAAAAAAAATTAAAGTAGAAAAGTTATTAATTTTTCAAATCCCTTCGCGACTTTTGCCCCACCCTGTATTAGATACCGTGCGAGATTTCAGAGAAGGCGATCCTCTATCATGTGACCTCTTCATCTTTGTCATGAGAAGTGTTCTGCGGAAGAGCATCGCAATGGCACTATTTACCACAAAAGTGTCCAGTGGCTTGTGTACGCTGACGATATTGACATCATAGGGCATACCAAGCTATATGTTACTGGCAGAGGCACCTGGAAGTATGTGTTAAAGCAGGATAAAATCCTATAAACGGGTTGTTAAATAAGCAACAGTATTTTAAAATTGAATTAAAATAAATTTTAATAACGGCGGCTTATGTTGCTCAACAATGTTGCCAAGATATACATATTTTAATTTTTGTAAATCATATTTCTGCACAATATTGTAAAGTTTTCTTAAATGTTTCCCAACAATGTTGCTGTGGATAAAATGTTGCCAAGAAAATATTTACTTTTCTAGAATATTCTATTCATTTCAATTTTCTTAACATGTTTATGTTTGAGTGATTTCATTTGATTTATTTCTAAATCTAACGAAAATGTTGCTGAGAACTTTTCTTTGATTTTGATTATTGTAAATCATATTTCTTCACAATATTGTAATGTTTTCTTAAATGTTTCCCAACAATGTTGCTGTGGATAAAATGTTGCCAAGAAAATATTTACTTTTCTAGAATATTCTATTCATTTTCAATTTTCTTTATATATTTGTGTTTGAGTGATTTCATTTGATTTATTTCTAAGTCTACCGAAAATGTTGCTGAGAACTTTTCTTTGATTTTGATTATTGTAAATCATATTTCTTCACAATATTGTAATGTTTTCTTAAATGTTTCCCAACAATATTGCTGTGGATAAAATGTTGCCAAGAAAATATTTACTTTTCTAGAATATTCTATTAATTTTCAATTTTCTTTACATGTTTGTGTTTGAGTGATTTCAAATTTATTTCTAAGTCTACAGAAAATGTTGCTGAGAACTTTTCTTTGATTTTGATTATTGTAAATCATATTTCTTCACAATATTGTAATGTTTTCTTAAATGTTTCCCAACAATGTTGCTGTGGATAAAATGTTGCCAACAAAATATTTACTTTTCTAGAATATTCTATTCATTTTCAATTTTCTTTACATGTTTGTGTTTGAGTGATTTCATTTGATTTATTTCTAAGTCTACAGAAAATGTTGCTGGGAACTTTTCTTAACATTAGAGTATTTGAAATAAAGTTAAAGGTCATTGTATTTGTTGCTGCTATTGTTTAGTCTCACTTGTTTTCTTAAAATAACTTTAGTTTTAACACTTGCTGTTTAAAAGTTCCTCTTTTATCTTTCTCTGTTTCTCTCTACGTGTCACAATAATTTTCTACGCTTCTTTAATTTGCGTTTTAGAAAACAATAGAATATGAAGAACCCCCCGCATGATATGAATGAATTTGTTTTCATACAAATTATCCAATGTTTTTTCTCCCCTGGTATTTCAATTTTAATTTTCTGCGGTAGCCCCACTTACTAGCAATGGCAGCGGCAACATCGTTGTCATTATTAAAACACAATTACCCAACACCCGCAGACTCTTTAAAGCGTAAAGTAGCAGAACCTTTCTTCTCCACCCTCCTCTTTTACTTCTTAAAATACTTCCTCAAGTTTAACATTGTAGTTGCAACTCACTTGGCTTTCATATCAACAATGTTCGCTGTGGTGCCACACGGTGAATGATCTTTTCATTATTTTTCAGTGTGATTGTTAGAAGAAAGAAAAGAGAATAATTATATAATTTTATTATTTTTGTTTATTTATTATTGTTGCTGTTGTTACTTTCTTGTTATTATTATTATTATTGTTATTATTACGTTGAATTGCTGTTGTTGCTGTTCTAAGGTCATGGCTGGTTGAATTTCGGTTGTTGTTTTTTGGGTTTTTTTTTTAAACAGTTTCCTTGTCTATAAAAGAAAACATCAATTGTGGTTTGTTTTGTTGTTCTTATAGAATATTAAACAAATAAGAATGAAACAATGGAAATACCAACAACAGCAACAACAACAACTTGTTAAACAACAAACACTAGCCCAAAAGATCAATTCATACAACAAGTGCTACTCTAAAAGGGGCTGAAAGAAAGAAAGAAAAAAATGAAAATCATTCTCTGTTACCAATATAATGAGTCTTAATAAGAGAAGAAGGTGCTGCTGGCTGGCTGGCTGGTAAAACATAAACAGGTTGAATGATTTCTTTCAGGGAGTTCCATATGACAGATTCTTTCCTTAAGGGATTTTATTGTTTTTGCTTTTAGAGGCTTAAAAACAAATAAAAATAAAAATCTTTTTTTCTGTTTCTTTTTTCTGTACGTTACTAAAGACAAGTGATTTGATCTCTTGTCATGCTGGAGTTAAATAATGAAGAAAGATTTTTAAAATGGGGGGAAATCCTAATATATGTGCATAGTCAATCACGCCTGGACCGATTTTCTTGAAATTTGGGATATAGATCGAGCTTTTGTCGGTGCAGGTTATAGGCTATAAATCTTTTCAAATTTTTGACCAAAAGGGGACAAAAAATGGGTCAAAGGGGGAAAAAATGGGCAAAAATTAGTACTTTTATACATAAATGCTTTATTTTACCTGTTTTATAGGTAATTTTTTACGATTTAGCTTGGTTAAGTTTCCCAAATAGCTATTGAAGGTGTTCCGTTTCTAAAGTTGAACCAAAAGGGGTCCAAAAAGGGGGAAAGGGGCCAAAATCGGGCAAATTGAGTGTATAGCCAATCACGCCTGAACGCCAGGACCGATTTTCTTGAAATTTGGGATATTGATCGAACTTTTGTCGGTGCAGGTTATAGGCAATAAATCTTTTCAAAATTTTGACCCAAAGGGGAAAAACTGGGACAAAGGGAGAAAAAATGGGCAAAAATTAGTACTTTTATGCATAAATGCTGTATTTTATCTGTTTTAAAGGTAATTTTTTGCGATTTAGCTTGGTTAAGTTTCCCAAATAGCTATTGGAGGTGTTCCGTTTCTAAAGTTGAACCAAAAGGGGTCCCAAAAGGGGGAAAGGATCCAAAAACGGGCAAATTGAGTGTATAGCCAATCACGCCTGAACGCCAGGACCGATTTTCTTGAAATTTGGGATATTGATCGAACTTTTGTCGGTGCAGGTTATAGGCAATAAATCTTTTCAAAATTTTGACCCAAAGGGGGAAAAAATGGGTCAAAGTGAAGAAAAAATGGGCAAAAATTAGTACTTTATGCATAAATGCTGTATTTTATCTGTTTTAAAGGTATTTTTTTATGATTTAGCTTGGTTAAGTTTCCCAAATAGCTATTGGAGGTGTTCCGTTTCAAAAGTTGAAACAAAAGGGGTCCAAAAATGGGGAAAGGGGCGAAAAACGGGCAAATTGAGTGCATTTATATTTAGGACTTAGAGTATTCAAAAAACTGGGTTGTTTGTTAAACCGGTTTCCGAATAATTTGAAAAATTGCATTTTTTAAGAAACCGGTTTCGAAACCGATAAACCGGTTTTTTATTTATTGTTATTTTTAATGCAAAAATTACCCAATAATTTTTTTTAATTTTTTAAACTAATCCAAACTACATAACCCGCGCAACGCCGGGTACAATCTGCTAGTTAGATAATAAATTAGGCAACAAAAAAACAAATGATCTTCTATTTTCTTCGATAAAAGAAATTAACAAATTCAAAATGTTTATAAACATTTGTCTCCTTCTTTCTTTAATTGGCTATTTACATCCCGATTAATGGATTTCGGTCTGCCTTATCACATCCTTCTAGACGCGTCTGCTTTTTGCGTTCCTTCGCCAATCAGTCACACTAATCGATAATAGGGGTATCTCGATTTAGGCCTTCTAAATCATATAAGATCGTTCTCTGCGGTAACTACCGCTAATCCCCGCGTTAAATACCCGTATCCCCGTAGTATTCTCTTCCATCCGAACGACATGGCCGAGCCAGCATAGTCGTTGGATGTTAACGCGCTGCACAACATCTATGTCGCGAAGATCTCATACAGCTCATTGTAGGATAAGATGCGGATCATCAACTCGCACTAGACCTAAGATCTTACATAGGATTATGCTCCTGCATTAGAGATGAGCGATATTTTCAAACCTGTGATTTAATCACGGTGATTGATAATTCACTGGTAACTACAGTGATTGAAATTGCAAAATAACAGGTACAAAGAATGTCGTTCTTTCAAAATTGTTACATACTCAAATTTATTTAATTTTTTTTTTGATTATTTACTTTTGTCTTTTATACATGAACTTTCTGTGAAACTTAATTGTCAAACTTCATATAAAAAAAAAATTACATTAAAAATAATAACATTGATGACACCACTTTGATTTTGTTTAGTAGTCTTTTCGTAGTATGTATCTAGTTGTCTCTTTCTTACGACTTAATAAAATACGTTATTGTCATTATTGTATTATTGGAATACTGGCTGCCTTCCAAAATGTTAGTTGCTTTGTGTTTGAACAAAGTATCGTGTTTCATAATGCCGCTGTACAAAATATGTACAATGTATTTTATTTCAAAACGTTGTCAATGTGTATTTTTAACGCAGTCAAAAAGCAATCAGGCATCGGATTTATAGTTAATGCATTGTTTGGTTACTTTGCATATCTACATAGTTTATATGCAGTATTAGAACTGCATACAAACTTTGTATTGATACATTTTGGAAGGCAGCCACTGTGATCACAATCACTGTTTTAAAGAACAGTGATTAACAAATCACGTTCACTGAGAACAACGTTCTTCAAAAATCACTGGATCGCTCATCTCTATCCTGCATACTCTCAAGGGTGATACATAGGTGCTTATTAGTGTCCATGCTTCTGCGCCGTAAAGCAGCACGGAGGGGATGAGCAATGAGCGGCCTCTGCTACTCAGTTGCGTATTGAGACCAAAGTAACACCTGTTGGCAAGAGTGATCTTACGCTTGATTTCCAATCTGGCATCGTTTTTGATGGTAACAGTGGAGCCATTATAAACATTTTTCTATAAATTTTCATATTTTTAAATAGTGGCTGCAACCAACATATCTTTGTTTAGCAACATTTTGCAGAAGTTTATATCTAAAAAAAGTTCATGAATATTTTGTTTTGTTATTAAAAATCTAAATATTTGTAATTCTGTACATATTTTATTTAAAAATAGTAAGAAAATATTGTTTCAAATGCAAGTAATTAAGAAAATGATGTTGGGCAACATATTGCTTAAGCAAGAGTTGAAATAATGACAACGAATTGAAGCAAGTACTTCAGTAGTATTTAATTTTTAAGTGATTCGCAATAACTTTTCATAATATTTGCAGAAATTTGTTTTTATTTTCTTTTGATTTCTAATGCTTTTTGTTATTTATAATGGATTATTTAGGTTTTAGCACATCACAATATAAAGATACATCTTTGATGCAATTATGTTTATTTGTTGAGATTTAAAAATTATAATTTGTGTTTGATTCATTCATATCATTAATATATTTGGTTATTTATTCCATTTGTCAACATGTTGCATGAAACAAAAATTAGTGAAAATTTTTGTAAGAATTCAAATTACAAAATACGTTCATTATGTTGCCAGCAACATGTTGCGTATCTTTATGAAGAATAGATTTTAAGAAATCACAAATATTTTTAAAATTTTTATAAACAATTTTATTTGTTTTTCCGAACGCTTAGATAACAACTGTTTTCAAATTTAAGATCCTTAAAAATTGCGGTGTTTCTATGGAAATATTTAAACAATATAGTATATTTTTCTGGTATTTATATTTTTATACTGGATAATTCCATCAAGTTGTTTACAATATGTTTTGTTTGTGTTTTTTGTACAATTTAAAAAGAAACAAATAAAAATCAAAGAAATACTGGAAATAATTTTTAAAAACCCTGAGTTGAACAGATACGGCTATTTCTATGGCTATGATTTATCTAAAATAACTTGTTTTTTCTAATAACAAAAAAAAAAAAAAAACTACAAGATAAAGAAAAATTAAATAAAAATAAAAGAAAAAACGACCAAAACCACCGAAGAAAATCAAGCAAATCAACGAATAAAAATTTTCTTTATAAAATCAGAAATAAATACTCCTCGTACACATATGTATGTATGTATATATCAGCTGTGGATGTTTTGTTTATTTTCTTTAAAGATATTTTTTTTCACATTTTTTCTTATTTTTTTTAAAATATTTTATTTTAAAGAGAAAGTTTGTGGTTTTTTTCTACTTACAAGAAATAAACAAAATAAACCACAAGAAAAAAAAAATAAATAAAAAAAAAATTGATTTAAAACCAGCCAAAGTAAATAAACCAAATATTGTGGTCTTAGCAGGACTTGTTTTTATTTTTGGGAAAGCAAAAAATTACAACAAGAAAAAAAAAGAGTCAAAAATCGTATGATTTAAATGATAACGATAGAGTTACAGGTAATCACACCAGTCAATAGCCAATATAATGAAGCCTTAAGCATTCAGCCAAAAATTCATTTGGATTTTCTGTTTTTGTTTTTTTGCTTGTCTTGTCTTGCCTTGTGTTGTCATGAATTTTGTTTTGCGTTTTTTTAATGATGATGTCCGCTTCAAGTAATAAAACTTTTTTTTTTCTTTCCATTGAAAAATATTTCGCACCTTTTGAAAATCAAACAGTCGCTTGGCTAGTTCTCAAACAACATCTTGAAATAATTAAAAAAAAAGAAATATTTAAACACTTTGGTATTTTTTTCTATTTATTTTTTTATTTATTTTTTTCTCTCTTGATTGTCTTGTTAAAATAAACACTTGCATTCATAGAGACACTTGATTAGCAAATAGAGTAACAAAAAATAATTGCTACAAAATTTATGAAAGGATAATACGTACGTAACAAAGTGGTTAGACCCTTTCTAAGATCCTTTGCTTTGTTAAAAAAAAAAAAATTTTACGAATTAAGAAACTTAAAACTTATGTCATTGAGGTAGTCTAATGCGTCAGGCAAGTCTTTCTTCCTTTATCTCATATCTCAAGAAATTGCCGAAGGTCTAGTAGGTTGGAGTCTTGGCATATTGAGGTGATGTTCAGGTTCAACCCCTGGCTCAGACATCTCGAACAAAATGATATACGAAAATATATTCTTCGGCGGCTTTCTCATTCTTCTGGCAAGACAACTCTGAGAGTAGATTAAAATGTTGTTTTTCAAAAATCTGTAGTTCGTAGAGAATTTAAGTTATAGGTGCCACCACTCGTGGATAAAATTAACACATACAACATAGGTGTTGTAAGAAGCTAGGTCGTAATCCAATTCCAGCGAATATATTAGTTGCATTCCTATTTTTATTAATAAAAACTTCTCCAAATTTTGTCCAAAGCCTTCTGTTTTACTTGGTTAAAGTACTATTGAACTATTGCTGTCCATTTAGAGAAGCCATAAATCTTATGTTTTTTGTTTTATTTTTTTCGTTAAGTTTATTAACTGAACTTTTGGATGAGATTACCGCCATTAAAACGCCAACTAAAATCTTAAATAGAAAAACCAAAAATGTTTTAAACGCCACAATATATGTACATATGTATAGAGTTTTAGTGTTGGCTAATAAATATTTTGTGTTAGCCATTTGAAAGCGTTAAGTAGCAATAAAGCTTTTTGACAAGTGTTTTTATTTTTTGTTCAAAATTTTTTTGCCCAGTTTTTTTTTTTGAGGGTTTTTGGCGTGGGTGGTTTTCACACTTAATTTTTTTTAACGATTTTTTTAACGATTTTTTTTAATGTTTTTTAAAAAGATTTCTTTGTTTTTAACCCTTATCCTGTACTTCAAAAATAAAACGCATATGACATTAGTGGGTCAAATTTGCCCAATACAAAAAATTATAATATTTATTCAGTTTTTTTTATTTTTTTTACATTCATTACATACAATATTGGTATCAGAATGCTTTTTGTAAATAAATTTTTGACATTCGGAACACTTATTTGCATATTTGGTGCTGTTAGAACGATTTGGACAAAAGTAAACACTTCCCCTTTTTAAATTTTTTGTTTGCGGGACTTGCAAAATCCTTTAAAGGCTTTTTACGACTGCGTTAGCAGGACTACTTTGTAGCATGTTCAGTCTACGAGATATTTCTCCGCTTATAAGATCCATGCCTAAGTTTTCCAAGAATATCCAGTATACACCTGTAAGGACCTTGTATAATTTGTTTCTACATCACACAACACCCAAATTTTTATACCATATTTTCCTGGTTTTGATGGTATGTATTGCTTGAATGGGCATCGTCCACGATACGTTACGAGCTGCTCATGCACTGTCACACTCGCCAGGATGAAATATATTTCGTAGATTCATTTCCCAACGGTTCCAAAAATCTCTTATAGGAATAAGTTTGTCACGGAATCGTCTTTCGCTCCGGTCTGACTTTTTATCAAACCGTATCACTCGAGATATATTCTGAAATCGGCGGAAACTCTTGGCGGTGAATAGCGATCTGCTTTACGGTCGTCCCATAGAGATTCTAGAGCTTTGCCATGAGATCTGAATACATCCGCTAACAAAAGCAGCCCGAAATATGCTTCAATTGTTCTGCCGTCTATAGCAATCCAATTATTTCCAAATACAGATTGACCTAAGTGAACTGATTGAATAACTTTTACTCTTATAAGTCACCTTGTAAATTAGTTATATCAACAACTAATTTCATAATATCACTGGGCATAAATAACAGAAAAAAAGATTTTTTACTATCAGCTCTTAAAGTAGCATAATGCCTTGCCCAGGAGTTAAATTTATTATGTCCTGTTTAGAAAATCTTCCAATTTTGTTTATTGTTGATGTTTCTGACCATAAATATTTCCCGTTTTTGGACGGATACATTAAAACTTCATCCGTAGTTTGACCGAGAATTTCGGAAATGCCCATGCTACCGCCTGACGAAGAGTTGGGGTCATAGTCAGATGCAATTAAGAAACGAGATCGTTTTCATCTTCACTTGATGTGTCCTGGGGGCTTTCATCGCCTGAATCTGATTGCATAGGAAAAGTTCCTATCTCTTCTTGTTCAATTGTTCCAAAATAAGTAAAGATTTTGTCACTTGTATTCAATTCAAAAATAAACGAGTGAAATATTTACACTACTTTTTCTCTTTTTTTGGTTTGTTGCTAGTTATGATGTTGTCAAGGCGCACAAAATTGTTACTAAGCTTTTATCACATGCGTAAATTGATTTTGTTGCATTGGGTAATTTTGACCCAAAAGTACCATTTGCGTAAGTTTTTTTACATACGCTTTGTGAAACGATCTACAAAAATTATATTTTAAATTTTAATAGTATTCACTAAAATAATAATTTTACAAAAGTTTGAAAAAAATTCGCTGAGTATTTAAAGAATAAATGAGCAATAGAAACTGTTTGGGCAATTTTGACCCATTAATACAGGATAAGGGTTAAAACAAAAACTGAAAGGTTTACAGGTTTACAAGTTTCTTTTTTACTTTAAGCCAATAATAAAAAAAAATTTTCAAAAAATTTCACCTGACATCTTGGCTTTCAAATCTTGGCAAAAATTTCTAAGAAAATAAATTATTTTGAAGATTTTTTTTTAAAATTAATTTTAAAACTATGGACCACCTGCTTTGTTTGTGCACAAAAAAAAAAGAAATCAATTTTGCCATGGAAATTACAGTCACTATCTGAGAAATATTTCAGCACAGTAATGACATAAATCTGTTCTTGCTTAACAATAAATCGCAATTAAAACATGTTTTTTTCTTTCTCATTTATTAATTAAAAAATATTCATTTTTTTAATAAATAATTTTAATATTTAATTATAAAAAATTTTATTATTAATGTTTTTACTATTCACACTCAATAAATTATAATTTTATGGTTAAAATATGATTTTTTTTTTTATTAAATACGTATTAAAATAATTACGCTTTAAGGGAAATATTAAATAAATTTAGTTGCCTAGGCATATAAGATAAGAACTTTGCTTTATTGAGAGATCCAATTGGTTGGAATTTAACTTAACTTTAGGTTTTTAAGCTGGGTTTTATTTCAGTTTAAATTTAAGGGAATAAAGGGTGCTTAACATATTGAATAGGATGGAAATAAAATGCAGGATTATTTAAAATTTAAGATATTTATGGGGAAACATTGGTAATGTATAATATAATTAAAGTATAAATTATCGTTAAGTGTTTTAGCTTATTAGACGTTAGGCCGTGATTCAAACTCCAGCCCAGACATCTCGAACAAAACGAAATATTAAAAAATATTTCTTTAGCGACTTCTTCTCAAAAATCTGTTATTTGGAGTCGACTTTGAACTTTATGTCCCACAATTCATGAATAAAATTAACATACACAACATGGGTGGTGTAAGAAGCTAGGTTGTGATCCTGGCTAAGGGGTTGTAATGGCCAATTAAGTAAGTTAAGCAAAGAACAGTAACATAAATGAGTCACTTGCTGTTACTTACTTACTTAATTGGGCATAACAACCCGATTAACGGATTTCGGCCTGCCGCAACACATCCTTCCAGGCGCCTCTGCTTCTTGCGCGCCTACGCCAGTTGGTCACACCAATCGATGACAGGGCTTCCTCGATTTGGTCCTTCCAACGGATACAAGGTCGTCCTCTTCGCCGACTTCCGCAGATCCCCGCATCAAATACCCGTCTCGCCGGAGCATCCTCCTCCATTCGAACGACATGGCCGAGCCAGCGCAGCTGCTGGATGTTAATACGCTGTACAACGTCTATGTCGTTGAGGAGCTCATACAGCTCACTGTTGAATCGGATGCGGAAATCATCGCCAACTCGCACTGGACCGAAGATCTTACGTAGGACTTTTCTCTCGAACACTCTCAAGGCAGCTGCATCAGTTCTTAATAGGGTCCATGCTTCTGCGCCATAAAGAAGCACGGGTAGGATGAGCGTCTTGTAGAGTATTAGTTTCGTCTTACGAGAGAGGTCTCTGCTACTCAATTGCCTATTGAGACCATAGTAGTACCTGTTGGCAAGAGTAATCCTGCGCTTGATCTCCAGACTGACATCATTTTCGGTGGTAACGGCGGAGCCAAGATAAATGAATTCCTTGACTGTATCAAAAGTATAGTTATCGGCCGTAATTTGAGAATCAATACGCCGCACGTCTCTACATGTCGATAACATATACTTTGTTTTGCCCTCATTTACTGCCAGACCCATCTTCTTAGACTCGCGTTCAATAGCACTAAAGGCAGCAGTGACATCTCGCTTGGTACGCCCTATGATGTCGATGTCGTCAGCGTACGCAAGCAACTGGACACTTTTTTGAAAAATAGTGCCTTTGCGATGCACTCCCGAAGAGGTCGCATGATAAGGGATCGCCTTGTCTGAAACCTCGCACGGTATCAAAAGGTTCGGAGAGGTCCATTCCTACCTTGACGGATCTGCAGGAATTGCTCAACGTCATTCTGCATAGCCTTATCAGCTTCGCAGGTATACCGAGCTCAGACATTGCTCTTCACTTGCTGTTAAAAGCTGTATTTCGATATATTCACTCCCCTATAGTCTGATTTTCGAGTCTATGACTTCTTAATTTACTTTATTGCTGTGTAGGTTAGGTTAGGTTAGAGGACGTATACTTGTCAACTGTGACAAGTACAGTACCCGGAGGTCAAATTGACCCATTGTACAACGTCCTAGCTTCTCACACCACTCGTGTTGTGTGCGTTAATTTTATACATGAGTGGCGTCACCTACAGTTTAAAGTCGACTCCGAACATGGCAATTTTTATTCTCAGACTTTTTGCCAAAAATCTGCTGAGAAGTAGTCGCCGAAGAAATATTTTCATATTTCGTTTTGATGTCTGACCTGGGATTTGAACTCGGGCCTTTCGTCTAATAACCTACTACCTACTAGACTACGGCGACTTCATTGCTATGTATGTATGACGAAAGTTGCCGTAGTCTAGTAGGAAGTGTGCTGGCTTATTAGACGTGAGGCATCGGTTCACATTCCAGGTCAGACATCAAAACGAAATATGAAAAAATATTTCTTCCACGACTTTCTCTCAGCAGATTTTTGGCAAAAACTCTGAGAGTAAAATAAAATTGCCATGAAAAGTTTCTCAAAAAATCTGTCGTTCGGAATCGACTGTAGTCCCGCCGCTCATGTATAAAATGAACACACACAACATCCGTGGTGTGAGAAACTAGGTCGTAATTCTGACTAAAGGGTTGTAATGACCAATTATGTATTTATGTATTGTATGTATGTATGGAAATAATCAAGATAGTAAACAGTTTTTCACTTAAGCAACTGCTTAAGGAAGATTTATTTTTTCTATTCCCGCTTTTCCTTTCAGTTTAAAGTACTCTTTTGTGCCTTTTTACAAGTCCACAAGTATATTTTAATTATTATTATTTTTTTTTGTTAATTTCAGAGTGTAATAAAGCATTTTTCCTCTTCTTTTTTGTTGTTGTAATTTTCCTTTATTTATGCATAAAGTTTTGTTTCGTTATTTTTTTGTATTTTTATACTTGAAAAATTTCTCAGGCGTAAACAAAATAATGTAATTACGTGTGGAAAAATAATGTTTTTGTACAAATAAATTATTTTGTTTTCTTTTACTTTTTTTCTTTTCAATAAAAAAAAAAGTTATTTTCCTTACTCAAGTTCTATTGCAACAATGACTTGTCTTCTTGACTTTGACTTGACCATTTCATAAATTTTTGTGGTCATGGTGAAATTTTTCAAACCATTTTTTTTCTTACTTCTGGGAGTTGAAATAAAAAAATTTTCGTATAAAAACAAAACTGTGAAAACAATAGAAAGATAAAGTAAAACTGCAATAATAATAATGACAGGATGAGATGAGTAATTAAAGATAAAAATGGAAAATTTAAATATTAAATGAAACAGAAAACAAAAACAAAAAACAATTCAATTTATGATTTTCTAAAATGAGATACAATGAAGAGGAAAGGAAAGGAAAAGGTTTAAAGGAAACTAATTAATTTTTAGAAAATTTTATAAAAGTTTTTCTGTATTTTTTTTCTCTTTGATTTTTCTTTTCTCTCTGTTTTTGGGATTTCCAATAATTTCTGGTTATTTTGGAAAATTATATAAAAAAAACCGGCTGTGAAATTAATGCGTGCACGCCTGTGTAAAAATTCAAAAAAAAAAAAAACGAAAACAAAAAAATGTTAAAAACTTGAAAGAAATTGAAAATGTTTTCCTAAAGGTGTCTGTCGAAAAACTGAATATCCGCATAAATCCCAGACATTTACAACAAAAAGACATTTAAAAAAATTAACAAAAACTGCTTCAATTACAAGACTAGCTACAATAAATGAAAAAAAATAAAAAAAATTAAAAATCAAACGAATTTATAACGACTTGAACATGTTAACTTGTACAAATTGCTTAAGTCTGTTTTTATATTTTTATTTTTCATAAAAGAAAAAGGAATGAAATATAACATGAATTGGAAAAGAAGAAATTTCAATAATTGTCGAATAGATCTGCATTTCGCGTTAAATAAATACAATTTCAGCAAACGAGGTGGCATTAGAAAGTTAAGATTTTTTTTTTACTAACCAAGCATTAACACTTTTGTGATTACTTGCCTCAATAAAGAGAAGTTTGCCAGATTCACTGCAAAGATATCCATACGTATAATTATCAACCGTTTTAGCTATTTTTGTAAACGACAAATAGCAGTAAACCTGAATAGTATTTCCTAAAGATTCCGTTTTCGATATATTTGAGATTCGGAAGGAATGGCCTCCCACATATTTCAAGTTGGACACAGAAGTCTCCCATAGCCACTACCGTAAGACATTCATCTGATCGTACGGTGATCTATAATAACTCCAATAAACCAATATAGTATACCGCATTTTGAAATCACTTATTACCCTGAGTAGGCCATAAAGATTTATGGTGTTTTCTTTTCTACCAAAAAATGTGCATTCTGCATGTGCAAAATGCAATTTTGTGTTTGTTTCTTAAAAATGTTTCGCCCTCAAAAAGGGTGGTATGTTTTATTCTAAATAAATCGCACTTGTCAATGGTGGAGGGCATTGCATTTTATGCCCTGTATAAATCGAGAGTGCTGGTAATGCCCTGTAAAGCAGATGACTTTTGTTTATTTATTTATTTATTTTATTTATACCGCATGGTATCTTTATCCAATTTTGAAGTTAATTTTTTCATTGTTTTGTGGAGTAACCTTAAGGAAACATTAAATTATTAAAGATATATGGTCAGTAATTTAAAGAAATTGCATTCAGTGTTAGAACAGTGCTAAAAAAATTTTTTTTGGTTATAAAAAACAGCGCTCAAAAACTGAAATCGAGAATTTAGCTGTCTGGCAACACCTTTCTCATATTTACATATTTTATTGAAAACAAATCGAAAAATACAACATATTTTTAAATCTAAAACCTTAACGTTAATAAATATAAAACATTTAATACGTACAAAACACTTTTTTTAAATTAATTTTAAATATTATTATTTACATTGAACGACTTTTGAACAATTGGCATTTCCTCATTCATTTTCTTAATAAGTGGTAAACACAGGGCATACCCTTTTTTAATATTTGTGTTATGTTCTTCTCAAATAAAAAATTACATTACAACAGGGTTGGTCAGAAATTTTTTTAATGCACCTTGTAAGAGGGTGACATTTTCTTTGTAGAAAAGAAAACACCATTAGAGATCTAGCAATTGGCAACAGGTTGCCACCCATGTACACTTTTATTCTGAGCTCAATTCTAAATGACTTTAAAGATTTCCATCAGGGATGATTCTGCCCTCCATGCGTTTGTGTTTGTGAACTTTCTGAAACTCTTCGTTCCAGGCACTTCATTGGTAATCAATTCAATTTTTTTGGTTGTATTCCCTACAATTCCCAATATCAATCAATCTCCTTAACAATTGGCTAAAAATTGTCTCATCATGTCACGATAACGTAAACGATTAACAGCAAATGAGTACCAACTCAAAATGCTCGTCAAGCAAAGGAATATAAAGCTTTCTCTACTCATTGATGGCATTTTTCAATACCCAATTGGGGTAACATTGCCTTTTTTAGATACCCATTCATATTAGAGCGAATTTCTTCTATGAATCTGTTTGTTCTTTAGCTGGTTGTTGTTCAATCAAATTAGTAAGTTGATGTACGTGCAGGTCAAACTCTTTCATGAGCTAGATGTTGTAAGGCGTCAGTTACAAACTCTTTTGAAAAATTTTCCATGTTGTGATTGAAGATAGAATGGAAACGTCTGGGATACCGGCAGTATAATCTTCTGATGTTTTTTTTATCTGGTACTCAACCATAATCCGGTTTTTGAAATCGACGTAGATCGCTAGGATTTTTCAGGTATTCCCTTTCAGCAGTCTTCAGGCTAAACTCTAAGAATAAAATAAAAAATCTTTCGTAATGAGTCAATGTTAAATCGTTGTGTTCGGCCATTTATGGGCAAAATTAAAACATACAATATGGTTGGTGTGAAACAGAGATCAGCAATGAATCGTTTTTCCGCTACTCATAAGCACTCATGCAATTTTGAGTATGAGTGAATCAACAGAATTGAAATTCAACTACTCTGATTCATTCGTACTCGCTACAGCAGTACAACGTTGACATCAAACTCACAACATTCGAAATGTGTTTGATTCATACGCCTACTCATTCTGATTCATAAATTTAGAAAAATACTTATAATACTTATAAGTGATTCGAGTGGCTCGAATCATTCATCAAAATTTACAGCCTTTGTTATTGTTGCATATACAAACAAAGAAGAAAGGAAAGACAAAGACAACAAGCAAAGCATACACACAATCTTCTTGTGAGTATGTAGTGTTCGTACGCGAATCATACTTATTTTGTGCTTCGTGTAAATGTTAAGTAGAGACGAGTCGAAGTCAATAACATCATGCGTATTGTTAAGTATGAATACGACGAGTACTTCCAACTTTGAGTATGAGTAGAATGAGTATCATATTAAAATAAGTATGAATGCGTATAAGTATCAGAAATAATAAGTATGACTCGAATCTAATCATCGTTTTGAATACTCGTTGCTGATCTCTGATGTGAAAAGTTGGGTTGTAATCTTGGCTAAAGGGTTGTAATGTAACCATTTAAGTAAGCTAGTAATCCAGTCTCAGTTTGACGAATATAACAGCCAAAACAATGCCAAGAAATTTAGGAAATTTTGTTTTCACAGGTTGGCAACTAATTTTACACTATTCCTGGGTGAAATATATGTGACTCATATATAAGTGCAAGAATTCTCGAACTTCAGTAATCCTGTACCTACTCAAAAATTTTTTAAGAAATTTATGTGATGTTTTTGTAACACAGGCTATTTCACTTGCTTGTCTGTTTATATGGGAAACACAAACAAAATTGAGTGTTTTTGTTTGTGTTTTCCATGCAAACAGGGAGGCAAGTGAAATAGCCTGTGTTACAAAAACATCACATTAGTGTTTTTATAGAAATCTCTTGTCTTACAGGGACAGTAGGTAAAACCAATTTTTCATTTCCGTTTTAACATTAAGAACTCCTTTAGCGATTATAATTTATGACCTCCATTTAACCTCGGCATTTAATTGCCGAGTAAATAGTGATTAAAGGTAGTGCGCTGACAAATTCACCCTGAATTGATAACATATGCTGAATACTACTAAAGAAAGAATGAAAAAAAAAAAAAAACTAAAAAATTTTGTTTACATTCCATGGAAAGGTTGGAAAAATATTTTCTAAATTCTTTTGTTACAAATTAAAAAAAAATAAATGAATGCGTAAGACGCTAATAATGCTTTCAAAAATAGTGTCAATGTCAATTGCCATGATAATACAAAATAAATAAATAAAAAGCATTAAATTTTTTTTATTTTTATTTTTCAGTTTTGTACAATTATTTATTTCGTTTTTATCTGATTTGTAAATATTTTTGTAAGCACTCGCAATAAATTATTTCCGGAGACACACACTTCAAAACTATGTATTTCAATGATTAACAGAAAAAATAAAAAAATAAAAAATTTATAAAAAAAACACACATTAAAGTAGAAGAAGTTTAACAATTTTTTTTGGAGGCATCAAGACATTTAACAAACAATTTATTTTTTTTGTTTTTGTAATCAGAGTTTGTCAATTACACACTGGTTTTAATAATGAAGCGATAATGGCAACCAACTGTTATTAACAGCTGCATGTGTGTTGCCAACACCTCCCAAAAACATAAATGTACACAAAATTTTTTTAATTTTGTCTTGTAACTGTTGTAAGTTTTTTTCCCCGATTTTTTTTTTTATAAATTAATTATTAAAAAATTGTTAAACAAAGTAGCCACTTAAAAACTGAAATGTATTTGAGACTATTAAGTAATAAAATGTGTTAAACATTTAAGCCATGATATTGTAATGTAATGTACCATAATGGATTGACTATTACTCGTAAAGTTGTAACTTTAACAAGGTTGAAGTACAATAAGTATAAGCCATTGGAATTAAATTTTTCACAGCTAACAGCTTACAGGGTCAAAATAATTAATTGGTTGATAATAAATACTAAATAGGAATTCAGTTGTGCTTCCTTTGAAGGGAGGTTAGGTTACATTTATTCAATAGTTTTAATGGTAAGTTGTTTAAACGTTTGCTGGGCCAGTTTGTATGGGCCAGTTTAATCTTTTATCCTCGATCCATTTGTTTTATCAAAAAAAGAAATTATTCTGGGCATGTCATAGAAAGCTCTTTTGGGGATATTCATATAATCCGCGTTGAGAATTATAATTGAATGTGAAGCATGCGTTCTAAGTCTGGGAATAAATCAATTAAAGTCGAAAAATAAGTGGATAACAAGCAACGCTAAGATTCAATTCATATACATGTGTACAGTAAAGATATGATATGATATGTCTATTGTAGGCAGTGTTGCCAACTCGTGGTGACTAAAAATGGCTAAAATCGTGTAAAAAAATGGCTGAAAAATGGCTAAACAATTTTAGTTAATAAAACACACATATTTAATTAAAAACAACAAAAACTATTAACTTTTTTATTTTTTACAACTATGTTGTAATAATGTGATCATTTTTATTACAATAAAATATTTGTAAACAAAATTGAGTGTTTAAAGAAATAAATCATCTATAAAATCTGGGTCATTATTGTTTTTATCATAAGACTCATTAGTACCAACTAGTTTTAAATAATTTTTCTGTACGTCGTATTCAAAACAGCATTTATCGATTCTTTTAAGTCGAAACCTGCAAAATAAATAAAAATTAATCAAAATGGAGATTGATTAGTTTTAGCACTCTTACCTGATAGACGAAATCGAAGTGACGGTCGATAGATGCATTTTATTTCTTAAATTAGTTTTCAACAGATTTATTTGGCTAAAAACCCTTTCAACTGCTGCATTTGACCAGGGTAAAGAAAGTAGTTTGAGCACAAATTCCGAAATTTCGTGAAACTTTTTATTTCCGCCAGCATCTCTATATTTAAATACCTCTGCCAAAAATAAAGTAGTGTTATTTGTGTTTTTCCATTTTATATAATGGATATTTGAGTATTGCTCCTGAATTTTGAATGAAATTTCGTCATCAACATCAAATAAATTTAAGATTGATATAATATCATCTTTGGTAGATTTTAAGGCGTTATCTACAGAGAAATATTCAATATTTTGAAGTATTTCAATATTATCTGGCAACCTGAAAAATAATGTGTGTAATAAAAATTTGAATTTAAAATAATATTTATGAATTTAAATATGTTTACAAACCTCTCTTTCAATTGATTTATGAAATCGACAACAAATTTAACACAATTTCGCCTAATGTCACGTTTTGTCTTCTTTTTCATGTTTCCGCTTTTTTAATTTCCTTTAGATAAGTTTCAAATTCATAACCTAGGCTGCATGTGTATAAAATAAATTCGTCGAAATCTGAATATAAGACGTCTACACAGTCGTCACCAACTACTTTTTATTTCACAAAATTTATAAGCAATAATAGTTCCTTTAATAGGCGAGTTGGATCATTTTCATGGCCTTGAAAAATTTTGTTAACTAGTTGGACTTCATGTAAAATGGGTTTCAAAAATAACAAATATAAACGAATATTGTCGTCGTTGTACAATTCAGAAAAGATTTTAACCTTAAGACATTTTTATGTATCATTTTAGTAAAGTTGCTGTAAAAATATGAATATGGCTAAAAATGGCCAAAAGAAAATTAAAATGGCTAAAAAAAGGCTAATGGCAAAATTTATTTTTTGATGGCTAAACATGATTGAAATGTGCTAAATTTAGCCATGAAATGGCTAAATTGGCAACACTGATTGTAGGTCAGGCTATAGAGGGCTCATTAAGATGGTACTCAGTTCGCTTCTTCAGTTCGAGTCTTCAACCTCAACCTACTAAGGGGTGGACAGTTACAGAGGAGGTGTTCGATAGTCTCCAACTCCTCCTCATCACAACATACCCTGCAATTATCCGGCAGAGGTCTGTTCCAGATCCTTGTCAGCGATCTAATCTCGCAGTGCCCCGTAATAAACCCAATAACTAACCTTAATTTGGCCTTATCCAAGCCCAGCAGCCAACCTGTAATTACACTGTCTATAGCAGGCAATAGACATCTAGAAACATAGCAACCCGATCCGTTCCCCCAACGCCTCTGCTCTTCCCCCCTGACCCATCCATTGATGAGGCCATAGAGGTGGCAGATTGTGGGATCAGGACCAACTGTCACATCGCCCTCAGAAAGTGGCGATGTTTCATTGCTCGTCGCTTTAAGCAATCAAAAAAAATTGCTTTTGCTGCTTGCCGCCTACAGTTTTCATTGTGTTTTGTTTCCGCATTATCTATTTACAAGTAATTAATGGATTGTGTTGTATTGTAATTTGTTTCTTTTTGTTTTTTGTTGTTTTATTATTATCAATAATTCCAACATCAATAATAAATCAAATATTTATTTGTATTTTGAATATTTTAATAACGATGAGCAGCATTAAAAACGATTAATAATAGAAATAATTGATTAAACGTTAAATATCCGATACCACCTTATAAAATAACTTGTTTATCTCGATAAAATAAAATAAAAAGAACATCATCATGTTTGAAAAGATTAAAAAATAAAAATAAAAATTATTAATAATAATACATATGCATCAATACATACATACATAACAGATATAAATACAAGTGTACGTGTGTACGTATCTGAGTGTATTAAGAATTTGACATTTAAACAAAAACAAAACGATTTTGAAATATTTAATAAAAGCAAGAAAACCTTGAGCATAAAATACAAGACAAAGACAAAAACAAAACTAATAAAAACTATTAAAAATTATTTTAATGTTAATTTGAAGTCTATAAACTTCTCAAAACAATATTTATAAATCAATAAAACAGAAAGAGAGAGAGAGAAAAAAAAAATAGAATAAAAATAAAATTCAACTGCAAACACTTGTCAGAAATTCCATTCATTTTTTCCACATTTCATGGCGTTTAAGGCACATTTACAATGTCAACCAAACAGCGTTGCCGTTTTGGTCCAATTGGACCAAAATTGGTAGTTTTTATTTAAAAATGCTACGATTGATAGTTTGGTTGGTTTGTTCAAATTTCATTTATTTTTTGGTAGGAAAATACAATTAATATCTGTAAGATTTAAAGTTGGGAGTATTATTTATTTTTAGGTCTAAAAACGAAAACAAAATGTTTAAGTAAGAAAATGGTTGGAAACCCCGTTTTAATGTCAAATTGTGGTTTCAACAGAATGAGGTGCCTGTAATAGAGTGGCCGTTCCAATCATCGGACTTAAACCCCATTGAACACCTCTGGGGAGTCGTAAAAAATAAAATCGGCAACTTTAAATCAAAAAATTAACAGGAATTGTGGGAAAAAATTCAGGAGACATGGTATTCAATTCCCCCTGACGTCTGTGCGAATCTTGTGGGATCTATGAATCGTCGCTGTCAGGAGGCTAGAAAAATTAAAGGTGCTTCAACTAAATATTGAAATAATATCTGGAAATGATGATAATGTTTAACAAAATATACATATTTTTAGCATAATATAAAGTGTCCCTATTATTTTTTCCAGGCCTTTTTTTCAAATAAATTACATTTTTTTTTTAAGAATTTGTCAGAACTAGTCATTTATTTTTATTTTATTAGTTAAACTATTTGAATACCTTTAATTTAATGTCTATACTTTGTAATATTTATGGAAAAGTAAATAAAAATATACAGGCATGTTCTGAAAATCACTTTTTGTGAAAGTGATTTAAAATCACAAGAAAGGTGTTCTGGATACAAAACTTTTGTAATTTTTGTGATTTCAAACCGGTGAGCAAAGTGGCTGCCGATTTAGAATCACTTGCTTATTTTTTCAACCATTTTATGTTGAACTTCACAACAAATGAATTAAATGAATAGCTTAAAATGTTTTTTTTTTTATTAATTTTTATAGTAAAATGAACAAGCTTGGACCAAAAAAGTATAAAATTATGATAAAATTAAAGACATTTCGCATTTCAAGAAATTTTGTTATTTGGTTTGTGATTTTGAATTTACTTTTTAGTTGTCAGCTGTTTCAGAACTTCATACAAATACACCTGAGCTTGCCAGATTTGCAAAATATTTCTACTAAAGACAAATGTATTTGATTTTTTTAAATAAATGAACTATTTCCAATGAAACTTAATTATTTTTGTTAAGTAATATTTAATTTATTAAAAAACTATCAATTGTTTGCCTAATTTTAAAAACATCTACATATAATGTAATAACAAATGGCAACAATAAGCAATTACGAACAGTGGCAGCTTCGTAGTTAACTGTGCCAACTTCTTATGTTTGCCAAATTTAAATTTTTTGACTTTTATTCATTCATTTCTTAATTGTTTTCTTTTCAAATCTATTATTGATAATAACAAAACTCCAGGCATTACAATGTTTTTAATTTTTGTAAAAAAGCTAATTTTAGTTTATTTTTCCTTTGATATTTTTACCAAAACGCTGACTAATTTTCAACTCATAAAAAGTGTCACCAAATCTAAACAAAAAATCAGCTGTTTTCTAGTGTTTTCGAAAGAGTAAAATCACATTGAAAAGTTAAAAGTTTTGTGATTTTCAGAACACCTTTAAATCACAATTGTGATTTCAAAATCACAAATGATTTGAAATTTTGTGATTTTCAGAACATACCTGATAAGAATATATTGAAAAATTTAAGTGTCCCTATTATTTTTTCCAACACTGTGTATGAAATTCTTTTATTAATTTTAGCAATAAAACGTTAATTTCATACTGAATAATCTATAATTATTTAAATTCAAAATTTGGTAGGATTGGAATAATTTTGGTAGGTTTTGGAAAGAATATTGGTAGGGAAAAATTTTTTTTTGTGGCAACGCTGCAACCAAACCAAATAACTGTTTATTCAAAAGAAAAATTGCGTTTACCATCTGTTTAGTGTTGTTGCTTTTGGCAGTTTTTTTTTTTCGTTTTTTAGTCAAAGTTCAAAAAAGTCAAAAAGATTACCAAAAAAAAAAAAATTATTATTTTTAAATTTTATTTTTATGGTGTTAAAACAAATTATATAATAATTTTCCTTGTTTTTTTCCCAACGTTGTATTTTATTTTATTTTATTTTTTAATTGTTCATTTCATGTAAATTTTTTTATTAATTTTTTTGTTTTTTGTTGTTTTTATTTTTTAATGTCTTTCTTTTACAAGATTTATTTCAGTAACAATTAAACGCATGTTAATTTTCTTCATTATTGTTGTTGTTGTTGCTGTTGTTGGTGTGTCTTTTTTTTTTTTTTTTGCCGGTTAAAACTGTTTAATTGCCAATGTTTTATGACTTAAGCACCACTTGTAAGCCACTAAAGCGTTACGTTTTATTTTCTCAGTTTTTTTTTTTTACAACACTTACACTGAAAGAAATAATGTTCGTAAAATCAAAATTATGTTTTAGGCATAGAACTTGATTTTTTTTAAAATTCCGTTTTCCTTGGCGAAAGTAAATTAAACATAAATTTTGAATAGTAATTTGGAATGTTTCTTCAAGCGAAATGTATACTCTCAACCAGTGTTGAAAAATTTAAATTTTGAAATGGTACTGAACTCTAACTGAAAGAGTACTTTTTCGCATCAAATAGTACTTTTGTAAAAAAATACCTGCATACATTACAGCCCTTCAATCAGGATTATGACCTATCTTTTCACACCACTTATGTTGTGTGCTTTCATTTTATACATGAATGGCGGGACCTACAGTTTAAAGTCGACTCCGAACGACAGATTTTTGAGAAACTTTTTCATGGTAATTTTATATACTCTCAGAGTTTTTGACAGAATGAGGTCGCCGAAGGAATATTTTTTTCACGCTCACGCACGTTTCGTGTTTTGTTTCACTGTCAAACATCTTCAGTTTGGTCTATAATTTAACCATGAATCGTCTTACAAACGAACAACGCTTGCAAATCATTGAATTTTATTATCAAAATGGACTCTTGGAAAGTTGGTCGAAGATCCACTTCTTTATCGAAAAATTGTGTTCAGCGACGAAGCTCATTTTTGGCTCAATGGATACGTAAATAAGCAGAATTGTCGCTTTTGGAGTAAAGATCAGCCAGAAGCATTGCAAAAGCTACCAATGCATCCAGAAAAAGTCACAGTTTGGTGCGGTTTATGGGATGGTGGCATCATGGGACCGTACTTCTTCAAAGATGCTGCGAATCGTAACGCGTTTAGACTATTTTTAAATATGTAAGTGGTGTGAGAAGTTAGGTCATAATCCCGATTGAAGGGTTATAGTGGCCAATGTGTATGTATATATATTTTTTTACAAAAGTACCATTTCGTGCAAAAAAGTACTCTTTCAGTTAGAGTTCAGTACCATTTCAAGATTTCAATTTTGCAACACTGATACAGACAAGCCCGTTTCAATTGACGCATTGGAAGACAACATTGAAGCATTTATTCGTGAGATACCGGCCGAAATGTTGGAAAGAGTATGCCAAAATTGGATAGACCATTTGAGGCGCAGTCGCGGTCGACATTTGCATGAAATAATCTTCAAACATTAAATTATATGGACCGTACTAACGATTCAAATAAAGATTTCATGCAGTTTTCTGAATTTTATGTGTTTTTTTTTGAAAAATTTTCCTATAGCTTTTAAAAAAATCACCCTATATTAATAAATTGTACTCAAAACTGACAAATTTCTCTGAGCGTATATAATTTTAATTGCTAAAATTTTTATCTTTTTTAATAACAAAACCTTATAAAATTTTGTTTGTTTTTTTTTTTTTCTTTGCCTATACTACACAATTTTGTTATAAAAATAGCAAAAAGAAAAGAAAAAAAACTATTTTTTAACAATAAAACAATAGAAATGTGAGTGAAATGTGAACTTGACATATAATCCAATTAAATTTAAATTACGACAGCTTTTTTTCATCTCTTTTCTTGGTTTTTTTTTTTTTTTGAATTAAGAGATTATCTTTCTGAGAGCAACAATGTAATTTTTTTAATAGATAAAATGGATGTAAATAAATTAACACAATACATATAACAAAGATTTTATTCGTAGATATAGATACTGTGGTGGAGTATTTTTAAAAATTACAATAATTAGATGAGGAAAAATTGGCAACTGAATATTGATATAATATCCACTGTAATAACGAACTATTTTTGAGACACTACTAGACCATGCTAGAATCCATCTAGTACTTCTGAGTGATACATATCGTACATACATAGTTTAAATGTAAAATATACCACAAAAGATGCTGTATAGCCTAACCTTCTTTCTTTTAGATACGAAGTGTGTAGTATCTATAATAAGTAGTGCCATGTTTAATTTACTGACAGGCAGCCTAGATACTAATTCATCAATTTAAAAGCTTCTCTTTGCATTTAAAATCTCTATTAGGGTCGTGTAATTGTTACCAAAATTAGAGCATTAGTTGTGCGTTTCCCCTGGGTCGACTCAGAATATTCTTAGCCTTCAGAGAATATATCCGCATCCGCATCCGATACAGTCTTCATTTTCAACAGATATCACAATTTCGTTATCTTCAAAGGGCAAATAAATGTAGCAGGGACAAGACGGACAAGAAGTGGACAACCTTACTAACAGACAGAACATAGTAGACTTAGACAATAATAACGATTAACAATAACTAACAGACAGAACATAGTAGACTTTGACAATAATAACGATTAACAAAATACCAATGACTGACGACTAAACATAGTAGGCTTGGACAATAATAACGAAATAATAAAACTAACGAATAAACATAAAATATATTTTTGTTTGACGAGAGGATTAGTCTTTAAACTGACGTGAAAGAAGAAACAATAATTCTAAATAAAAACATCATTAAATGTAACACTAGTATTAAATATTAATGTTTAAATAATAATAATTTTTAAATATTAATGTAAAATTTTATAAAATAAATAAAATGGTTAACTAAAACCTACATAAAGGGTCCGCCAAATAACTTTTTTTTTTTGAAAATGCTTTAAAAAAAAACTACTGAATATTTTCTCAAATTTCTTTTTTTATTTGAAAGTACAGTCCATCCGGTTAATAATGGAAAATAATTTCATTCAAATGGCTGCCTCGGCTGGCCATGCAGTAGCCTACACGATCAGCCCAATTTTTAAGCACATTATCGATTGTGTGCAGCTGTATTTCACCAATGGCTTCACGAATATTGTCCTTTAAAGCGTCAATTGTCTCTGGCTTGTCGGCGTAACACTTATCTTTGACGGCACCCCACAAATAATAGTCCAACGGTGTCAAATCGCAGCTCCGAGGTGGCCAAACGACATCAGCTATGCGGCTGATAATGCAATCTTCAAAAACAGGTCGCAAAACATCGAGTGTAGCTTCGACTGTGTGGCACGTAGCGCCGTCCTGTTGAAACCAAATGTTGTCAATATCCTCCTCTTCAATTTTTGTGAACAAAAATTCCTTCAACATGGCCCGATAACGATCGCCATTGACTGTAACGGCCACTCCTTGCTCATTTTCGAAGAAAAATGGCCCAATTATGCCTCTGGACCAAAATCCGCACCAAACAGTGACTCGTTTTGGGTGCGTCGGCTTTTCAATGTATGCTTGCGGGTTTTCTGTGCCCCAAATTCGACAATTTTGCTTGTTTACATACCTGCCAAGATCAAAATGAGCTTCATCTGAAAAGATGATTTTTTTTTGCCAAAATCGGCATCTTCTGTAAGTCGATCGCAGGCCCACTTAGCGTTGTTGTTCAAACGTATACACAACCATATTCGTTCAGCGGAAGGATAAAACTAATTATCTGTCAAATCAGACATGAGCTAAGTGTTACCATTCACGAAATACGCACTAGTTGAAAAAAAAAACGTTAGATGGCGGACCCGATACAATCCATTGACCATATTTGAATTGGAAAATTCAATTCAATTTTGGTGACTGTTTCTGTTTCTGTTTGAATTTGTGTTTGTTTTTTTATTTCAACTTTTAACCTCATTTTTCAGCTATTGTTGTTGTTGTTTTTTTCTTCTTTATTTTCTTGCTTCCGTTTTAACTATAAGCACGAACTGCCATACATTGTTATACATACTCGTACATACATACATACACTCTGCCTTACCCAGTTGGCCATGTTTTTGTAAATTCACTGTAGTTGAGTAAACAAAAAGTAAAATAAGAGAAATAAACAAACAAGGAGGATGAAATCAGGAATTTAATGGAAAAATTCAAGTTTAAGTGAAAATATCACTATAAAAAAGAGGAGAATATGACAAATTGTCAATTGGGAAATGGTCACTGAGGATTAGACTCTAAAGTCTAGCAGACTTATGACAAAAATTCTGAGAGTAAATAAAAATTGTCATGTAAAGTTTCTTAAAAAAAATTTTGTTGCTGGTAGTCGACTTTAAACTGTAGGTCCTACCACTTATGGATAAACACCCACAACATAAGTGTGAGAAGCAAGGCCGTAACCCTGGCTAAAGAGTTGTAATAACCAATCATGTATGTATGTATGTATGTATTGGACTTTAAAGTGTATCAAGATTTAGTTGGTACAAGAATTGAAATCAAACGACCATCAGACACGCACATATGTAACTCATGAATTTGTTGAAGATCGAACTGATAGTATATTCTGGAATTGAAGAAATAAGTCTATGAAGTAACAATCTCTACAGTAGTCTTCTTTTTTTCTTTGTAAATGATATGTATTTGCAAATTAAATTTGTGAGAAGAATAATTTCTTAAAGTTGGAAAACAATTTCTATGAACTATTTTCCATTAAAACAATAGAAATGATTGAAATAATGAAATTCTTAAGTGAAAGCTCAATGTGAAATTGATCAAATAATTTCACAAACATAGCGAAAATTTTAGCAATTTAAATGACATATGGAAGCTACAATGCAGGTGAAATATTTCAGATATCATTACGCTCGTAAATGTTCTTAGTAACCATGATGTATATCCATTAAAAGTAAGAGTTTAAGGGTCATTATTACAACTTGCCATTAACTAAAGGGAAGATTTTAACGGGCAGATAAATTGTTTTTCATTATTACAAGTGTACAATATGGTAGAAGTGAGCGTTAAGCTAAAGGGAGGATCATCCTACCGTTAACTTTTAAAGTTAAGTTTATGTCTGAATTTGCCATATTATATATTGTTACGAAAATGGAAATGGTGTTGTTAAAATAATAAGCAAAAGCTCCAAAAACAACACAATGGACTTGATCACACATAAAATGATAAACAAAAGCTCCAAAAACAAAACAATGCAGTTGTTCACGTGATCAACGAATAGTAAACATATAGCAACAAAAACAACAGGCTTGTTTACAAGATCGATGAATAAACAAAAATAGTATAGCAACAACGTCCATGTATAAAAAATATAGCAGAAAGACAAACAAACAAAACAACAACAACTCTGCCTGGACGAAAGTAAACAAGATACACGAACAACAAAAATGGAAACAAGTTGTTTACATTTTTGGATTGTTCCCGAAGGTCGTCATCATCCTTCAAGGGCATTCATCACACTGTTGATCCAGTGATATAAAAGGCAAGATAAAGCGAGCAACGATGATTCAGTTAGAATTCAGTCAGCCGCGTATGAAGACACGTTATTCTCGGAGTTCGACTTAAGTTAGTCGTGTGACGACGTCGCGTTGAATTGAGTGAGAATTCAACCAGTGGTGTGTGAAGATACGAGATCGAATTATAATTCAGTCAGACTTGTGTGCAGACAAGTTGCGTGAAGAAAACAGTTGTTAGTGTGGTGCTTACAAAAAAGGTTGTGAGCAAAGAAGAATAACTAACAAGTGTTGTTGTTGCTTACAAAAAAGGTTGTAAGCAGAGAAATATCACGAATAAGCACATATTGTGAAAGTTATCATTGTATACGTAGAATAAGTTCGAACAGTGGCACAAAAGTTGTGCAGATAATAAAGAATTGATTCAAAAATAAACACATATTTATTTTTATTTTATTTGCAATCTACGAACTCATATTTTTAATGTTTTTAAAAGGTAAAAACGTAACAATATTATTTTCAATATGGCAACTTCAAATATAAACAAAATGAGCATATACAACAAAAAAAAAAAAAGGTTGCCACTGCGTTAAAAAAAACTTGTTTAATTGAGCTGTGTTATCGACATTGCTCCGGCACTGCCATATTTTTGAAAAAGTTTTATCTGTAAGTTGTAATAACGAAAATAAGTTAAAGGTAACTTTACAGTTCGCTTTAGCTAAAGGCACCTTTAACTAAAGCCATGTTTAATGGCAAGTTGTAATAATGGCCCTAATTTATATTTGTTCTCATATGTCAACGTTATTCTTGAAACTATTTTATTTATTTTTGGCCAATTGGGTATTGCAATAGAAATGCATTCACAACTTGAAGTCACTTAAAAAGAATACTTTTAAAGGTGCTAGCATTTGTTCTTATTACGGAAAAAAATCACGAAGAAAACAATAAAAACAAAAATAAAAAAAAAATAAAAACAATTTCCCTTTTCCTGTTAAAGTAGGTTCCAATAGAAAAAAAGGAATACAAAAAAAAGAAGAAAAAAAAAGAAGAAAAAAAAGAAAAACAATTTCTTTCACTATTTTTACTATCAAAACACAAACAAAACAATACACACAAACAATATTCAATCATTCTCATTCATACATTCGTCAATTGATACAATCGTCTTCTATTCATGCATTCATTTACCTTTGATTGACAGTATTTATTACGATGGATTTAATACTTCCATGATAAAATGTAAATGTATTTGACTATCTTTATCTCTCTCTCTCTCTCTCTGAATTGTTTAAAAAATTGTCTTTAGTGTTAGTAAACCACAATTAACTCTCAAACTAATAAGAAATAGGCTCTCTAGTGTTTTAATAGAATATAAGACGATCATTACGGATTGTTTGTATACTTGTAGTGCGTTGAGTTACTGTATTGTTTAGGTATTATAAACTCGGACTTAATTGCTAACACCAACACCATTGATGTCATGCCTTTAACCGGAAGTTGATAGAAGAGCGGCTTCTGTTTGTTATTAAAGTATTCGAATGAATGAAAGAAAAAAAATGTAATTTAGAACGAATTTTTGAAACAATTAAACGAAATTAAACGATAATTCGTTTGTTTTTTTATTATTTCAAAAGATTATGAAGATTATATGAAGTATCGGGTCCGCCATCTAACGTTTTTTTTTTCAACTAGTGCTTATTTCGTGAATGGTAACACTTAGCTCATATCTGATTTGACAGACAATTAGTTTTATCCTTCCGCTGAACGAATATGTATGGTTGTGTATACGCTTGAACAACGCTGGGAAATATTGCGCCATTACTTTTAAAATCATGGTAATGTTGCAGAATGAAAAATCATCTTTTCAGATGAAGCTCATTTTGATCTTGGCGGGTATGTAAACAAGCAAAATTGTCGCATTTGGGACACAGAAAACCCGCACGCATACATTGAAAAGCCGACGCACCCAAAACGAGTCACCGTTTGGTGCGGATTTTGGTCCAGAGGCATAATTGGGCCATTTTTCTTCGAAAATGAGCAAGGAGTGGCCGTTACAGTCAATGGCGAAGCTATACTAGATGTTTTGCGCCCTGTTTTTGAAGATCGCATTATCAGCCGCAGAGCTGATGTCGTTTGGCCACCTCGGAGCTGCGATTTGACACCGTTGGACTATTATTTGTGGGGTGCCGTCAAAGATAAGTGTTACGCCGACAAGCCAGAGACAATTGACGCTTTAAAGGACAATATTCGTGAAGCCATTGGTGAAATACAGCTGCACACAATCGATAATGTGCTTAAAAATTGGACCGATCGTGTAGGCTACTGCATGGCCAGCTGAGGCAGCCATTTGAATGAAATTATTTTCCATTATTAACCGGAAGGATTGTACTTTCAAATAAAAAAAGAAATTTGAGAAAATATTCAGTTGTCTTTTTTTTAAGCATTTTCAAAAAAAAAAGTTATTTGGCGGACCCTTTAGAATGACACTAATTGTGAGAAATATAATTAAAGCTGCTTCCAGAAACGAATTAAAAATTGAATTTAAATCCCACTACAAGATCTTCACAGAAACTGAGCAACAAAAGTAGATTTTGCTTTTATCTTTCTTCTTTTGCTACTCTTTAACACCAAAATTACACTTGAGCACGCATAGCGGACCGTTGTGAAGCCATGGGTAAACGCAGTCGCTGTGCTGACCGAGTTTCATCAAACTGGGGAAGAAGTCGGTCAGCGCAAGGGCTGCACATTAAAAGCATGACTACCCTACGCTGGAAAACCGGCCCGAAAGTTTGATAAACGAAGCTATATCCTTGACATCAATGGATAAAATCTCCGTCAAGCCTGTAACCTCGGAGATCGAAGAGTTAAATTACCTATATCTGCAACTCGCAAAAGATGGGCATTGACATACAAAGTAAACAACAGTCCTCTCTTCTTCAGCAGATGAAATAAAATTGAACTAATTGAGAGAAATATAACACTATACGACAAAATAAAAAAAATTAAATACACCCGGCTAATGACATAGTGTAGGTTGTGGATTTGTTGAGTAGATCACATAAATATTTTTTTTTATATTTCTCGAACCCTCCAAACTTTTTTTATTTGACAAAAACTGTTTTTTTTTTACTTTACGTACAAATTTCTGGATTACTAAAACATTTCCGAACCGATTTCTAAAATTTAAATCTTGTTAGAAAGGGAAGAGATGGACCTTTAAAACGTGAAATTGACACATTTTGTGATAAACAATCAAGAAAATTCTGAAAATTTTTGAACTAAAAGTTCATTTGATGAGATGACATATTTAAAAAATATAACACGACTGTTATATTATTTATATAATTAGCTGTACCCTGCGCGCGTTGCTACGCCTCCAACTAAAACAAATTTGAATCATTTTTATTGATTTTTCCATTTAAAAAAAAAATTGTCATAAACTTTAAAAATGTAGAGGTTTTCGATTATGAACATTTATTGAAGTGCTGTCGGAAATTGGTCATACCAACTTATAAGCCTTCGTCGGCTCATGCGCAACAACTTTGCTAAAGATCATAATATAATTAAATGCACAGTTTACGATTTAATTCATTTTTAGTAATTTTCAGTGGCTCCACCTGTCGAAAATTGGTCATACCAACTTAGAAACCTTCCCCGGCTCATGCGCAACAACTTTGCTAAAGATCATAATATAATTAAATGCACAGTTTACGATTTAATTCATTTTTAGTAATTTTCAGTGGTTCCACCTGTCGAAAATTGGTCATACCAACTTAGAAACCTTCCCCGGCTCATGCGCAACAACTTTGCTAAAGATCATAACATGATCAAATGCATAGTTTACGATTCTATAAGATACATACAAACATACATTCATTTTTATATATATAGAAGAAGAAGATAATAACTACAGTAATATTTGTCCGATTTGATCAAACGAAGTGCCAATCTCTTCACAAGATAATGCACTTTCAGAATGTCGTCACTTATTTCATATTTTGTAAGTAAAGTTTGCTACTATGAACAGACAAACTTAAAAAAATATGAAAAAAATTCGTATTTTCCAAGTTTACCTTATCAAAACTAATAGCATATTAAGTCTAATAATAGATATGTGTATACCGTTTTAAAGGCCCATCTCTCCCCTTTCTAACAAGATTTAAATTTTAGAAATGGGGTCAAAAATGTTTGAGTAATCCAGAAATTTGTACGTAAAGTTAAAAAAACCAGTTTTTATCAAATAAAACAAGTTTGGAGGGTTCGAGAAATATAAAAAAGGTATATTTGAGTTCTACTCAACTAACTGAACAATGTAGACTATGTAGTTACTCGGGTGTATTTTCACTGTCGCACCGTGTAATTAAAGCTCCCCAAAACGAATTAAAATTGAATTGCCACTGTAAGATCTTCAGAGAAACAGAGCAACAAAAGCAGATTTTGATTTTATATTTTTTTTCTTTTGGCAGGTGTCAGATAAAAAAGTGAACAATATAAGAAAATGAGTTGAACTGTATAGTAACTATCTGCCATTACTTATTTAAAAATTATACCCAAAATCTTTAAATATTAAGATTGATTGTTAATTTTTTTTATCACATCACATTGTATAATTTTGAAAAACCTTAAATTTTATTAGTATTTGGCTACTAATGAGTCGCTAATATTTTCTATGTACTTTGAATACTCATTTAGAATATTCATCATCTTATTACTTGGTTAGCACTCGACCATTAATTGCCAGCAAATGTCAATAGCCCTACAATCGTTTTTTTCAATAGCACTTGACCCACTTAATTAGTGTTTATTTAAATTTTTTTTTTTTTTTTTTTCGTTGTTAAAACAAATACCATAAGAAAAAATATGCGAAATATTTTTATTTTTTTAATATTTAAACTACCTTGTCATGTCGTTTAGAATTTTCGCATTCTTTTTTACTTGTTGAAACACAGAAATAACAAATGGAAACCTAAATTCGCACCTGCAACAAAAAAAAAGAAAAAGAATTTGGAAATGTCAAGTTGCAGCGCAATTTTAATATGAAAAAAAAAAAAAAATATTGAAATCGAATGAGATAACTTGTCATGGAGTCTAGCATTGAATATTAATGGAAAGGTAAACTTATTAAACACCAGTTCCATAATGATTACAGTAAACATTGGCTTTCAATTGATATTTTGTTAAAATTTTTTCCTAAGAAAAGTTATAAAACAGAGAATTAAAGGAAATAGTAAAAAGAAATAATGAAAGGATAAATCAAGATCAATTCACAATGTCTGTAAAAGATGTTCCCAGGCTTTTGGCTTTCCCACAGTATTTCCCATTTTATATATTCAGCAACAAAAAGGTTTTCTATGCAAATATGTGACAATGTAACGTACCGTGTAGTCTGTTTAGGGGATTGCTCTTGATGATTTTAGACCAAGTATTCCATTAAATTAGATCGTAATCCTGACAAAAGGGTTGTAATGGTAAATTATGTATATGTATGTATGTATTCCATTAATTTCAAATATATTTGTGTAAAGGAATTAGAAAAGTTTAATATACGATATAGTTGAAAGTGTTTATTTAAGCAATAAATTTTAATGTCCCAATTTGTATTATACATACATACATATGTACATTAGAGCGACTCAAGTTGTATGGAAGCAAAATTGGTGCAAAGTGTACCCCCTCAAAATGAAGATTGGTATTTTTTATGATGACATTTAAAATATTTCGGCTCCAGCTTTGACCTCTCGTGAGCTGGACCATTTTGAAAAAGGGTCTATTTTTGTATGTTTTGTTAATTTGAGAATCTGTTTCCTTACCAACATATACAATATGTATATCATAAGAAAGGTTTTTTTAAGGCGCGTCCAACTGTATATACAATTTGTCCAAGGACGATCATCCATGTCCTTTTCTGAAGGATTTTCTGTAAAAAATAACGGGTTTTGAATTTTTTGTTCGGGGTTGTTTGTTATAATAATGCCAAATTAACATATTTTAATCTTTAGTCGATTTAATTAAATACGGGTCTCAGCTTTTTTTTGAAATTCACGCTAGTTCGCGTTTTGAAAAAAATACGATAGGGTGGTAAACCTTCGTTGTAAATAGGGCAATATGGGTATCAAATTTTTTCTTTTGCCAAGTACGTCATCTTTGTATGTAAATAATTTAGATTTTTGCAAATTAGACGCATTTTACACTGTGCTCTGGAATATATAAAAATGCAATTTTGTGGTAACTCTAATATGATAGCGGATTTAGTTTCTATATCAAGTATGGATGAAAATAGGACTAAAGAAAGATAAAAAGAAAAGATTCACGATTTTTTGGCGGCATATTTGTTTCCCAAATTAAAAAAAGTTATAAAATTTTATTGTTTATATTTACAAAACTACAAACTACAACTACTACAAAACGCGAACTAGCTCGAATTTAAAAAAAACTGAGACCCGTATTTAATTAAATCGACTAAAGATTAAAATATGTTAATTTGGCATTATTATAACAAACAACCCCGAACAAAAAATTCAAAAACCGTTATTTTTTACAGAAAATCCTTCAAAAAAGGACATGGATGATCGTCCATGGACAAATTGTATATACAGTTGGACGCGCCTTAAAAAAACCTTTCTTATGATATACATATTGTATATGTTGGTAAGGAAACAGATTCTCAAATTAACAAAACATACAAAAATAGACCCTTTTTCAAAATGGTCCAGCTCACGAGAGGTCAAAGCTGGAGCCGAAATATTTTAAATGTCATCTTAAAAAGTCCAAGGTTAATTTTTTGGAGGGTACATCGATCACTTTTTTTGGTGAGTCGCTCTAATGTACATACATAATTGGTCATTACAGCCCTTCAGTCAGGATTTCGGCCTAGCTTCTCACACCACTTATGTGCTTTAAATTTTATGCATGAGTGGCAGCACCCACAGTTTAAAGTCGACTTCGAACGGCAGTTTTTGGAGAAACTTTCCATGGCAATTTTATTTCTTCTCAGAGTTTTTTGCCAGAAATCTGCTGAGAGAAAGTCGCTGAAGAAATATTTTTCATATTCGTTTAGATGTCTGAACTGTGGCCGTACGTCTAATAAGCCAACAAACTACCTACTAGACTATGGCGACTTATAACAATTTGTATTATAAACCTATGATATCCTCTCCATCTATAGTGGCTTTTAAATTCTGTTTAAAATTTTTTTTATTAAAAAACTAGCTGTACCCTGCGCGCGTTGCTAGTTTCCCGTTGTCCTTATGATTCAGATGAACGGGCTTGAGTAGTACGCATTCGATCAGTTTCTAATCTCACTTTTCGTTGTTCAAGTGGTTCAAGCGAACGGGTCTCAGCGGCATATATTAGAAGATTTTCCAGTCTCAATGCTCGTCTGATTCTGAGGCTCGTAATGCTCTTTTCTTCCGTGCTTGAGGTGTAGAGCGACAAATTGCTTGTCATTCATTTTGAATAATTTTCAGTGACGCCATCCATTGGAAATTAATCGCACCAACCTCCGTCGACTCATACGCAACAACTTTATTAAAGAATGCACAGTTTACGGTATAATTCATTTTAAGTAATTTTCAGTGGCGCCTTCTTCGGCTCGTGCGCAATAATTTTGCTAAAGATCATAACATGATCAAATGCACAGTTTACGATTTAATTGATTTTAAGTAATTTTCAGTGGCGCCCCCTGCCGGAAATTAGTCATACCAACTTAGAAACCTTCCCCGGCTCATGCGCAACAACTTTGCTAAAGATCATTTCATGATCAAATGCATAGTTTACGATTCTATAAGGTAGATACAAACAAACAAATTGGATTTTGCCACGCCCCTCCGCCCACAGACCGGAAATAAAAAATCAGACTTCACAGTGTTACCCGCCTGAATATTCTGAAGATTCCCTGAAAATTTTATCAAAATCGGCCCAGCCGTTTTGGGGTCCATAAGTTACATACATACACACATCCACTTTTATATATATAGATAGATAGAAGATAGATAGATAGATAGATAGATATAGATAAATTCTGTTTAAAAATTTTTTTTATTAAAAAAGAAGACGCCATATTTCAATTTTTTATTTACAATACAATTTGAATTTAATTTACTCCCTTCAAATCTCAATTACCTGTTAGAATTATTAATTCAATCTGTAAGTAAATATGGCGCAAAGCTTTTAAGCATTCCAAATAAATATGACGCAGTTACCCGCTCTCTCTCTCTGTCTTTAAATAATTACGTCGAGTACTTAAAATATTTCAGAATAATTCATTTTAAATGGATTTATAATTGGCCATCACATTCTATAATTATAAAAAATAATAATAATAAACAACAACAACAACAACTGAAAATACAAAAATTAAAAATACATAATTAAACAAAACAAAAACGTTGAAAAAAGATTTCTCATTATTTATTTATTTTTGGGGGGAGGGGGCTTAAGAATACCCTTTAAATAAATTTGTTTTTTTGATGACATCAATTGCGTTTCACTTTTTTATTTATTAAAATTTACTCAGTGGACTTAATAATTGAGTTTTAAATGATTTTTCCTTCTTTCTACTTTCCTTCGATTATTAATATCCTATTAGAACACGCCAGCTTAATGTCAGTCTTTGATTCTCTTTTTTACCCCCTACTGATGGGTTTTAGTTTCTTTTTCTAAACTGAACTGAGTGTCCGTAATATGCCGTATTATATTTTTTTTTTTGTAATATTTTTTCTCTTTTCTCTGGTAAACTAGTAATAAGCCATGTAGTTTGAATAACGTACTTGACTAAGCAAAAACAAAAACACTCGAAAAATTTTTGTTGTTTAGTCTTCTTTAAGATAACTTAATTGGGCAATTCACACAAGTGTATTGTTGGACGATTATACAACAGTGTATGGTTGTTGTTGATAATTTTCATTTAAAAATCCGATACACTTATACCCATTTCTTTCATATGGTTTTCATTGGTTTCGTGCTATCAAATTGTGTGAATGAAAAAAATGTGTATATGTTTTCATATGTTTTCCAAAAGTTGTGTTGGTTTCGTGGTATCAAATTGTTTGAAAGCCAAAAAAATACATTTGGAATATGAAATACACAATACAGCATAGCATTGAGCGTTCACAAACAACCAAGTGTATTCAATACAACATACACGATACAAAGTCGTGTGAATTGCCCAAATAAATAATACAACGTATGACTTTCGTTGCGTTTTTTGAAATTGAACTTAATTACATACATAATTGGTCATTACAACCCTTCAGTCAGGATTATAGACCTAGTTTCTCACACCACTTATGTTGTCTGCAGAGTTGCCATTTGCCAATATTTCCCTTTTTTTTCCAAGTTTTTTGAGATGCGAAAAAGTTTTCATTAAATTTGTTTTCTAACAAAACAAGTTTTTTCGACAAAAGTAAATTTACAATTTTTTTTTTCAATAAATTCAATAACAATAACACGAAATATTTATATTTTTAAATAAAATATTGTGTATTTTATTAGTCCTGGGCAAAAGAAGCAAGGAAACACCAACAGAGGGCACCGGGCTCCGGTGTTTCCTTTAAAAATGTTGATACTTTTGTAAAAAACAAGTTTTTTTTTGGTAAAAAAAGTTTTTTTTCACAGAAATAAAAAGTTTTTCAAAAAAATTACTGACAACGCTGTTAATTTTATACATAAGTGGCGGGACCTACAGTTTAAAGTCGACTCTGAACGACAGATTTTTTGAGAAACTTTTCATGACAATTTTATTTGCTCTCAGAGTTTTTGCCAGAAATCTGCTGAGAGGAAGACACCGAAGAAATATTTTTTTTATGTTTTCGTTTTGATGTCTGACCTGGGGTTTGAACCTTTGCCTTACGTCTAATAAGCCAACACACTATCTACTAGACTACGGCGACTTTGAACTCAATTAAGCTGCTCATATTTTTTTTTTTTTTTGTTTTTTTGTGAAACCAGCACTCAGGGGATGGCCCCTACTCATGCAGTGCATTGTGCAGGTTTTAGGAAAATGGGTTATGGAAAGGTGGAAGAGAGGGAGTAGTGTTTTGTGGACATCTCAAGATACGAACGGCAAGGAAACGAGTTGCTGCTAGGTGACTATAAAATGGCCAGTGCTATACCTTCACCATTAGACAGTCTACAGCAATCGTCCTCAAGAAGCCCGCACGCTTCAGTCCTAGCTTCTCACACTACTCATGTTGTGTGTGTTAATTTTATACATGAGTGGCGGGACCTACAGTTTAAAGTCGACTCCGAATGACAAATTTTATTGAGAAGCTTTTCATGGCAATTTTATTTACTCTCAAAGTTTTTGCCAGAAATCTGTTGAGAGGAAGTCGCCGAAGAAATATTTTCATAATTTCGTTTTGATGTCTGACCTGGGATTCGAACTCGGGCCTTCAGTCTAATAAGCCAACACACTACCTACTAGACCACGGCGACTTCATTTCCTTAAGCAGCGAAAGAGATGCAGCGGAATTTCCTATCCAATCTGTGCTTAAATAACACAGCTTAAAAACACACCGCTAAGGATTTCTTATCGTTCTCAATGAGTACCTCGTCAGGTATTCAACTGACGGTCTTATTGTTTTTACGGGAATACGAAACTCTGGCGTGGCCTGACGCAACTTTCCTCATAATGCAGTATCGAAAGTAGCTTTTAAATCGATAATTAAGTGATAATTTCGACATTTCGATTCCAGAATTTATTACAGCACATTTCTTTGCGATACCTTACTGATAGAACATATGCGTTCGACACACCAAAAAAATATACTTACGTGAAAATGATGGCCCATACACGATGGTTATTTTGTTTATTAACAACTAAATCGTCCTCACCGTCTCTGGACTATTCTTCTATCGTAAAGCCCTTCTCGTTCAGTCTTTCGACAGCATACAAAACTTTTTCGGGCACTACTATCTCTTCTCTAAAATTTCCGATTGATAGTAACTCGCCTATCATAGATTTGCAACAAGCAGATGCACTATTGAATCGTCTCTTTTGGATCATTGGGAGTAGCAAACTTTATGTAATCATAAGAACCCGACTGAATTTGGATTAGATTGCAATTGACTTCGATATATTGATCGCTTTGCATTAAGGACTAGTTCTAGATTTAGAATTCGTTGGCATTATATTATTAAACTCCAGTTAGAGTATGAAAACAGTGGACAAAACTATAAATATGAATTGCAATCCTTTTAAAAGATTGACGTCTTACTACATGGAGTGAAAGAACCGGCATGGTATGAAGCTATGAAAAGCTTCGTTAAAGTATGACTAAGGCTTTTGCAAAGGAAACATTTTTGCGGTACTGAAGCCTATTCCAATTGTTCATATTGAGATCCCTAAAAATCATTTTTAATAAGCGGACATTGTACTGATATTCTGTCAAGTTTGGGTTGTGATCAGAGATCAGCAACGAGTATTAAAAACGATGAGTAGATTCGAGTCATACTTATAATTTCAGCTACTTATACGCATTCATACTTATTTTAATATCATACTCATACTACTCATATTCAAAGTTAGAAATACTCATCGTACTCATACTTAACAATACGCACGATGTTGTTGATTTCGACTCTCCATGATTCAACATATACACGAAGCACAAAATAAGTATGATTCGAGTACGAACACCACAATACTCGCTAGAAGGTTGTGTGTGTGCTTTGCTTGCTGTTTTTGTCTTTTCTTTTCTCTTCTTTTGTAAATGCAACAATAACTACTACTGTAAATTTTGATGAATGATTCGAGTAACTCGAATCATTCGTAAGTATTATAAGTATTTTTCTAAATTTATGAATCAGAATGAGTAGGCGTATAAATCAAACACATTTCGAATGTTGTGAGTTTGATGTCAACGTAGTACTCATACTCATTGCAACCTATACTTATAAATCAATGCTGTAGCGAGTACGAATGAATCAGAGTAGTTGAATTTCAATTCTGTTGATTCACTCATACTCAAAATTGCATGAGTGCTTATGAGTAGCGGAAAAACGATTCATTGCTGATCTCTGCTTGTGATTAATAGGTCTTATTTGTTCCCGAATTTAAATTAAAATAGATTTAGAATTTATTTTTCTAATAATCCATCAGCATTTTATTTACTATTTTTCCTTGAGTGTATTTTCTAAAGTGCTTGGCGGCTATCGTATTAACATGTCAGTTCTTGCAGGGAATAAAAACTCTGTTATTTCTTATAAGGTTTCCCAAGTTATTAGTATTTGAAAAGCAACAATGTTCCTACAAACCATTCTACCATTCTTAACCTTTTTCCCATTTTTCTCTCTCTCTCTCTCTCTCCTTTCTTGGCGATTTATGACTTATTTTTTATAATAGCAACAACAGCAACAAGAAGAGAAAACATAAAAAGAAATAAAAAAAAATAATATTTTCTTTGTAATTTCTTAGCCATCTATTCTTAGGCTACACGTTCTATGGTACAAACAGTTAAGGGTACCAAAAGTCATCATCTACACGTGTATGTACAAAGGTACTCACTCATATAGCATGTAAGACTTAAAACTAAAAATAAAAAATGAAAAACAAAAAAAAAAAAAATATAAATTACCTGGTTGAGTTAAAACAATAATAACAACTCTTTGTAATAAACTTACTATGCGAAAAGGTTTAGAACAACTACACCAACAATAATACTACGTAATAAGACTCGCAATATAAAATTATTAAAAGTTAATGTGGGTGTCACGACCACCGCCGCTGCCTTAAAGGGCAATCAATTAAGAAGAAGAGTTCATAAAACAAATTTGATGGATAACATGCAGGGCAATAAATCCTGCACTTTCTATTCTATTTCAGCATAACTATTTTCCCTTCATTTCATGTACGAACAGTTTAATTTAAACTCCTTTAATTCTTAAATACTCACTATTTTGAGAAAATTTGAGAAAATATTCCGTAGTTTTTTTTTAAAACATTTTCAAACAAAAAAAGTTTATTGGTGGACCCTTTACATATACACATAATTGGTCATTAAAACCCCCTTCAGTCAGGATTACGACCTAGTTTCTTACACCACTTATGTTGTGTGTATCAGAGATCAGCAATGAATCGTATTTTCGCTACTCATAGGTACTTATGAAATTTTGAGTATGAGTGAGTCAAGAGTATTAAAATTCAACTACTCTGATTCATTCGTAATCGCTACAACATTGATTTATAAGTATAGGTTTGCAATGAGTATGAGTACAACGTTGACATCAAACTCACAACACTCGATCCATTGTTTGATTCATACGCCTACTCATTCAGATTCATAAATTTAGAAAAATACTTATAATACTTACGAATGATTCGAGTCAATCGAATCATTCCTCAAAATTTACAGTAGTAGTTATTGTTGCATTTACAAAAGAAGAGAAAAGAACAGACAAAGACAGCAAGCAAAGCACACACACAACCTTCTAGCGAGTATTGTGGTGTTCGTACTCGAATCATACTTATTTTGTGCTTCGTGTATATGTTGAATCATGGAGAGTCGAAATCAACAACATCGTGCGTATTGTTAAGTATGAGTACGATAAGTATTTCTAACTTTGAATATGAGTATGATATTAAAATAAGTATGAATGCGTATAAGTAGCTGATATTATAAGTATAACTCGAATCTACTCATCGTTTTGAATTCTCGTTGCTGATCTCTGGTGTGTATTAATTTTATACATGAGTGGCGACACCTACAGTTTAAAGTCGACTCCGAACGATAGATTTTTGAGAAACTTTTCATGGCAATCTTTTGTTTATCCTCAGAGTTTTTGCCAGAAATCTGCCGTCAGAAAGTCGCCAAAGAAATACTCTTTTGTATTTCGTTTTGATGTATGCCCTGGGGTTTGAACCCTAGCTTTACGTCTAATCAATCAACATCGACTAACGGGTTCACCCAGTGTTGAATCAAGTCTTTAATCATCACCACCTTGCGTAATTCAAATTTAATTAAACACAGCGAATATAAATGTTTTCCAATAATTTGGAATTTCTTTTTACTGCAGATATTTGTTGATCTGGATTAAGAAATCATATTTTTTTTTTCAATTTTATATTCACAGAATATCAAATATTTTAAAATCCGGGTACATTTTTGTGTACACTTTTAAAATTTTAATGATTAAAGTACAAGTACTTCTTCAAGCAATACTTTGCAAATATTAATGAAAACTATTCACAATTTTTGCTACGAATTTTTGAGTATTTTAAGTACTTTAGGATAGAAGTTAATATTTTGAATAATTTGTTAGTAATTTTTAAAATAAATAGAAAAAAATAAATTTTTTCAAATCCATAAATTACCGAGAGAGGGGGATATAATTTGTATTCAAATTTTTATTTTCTTTTTTGACGAATAAACATCACATGCCAAAAAAAAATACCAAAAAAAAAAAAAAAAGAAAAAAAAAGTAAATAAAAAAAAAACAACAAATCAAATGTTAACTATAAATAAATAATTTATAAAATAAAAATGTCTTCATCGCATTATTCAATTTAAAAATTTTTGTTTTCTTCAATTCTCATTCCAATGGTAATTCGTATTTGCTTTGTGTAAAGACAGGCTTGTAATCGCATTTGTACGTAACAAATGTGGATACTCATATATGTATGTACCTTACATATGTATGTACATATGCTATAAATGTTGTTTATTTATTTAATTTTTTATTTTTGTGATAAATATGCGTATCATAAATATTTTTTAAATGGGATTTTTTCTTAAAAAAAAAATTTAAAATTGATTTCGACACCGCCATTAGCCCAGTCAATGGATTTGATAGACATTTGCATCAAAATTTTTCAAAAGAGAATTTCTGAATAATTTTTTATTTTGTTTTTTGGCTTCTTTAAGTTATTTTAAAAGCATATTTTAAAAAAAAGTTAAAAATGCTTTTAATTTAAAGATTTTATATGATTTTATTTCCCGTTCATCTAATGATATCATTTTTTTTCTTTTGCTTTTCAGGTAAGTGCTGCTTATAAAGGAATTCAATTGAAAAAAGCAAAAGAATTTGTAAGTACGGGTATTGAAAATCAATTAAATTGACTTCTCAGATATTTTTTGCTAGAAACACCTGCAATTTGGTTGCATGTTTTGCAACCATTTTGGGAGAATAGATTTTACGCCTGTGTTGAATATTTTCTTTTTGAAAAATATTCCATATTTGTAATGAATTCCATATTTTGTTAAATGAAGTCTGTGCCCAGACTTCATTCGTGTCGCATCCCTGCTGTTATTCTTTGCAATAATGTTCGAAAAGCTTTGAATATCGCAGCTTATTCTTCTTCCCCAATATTTGCATTGCCTAAGACCACATTTGTATGGCGCAATTTCTTCCATTTGGGTAACTACAGTGCTTAAGCTTAAAATTGTAGATGAAGTGGCTGTCGAAGTTCCACCAGTTGAATACATGTTCCCATTTTCCTCTTCAGATGCCTTAAGTAAGCACTCCAGTCCGCGGCATTTCTTGTGTTGTATTTTTCCTGACCTTCTTAAAGAACAATCAATCCACCGATATTTATGACTTTCTGTCATCATTGATTGTTGAATGTTTCAAAGGCAGTTGTTAGAAGAATATTCGCAAGATCATGCGCAGACTTTGACTTACGAACATATTTTGGAATTTACCCAACTTAGAAGAGGGAACGTGACGTTTGTGCAAAATTATGTCAGCTTTATTGGCTGAGAAAGAAAAGACTAATACAAAATGGGTCTCCATTCATAATTTCTGCAGGCGATTGTCAATATAATATCAAGAGAATAATTGAAACTCTTGAGTTTATTTAGACAACCTTATGCTCCCCATGTTATTCTCTTTCTGTTATGTAGCGTGGCAGTTAATTTAAAGAACCGTGCCTAACATGTAGCGGATATTAATTTTTTTTACTACAGGTCGACACGTTAAACATCTTGTTAACTTTAACGAACAATAATTTTTATGTCACAATTTTTATACATTTTTTTCTCTTTCTTTTTTTTTACCAAAAAAACGTGTCATGTAATTTTCATGTGTGGTCGTAAAATTTTTCATTTGACTGTGATAATTTTGTTTGTGTATTTTTTAAAGTTTAAATATTTTTGTATGTTTTTTTGCATTTAAATTTATTGTTTTGTTTTAATATTTACTGTAACCATTTTTTAATTGAAATATTTATGTTTTGGAAAATTAAAAAATTTTGAACAAAAAAAAAAGCGTTAATTTTTTTAAATTGTTGTTAAAAAAAAAACCACACAATAATTTAAAATTTTTTATTTTTTTTTTTTAGTTTTTTTTACCATTACATAAGTATCGTTTCATACCAGTTGGTTGTATAATATATTTTTAAATAAAAAAAAAACAAAAAAAAAATCATAAAAAATTATGTTAAAACATAAAAAAAAATTTATTTTTAAATCACTTGCATGCTCAAATACCTAAATACTGCAGTTTACTGCTTGTAGTTGCTCATATTGTAACAAAACTGTTGTTAAAATATTTTTTATTTACATTTTTTTTATATAAAAAACTGGTTATACATAAATTAAAAAAAAGAAAAATAAATGGAAGAAAAAAAATAAATAAAATACGAAAATATTTTTGGAATTTTGATTGCAACGTAAGATTTTCGAATTCATTTTTTTTTTTTTTTTTGGTTTTTCATTTCAAGTGGCTCGCGACATACTTTAAACGCAGCACCATACAAAATAACGCCAACAGCAACAACTGCAGTAACAATAATGGCAGCAACATTTAGTTTATTTAGTTAGCAAACAACAAGTGCACCACCTTAAATCAATTCGTAACAATTTGATTTGATTCGAAACGCAACCATAAGTTCACTTTTAACATTCGTTCAATAATAATATTGTGCCTTCAATTAAAATGTGTTTTTAGCAAAAAAATCAAAAAAAAAAAAGTAAAAAATACAAGAAAATATTGATTCTATAAAGTATGCCATTTACAATATTAAATAAAATAACACCATTTCTTAAATTAAAAAAAAAAAAAAAATAAATTTTTGTATAAATAATTTTTTTTTTTTTTTTTTTTTGTAAAAATAAACATAGTCCATAATATATGTGTAATACTCGAATCGAATGTCACAGATTTGAACAAAAAAAAAATTAATTAAAATTTTAAATTTCTTAAAATTTTGGAAATGGTGTAAATGTTCTCTCTTTGAAAATTTCTAAAAAAGTATTTGCTTTAATGGCATCTCAATCTTAAATGAGCTTAAGTGCCTTTTTAATTGCGCTTCCATAAAACATGCTATTATTATAAACAATAAAAGTACACCATTTCCACTATTAAAAAAAAAATAATTATAATAAAATATTTCAATATATTTTTTATAGAATTTTGATCTTAAATGACATTAAATGTGATATAAAATCATTGGCATAGCTTTTAATGCTTTTTTATATTAAAAAAAAAATATTTATAAAAGTTTAATATTACTTTGGAAATGGTGTAAAATTTTCAGTCTTGAATTTCCAATTTTTTAAAGGAATGTTTACTTTTATAGAATTTCAAAATCAAATTATTAGTAACGTCAGCTTAGATTAGCTTAAGATGCACGTGTTGCTTGCAAATATACCCCACGAGTTTAATCGGAGACCCTCGGTTCAGTTATAGTACCTTTGAAATGCTACTCCTCTAAAGAAGTTTCACGTACATTTGATGAGGTCTCCTTAAGAATTAACCAGTTAAGTTTCGACTTAAAGCAAAGCTTGTTTAGTGGCGGGATTTCCAGTGAAAATTTTTTGATTTACTTAGAAAGCCAGGCTACAATTAAATCCCTAACGAACTTAGTTATAATGTTCTTTCATTGAGAATTGCATTCCTGAGCTAGCAATCTCCGGCATATTATAGGGCATAGGTATTCCAAATGCCTCACTTAATTTAGATATTATACATACTTTTCACGAAAAAGTCAAACTAGTTGGCAGCAGGGAGGTAGCCGCAATATTGCTAGATTCTGCTGAACACGTATGGACAAGAAGGGGGCAGATTCAGATCGTTTGGCCATCCAACGCTCAATGGCAATTCTTACGGGCGACTGTCCTGTTGGTATACATGCCGAAACTCTGCATTCTGCCTAATGACTTCTGCAGGAGCTGTGAGCCTGAGAAGGAGGAAGTGACTGTCTTTCTCCCCATGTTTCGGTGCCTCATCTAGTCATATAGGTTCCTGACCTCTCATTTTCTGACATTTTTAACTGAGCTCTCTAATATAAAGATTGCTGCAATACAGGGTGGCTGATATATAATGCAACAAAGTAAAGCGCTATATTTTTTTAATTTTATTGTTCAAAAGCAAAAAATGTTGGAAATAACATAAAATTTTAGAATCAGTTTAGATTTGTTCGAATTGGCCACCTTTGGTACGAATTATGGCCTTCAAACGGCCGACAAAGCCATCACAGGCTGCACGGTATTTTGGCCCATTCCCGGCGAAGCGCCGTCTTGAGATGATCGTCACTTTGGTATTTTTTAGTGAGAACCTTACTCTCCAAAATGCCACAGGCGCAAAAGTCCAACGGATTGAGATCCAGAGATTTTGGTGGCCATTGTGCGGTAGAAATGAAGCGAGGAACCACCTTTTTAAGCCATTCTTGGTTGACGCGTGCTGAGTACGGTGGTGCTGAGTCCTATTGGAATGTCCATGGTCTGCGGCCGAAATGTTTGTCTGCCCAGGGCTTCAATACTGTCTTTAAGACATTTTCCCGATAATATTCGGCATTTATTTTGACCCCACGGTCGATGAATACGAGCGGAGAGCGACCATCGGCCGTTACGGCGGCCCACACCATTACCATCGGCGGCGCTTGAGTTCTGGTGGCCAATCGCAGGTGTAAATTTTCAGCTGACCTCTTTGGCAAGTAAACCCGATCATTTTGTTTGTTCACAAACTGCTCAATTTGGAATTGCTTCTCATCGGAGAAAACCAAATTCGGTAACTGGCCACTTTCGTGCAAGCGAAGTAACTCCTTGGCTCTTTCCAGTCTAACTTTTTTTTGTCCATCGGTGAGCTCTTGCACTTTTTGGAACTTCAATGGCTTTAGTCCAAGCTCATTTTTCAATATGTGTTGCATCCGTTCTCGCGATATGTTCAGCTCACGAGCAATTTTTCTACCACTGCGGCGTGGATTTCGATCAAATCTGCTGGCCTTCACTTTTCGGATCATTTGTGGTGTTGTTACCGTTTTTTTTCGTCCACTTTTTTGACGCGATGCAACACTGCCAGTATCACGGTAACAAGCAATGGTACGAGAAACAAAAGATTTATTCACATTTAAATGCTGGAGGGCTCTAACGATAGTCACCTGCGGTTTTCCAGCCAAATATAAAGCAATCACACTATCACGCTTGAATTCCATCACGAATAACTTTTTTTCTGAATGCAATAGATCAAAATACTTTTGTAAGCTTGTAAATAATAAAATTAACTGTCACTGGAATAAATCCGTCAGCTGTCAGACGAGTGGTTTACAAATGATAACAACCTGAAGTTGGTTGCAATACATATCAGCCACTCTGTAGAACAAAATTATTTTGGACTCGTTTGTTTTCCAAGGGAATTCTGTTGACTTATAATGGTTTTCTCTAGGGAATGATTGCCCTCCGGATAGAATTGTTTGTGGCATCATAATGGGCCTAATTGCTGGCCTAAGTGGGACCACTTCCTTCAGAGGGATCCGCCACCTAACTTAACCTAATCTAACCTACCATTACATCTGTTTCTCACAATTTGTGGGTTTAAGCCGCATCCGACACTTACATGCAGTCAAGCAACGCAGTCAACAAGAATATTTTAAATATTGTAATATTTTAATTATTGTAATAAGGGGCATCGCAAAACTGAGTGCTATTCCAAAAATGTTCGAGAAACTGATTGCCGATTTTTTGGTTCATCATACTTCATCGTTATTATCACCTCATCAACATGGTTTCCGAAAGGGCTGCTCAACAACGACTAATGTGCTTCAGTTAACATCCATGGTAAATGCGGCCTTTTCTCAACAGAAGCAAACTGATGTAATTTTTACGGATTTTAGCAAAGCGTTCGATAAAGTGAATCACAAACTACTGTTAACTAAATTGGATTTAATGGGTGTATGTAAATCATAGGAGTTTAAGATGGCTAGAGTCGTATTTAACTGGTAGAAAGCAGACCGTATGTGTGAACAATAGGTTATCTAAGTATATTTATGTGCTCTGTGGTGTTCCTCAGGGCAGCCATCTTGGTCCACTTCTTTTTTCACTGTTTATAAACGATCTTCCCAACATAATTAATTTTGCCAATATCTTGATGTATGCTGACGATGTAAAAGTTTTTCTCTCCTTTAATAATTTCATCGAGCATATGTATCTTCAAAATGATCTCAATAATTTCTTTTTGTGGTGCGAGTACAACATGATGGAGCTGAATATTAAGAAATCTAAATGTATGCGGTTCTCAAGAAATAATTTTATCACGGTTAATTACTTGCTTGGAGGTCATCAATTGGAGAATGTTGACTCTTTTATTGATCTTGGGATCCTATTAGACACAAAATTAAACTTTAATGATCATATCACTTTGACTGTAAATAAGGCAAGAAGCACTCTTGGCTTCATAAAACGTTGGGCAAAAGAATTTTCTGATCCTTATATTACGAAACAGCTATATGTATCACTTGTCAGACCAATTTTGGAGTATGGATCCATTGTATGGGATCCTCACTATGATGTTTACAGTGAACACATCGAATCTGTGCAGAAACAATTTCTTCTCTTCTGTTTGCGTGGCCTGAGATGGAATTATTTGGATTTGCCTTCATATACTAGCAGACTGGTATTAATAAAACTGCCTACCCTTAAGAGCCGTCGAACGATGTTAAATATATCCTTTTTGTTTAACCTGATCAATGGTAATATTTGCTGTGAATTTCTGTTAAGATCGGTTAAATTCAATATTCCTTGTCGTAATTTCCGCTGTTATAATCTTATTTATATTCAATTCTGCAGAACTAATTATGCTGTTGCTGATCCGTTGACTAGAATTTGCCGTCAATTTAATTATTTATCAGACTTTGTTGATTTTTCTTTAAATTCTTGCGTTATAAAACGAAATATTATTGTTTTTCTTAATTCATAACTTTTCATATTTTTATTGTAACAATTACTTGTACATATTTTTGAAGAAACTGTTTGTAATTGTATTAAATTTTATTCGTACCTATTTTTGTTATTAGTCAGTAAGGAATTTGTCCATTGACTTAAATAAATAAATAAATTGTATTTGAATTGTATTTAATTGTAGAAATGTTAAATTTGTAGGATAATTTTACATCCAATAACTCAAGCTACCCTAACATGCTTGCTATAGCGCATCGAATACTCGTTTGATTGCTAGCCCGTGTGCTAGCTGTTGACTACAAAGCCTCTATTATATCATAAAAGCCATTTACGCAATTTTCTTATTTAATTTTTCTTAGTTTTTTTTTTCAGTATTTTTGTTGTGATTTTATTGAACAATTTAGGCAATTCAAAAAGTTGACTTCAACTAAAACTAAACGGCACAAGATAACAAGTTTTTGGTTTTCTGCAAAATATACGTACATACGAGTATGTATGTATGTGAACATAACTTCTAAAGTGGTTTTTAAACTGTTTTTTGTGGAAAAAAAAAACCTTAATAATTTATTGAATTTAATTTTTTGTTTTTAAGTAGGAGTTAAAAACAATTAAACAACACAGGCTTCAGCAAGAGATTCTTTTTTTTTTTTTTGTTTTTTTTTTTTTTTTTTGAATAAGAATTTCAAATTCTAGTTTTTATAACCACTTTTCGTAACATGATTTATAGGCAATTAAACTTGGTGGCATAGCAGAAAAATAGATCATAATTTATGAGTTATGGTGAGAAATAAATTCTTTTAATTTATTTTCTATTTTATTTATAACTTGTTTTATAACGTAGTAATTTATATATGTTTTAGACTATGAGCTAAAAAATGTTTAAATGTTTTTCTTTTGTTTTGGCATGAGGCATGAGAAAATATGTTAGTAAAGGGGAAGAGGAAATGGGGGGGGGGGGTATCTATTATATTGCTTTAAATTTTAATGCTATTTTTTCTTTGTTTTTAAACTAAAACTAAAAATTATTTTCTAGATTTAAAGGGAAAAGCATAGTCATTTATAAAAAGCTGGGGGGGTCGAAAATCAGGGGTCAGTCCTTTTTATTATTCTCCTTATCCAGATTCACTTTATCAGCCTCATCATTGTTGTTAGTAGTTGAGGATTTCTGTTTCTGCATTAAGTATGCCTGACGGTAAGTGCCCTCTGGATCGTAGATTTTCTCCAAACGTTGCCAAGCCTCGGGACGATTGTCGATTAGAAAATGCGTCACCTTGTCCGAACCGTATTTCTGACGTTCCGTGCATTTGGCGCAATTGGTTGCTATAGCGTCGGGTAGAGTCTCTAAAATTTGAAACATCTTCCAAATAATATAAATATTGATTAACTATTAACACAACCAAAGGATCAACAGGGGAGTACACACAATACACACAACTAATTGCGGCAATAACTTACCCTTTAACATTTTACCATCTGGCGTGCAAGGACCCAAACCCTCTAGACACTTGACATAATTGTTAAGCAAACGTTCCTGGCCCAATATTTCATCCAAATCCACATTATCAAAGCGTTGATCGTAGGTTTGTTTCAGCGGAGCTGCTGTAGTAGCCGGAGGATGTGGCATGGCTTGTGTTAATGCCATTAAACTCACAAATAATGTCCAGCAAATGAAATGAGCCATGTTTTTTTTAGTTACAAAACTATACACAATGTTATTAATGTTACTGTTTATGCGAAACTTTAAAAATTGTTTAAATTTATTCCATTTGAATACACAAGTTTTTATAGGAAAATTTTTGCCTTCAAATTAAATCAACCTGCGTGTTATCAAACAATTTAAAAGCTATAAATCATTACAGTTTAATAAGATTTTTTGTTATCAAAATTAAAGCAATTTAAAAGCAATTGTTTTAATTTAAAACATTTAAGCTTAATTTCAAAATTGTTATTTAAATCGAAAAATGAGCAAATAAATCGTTCTAGGCTCCACTAAAAATTAAAACATTAAAACGAAAAATTGCTAGAATAGAATAAAGGCAGTTTAAAATCTAACCTACTGGCATTAAAATGTCTGTAATATTTTATTATTACATGACCAAAGGGCATCATCTGCTTAAATAAAAATAAACGATAAAATAAATACGTTTTTATGCCATAAAAAAAAAAAAAAAAACAAAGGTATTCCTTGCCTATACCAATACCAATACCTGTATAGTAATAACTATAATCTGTTCGAAAATATCTTATTAGAACAAAAACGTGAAAATTGTTATTTTTATTCCGTCTTCCATTCAGCCATTTATTCACACAACAATAAATGCAACCAACGCGACGCATTTGCCAGTTTATAACCCATAAAGGTTTGTGTCTTAAGTCTTTTGTTTTTTTTTTCTGCTATTCAGTATCCCACTGAAATGCAATGGTAAGCAGAGAGAGAGAGAGAGAGGGGGAGAGAAAGCGATATACAGATCGTAAGTATTTTTGTTTTATTGCCTAGTTTAAGGGCACCAGACAATGTCGTAATTTATGAACTTGAATATTTTATTATTTGGATTTTCATCTCGTTTTTTCTTTCCTTTTTCACCTCAAAATGCTTGCTCTCCCATGACATTAATGACATAAATCCTCTAATTCTTCTCTCATCTTCTTCGATTACCTTTTTTTTATGGCGAAATAAATGTGTGTAGTGAATAAATTATTGACAACAACAACAGAATGACTTTAATCCTGTAGCCATAAGGCATCATCCCTAATGTTTTTGAAGTTGGCTTATGGGTATTTATTGTTCGTTTTATTTCCACAAAATCTATCAATAAAGGTTGGATTATTGCTTTGAATAATAATTTTTAAGAGCATTTCTTATCCGTTTATATAACCTTGTTCTTGACTTTACACAAATTATTACATAAGCATTCATATTGTGTGGAAGAGGTCATCATTATACTCTTTTTCCATTTCCCATCATAATACATCACACGAATTTATGGTGAAAGGATTTTGTGTCTTCTTTTTTAGGGTGAGCCACAATTCAAATAAGTTTTTAAGTTTTAATCATCAATCAGCATATACACAGCTAAAGAATTGTCACTACTTAGTGGAATTAAAAACTGGCATGCATCAAATCTTAAAAGCATTAAACAATTTAACAAAAAAATCCTCAAACTAATTTGGTGTCAGTGTTAAGACCCTTCACTTTCGAAGCATGTCATAATGAAATGTGTTGTAACAGCCGTTAGTTTTTTGTATTACACCCTTCAAATAATACCATATTCGTTCAATATTAAATGAACTGTATTCGACTGTGTCACACCCGTTACATATATATATACATACAGACATACATAATTGGGCATTACAACCCTACAGTCAGGATTGCGACCTAACTTCTCACACCATATATATTGTGTATGTTAATTTTATACATGAGTGGTGGGACCTACAGTTTAAAGTCGACTCCGAACGACAGATATTTGAGAAGCTTTTCCATGGCAATTTTATTTACTTTCAGAGTTTTTGCCAGAAATCTGCTGAGAGGAAGTCGCCGAAGAAATACTTTCATATTTTCGTTTTGATGTCTGACCTGGGGTTTAAACCTTGGTCTTACGTCTAATAAGCCAATACACTACCTACAAGACTACGGTGACTTCTCGTCACACCCGTTACATTCATGAATAAGAACTGTTGTGGACCGTATGTGGTATAGATGATGATCTCAGAGTTTTAGTCAGTGTGCTGCAAATTGGTGTTGGTTTCTTTTTATCTTCGCCATCATTTGTTTTTTGTTGAATCATTACAATCATTATGTTCTTACATCATTTCATTCATTTCAAATTCATAATAAAGACTTCGATCTTAGGCAACTTCATATTCAAAACAGCCCAGTGGTGTTGTGCTAATTTTTTTTTTACCGGAATGCGTATATATAATTATATAGGCAGGACCGATGCTGGGTAGGCGGCCGCTCTGTGCGGTCTCATGTCCCAAATTTGACGACGGGGGGAGGGAGATTTCCCCCAATAAAATATAAAATCCATAAGCAATACATACATATATATAAAACTAATTGAATTTCTGAGTGCAATCCCGTCATCGCGGGAATTCCCGTCATTTGACCCACAGTTAAAAACCATGATTTAACGATAAAAAGGCGGAAATACCCGCTCTTCATTTTTGTATGGAAAAAATAAGTGATTCTCTTGGTAGCAACAGTTAAATTTAAATGCGGCCGAAAGGTTTAAAAAAATGGTTTTAAATACTCAAATGCGTAAGTAGTAATTAGTTCGGGTTCGGGTTCACGTATTTGTTTCGGTTCGGGTCGAGTTCCGGTTCAGCAGAAAAAAACGTTCCGGACTCCGGTTCACGGTTTGGAAAAACAAGCCGGTTCGTTCCGGTTTTTGTTACGGTTCGGGTTCGGTTCAAACCTTTGTTTATAAAAATACATATAAAAATTCGTCAAAAATTAGAAAAAAAAATCAGCAATTCTTTTTAATTTTTTTTTTTTCAAAACGTTAGCCAATTCTCGTTATCAGAAATCATCTTTAGTTCCGGAACGCGTTCCTGTCCAAAAGGGAAGTACCGGAACGACGTTCCGGAGCGTTCCGGCTCAACAACACCACTGAAACAGCCTAATTTTGCATTCATCGCTGAGACTAAAGAAAAAATATTTTTTATGAATTCTATTCAGTATTATTTTGTCACACCTGTTACTTTCTTCTACTTATTACACCCTGAGAAAAATCTGGGTTATATTCTTAAAATGATATTTTATTACAGTTTTAAAAAGCCAATGATATGCGCATGAATATTTTCGCCCTTAATGATTAATATACATATGTACGTCACACCAGTTACGTATTTTTGTTTTTATTTTTTATTTTTCTAAAATTCAAAAATAATTAAAAAAATTCTGAATTCATTTGCATAACTATAGTGTACTTTCAATTAAAAAAGTATTGTCTTTCCGAGCTACTCTAGATTATGTGGCGAACCTATGTTGGAAAACATCGTCGTACATAAAACAGCGTTCAGGGCCATAGGACGTAATCACATAATTGATGTACAATTGATCCATATCTGATTTAATTTCGGCGATCTTTTTACATGCTGACTTCAAATTAAAATAAAGTGCATTTTTACTGGTATTTGTCTCTCGAATTCTATAGTCAGTAAAATTTAAAAGCCATTGATTGATTGGTTTGATATTTTTTTTTATGAGACTATCCATATGAACCTATTGATCCCGCTTGTACAACGATAAGACCTTATTACATTGGTTATCGAGTGCAAAAATTTTTCGTCGTATTGTTTTATTTATTTTATTATTTATTTATTTATTTGTTCAAAACAATACAACAAGAATAAATCTTATATAACAGTATTGCTTAGCAATTGTTATTAAAATTAATTTTGAGTAATTTATTTCAACTAATTTAACAAATTTAAAAAAAAAAAAATTTTATTTAAAAAGAAAAGAAACTTAAAATTTAAGAAAAAAAGGAAATTTAAGTAAATAAAGGGAAAAAGAAACATTATTATCACAAAAGTATTAAATAAAAAAAAAGAATATCACAATTATAATCACCCTTATTCTGGTTGTCGTCGTCGTCGTCGTCGTTACCAAAAATGATGTCGATAAAATCAGAGTCGACAAAATCAGAGTCGACACAACACAATATCGACGGCGTATTGACTCACAGAATACCAAATGTGTGTCGACAGTCATCTATAACTGTCAATAACGACAAACAGAATACCAATTTTAAACTGTCGACGCAAGACGACGTCGACGACGACAACCAGAATAAGGGTGAATAAAACTAAGGGGAAACAAATTTACAAAAAATTAGAAAACATTAACTAAGTAAAGTGCTTGAAAATGGCAGAGTTTCGAAATGCTTTGCATTGCTGATTTGATTTGTATTTGAGGGGGAAGTTGGTTCCAGAGACGAATGGAGTGAATAAAAAAATGTTATTGAGAGATGGCCTTGGTATATTTCATAGAGTTTATCCTGTTCCCTCTATTCGACCTAGAAAATATTAATCACTCATACAAATGAGGTGGCTGTCGATTATATATAAGTTTCTGTAGAAATAGCAGAGTCCGGCAATTGTGTCAAATGTGACATAATAAATTAGTCGGGCGAAATGCGATATGCTACTATTTCTCCTGATGCCAAAAATGTATCGTGCTATAGCGTTGTAAGTTACGTTAATGTGATGTTTTTGTAACACAGGCTATTTCACTTGCCTGCCTGTTTATATGGGAAACACTAACAAAATTGAGTGTTTTTGTTTGTGTTTTCCATGCAAACAGGCAGTCAAGTGAAATAGCCTGTGTTACAAAAACATCACATAAGTCTTCCTCTACTAACTGCATTGCAGCTAGCAAACAGCTCACATCCGTACATAAGAGGCGGTAGTAAATATGTCTTCGCTAATAGCATTCGAATATTAGTTGGTGTAAAATACTGTGACATCCAGAGATTTCGAAGCATCGCAAAAGTTTTTCCACAGTTCATTTTCACGTGATCCGACCAATTTAGTTCTCTATTCAGAGTTATGCCAAGACTTTTAGCCGTTCTAACAAATCCTATATTCGATCCATTAATTTGAATTGGTGGTAGATTCGAGATAAAGTTTTCAGGAGTATCTATTGTAGTAGTCGCCGTAGTCTAGAAGGTAGTACATTGGCTTATTACACATGAGGCCTCGGTTCAAACCCCAGGTCAGACATCTCCAACTAAACGAAATATGAAAAAAATATTTCTTCGATGACTTTCTCTCAGGCAGATTTCTTGTAAGAACTCTGAAAGTAAATAAAATTGTTATGCAAAGTTTCTCAAAAATATGTCTTTCGGAGTCGACTTGTAATGTATAAAATTCATTTATAAAATAAATAATTATAATTTATAAAATTAATGTATAAAATTAACACACACAATCACCCTTATTCTGGTTGTCGTCGTCGACGTCGTCTTGCGTCGACAGTTTAAAATTGGTATTCTGTTTGTCGTTATTGACAGTTATAGATGACTGTCGACCAACGATTACCATTTCATAGCACAATTGTGCGGAGAGAACTCACACGCATTCTTGTGCTTTATGATTTAGTTGTCGATCAGACTGCGACAAGAACACATGTGCGGCGGATGCTTTACCATTTTTTTCAGAATGATACTCAAAAAATATTGTATGTTAAAAGATGCTTTTGATAATATTCAATGCCTTATATATTTTGTCGCATAGTATAATTATTTTTTAAATGCTTTGGAATGCTTGCTTTTTCTCTATTAATAAAAAATGGTTTATTATTTTTTTATTTTTATTTATCTAAAATTATTAAGCAAAAGATAGATAGCTTTACATATGTAAGTTGATAAAATGAAAATCAAAATAACGTATATTACAAACACTTTTCTATGGCTGTAAATAAATCAATTCTCTCAATTTATTTTCTCTCTCTTACTCACTAATACATAACCAAAAAATTTTTGGTAAACCCTGCTGTCGACACACATTTGGTATTCTGTGAGTCAATACGCCGTCGATATTGTGTTGTGTCGACTCTGATTTTGTCGACATCATTTTTGGTAACGACGACGACGGCGACGACGACGACAACAACCAGAATAAGGGTAAATATACATATGTGGCGTGAGAAACTAGGTGGCAATTCTAACTAAAGTGTTGTAATGACCAATTATGTATGCATTTCTTAGAAGCTTTTTAAGTTCCTGATTACCAACTATCTTCGATATTCCGCTCTTGTGAACGTTAAACATTTGGCAACTGCTTAGTTTATAAGGAGCTGTTCAGCAACTTGTGGTTACCATTGTAACTTAAATCTTTTAAATCTTCTAATTTCTTTGCTGATTGAAGGAATTGAAATGTTTTTTTTTTTTATTGCTTGAAATATAAAATATTCATTTCTTTTATCTCTCACTGTTTAAATGAGTTCTTTACGATGTAAATGGATAAACAAAAGTTATCTTTCTTTTTTGTTTCGTTTAAAAATGGGTTGGTTTTATATTGTATTGTAATGTGGTATTATCTTCTATCTCTTCTTAAAGATAAATTCTTATAAAATATGGTTCAGGAAATTATGCAGCAAAAACTATAACAAAACAAAATAAAACAGAAAATATTGCACATAAAAGGAAAGAAAATAAAGGAAAAGCCAATGGAAAATGCTCTGAAAGAAAAAGAAAAAAAATATTAAGCAGGCTTCACATACATATATTAATAATTATGCCGGCATATTGTGCAAAAAAAAAAGGGAAAAAAAAAACATTTTTTTTTTATGAAAAACTAAAACAGTTATGCTTGGCTTAATATTTCATCTTAATTGTGTTTCCATCCATCTATGGGTTTCCAACACAGCACAGCACAGCACGGTTTTATGCCTAAGCCATTAATGAGAAGGCCTGGCCTGGCCTAGCTTGATCTTTTATAATGGATTAGTTGAGCGGCCAAAGCACGGTCGTTATAAGTGCTTAAAGCCGTTAAAAAATTAAAACATTTCAAGTGGTAAAAAGCCGGTGCATAAGTTATTAACACAAGTATTTTTGTTTGTTTGCGGCCAGTTTAGTTCTGGTACACATGTATACAAATAAATTTTTGTCTTCAAGTCATTGGCTAATGTTTAATGATGTTGCAAAAACTAACAAATCCCCCGGAAGTGGAACATCTTTTAAATATCATCATCATGCATCATTTTCATACGGTTTTTTAATTTTTTTTTTTTTTTTTTTTGCGGCATATTTTATTTATTGCTTTCTGCATGTAAATTAGATTGAAAAAAATTGTTATGCAATCAATAAAAGTTTAGTTTTTATTTTATTATTATACATATTTTTGTATGTACTCGTATGTATGTAAAGATAAAAAATAAAATTAATTAGAGCATAAAATATTTTTTATGGAAAAAAAATCTTGTTTTAGTTTTTTAATGCTTCAAAAGCATACAAATATTCATAACAGATGCCATTTACAACAGTTTTATTCATAATTTTAATCATTAACACCGTGCTTATATGGTTTATATTGTAGTTATGCTTTAAGCAAATTAAATAATTGCTTGTAAACTATTTTTATCTTTGAAAAAAAAAACAAAAGGAAGCACAATATTTTTCGTTTTTCTTAAATGCTTTTATAACAATTTTGTCTGCATATCTGTATGTATGTATGACCATATATTCGTATGTTTAAATACTTTTTAAGACCTGATGTTACAGCATCAAATATTTGAAACAAAAACACGTGGCTTGAAGCTGAACATGCTAACAAATAATGTCTTCAGATGTTTGAAAACACAGTTTGTGACCAGTGATGCCAAGTGTAGGGATTTTTCCCTTTTTGTAGGGATTTTTTTCAAAAATTTCACATGTAGGGAAAAAGGGAAAGATTTCTTAGTTTTTTCGAATTGTAGGGAATTTTTTCAATTTCAAATTTTTAGCTTCTAAAAACTATTTTTCTTCCAATATAAATTAAAAAATGTATTTTATCATACAATATTCCCTTTGATAACATCATTGGACTGTGTTGCAATGGCGCTAATGTTATGGTCGGACAAAACAATTCGTTCGCATCCAGACTTTTGCTGGATAATCCCGACGTAATAACAATCAAATGTATTTGCCACACTGCCGCCATCATGGCAAATAAATCTTGCCTAATGTTGCCAAGAGCCCCAGAGGATTTGGTAAGACAAATAGGAACGTACATTTCCGGCAGTTTTAAAAGATGTTCTCAGTTGGAGGAGTTCCAAGAAATGAACGAAAAAAAGGAAAATATTAAGAACATCAACAACCAGGTGGCTGTCTCATCAAAAATGCATCGAAAGAATATTGGATAATTGGCAAGCTCTAGTTGAATATTTTAAATTTGCAATTAAACAGGACAAGTTGTAATCTGCAGATGTTATACTGATTGAACTTACAAATGAGTGTAATAAAGCTTACTTACTTTTTTTGAGATATGTGTTAAATTATTTTAACTCGTTAAATGCACTTTTTCATTCGAAAAAAAATGTTGGTTCATGTTTTGCATTCAGAGTCAACAAAATTTTTTTATAAACTTGGCCAAAATTTTATTAAAAAATAATGTTTGAAAATTTATTGTGTCATAAGGTCACCTCATGTTTCATTGCCAATAGATGATGTCTATGTCGGCAGTGAATGTGAAGAATTGTTGAAAACATTTCCAAAAGCCAGTGCTCATCAGGTAAAATCTGATTGTCTACAATTCTACATAACTGCACTTGAAGAAACGCAAAGAAGACTGCCACTTAATGACAAATCAATTTTCAAAGAAATGGAATTTTTTAACCCCGTAGTGGCCATTGGAAAAAGTAACAAAATTGTCTATCAATTTAAATTGATATGTTATAAGTATAAAGTTGACTTAAATTTACTTATACATGAACGGAACGGAATGAACTTTAGAATATAGTTTTTCTGAATATGAGAAACAAACATTGTCTAAATTAGATGTTGAAGCATTTTGGTCCAAAATCTGCAAATCAAAAAATTTTAATGACAATTTGATCTTTCCAAATTTTGCAAAAATTATAAAAATTTTATTAAGTTTGCCACATGCCAACGCTGACGCTGAAAGAATTTTTTCTGTTGTAACTGACGTACGTACGAAAAAAGGAACAAATTAAGCCATGAGTTATTAAATTCTATTTGCATTATAAGATCTCATTTACAAGCTAATTTAATTAATTGTGTAAATTTTAAATGCACATCGAGTCATTTAAAAAAAATTAATTATACAGAATTGTACAAATAATTTTTTTTTCATTAATTTATAATATTTGTTATTTTTATGTTATTTTTGTATAATAAATGTATGTACCTGAATTGAAAATGTACAAATTTAAAATAAATATTTAATTAAAAAAAAAAAACGGAAAAAGTGGCGTAGGGAATTTTGTAGGGAAAATTAAAAGTGGGTGTAGGGAAAAAAGGGATTTTTTTTTTCATTGACGTAGGGATTTTTGGAAAAAATCTCCTGGCATCATTGTTTGTGACCCGTTTTTATTGTCCTAAAAATCTTTTCCTTAAAAATAATGCGAGTGAAATGTGGAATCTTATGGATTTAGAAAAAATTTCACGTTTCAGTTGGAATCCAATTTGGGAATATTTTTTGTTGTTACATTTCTATGGAAAAGAAATAGTCCATCTGCCGTAAAAGTGTCTTGGGAAGTTAATCATATCGATTACGAGTTCGAATCCAGTTGCAACTTAACCACTTGACACAGATATGTTCGATGATATTTCTTCTTGAGCTATCATTCGATATATCAACGTGGTAATAGAGTGCTGATTCTGTGAGTTCTTATTTAGCCTAATTGAGCTAACCAATCACATTAAGACAAATCCCTTACAGATAGAAGAAACTACGGCGACAATAGATTTTTAAAACCTTCTTTTCAGGCGTATTTTTTGTGCCAATAAAAAATTTTTTGTCGTGAGATATTCCAAACCAAACTTTTATAGTTTTTAACAAGCCCCTGCAGACATAAGGAGTGCGCACAAAAAAAAATGGGCCTACTTTTAAGCTTATAACTTTTATCATAATTGAAAAAAAATGAATACCGTTACATTTTTTTTTTTGTTAGTCATCTGTTTCAAAATTCACGTGCTAAATCTCATTGCAATAGCAAAATTAGTTTTTTGAAAATGGGCACCCAACAAAAATGTCGTAAAAAAAAATAATTGAAATTTTCAATGAAAAACCGTGCCGCTTACAAAAAACGATTGCTAGGCTCGCAGATGTTAGACCAAAAAACAGTTTCTAAGGTAAGTATAAAACAATATAAGGAGTCTTTAAGTATTGAGAGAAAGCGTGGAAGTGGAAGAAAAAAAGGATTTGTCGACCAAAACAAAGCAAGTAAAATAATACGTATTTTTCAAAAAACACCCTAACATGTCTGGAAGAAAAGTGGCTCAAAAAGTTGGATGCTCTGAGACCTTTGTCAGAAAGAAATTTTATACACAAAAGAATTCAAATATTATTCACTTTAATTGAAATATAAAACGAAAAAAATCCGCCACTTAGTTTTATTTCTATAACGAAAAGTGTAAGTCCAGTTTTTTTTGTGCGCACTCCTTATTTTGCCGGACTTGATTCTTAAGGAACTCCGTCTGCTATTGACAAAGTTGTTCTTTTATGTGATGACAACGAAGTCGCAAATTGGTATTTTTTCTTAAATTTTATTAGGAAAACCTAGACTAAACTAACTTAGTTATTTAATTGGTCATTACAACCGTTCAGTCAGTAGACTACAACCTTGCTTCTCACACTCTCAACTATTCATGGCAATTTTTATTTACTCTCAGAGTTCTTGCCAAAACCTACTAGACTACCTACAGTCTACCTACTAGACTACGATGACTGGTTTAATCATCAAATCCCTCTCTTATTGACAAAAACTGGTAGATAATTGGAAATTGTTGACTTAATACGCTCTAGCTGTTATCATTATAGTTCCGAATTAAGCGCTAAAACTTTATTTATTTAATTCCTTTCCGATATGCCGTAATGATATACCAAAGGTGTGATGTTTTTATTTTGATTTCTATAATCTGTAAAGTCTAAGGTGGTCAAGTTGGCCTTATAGGATATACATATAAGAATAATATATAAGAATGCTTGTATTGAAGTATTGTAATCATGGGTATATTTCGGAACTGCCGTCCCTACGCAATCCAGTACTTGGAAAAGATGAATTCAGTTTGTCTGTCTATTTTGCTGTCTGATGCATGTCTGGTAGGGTTACAATTGATCCTATGCTGTTCTCTTAGTAACTCAGGACTACTGTCGACAACTTTAAAAATTTCCTAAAGGGTGCAGAGTTTGTTCAGCAGTTTGTGAACTTAGTTGATGAAGATAACATGCCAAAAAACTTGTATGACATGATCCAATCAAAGTTCTCAGCTATTTCTCAAATCACTTTTTCTAATTCTGAAGCATTATTATCTATTATCTTTATCTATCTATCTATATATATAAAAGTGGATGTGTGTATGTATGTAACGTATGGACTCCAAAACGGCTGTGCCGATTTTGATAAAATTTCCAGGGAATCTTCAGAACATTCAGGCGGGTAACACTGTGAAGTTTGATTTTTTATTTCCGGCCTGTGGGCGGAGGGGCGTGGCAAAATCCAATTTGTTTGTTTGTATGTACCTTATAGAATCGTAAACTATGCATTTGATCATGAAATGATCTTTAGCAAAGTTGTTGCGCATGAACCGGGGAAGGTTTCTAAGTTGGTATGACTAATTTCCGGCAGGGGGCGCCACTGAAAATTACTTAAAATCAATTAAATCGTAAACTGTGCATTTGATTATGTTATGATCTTTAGCAAAGTTATTGCGCATGAGCCGAAGAAGGCTTCTAAGTTGGTATGACCAATATCCGATAGGTGGCGGCACTGAAAATTACTTAAAATGAATTATACCGTAAACTGTGCATTTGATCATGTTATGATCTTTAGCAAAGTTGTTTCGCATGAGCCGAAGAAGGTTTCTAAGTGAATAGGACCAATTTCCGACTGGTGGCACCATTGAAAATTACTCAAAATGAATTAAATCGTAAACTGTGCATTTCATCATGTTATGATTTTTAGCAAAGTTGTTGCGCATGAGCCGAAGAAGGTTTCTAAGTGAATATGACCAATTTCCGACTGGTGGCACCATTGAAAATTACTCAAAATGAATTAAATCGTAAACTGTGCATTCTTTAACAAAGTTGTTGCGTATGAGTCGACGGAGGTTGGTGCGATTAATTTCCAATGGATGGCGTCACTGAAAATTATTCAAAATGAATGACAAGCAATTGGTCGCTCTACACCTCAAGCACGGAAGAAAAGAGCATTACGAGCCTCAGAATCAGACGAGCATTGAGACTGGAAAATCTTCTAATATATGCCGCTAAGACCCGTTCGCTTGAACCACTTGAACAACGAAAAGTGAGATTAGAAACTGATCGAATGCGTACTACTCAGGCCCGTTCAACTGTATCATAAGGACAACGGGAAACAAAATCAATAAAATGATTCAAAATTAATTGGACATTCGTGTAATGTCTTTCCTTCAAATTTATTTTAGTTGGTGGCGCAGCAACGCGGGCCGGTTCAGCTAGTGTCTTATAGATGTTCTGGATACTATTAAAAAGATTATTTTTGGGCATTTTCTCAGCTAGTCGTTCCATTTCAATTAAATACTAAAAAGACACACTATCGCTTGTATGCTATATAATCCGGAAGAACATCTTCATCATGAGAGATTTTAAAGGTCGCCTATTTCAAATATTGATTCTAAAAATCAAATTCGATCTTGAAATTATCGAAAGTATTGAAAACGTTTGTGTCACATGTTTACACAGCAATTAGTAACTGATGAAATAACAAATTTTTTTTTCTAATCTTTAATGCCCCTATCAATGTCAAATTTATTTCTTCTTCTGTGTCTTTTTTTTTTTCTTGTCTTTATTTTCTAACAATCTTACGCTAATTTGTTACAATAATTTGTTATCGAATGGCTGTGTGTGCAATAAATTTAAGATTTTCTTTTTATCGCATTGCAATATCCAATGAATGACTTGTCAGCGATGCTGCTGCTGCTGCTATTAATTGGTTAACTTGGCAAAAGCATAACCAAGTAATATGAGCCGCAACTCATATTGCTCGAAAAGAGGCAATTATTTCCTCTCCAATGACAATGAAACAGAAAAAAACAATTAAGATAACGAATAAAAAGAAGAAGAAGAAGAAGTAATTTAATGACATTTCACAAATTGCATTAGAAAGGAAGAAAAGAGAAGAAAAAAAAAGGAAAAAAATTCAAACGAACGACATTATAATTGTTGAATTGCAAAAGTACGAAGATAAAGATGATGATGCAACATCTACAGTAACATTCTGTTTACAACAATTTATGAGTTAGAAACATGAGCAATAACAACATACTCTTAGATTTTCTTTGCTAACAAATATTGTTAACAAACATACTCAACAAAACAACAGTAATATTCTTTAGGAGACAGAGACATGCAATAATAAAAATATTGCTTAGAAGCACGGGCTGTGGAAAAAGCAAAGAATGCAGAGGAAATAATAAATTTAAAAGAGTGCAATCTTTTTGTAAAGAGTATTAGATAAAGAAAACCAAAAAGTAGTATCTACTAGTACGTAGTGAGTTGCCTTATTAGACGTGAGACAGTGGTTTAATTCCTTGCTCAAACATTTTGATCAAAACGAAATACGAAAAAGAGATTTCTGTCGGCAACTGCCTCTTAGCAGTTTTCTGACAAAAGTTCTGCGATTAAATAAAATTATCATGAAATTTTTTTTTATAAATCTGCCGTCCAGAGACGACTTTGAATTGCAGGTCCCGCCACTCATGTATAAAATTAAAACAAACAACATTGGCGGTGTGATAAACTACGTCATAAGGAGTGCGCACTAAAAAAACTGGACTTACACTTTTCGTTATAGAAATAAAACTAAGTGGCGGATTTTTTTCGTTTTATATTTCAATTAAAGTGAATAATCTTTGAATTCTTTTGTGTATAAAATTTTTTTCTGACAAAGGTCTCAGAGCATCCAACTTTTTGAGCCACTTTTCTTTCAGACATGTTAGGGTGTTTTTTTGAAAAATACGTATTATTTTACTTGCTTTGTTTTGGTCGACAAATCCTTTTTTTCTTCCACTTCCACGCTTTCTCTCAATACTTAAAGACTCCTTATATTGTTTTATTCTTACCTTAGAAACTGTTTTTTGGTCTAACATCTGCGAGCCTAGCAATCGTTTTTTGTAAGCGGCGCGTTTTTTCATTGAAAATTTCAATTATTTTTTTACGACATTCTTGTTGGGTGCCCATTTTCAAAAAACTAATTTTGCTATTGCAATGAGATTTAGCACGTGGATTTTGAAACAGATGACTAACAAAAACAATGTAATGGTATTCATTTTTTTCAATTATGATAAAAGTTATAAGCTTAAAAGTAGGCCCATTTTTTTTTTGTGCGCACTCCTTATTTCTTACTAAAGGGTTGTAATAATCAATTAAGTAAGTAAGTAAGATGTTTTCAAAATAAAAACTAAGATTTCTGGTTTTTATTAGTCGACTATATTTGCCATTCTCTCGTCATTATCATTTTATTCTTTTATATTTCTGCTTTCCTACACAAAAAAAAAAAACGGAAAAAAAGACGGAAACTTCTAATGCATACATACCATTAGTAATAAATAATATAGTTTTTCCACTTGATCAAAGGAAATAAATATAGAACTATAGTAACCATACACATACACATGCACATATCGGTACACACACTCTGGTTTAAGCCATGGTTATATGCTTTAAATAGCACAGAATTAGAAGAGAATCAAATACAAATAAGAAATGATAATGATGTTGTTATTAGAAATCGTATATCGTATAAAGAAATGGAAAAAAACAACAAAAACAACAACGAGAAAAAAAAAATTTTATTATTAAACCCAGATAAACCATAGAAAAGAAGAGGCCGAAGAAGAAAGAGAAGAGATGAGATGAGCAGAGTCTTTCTCTTTTGCTCTTCTTCAGTAGAACTCTTGTATTTTTCGTAGACAATTCTGGCTGGTTTTTTTTTTGTTGGTTTGCTTGTAAGCCACAAATACGGTCCATTGATGACTTTCTTTGGCAGATAGATTCTAAGCGGAGAACGTTTTCAACTTTCAAACGTAACAAACGTGTGCGCCAGTTATTTGCTTGAAAGCTAAAGTTAAAGAAAAAACTCCAAAAGAAATTATTTAAATTTCTTTCAAGTTGAAATAAAAAGAAAAAGAAAAAAGAAAGAAAAGAAAAAAAATAAATAAATTGTAGCTTACAACAATGGAAATTTGCATTTAAATTGAGTGTGAAATAATAGTGAATTCTCTTTCGCTGAATATGTAGAGTATTAAACAACAACAACAACTACAATAAAAATAAATAAAAATAATAAAAACAAGTATTCTTAATAAAAATAAATTAAAAATAAAAATAAATAGAAAAGAAGGAAAAAATGCTTGTTATTTTTACTAGCATGTATGTGTCTTAAGTCTTTTGTTTTTTCTTTAACTCAGCATAGCCAATTACTTACACAGAAAATTGCAAATAAATCTGATTGTCTTGTTGAGAAAAAATAAATTTTTTTTTAATGAATTAAAATATGTCTGCTTAACAAATTGTTGATAAAAGAAAACAAAATTGAAAAATGTTAAAAATATTTGTATAAAAAATAAGAATAAAAGCTTCTTTATAAATCTAAATATACAGCCATGAGCAATTTAATGAAATTAGAACTTATGGTAAGCGATTTAAAATATTTCCTCTCTATATTTTGATTATTTTTTTTTTTTATTATTTTGGAACAATAATAACCATTAAACTCATTATAATTATTATTTTGAATTGTGACATTATTTTCCGCTCACATATTATTTTTTCTATTTGTTTGTTTTGGTTCTTTAACGACATTATAAATGTTTTGCAAAACAACGTTTAACCTTCGCCGTAATTTATATGAAAAAAAATGTAAAAAAAATATTAAAAATATTAATGCAGTCATTACCAGCAAAGCGTGTAATAAGAATTATTTTTCTTTCTCTATATACAGCCATGGACATTAAATTAGCACAAAAATTTGTCATAAAAACAATTTAACTTTTTATAGTATTTTAAGTCCATTTACCAAAAAAAATTTAAACATAAAAGGCATATTCTTCTTGAAAGCGAACACAAAAAATTTTGACTAAATTGCCGATCTTATGCTCATTAAGGCCTGCAACATAAAGTGCTTTTCATAATTATAGCATCACCCTAATTTTTTGAATTTCTAAAAAGTACATTTATAATAACAAAAACAAAACATTTCATTATGTGTAGTGTTAACGTAAAAGAAAAAATAACACTAAATTTTTCAAATTGTTACCGCAATTTTTACTTCAGTATAAAAATTAAGGTTTTTGGTCTTTGCATAATTATAGCACCAGTCTCAGTTTTGTTAAATAAGAAGCTTTATTTACCAAAAATGTTGATACTTAAAACTTAGTAATCCCTCCCTTAGAGCTTATTAAATTAAATATTCGTTCTTTCATACTCGTATAAAGATTATTCAATATTTCTCCGTCTATTTTCACCAATTCTTCGATTATTTTTAATTTCAAATCTTCAACACTGGTAAATTGTCTGTTATTTGAATATACTCTTCGGACAAGAATTCCCCAAACGTTTTCAGTAACATTCATGTCAGGAGAGCAAGCTGGCCACGATAAAACCTCAATAGATTGGTTACGAAATCATTCCATACTCAGTCTGCTGGCATGAATTCTGGCATTGTCCTGTTGAAAACCATAATTTTTTTCATTATTTTCTCTCAAGAAGGGGAGCAAACTACAGCTAAGAACAGTATGTACTCTGTACTATTCATGTACATGGATGGAAACTGAAGTTCGGGGCAACCACTTGAAGGAATAGCTTCCCAAACCATGAGACTACCTCCCCCAAAATTTCTTTTAGTAAAATACTTTGGTTCCTGTCAAAGGTCACGCCAGTAGTATCGATAGGCATCTGGTCCATCTAAGTTCACTTTTTTTTTTTTAACAGAGAATATGATCTGAAGACAAAAATTTTTATATTCATTCATTCATTCTCCCAATTCCTATCCATGTTAAGTTCTGCAAATTCGCATCTTTCTTTTTTGTGCATAGGAAGTAAATGTGGAGAAACTTTCAATTTTGTCTTTCGATGTTAAGATTGCGTTTAACTTTTCACCAGACGGTTAAAATGCTGACGGCCTGGTCAAGAACTTGAGAAATTTCACGGCAACTTTTTGATGTACCGGAAATCTCCCTTGCGATTTTAGGTGCGCTGCGCACCGAAAGCTTTCTTGGGCGACCCGTAAGTTTCGTCTTACCATATCCGTCTGAGTTTTACAGAAAATTTATGACCACCTTGTGAGATCTTCCAATTTTTCTTGTGAAGGCACGTACTGAAAGAGATTGGTCTTTTAAAACTAAAATCTGCCCCTTTCCAACACCACTCAACATTTTCTTGGGCGGAATGTGTAATTAAATATTACTTTTATTATTAGAAACAACAAAACAATAAAAAAAATCAATTATTTTTCTTCCCCGCTTTTCAGAACTGATGGTGCTATAATTATGCAAAGACCAAAAACCTTAATTTTTATACTGAAGTAAAAATTGCGGTAACAATTTGAAAAATTTAGTTTTATTTTTTCTTTTACGTTAACACTACACATAATGAAATGTTTTGTTTTTGTTATTATATATGTACTTTTTAGAAATTCAAAAAATTAGGGTGGTGCTATAATTATGAAAAGCACTTTATAAAATGCTAGATTTTAGCTGGACAGTAAAATAGCACAAAATTAACATTTTTGAAATAAAAATAATATATTTTAATAAATAGTAAAAATATTATTATTTTTCGTTTACTTGGTCAATATTTGGTAGAATAGCCATTCTGGCAACGTTCTTTGGGAATCGAGTACCAAGCGTTCCGTGTTCCAAGCCACAAATCGTCCAAATTTTTGTACTTTTGTTGAGCAATTACACATTTCACATCGTGCCAGAGGTTTTCAATCGGGTTTAAGTCAGGACCTTGCGCCGGCCAGTCTAAAACGCGACTGTGCTCTTTGTAAAACCAATTCTTTACCAGCTTAGACGTGTGTTTGCGATCATTATCTTGCATAAATATGAATGAAACTGGCATGTTTTCAAAAGCATATGGTTCCATTTTATTCTTCATAATGTCCAAATACTGGTAACGGTCCATTTTTCCATTAATTTTGACGATTGGACCCACACCGTACCATGAAAATGATCCCCTCACCATGATGCTTCCTCTACCATGCTTTATGGTCTTTTGAGTGTAACGTGGATTAAATGACTGACATTTTGGCCGATGAACAAAGACTCTACCGTCCGGTCCCAAACGATTTATCTTTGTTTCATCACTCAAAAGTATTTTTTTTCCAGAATGAGAGGTCTTTATCCTTGTAGGAAAAAAAATCATAATCAAACTATAAATGGATTTTGTGCTAATTTAATGTCCATAGCTGTATGTACATATATATTGTCGTTTACATATGTATATTTTCTTTGATTTTATTTTTTTCTTTTTAAATTTCATTCTCATTTATTTCATTTTTTCTTTAGTTTTTTTTTTCTGTTTAATTCAAGTGTTTTGCATTTTATTTTATGCATATTTGTTGTGTTCTTGTAGTAGCATGTAGTTTGCATACCAGAACTGAAATAATAGTGTTTTAAATGAACTGTAATCACTTTTTGTTTTGTCTTGTCTTGTCTTGACTTGTCTGTTACATATGATTTGTTTTTGTTTTCTTTTTTTTTGCTTTATATCTGGTTTCTTATATAAATTGAGGTTATTTCTGAAATGTAACTGTTAATTAAGTGTAAAGAACTTAACCACACACAAATACATAGCTTTGCAAACAATTTATTTCAACCCAAGAAAAAACCAAAGAAATATTCAAAAGAAGAATTTTTATTTAAATTGTGCAAAACATAATAAATTTATAAGAAAATATAAAAACAAAGTAAAAAAAAAATTAAATAAAAATTCATAAAACTAATTTAAATAATCATTTGTTTTGCTAATTTATCCAAAGAAAACAATTTTGAATGCTAAATTTGATAATCCATAAGGCCACTGCAGCAAAGAACTATTCTACAGTTCCAACAGTTAAAACTCATAAAATGAGATTTATTTCTGCTGCTAAAGCTACAGAACAATGGAAAAGTATATCGTCAGTAATTCGTTTTGCAAAAAGAGCAAGAGGTGTCATGAAAACAAATAACTAGAGACATTCCCATAGCTCTTATTTTACTGGATACTAAGTGGTTGCCTAATAGTTAGTGTAGTAGGTTGTGGAGAATGAAATATTGCCTCTTCTCAGTAGAATTAATTTAGAAGCAAGTTAATTGGATAACATACGACTTCAGGTCGAAAGAAATTTGAAGAATAATTTTATATACGAAATACTATTAAATGCCATAGAATGTCACTTTTACATTTAACTATTTCTGACGACTAAAAGTGGATGCACTACAACCTTGGAGTGCAAGAAATCTATGTGAAATTAGATGAAGCAACTACATCCAAGCCAAACCCGAATCCAAATATCCACACGGCCATGGTAAGGCTCTGTATACATACATACATAACAGGTCATTACAATCCTTCAGAAGGGACTCACACGACTTATGTTGTGTTCTCACACAACTTATGTTGTGTTCTCACACAACTTATGTTGTGTTCTCACACAACTTATGTTGTGTTCTCACACAACTTATGCTGTGTGTGTTAATTTCATGTGTGATTAGCGGAACCTACAGTTTAAAGTCGACTCCGAACGAGAAACATTTGAGAAACATTTCATGGCAATTTTATTTACTCTCACAGTTTTAGCCAGAAATCTGTTGAGAGGAGTCGTCGAAGACAAATTTTTTTATTTCGTTTTGTTGAAGATCTCTGACATGGTGTTAGAACCGTGGTCTCATGTTTGATAAGTCAAAACACTACCAACCAAGTTACAGCGAGGTATTTGGCGTTTCTAAAAGGGTCTCAAGCAGGTCCGGCGTCTGTACTAGAAAGGCCCCGGCTTTTATAGACATCCAGAATCAATCACCCGTACTGAAAACAAATGCAGTAATATTTCGTTATGACAACGTTCGGACAGATTGCCATTTAGATGCCATTCAATTATTATTTGCTGGGAACGAAGCAAAATGCCGCCTAGTGCAGTAGCAAAACTTAAAAGAAAAAGAAAAGTTCTTGATCAAAGTACCAAAAATCCAATTTTTTTTTTTTTTGATTTTTTGAAATTTTGAAAATTAGGAGAATATCTAGCCATCAGCCAACAAAGCTGGATAAAGAAAAAGAACATTTTGAAAAATGCCTTGAAAAGAACTAAAACATACAAAACTAATCACATTTGACATGGGCTACTTACTAACTTAAAAATATTTTATGCTCCAAAGGGATTTGTTTCATTTCTTTTTAATAACAACAGATACACACTCACATACAGTTAACTTTGGAATATGAAAGAAAAAAAGATGTTTTCCATATAATGTTAAAGAAAACCCCGTCTCCTTTAATTGCAATTATTTTTTAAAAAATTACAAATTTTGTATGTATGTACATATATGTATGTAGGACATCAAAAAGACAAATAATATTCTGTACATTATTTATTTATATCTTTTTTGTTTTTGTTAACTGAAATATTTATTTATTCTCAAAATGATGTGATTTCTCCTGTTGCCCTATAAAATATAATTTTTTTTATTGTTTTTATTTTTTTAACGTTGTTTTACATCTTAAAGAGGTGCGCCAAAGAGTTTTTATCAAAATTTTAATCAAAAGAAATTTACAAAACTTTTAAAAATAATTATGTCCATAAAACTTATCTTAAAAAAACCGACACTGGATAAGAAATAATTGTCAGTGAAAGCAGTTAAAAAGAAATAAAATTCAAGCCAAAAAGGCATAAGGGTTTCACAGAATATATGCAAATTTTCTAATCTAATTTTGAATCTTAAAAAATATATTTATTTTGCCTATTTGAGGCTAATTTGCACAATGTGGTAAACTAGCACCATTTGAGAATAGAGCGCTACTATGCTCTGTCTCAATTTCTGCTATTGCAGACAGAAAAAGTAGTATTTAATACGCTTTAAAAGCTAGAGGAATATTTGGTCCATATACTTTAAAAAGAACTCTTAAATAGATTCTTAACGATATAGAGATATGATTACTAACTCTACTATGTCTTTTTAAATTCGTATAATTTTCTCTGATATGTGCTTTCATATAAATAAACTTTATTTATTTAATAAAGGCTAATATTAGGCAGTTAGGTAGCCACTTCTAGGCTATCAAGCCAAGAAAATGGCACAGACATACTTAAGCCATACATATATGGCCCATTGTGATACCACAGTTCTTCATTTACACTAGTCCTGAAACTATCCAAAGGTTCTAATGAAGCGACATAGAGCCTTAATATCCATTGTCCAGAAATCATTAAGATCGTCTGTAGAGTAGGAATTAGGGAACTTCTTCGCCCTCCACTCTATAGCAATTGCACAAGACATGTGCCTTACTTTCAAGATTAATCCGTAATGACTCCAACCACCATACTAAGCGTGCTCCATTTTAGTTGGTTACCTTGTCATTAAACGAAGTTGCCCATATTACGTTGATAGAAATCATTACTACGCTAATTTCCAAAATCATTCTCAATATTGAGAACTTATGGCAAAGCTGGCCTGATCAGTTCATCTGTTGTGCAGTTTCCTGGAATGCCGCTATGCATTAGTACTCATAAGATATGAACCCAGTTAAAACCCAGTTTTCTGACAGTCGCCTTGCTACCAGAAGGTATGATAATATTCTTTCTAGAGATGTTGTTATCCCTAATAATCCATAACATAGCTTGTATGGCCAACACTTCATACTGTCGTCCGTTATCCTCCACCAACAGCTCCATCTAGTTTCAAATAATTTTCGAAAATTTGAAGGGATCGCTGAACCTCTCTACCTCTAAAGGAATAGTTGATTAACAAATAATATCATAGCAGTGTCATAAGATCATTAACAGGGACCACTAAGATCGTCTTCTCCCACCCTATTAGATTATTCCCAGTGCTATTCCCAAGTTAATGGAGAAACTGGTGACTGATTACCTCTTTTTTAATACGAGATCTTTAATATCCCCTTTCCAGCATGGTTTTTTGAAAGGTAGGTCGACTGTCACTAATCTTCTTGAATTTACTACGCATGTTTTCAGGGGTTTTCTTGCCAGGGCTCGGACTGATGTAATTTATACTGATTTCATTAAGGCTTTTGATAGGGTTGATCATGGAATTTTGCTTCATAAACTGTCATTGATCGGTATTCCTGATACTATTCATCGTTGGCTGGGCTCCTATCTTTCCCTTAGGACTCAGAGGGTATTGTTTAGGAATGTATTATCTAAGACTGTTTATGTTACTTCTGGTGTTCCGCAGGGTAGCCATTTGGGTCCTTTACTGTTTTTATTGTTTCTTAATGATCTTCCTTGTGCTATTTCTGATTGTAATATTCTGATGTATGCTGACGACGTTAAATTATTTTATACTTTTGATGATGACCATGGTCAGGCTGTTCTTCAGCGAAATATTGATTCCTTTGTAACTTGGTGCGGGACTAATTTGATGGATCTTAACTTGAGTAAGTGTAAGTGCATGGTTTTCTCTCGCGGGGGCGTAGTTTCGTCCACTTATGTGATAAATTCGTGCCCTTTGGAAACTGTTACTTCATTTCTTGATTTGGGAGTATTATTGGATATTAAACTGTCTTTTATTGATCATATTAGTATGGTGATTGGCAAGGCTCGGGCTGTTCTTGGTTTTGTGAAAAGATGGGCTAAGGAATTCACTGATCCTTATATAACAAAACTGCTATACATTTCATTTGTTAGGCCTATTTTGGAGTACGCGTCTGTTATTTGGAATCCATACTATCGTTGTCATAGTGATTCAATAGAGTCTGTGCAGAAGCAGTTTTTATTATTCTGTTTACGTGGCTTAGGATGGGATTATGCCAATGGGTTTCCATCTTATGAGGCTAGATTGGGTCTGATAAAACTTTCAACTTTGGAACGTAGAAGGGCTGTCTTAGGCGTTTGTTTTGTTTTGTCTATAATCTGGTTAAGGCTGATATCGATTCCGAGTTTTTGCTTTGTAACTTAAATTTCAGTATTCCAGCAAGATTTTCACGGCACTATCGTCCTTTTTCCCTAGATTTTTATAGAACAAACTATGGTTGTAATTTTCCTTTTCGTAGATTATGTAATGATTTTAACATGTATTATGATTTTATTGATTTTAATTGTACTGTTTATAATATTAAACGTAGCTTATATGCTGCCATTAATTTGTAAATTATTATAGAAAAATATATTCTCGTTCTTGTCTTAGGTAGTTATGGTTTATTGTTGCTTTATTCAGCTTGTGATTAAGTTCTGTAGCTGATTTATGTTGTCGTTGCCTTTACTTTTCCCTAACCCGCTATAGTCCGGACTGTAGTGTGTACGTGTCCCTACGTAATGGGGACGAGCCCTCCGCGGTCGGGTGAGGGTGGGTTAGTGTGAGGCCGGGGACGTTCGATTTGCATTAGACAGAGCCTTTATGTACCCTATTAGAACAGAAACGACAGGCAAACTATGTTGCTTATTATATTAAGAGGCCTTGGAACCTTCCTTTGCATATAGTATGGTACTCATGGACCTAGAGTTTTTTTTCCAAAATTAGCTCCTAAACAAGTGGGCTTGTTCAGAGGGATACTGTTAAATAGCTAACAGTGCTCTGTTAAGGGCAAATTTTGTTCTGTTAAGAGGAAATTTTGCTTTGTTAACGCCAAATGTGGCGCTGCTAAAATTTATGGATTGCGTCTTGAATTTTCAAATTCGAATTCGTCCATTGTAACCTTTAACTTCATGGATTGGTTTATCCAAAGCTTGACTTAGTCCAATATTTTAGGCGTTCTCAATGAAGGAAAAATAATATTCATTCTGATCTCAAGTAAATTGTAATATTTTGGTCAGCTTATAATTATCTTTGGAAACATTAGGGATATTCAAACTGTTTTAAAGACTTAAAGGGGAGTTTGAATTGTTATAATTTAAAAATAAAAATTTCAAATAATTTCAAATAACCCTGTCGCATGTAATTAATTTTATTTTTCTTTTTTTCTTTGCAGGTAAGCAATCTGAAAATTTCTTTTCATTCATCTTCTGTAAGTAATGAAACTTATAATCGAAGAAAAAGCTTTAAAAGTAAGTTTTAACATGAAATTCTCTTCATAAAATGGCTTAGAAATGGATTTGTTGTTGAGGAATGACCAGAAATGTTAACGAACATACTATGTGGCAGTAAAATATTGTGTTGAATTGTTATTATTATTGAAACAATCCTACTAATTGGATGGAACAGCAATTAGCAGCCAATAAATCATCAAATCAACAAATTCTTGTTCCACTTTCCAACGACTAATTTTCTTAATTTTAAAATATTAATCGCATGCTAGCCATCAGAAATCGAAAATAAGTTTGTATTCGCAAAATACGATTTAAACTTTTACCGAAATGACTGGAGTAGAGACACAAACATTTCGAGTTCTTTGGTCATTTAAATGGTTTAGGAGAAGACAGATGCTTATAAGACAGATGCTTATAATACCTTAAGCGGTGTAGCTTTATGTTCTTGCCAAAATGATTTTTTTATACGTTCTTTCAGATTTACTTTCTCTCTTCAACTGAATTTGTTTAATAACTTTGACATCATTCGCGGTTAAATATTTTTGTTTATTTTCTATCTTTTTGTATTTTAAGCGACAAACATACAAATTTTATTCATTCATTCATTCATTTCCCCACATAAATTATAATATTTTATTCGTGTTTTATTTTGTAATTAATTAGTTTAACACTAATATCAACTTATCTCTTAATTCAGTGCCCCCCCCACCGGTACAAAAGTTTCATCTTCAAAACACAATATTTTTTTTAGTTTATCGCCATGCTTTTGTTTCAATTTTGTAACACAGTTTCTGTTTTATTTGGAATTTGAAGTTTGAATTTGGATTTTATAGTGGATTTTCGTAAATTTCAATATGATTAACCCAGTTATTGTTTTATTGGCGTTTTGAGTTTTGAATTGACAGTGTTGTTAATGTGTTCATGTAAAATAGGTGACGAAAGTTACCGTTTTAAGAGGAACAATAGTTTCAGTTTTTTTGGTTTGAATTTTAACGATCGAAGCGAGGCCTTAACTTGTTTTATGAAAAATTAAAAACATAAAAAACACAATAAAATTATTTTTGAAATAAAAACTTTAAATTAAAATCGTATTCATATGAAAAGGGAATGGCCCCCATAGAAACCATGTCGGTTTTCGTGATTGTTGTTTTTGAAAACCAATATTGGTTTCATTTTGGTGTCATGAAACCGAGTTGGTTACGTTAATTTCGAACGTAAATTAAAACCAATGTTCGAATCAGCTGTTTGATAAAAAAAAATACCAAAATACTTGTTAAAAATTGAAATTATTAAGTTCAGAAATAAAAACAATGTCAACAGCAATAGTAATATTTCTATTATTAGAAGAAAAGCGGTCAGAAAGAGTGAAGAGAAGAATCCTGAGAGATTGTAGCAATCCACTGGAGCTGCCGGAGGCAATGTAAGAAGTTTTTTAATCAGGAGGAAGTTTCCTATACTCATATATTTAACTAGATTTTACAGATTTGTTTCTAATTATCGCTTAAATACAGAAGCATTTCGTATGGTACTTAATACTATTGAAGAACATTTGTCGCGATCTAAAATTCTTCCGATTTTACAACTTGCTGCTACGTTTTTTTTTTTTTGCTTTTTAGCAGAAGGGTCATATCAAAGATCAGTCGGGAACGATTTATGTATAAGCCTTGGTAGAAGTACAGTATCAGAAATTTTGACTGTTGTAATCAAAGTCATGGAGCGGTACATTTGCCGACAGTGGATCCAGCTGAAAATGAATGAAAATGAAAAACGTAGGTCAAGAGACTATATCTACAGCAAATATAAAATTCCTTCAATAATTTGTTGCCATAAGGAATCCACAGATGGCTTTAAACGCTTTGTGAATCCCCTTGACAAATCCGGATATTTTTCCATAAACTCGATGATTATGGTGTTTTGTGTTCTATTTTTATGTTTTCCCCTAAAAAAAAATAAGAAAAACACAACAAATATTTTTCCTTTTATAAAACAATCAGTAAAATATACAAAAATATATGAATTATTTACATTTTTACAAAAATCCCGTTGCTAAAAAATCTAAATCTATTAAAACTGACAACTGTCAACCGGTTGGTTTATTTCCAATAACAAAACCGATAACCTTGGTTTCTGTGACACCTAAAACCGATATTAATTCCAATTCGACCATAAAAACGATAATATCGGTTTTCATGACACCATTTTTTCTCATCGTTTTCAAAACCAATTCCGACAAGATTGGTTTCTACGACAACCCCGAATAAAACTATTTTTGAAATAAAAATTTTAAATTAAAATCGTATTCATATGAAAAGGGAATGGCCCCCATAGAGTTTGTACTCTTCGTTAAGGTGAAACAGACTAATATTTACTGAAATTACTTTGGCCAATTCCTACTTATTTTTTAATGAAAACCTTTGTAGTTTTCTTAAATAAACTTTGGAAAAATTTTGTTTCATCGGATATTTAATTACAGATACCTCTACGAAAAGTACTCTGAATAATTGGACCCGAAGCCTTAAACAATGTCTTCGTTTTATTATATTTTTCAAGACCAACACTCAGAAGATGGATTCTACTCAAGCAGAGCATTGTTTTAAAACTAGGAAAATACATAGGTATTGGAAAGAGGAAGTATTGTTTGTGGCAGTGTTCGAAAAAATACTGTACACTAACCATTGTGTACGTACGTAACTGATAAAATACTTTTAACTTTCATTTAAGTGTTTGTGAACTCGTACGCAAACACATTACGTACACAACATGTACACAACAAATGAACGCAAACTCTAACATAACGTACTGAACAGAGTCCAGAAACACTATTTTTTAGTGTTTGTGTACAAAGTACACTAAAAAGATCAGTACACAACGAAAAAAATTGGGTTTTAGTAAACTTTTTTGAGTACACTAACATTTTTAGTGTACCCGAGAGTTTATGTTCTCATTCAGTAAGAGAAAGAGAGAGAGATAGAGAGAAAAATGGCCAGTTTTTATTTGTATTCTTAAGAATAATAAATATCATCAAAAACCACAACGTGATCTCTAAAAATACTGAATGAACTCTCGCGTACACTAAAAATGTTAGTGTACTCAAAAAAAGTTCACTAAAACCCAATTTTTTTCATTGTGTACTGATCTTTTTAGTGTACTTTGTACACAAACACTAAAAAATAGTGTTTGTGAACTCTGTTCAGTACGTTATGTTAGAGTTTGCGTACATGTTCACAAACATTAAAATAGAAACGAAAAGTTTTGCTCTCGTTGTAGTGAATGTGTTTGTGTTCTTTACTCACGACATTCAGTACAGTATATAAACGTTGCGTACTTTAGAGTATTTTTTCGAACTCTGGTTTATGGACATTCGATTTGAATAAAGGAATCAGGAAAGAACTCTGCAAGAAGAGATTTCCATACAGTCCCTTCTTCTTGCTAAAGCAAAATCCGTTGTATTAGCGATAGAACATTGAAACACAAGTCACATTGCGACGATGATCCAATGAATCAATAGAGTTGGATACACTACCGTCATTAATAAACACCTTAGCAGTTTCCTATACGCAATCGAAAAGTTTCAAAATAGACTTTATGGCACCGTCCCATACATGAGAGTTGTATTCCATTTTCGATCGGATATAAGTGATGTAAATGGTAAGGAGATCAGATGAATTGAAGTATTTGCTTCTTTCGACACTTGAAAACTTGAAAAATATGATGGTTCCAACGTACATCACATTAAATTTTCGTGTTCAGAACATCAAGAGCGTCTAATTCTCCAATATTACTGCTGCGCTTGTGTTTAATTGATACACATACATAATTGGTCATTACAATCCTTCAGACAGGATTATGACCTAGCTTCTCATTATGCAATTATCATACAAACTTTGTATTGATACATTTTGGAAGGCAGCCTATGTGTGTTTATTTTATACATGAGTGGCGGGACTTTTTTTTTTGTGAAACTAGCACTCAGGGGAAGGCTCTTACTCATGCAGTGCATTGTGCAGGTTTTTAGGAAAATGGGTGATAGGAAGGTGGAAGAGAGGGAGTAGTGTTTGTGGACATCTCAAGATGCGAACGGCAAGGAAACGATTTGCTGCTAGGTGACTATAAAATGGCCAGTGCTATACCTTCACCATTAGACAGTCTACAGGCAATCATCCCCAAGACCTAGCTTCTAACACTACTCATGTCGTGTGTGTTAATTTTTATACATGAGTGGCGGGACCTACAGTTTAAAGTCGACTCCGAACGACAAATTTTATTGAGAAGCTTTTCATGCCAATTTTATTTACTTTCAGAGTTTTTGCCATAAATCTGCTGTAAGGAAGCCACCGAAGAAATATTTTTTCATATTTTAGTTGTGATATCTAACCTGGGTTCAAACCCTTACGACTAATAAGCAAACACACTACCTGCTAGACTACGGCAACTTCAACTAATAGCATTGCGTTTTTCGCGCGTTAAAATCAAAACCTATTGTTACGTTTTTACCTTTTAAAAACGTTAAAAATATGAGTTCATAGATTGCAAATAAAATAAAAATAAATCTGTGTTTGTTTTTCAATCAATTCTTTATTATCTGCACAACTTTTGTGCCACTGTTCGAACTTCTTCCACTTATACAATGATAACTTTCACAATATGTGCTTGTTCGTGATATTTCTCTGCTTACAACCTTTTTACAAGCAACAACACTTGTTAGTTATTCTTCTTTGCTCACAACCTTTTTTGTAAGCACCACACTAACAACTGTTTTCTTCACGCAACTTGACTGCACACAAGTCTGACTGAATTATAACTCGATCTCGTATCTTCACACAACACTGGTTGAATTCTCACTCAATTCAACGCGACGTCGTCACACGACTAACTTAACTCGAACTCCGAGAATAACGTGTCTTCATACACGGCTGACTGAATTCTAACTGAATCCCCGTTGCTCGCTTTATCTTGCCTTTTATATCACTGGATCAACAGTGTGATGAATGCCCTTGAAGGATGATGACGACCTTCGGGAACAATCCAAAAATGTAAACAACTTTTTTCCATTTTTGTTTTTCGTGTATCTTGTTTACTTTCGTCCAGGCAGAGTTGTTGTTGTTTTGTTTGTTTGTCTTTCTGCTATATTTTTGTATACACGGACGTTGTTGCTATATTTTTGTTTGTTCATCGATCTTGTAAACAAGCCTGTTATTTTTGTTGCTATATGTTTACTCATTCGTTGATCACGTGAACAACTGCATTGTTTTGTTTTTGGAGCTTTTGTTTATCATTTTATGTGTGTTCAAGTCCATTGTGTTGTTTTTGGAGCTTTTGCTTATTATTTTAATAACACCATTTCCATTTTCGTAACACTATTCATACGACCTCGTTTGGAGATTGACGGTAGGTCGGATGTGAGATTGTCAATCATATGAAGCCTTTTCGCCTTAATCTATAATGTGAATGGCAAATATTCCTGTCATCTGCAAAAGAGAGATCCATTCGTTAGTATGAGATCCATTATTTTGAATTTCAGACAAAAGTTTTTCAGTGATCTACTTTAACTACAAGTTTATTTTTAAAGTTTCAATGGCCTACTGGTAATTAGATTTGTTTTGTTTTTGCATTCATAAATTTCTGAAGGCCATTTTGAATTTAAATGAAAAACCATTTGTTTGTAATGTTTTTTTGTTTTTTTAGACATGTGATCTAAAAATATCTAAAAAAAAAACACATACACAAACCGTTTTTAATCTCAATTTTAACTGTGATTAACATTTGCATTTTGTTAAGTGTTGTTTGCTCGTATGTGTGTTAATAACATGATGTTCTCATCATAAAAATGTCAAATTGTCTTTATGCATCAATTCAATTCATTGCAATTCCATTCCATTCAGTTTAATTTGAATTTAAATTTGCAACCCAATAATTCAACAAACAACTCAACTCCATTCAGCTCAATTCAATTCAACTTTTTTTGAAAAACCAATTGCCAACGGCAACGTCATTATATTATGGCAGCCAAGCAACCGAGCAGCGGAACTTGTAATACTTGAAAGCTCTTTAACATACATTTCGAGAAGAGGAAAAAATTTCAAGAAATTCTTTGTAAATCACTTCAAATGATTTTTGTTGATTTAAATTATTTTTGATGCGATATTTTTGTTTGTTTTCTATTTTTTTTTTTGGCTTGAATGCTTGCTTGTATGTTGGCATACATATGTATGTTTGTTTGTATTGATTAGAATAACAGGTCTTTTTGAAGACTTTATGTGGTTAACACACTAACTGAGTGACCCAAATAGCTGGCAATGTAAGTGAAGTTTTTCTTTTTTCCAATGAAAAAAATCATCGACTGCAAAATGATATTTAATGCTAAAAGATTTCCATGAAAAATTAGAAAGAAAACAAGTAACAAGCAAATCATAGTTATTGAACATAATAAATGAATGAATGAATGAGTGAAGAAGGAATGAGTAAGTGAGTGAATGAGTGAATTAAACTTGTTCTATTATCAAACACAGCAACAGTTTAAGACAAGTTTAATAATTGTTAAACAATTGCACAGACTAGAGATGAGCGATCCAGTGATTTTTGAAGAACGTTGTTCTCAGTGAACGTGATTTGTTAATCACTGTTCTTTAAAACAGTGATTGTGATCACAGTACACTAGAGCCCCGACTTGCATCGTTAATGGGGACCGGAGAATTGCGACGCAAATCGAAACGACGCAAATCGAATCAAATTTTTCTATACAAATGCATTGAAATTCATCAAAATGAAGCAAAAAAAACTTAATATTTCGGATAAAACAGAATTATGAAAACATTTTTCATTATTTTTATTAAGTTCAGTAAAGTTTTGTCTAATTATTATAAAGAAATAGCAAAAATATAAATTAACAAAAAAAAACTTAACAAAAATCAATAAAATTCATTTATAAAAAAATAAATTTTAAAGAAGAAATTGTTCTTTGTTTAGTTTATGTGGTGCTTTCTTCAGATAATAAATTCAAATCAACAACACTCCATTTGATTACGTAGTCTTACAGGCTTATTAACAAAAAGGTTTGTTGAATTTTTAGAGATTTTTTTGCTGATATGTTTCCTTGTAACAACTAATGGCTTGGTCAGCAGATGCTGCTACGCCCTCGCTATGATTTTCGTCAGGATCGTTTTCAGAAAATATATCCAATGCATCGGAAATTAATTGCATAGCTTTCGAAATATTGGAGATTGTTATTTTTTTTTTCCTCTAATATATTATCAATTATCATAACATCATCTTCTAAAGCATGCTGAATATTAATGGATAATAAATTTTTATTATCAAGCTCCTCATCGTGAGACAGTAAAAGTTCATTAATGTCATCCTCTTTCATTCCTTCAAATTCGGCTAAATTTAATCGACGCAAGTTGAAATTGCAACAACGCAAGCTGAGTTTTGTCAATTTTTAAAAAGCGACGCAAATCGAAACGACGCATATCGGATCGACGCAAGTCGGGGCTCTAGTGTATTCCAATAATACAATAATGACAATAATGTATTTTATTAAGTCGTAAGAAAGAGACAACTAGATACATACTACGAAAAGACTACTAAACAAAATCAAAGTGGTGTTCAGTGTTGCCGTTTTTGGTTATTTCTAACCAAAATTGGTTATTTTTTTTGTTCAATGTGTAGATGTGTAGACTTTTCCGGTTTTGGTTATTTATTTTTCTTATAAAAAGAGCTTTTGTTTTGTTTGTAGAAATGTATTAATTAGTAAGACTAAAATTTTATTTTGTTATTTTTTGTTTCTTTTCTTCGTCTGTTGTATTAATTGTAATTTAAATTTGAAAAAAATAAAATAAAAAAACTGCGAATTTAGTTTTGGTTATATTTTTTTCTTATTTGGTGATTTTTTTCACAAATGTTGGTTACAATATTTTTTTTTCGTGGCAACACTGGTGGTGTCATCAATGTTATTATTTTTAATGTAATTTTTTTTTTTTTATATATGAAGTTTGACAATTAAGTTTCACAGAAAGTTCATGTATAAAAGACAAAAGTAAATAATCAAAACAAAATGAAATAAATTTGAGTATGTAACAATTTTGAAAGAACGACATTATTAGTAACTGTTTTTTTGGCAATTTCAATCACTGTAGTTACCAGTGAATTATCAATCACCGTGATTAAATCACAGGTTTGAAAATATCGCTCATCTCTAGCACAGACACACACACACTGACTTCTCATTTTACATTGCTGCCAGTTAGCAGGCCTAAATATGTATGCACACAAACGCACACACACACACACACACATGCAAGAGTAAACCAGCTGGCAGGCTATTGTTTACAGGCTATGCTTTACAACAAATCAAAAGACTTAAGCAACAAACTTGGTAAGCTTTTAATTGCAATTGACAATTTGACAGTTTCAAATGGAAATTCGTAAATAGAATTCGTTATTGTAATTGTAATTGTTTATCTGTTTTTTGTTGTTGTTCTATTTTTTTTTTTTTTTTTGTTAAATCAAACAATCAATACTTATTGCCAAATCATGCAGAAACAAACATTCATTGAAATTCTTCGATAGAAACTTCTCTAGCAACCTTAAAAAAATCTTGTGGCTGCAATTTTTAAAGGTAAACCACTTGAACCCGCATTTTTGCTATTTTCTCTCTCTCTCTCTCTTTCTCTCTCTCTCTTTCCATGTTTAACTTGCTTGCAAGGCATTCAAAATAAAATGCAAAAATTCTTTATGAAAATAAAAAAATAAAACATGAAAAAAATAGAAATAAAATTGCCACAAAATCTTAAATCTTTAAATGAAAAACATAAAAATTAAATGTTATTTCATGCCACTACTATTACTATACTAAACATAAATATTTGTATGTACTATGTATGCAACATAAACTCTCTAAGTATATATGTCTGTATGCATATGATACTCGTATAAAATTGATTGTTTATGTAGGTCAGTAGTATAAAACACAACACAACACAGTGGAATTGTTTATTTATCTGTGCTGTTGATGTTGATGTTGCTTTTGCTGTTGCCTGCTGTCGTTGTTACTGTTTCTGCCATTTGCTTGCAGTTTGAGAGGCTGTATAGAGTAGCATTGCTACTCTACAACGACATTGCTGTTGTGACTTTTACAATATTTTTTTCATTATTTTTTTTGTTTGTTTATTTGTGTAAATTTTTTTTTTTTTTTTGTTCTTCAAAGTTTTTCTTTTTCGGATTTCGTTTTTGTCAGAGATCCATTAATAAAGATAACGTTATACATTAATGCGACTATTTTATAGTGAATAAACAACACAAAACTACAAGGCAATATAGCAGCACAGCCTCTTCTGTGTCTTAAATGTTCATAATTTATCCATTAGTTCCTACTACTTACACCCGGGGATATTGATTTGAAGGCAGTATAGTGTTTCAAAAATAGCGGAGTTTTAAAAATAAAAATGATTTGGGAAGTAATCTTATGTTCTAGACTTGCAATCCCTAATTTGAGTAAAACCATACTGTGCTGCTGAGATAATTGACAAGGCAGTCAAAAATTTCTCTCGTAGCTCATTCAAGACACTGAAATAGTCTTCTAACTATTTCTAGCTGTGGTTTTATACAGCGTGATATGCAGTTTTCTCTTCGCCATCATTAAAGGTCCTGTGACTTTATTATCATAAGAGTAGCCGTAGTCGAGTAGGTAATGTGTTGACTTATTAGACGTAAGGCCATGGTTTAAACCCCAGGTCAGACATCAAAACGATATGAAAAAATATTTTTTCGTTGACTTCCTCTCACCAGATTTCTAGAAGAAACTTTTAGAGTTAATAAAACTTGCCATGAAAAGCTTCTCAAAAATGTGTCGTTTGGAGTCGATATTAAACTGTAGGTCCCGCCACTCATGTATAAAATTAACACACACAACATAAGTGGTGTGCGATACTAGGTTGTAATCCTGTAAATATGTAAATGGAAACTGTTTTTCAATTTTATTTTGTTGCTATAATTTTTACCACAACTGTTTCTATTGATATACCTATATGTATGTATTTGGGTGTGTGTGTGTTTTTCCTTCAACAACCAAGAATAAATAATTGTTGTTGTCTGTTCAAAACAACAACAACAACTCACACAACAGCTAAATAGTAGTGTTATAAACACACTCAATCCAGTAGTCCATACAACCAAGTACTACTCCAGCATAAGTTGTGGTAAAAGTTTAAGACATGAATAGGAAAAAAGTAAAAAAAAAGAAGCAAAACACTTGCATCTCAACAATAATTTGTTGCTGATTTTTATTTATTCATTCAACTAAAAATCTATGCAACATTATTAACAGCAACATCAGCCTCGGCCTCAGCCTCAGCATAGAAACAAACTGTTCTTTTTCTAAAAGGCAAGCCACCATGTAAGTGTTGCTAGTGTAGCAAGTGTAGTACAGTGTAGCTTGCCACATGTTCAAATAGTCGTAGTTGTGTTGTCGAACACAAGAAATCCATTAAATTTGGATTGAAATTAGATGAAAAAAAAAAAATGGTAAAAGAACAGGTTGAAATAGGAACACAGCTCCAATTCCAGTAGGCGTTTAGTTTTATTAATTGCCTCCAGTGATTAAATAATACAGGGTGATAGAAATGGGAACACATTCCAATTACAACTTTTTTTTACAGTGTGATTAATGGAATCATTTTCTTTTATGTGGCTTTGTCTTATTTATTGGAAAATGTTGGAATCTGCAATTGAAGTAATATTTAAATTTCCAATTGAAATTGTTTGAAAAAAAATGATTACAAACTGTTTTTAGCTCTCGGCAAATTAAAATTATTAGGCCAATTTCGTAGGGCAAGTGTGAAAACCTTCTCCCTGAAGAAAGAACAAAAAACCGGCATCATATTCATTGTTAAGCTCAGGTAGAGGCTTGTTTTTAGACAATCAAAAATAGCAAGAAATCTTTGTCTTTATATTTCTTTTCAAAAATGACAAATTGGAAAGAAATTAATAAACGAACTTTTATTACTTTTCTAGTTGGCTAGGTTAGCTTAGTTAAGTAGATGACCTTTCATTAACGAGTTCACTCGGAGACACTAAAGTCCTTTGGAATGCTCTTAAAACAATTCTCCAAGAGCAACGACTGTTCCCATGTCCTTAACATAGCCTGAAATGAGAGCAACTATTGCAAATATCTTTTGGCAGAAGTCTTATATGCTCTCATATAACTTCAATGGCTAAAATATGCAATTTCACTCCCGTTTAACATAATTTAGCAGTTTCAGAGTTCTCTCTCTCTCTCACTCTCTCTCTGTCTCTGTCTAGATTGAAAAGACTTGGAGGCCCAATATGTGCCAAGTAACTATGTTTCATGATCAAAATTTTTTCTAGGGTATACAGATATTATTTTGTATCTCTATAGTATCTTGAATTCCAAGCCATCAATCATTTCATTACAGCAATATACAGACTTGCCTCCAAAACTAGTCTTATTCCACTAGAAGCAAACTGATGTAATTTTTACGGATTTTAGCAAAGCGTTCGATAAAGTGAATCACAAACTACTGTTAACTAAATTGGATTTAATGGGTGTAAATCATAGGAGTTTAAGATGGCTAGAGTCGTATTTAACTGGTAGAAAGCAGACCGTATGTGTGAACAATAGCTTATCTAAATATATTTATGTGCTATCTGGTGTTCCTCAGGGCAGCCATCTTGGTCCACTTCTTTTTTCGCTGTTTATAAACGATCTTCCCAACATAATTAATTTTGCCAATATCTTGATGTATGCTGACGATGTAAAAGTTTTTCTCTCCTTTAATAATTTCATCGAGCATATGTATCTTCAAAATGATCTCAATAATTTCTTTTTGTGGTGCGAGTACAACATGATGGTGCTGAATATTAAAAAATGTAAATGTATGCGGTTCTCAAGAAATAATTTTATCACGGTTAATTACTTGCTTTGAGGTCATCAATTGGAGAATGTTGACTCTTTTATTGATCTTGGGATCCTATTAGACACAAAATTAAACTTTAATGATCATATCGCTTTGACTGTAAATAAGGCAAGAAGCACTCTTGGCTTCATAAAACGTTGGGCAAAAGAATTTTCTGATCCTTATATTACGAAACAGCTATATGTATCACTTGTCAGACCAATTTTGGAGTATGGATCCATTGTATGGGATCTTCACTATAATGTTTACAGCGATCACATTGAATCTGTGCAGAAACAATTTCTACTCTTCTGTTTGCGTGGCCTGAGCAGTGATGCCAAGTGTAGGGATTTTTCCCTTTTTGTAGGGATTTTTTTCAAAAATTTCACATGTAGGGAAAAAGGGAAAGATTTCTTATTGTAGGGAATTTTTTCAATTTCAAATTTTTAGCTTCTAAAAACTATTTTTCTTCCAATATAAATTAAAAAATGTATTTTATCATACAATATTCCCTTTGATAACATCATTGGACTGTGTTGCAATGGCGCTAATGTTATGGTCGGACAAAACAATTCGTTCGCATCCAGACTTTTGCTGGATAATCCCGACGTAATAACAATCAAATGTATTTGCCACACTGCCGCCATCATGGCAAATAAATCTTGCCTAATGTTGCCAAGAGCCCCAGAGGATTTGGTAAGACAAATAGGAACGTACATTTCCGGCAGTTTTAAAAGATGTTCTCAGTTGGAGGAGTTCCAAGAAATGAAAGAAAAAAAGGAAAATATTAAGAACATCAACAACCAGGTGGCTGTCTCATCAAAAATGCATCGAAAGAATATTGGATAATTGGCAAGCTCTAGTTGAATATTTTAAATTTGCAATTAAACAGGACAAGTTGAAATCTGCAGATGTTATACTGACTGAACTTACAAATGAGTGTAATAAAGCTTACTTACTTTTTTTGAGATATGTGTTAAATTATTTTAACTCGTTAAATGCACTTTTTCATTCGAAAAAAAATGTTGGTTCATGTTTTGCATTCAGAGTCAACAAAATTTTTTTATAAACTTGGCCAAAATTTTATTAAAAAATAATGTTTGAAAATTTATTGTGTCATAAGGTCACCTCGTGTTTCATTGCCAATAGATGATGTCTATGTCGGCAGTGAATGTGAAGAATTGTTGAAAACATTTCCAAAAGCCAGTGCTCATCAGGTAAAATCTGATTGTCTACAATTCTACATAACTGCACTTGAAGAAACGTAAAGAAGACTTCCACTTAATGACAAATCAATTTTCAAAGAAATGGAATTTTTTAACCCCGTAGTGGCCAGTGGAAAAAGTAACAAAATTGTCTATCAATTTAAATTGATATGTTATAAGTATAAAGTTGACTTAAATTTACTTATACATGAACGGAACGGAATGAACTTTAGAATATAGTTTTTCTGAATATGAGAAACAAACATTGTCTAAATTAGATGTTGAAGCATTTTGGTCCAAAATCTGCAAATCAAAAAATTTTAATGACAATTTGATCTTTCCAAATTTTGCAAAAATTATAAAAATTTTATTAAGTTTGCCACATGCCAACGCTGACGCTGAAAGAATTTTTTCTGTTGTAACTGACGTACGTACGAAAAAAAGGAACAAATTAAGCCATGAGTTATTAAATTCTATTTGCATTATAAGATCTCATTTACAAGCTAATTTAATTAATTGTGTAAATTTTAAATGCACATCGAGTCATTTAAAAAAAATTAATTATACAGAATTGTAAAAATAATTTTTTTTCATTAATTTATAATATTTGTTATTTTTATGTTATTTTTGTATAATAAATGTATGTACCTGAATTGAAAATGTACAAATTTAAAATAAATATTTATTTAAAAAAAAAAAAAACGAAAAAGTGGCGTAGGGAATTTTGTAGGGAAAATTAAAAGTGGGTGTAGGGAAAAAAGGGATTTTTTTTCATTGACGTAGGGATTTTTGGAAAAAATCTCCTGGCATCACTGGGCCTGAGATGGAATTATTTGGATTTGCCTTCATATACTAGCAGACTGGCATTAATAAAACTGCCTACCCTTAAGAGCCGTCGAACGATGTTAAATATATCCTTTTTGTTTAACCTGATCAATGGTAATATTTGCTGTGAATTTCTGTTAAGATCGGTTAAATTCAATATTCCTTGTCGTAATTTCCGCTGTTATAATCTTATTTATATTCAATTCTGCAGAACTAATTATGCTGTTGCTGATCCTTTAACTAGAATTTGCCGTCAATTTAATTATTTGTCAGACTTTATTGATTTTTCTTTAAATTCTTGCATTATAAAACGGAATATTATTGTTTTTCTCAATTCTTAACTGTTCCTATTTTTATTGTAATAATTACGTTATTCTTGAAGAAACTGTTTGTAATTGTATTTATTTCTATTCGTACCTATTTTTGTTATTAGTCAGTAGGGAATTTGTCCATTGACTTAAATAAATAAATAAATAAATAAAATAAAAAATTTACCCAGCTAGTCAGTAATTACATCCTTTATTAACTGAGTTTTCGCTTATGGTGAAATAGTTCAAAGCATTAATGTCTACTGGACAGTCCCTACAGATTAAAAACTGCTTTAATAACGATCGCACTTTTATCGATTAGACGTTGATGTGCGCAATATAATGTAGTGAAGACGGTTTCAAAGCCAAGACGTGGTTGCGCACTGTTGTCAATACCGATCCATTGTGCATACATTCGTCAAGTACAGACTTAATACGTCAAGAAGCCGAATCAACTTGTTAAAAGTATGTCCTATATACCCAGCTTATATATGTACGTATAGTAATTAGCCTGCATTTTCTATTACTCCAGTGTTACACGATTGGTGATCAAGTGCTACATCGACTCCTCCTTTCCATTGCAAAATCTGCAGATTCTACATACATACATACCTAATTAGTCATTACAACCCTTCAGTCAGAATCACGAACTAGTTTCTCACACCATTTATAATGGGTGATTTTTTAAGAGCTATAGGAAAATTTTTCAAAAAAAAAACACATAAAATTCAGAAAAAATGCATGAAATCTTTATTTGAATCGATAGTACGGTCCATACATATAATTTAATGTTTGTTGAAACCACATGTCATGCAGGTCAATCTCTTGCATTTTGGGCAAAAAAAAGTTGGATATCATCTCACGGTAGCGCTCACCATTCACAGTTACGTTACGATTCGCAGCATCTTTGAAGAAGTACGGTCCAATGATGCCACCAGCCCAAAAACCGCACCAAACTGTGACTTTTTCTGGATACATTGGTAGCTTTTGCAATGCTTCTGGCTGATCTTCACTCCAAAATCGACAATTCTGCTTATTTACGTATCCATGGAGCCAAAAATGAGCTTCGTCGCTGAACACAATTTTTCGATAAAGAAGTGGATCTTAGGCCAACTTTTCAAGAGCCCATTCACCAAAAATTCTGCGTTGCGGTAGGTCGTTCGGCTTCAATTCTTGCACCAGCTGTATTTTGAAAGGCTTCACACCTAAATCCTTCCGCAAAATTTTCCACGTTGTTGAGTAACAGAGGCCCAATTGCTGCGAACGGCGACGCATCGATAATTGATGGTCATCATTAACACTGGCCGATACAGCTGCGATATTTTCTTCAGTTCGCACTCTACGTAAGCGTGTTGGTTTTTTAGTGTCCAACAATGTAAATTTGGTGCGAAATTTAGTCACAATAGTCCGAATAGCCGCTTCAGTGGGTCGATTAAACTGACCATAAAATGGAAAAAGCGCGCGATGAACTTTCTTAACAGAGCACGCATTTTGATAATAAAATGCAATGATTTGCAAGCGTTGTTCGTTTGTAAGACGATTCATGGTTAAATTATAAACCAAACTGAAGATGTTTGACAGTGAAAAAAAACACGAAACGTGCGTGAGCTGTTTAAACCCGTGTTGCCAAAAATATAATAGCTAAAAAATCACCCGTTATATACAGTCGTGTACCCCGTTGTACGTAGACTTTTTTTCTTTGACTGTATGTTGTGTGTGCTAATTTCATCCGTAAGTGGCGGGATCTACAGTTTAAAGTCGATTCCGAACGACAGATTTTTAAGAAACTTCTCATGGCAATCTTAGTTACTCTCAGAACTTTTGCCAGAATCCTTCTGAGAGAAAATCGACGAAAAAATATTTTTTTTTTTCAAATTTGATTTTATTCGAGATGTCTGACCTGGAGTCAGATAATAATAAGCCAACATTTAATTTATAAATCTAATTGTGATTATATTTTAAGCAACAGATTTATTCCCATGCAAGTAGTTCCTCCCCGAAAAAAGAGAAAAAATTATTACCAGATGTGGCTGTTAAAAGTTAATTTTACGGCGTTAATAAATGCATTTTAAATTTGGATTTTTAACTGTGTTTCCTTTTTCTTTTGTAATAAAATTTTGTTGATATTTTTAATTTTACATCTGTTTTGAAGCACTTGTTGAAATGAGCAGCTAAAATTGAGATGTTTTTGTTTTCTGGCCGGGGCCATAAAATTAAAAAAGAAAAAATTTAATTTATTATGCACACGCCTAAAAAAAATAAACAAAAAAATAAAAAAATAAAAAATATTTTACTAGTCTTTGTTATTGTTGTTTTGTTTTTATTGTTATTATAATTTTCACTATTTGCTGGTGTTGTGTTGTTGTTGTTTTTTCTCATTTATTTTCGCTTAATGGTCCACTGCGTATTTAACTAGTCAGGCATTTATTTTCTCCGTTTTGTGTTGGAGCACTTGTTATGCGTTTTTTGCCTAATGACTGTAACAAAAAGGTGGGGTCTGCTTGTGTTTATTATCGCTATTTCACCCCCCTTTCCCGGTAAACAGAAATAATAAATTGTATGTGAAAATGGCTATATTTTGTAAACTCATTAAAATTTGTTTTGTTTTTTGGTCTCGTCTCGTCTTTCTTTCTTTGTTTTTTTTTTTTGCTTTGCATTCATGGCCCCAACCATTTATCCAAAGCCTGGTTTGGCTTGGCCTGTAAGTCTTCGGTGAGTGAGTGATGCACTTGTTGTTTACCGGTGATGAATTTTAAATAATTTTTCAGTTTCTATTTTTTCAATCAATTTTAAGCCTCTTCAGTAGTAGTAAATTGCTTTTCATTTTATTTTTTTTCGTTTTCTTTTTTTTTTTCTTCATAAAAATATTTAAATTTTTATACTCAAATGCTGCTGTTGGATGGGTTTTTTCTTTTCATTTTTCTGTACAAGTATTTGAACGATTTTTTTTTTCTTGCTTTGAAAATAATATAGTGTTTGCATTGCAAATAATTTTTGTGTTGTGTGGTGTCATTTATTTATTTTTTTTTTTTGCTTTTTTATTTTTACTTCACAAAATTTGTTTGGAATTTTAATTTTTGGTTGCTGTTTTCATGCGCAAAGAAGCCACCAAAAACAGTTTCACTTTCATGAAATTGTAAATTTATTTCTGTTGTTTAATTTCAGTTTCATTTGCCAACATAAAGTAATAAAAAAATTACAAAAAATGATGGAATTTTAAAAAAAAAATATTTTTTTTTGTTTAATATTTACGTATAAAAAAAAATGTAATATGAAGTGAAACAAATATGGTACTCATCTTCGTTAAAGAAAACATTAAAAGATTAAACTGTTTGGCCGAAAATTGAAAATAATTTCCATATTTAAAACCAGATTTTGTTTTATCGGATATTTCATTAAGCATTTCCTAACTTTAAATTGAAAAAAAAAAAGACCAAGTGTGTGTGAATTTTTTTTTTTTTTATTCATTTGAAATACCTATTGATGCTATTTATGCTATGTGTGGAATATAATATCGTTTAAATGACAGCCACGGCTTCTCTGGGTGGAGCACATCGGAAATGTTTTATTTTTCATGACTCTGGTGTACAAATCAGGCTTAATTTCGCTGATAGCACGGGGTTATGTTGGAGACCGCCATGCTTTGTGGCTTATTCGCATACACCCACGACTTTTAAACCCCAACAAGAAAAAGTCTAACGAGGTCAAAACTTACGATCTCACTGGTCAGTTTACATCACCTCAACGTAAGATGACCCTTCTCTGAAATTGCTTGAACAGTGTATTCAATATAGCATGAGCAGTTTGTCGCTGTAGTCACTGTAGTTTAAGAGGTAGTGTGTTGGCTTATTAGACGTGAGGCCACATCTCCAACAAAAGAAAGTGTAAAAAAAAAAATATTTTTTCGGCGACTGCCTCTCAGCAGATTTCTGTCAAAAACTCTGAGCGTAAAATAAAATTGCCATGAAAAAATTTTCTCAAACATTTGTCGTTCGGAATAGTCTTTAAACTGTAGGTCCCACCACTAGCGGATAAAATTAACATACGCAACATAAGTGGTGTGAGAAGCTAAGTTATAATCCTCACTGAAGGGTTGTAATGATTAGTTATGTATGTATAGTTTGTCACGTAGCGTCGTTCTGTTGAAACCATATGCCGTGGGTGAACAGATCATCCAATTGTGACAAAAAAAATTTGGTAATAGTAGACCGAAAGTGCTTGTCTTTGACAGTGATGACCTTGTCAAAGTCGTTTTTAAAGTAATATGGATTGATGAATCCGCCCGCCAGAAATCCACACAAAACAGAGGTTTTTTCGGGATGCATTATACATACGGTGACCATTATTTCCATGAGAAAAAAGCGGACAAATATATAAAATTGAAAAACAAAAAAATTCAGTTATTATAATTAATATTTTATATAAAGATTTTTAAAATACAGACATAAATAGGTACAAATAATATGTATACACAAACTTGAATCTATACATATCCATATGGATATACTTACGTGTATAAATTTACTTCTAATATTTCTCTACAAAATGTATTTTTTTAAGTATTGGGCCTGTTAGATAAAAATGTTTTAAATTCCGAAAAGTCCATTTCAAAATTGCATTTTATGGTCAAAAGAGATCCTAAAGTTTCTAGTCCCATTTGGAATTTTTCAGAAAACCAAATATTGTTAGATATAACAAAAACTCTTCCTATTGGTGCGTTGGACGCTGGCAAAGCAAATGAAAAATCTATTAATTTCAGAATGTTTTTTAAAAGGAACATTTTTCGTTTCGAAAAATTTGAAAAATTCAACCCACTTTTTACTGGGATTTAATGCTGATTGTTTCCATATTTGTTCAGCACTTGCATAATTTTTTACATAAGTGAATTCATCAAAAATTTCGTTATTATTTATATTTATATCATTTCTGATTTCTGTTATCTTTATTAACGTCTTTTCAACTGAAGACCAAGATGGAATTGCATATACAACATTGACAACATTGAGTTTCCAACTCAATTTCATATGTAATTCCAGCTAATATAAGCGTTTTTACCGAATTATTGAAAAAAGTGGTCAAAAGCGGACATTTTGGAAAATAAATACTTTTTAAATGTTATGTGTGGTAAAATAGTGGACAAATAGCGGACGCGAAAAAAATTGCGGGCAGGAGGTTAAAATGGCGGACTGTCCGCTATAATAGTGGACGGATGGTCACCGTAATTATACACTCCTCGATCTTATGTGAATTTGTATCTTTGCAAATTCGACAATTTTGTTTGTTCACGTACCCATTCATCCACAAAGGGTCTCATCGCTGAAAATAATTTTTTGTTACACGAACAGAAAACCCACTTTGATACACCAAATTTGTTATTTGCACGTATTGTTAAACGCCAAATTCATCCATTGTAATTTGGCAACAAATATGACAGATGTATTCAGAGTTCGGAAGTTTCTGTTGGAAGACCCGATAGAATGTCAAAATAATAAAAAAAAAGTGTGACTCTAAAGTGTTCGTTATTTGTATGGTAAACTGATCCAATTTTTCAAACCAAACAGCTTTTTATCCAAAAAAAATTCTGGGTTTTATAGGCCGCCGAATTATTCACCCTTATTCTGGTTGTCGTCGTCGACGTCGTCTTGCGTCGACAGTTTAAAATTGGTATTCTGTTTGTCGTTATTGACAGTTATAGATGACTGTCGGACACACATTTGGTATTCTGTGAGTCAATACGCCGTCGATATTGTGTTGTGTCGACTCTGATTTTATCGACATCATTTTTGGTAACGACGACGACGCCGACGACGACGACGACAATCAGAATAAGGGTGATTAATCCATGTCTTGGATAGTAGTCGCCGTAATCTAGTAGGTAGTGTGTTGGCTTATTAGACGTAAAGCCCGGGTTCGTATCCCAGGTCAGGCATCAAAACGAAAATATGAAAAAAATATTTCTTCGGCGACTGCCTCTCAGCAGATTTCTGGCAAAAACTCTGACAGTAAATAAAATTGCCATGAAGAGCTTCTCAAAAATCTGTCGTTAGGAGTCGACTTTAAACTGTAGGTCCCGCAACTCATGCATAAAATTAACGCACACAACATAAGTGGTGTGAGAAACTAGGTCGCAATCCTGACTGAAAGGTTGTAATGATCAATTATGTATGTATGTCTTTGGAAAGCTCGTGTAAATAAAATGTTATATCACTGGTGGAAGGACATGATAATATTTTGTATTAAAACTTCTTTGATAATTTCATAATTGCTTGATTCAGTATTGTTTGAGGGCACATCAAAATTAAACATCAGCCAAAAGAAAATTCGCCATATTCGGTAACTTCTGAAACACTTTGCGTGACGTCATTTCTCACAGATGCTGCAAATTAAAATTTCTGCCTATAAAGTTCATCTTTTATTCTCTCTCGACATCAATCTGCAAAAGTATAGACTTCAAAAGGGACTGTAATTAAAAAGAATAAAATAATGGAACTGAATGCAGTATAAATTGATTTAAAATGGTTCCGCCTTAACCTTCCTAAATTCTCCTATAAAAACTTTATGCTAAATTTCCTTAATGCTTTCGCGCTTTCCATTAAACAATAATAATAAGAAGTAAATACTAAAAATGGTGAAATTTTTTTAACGATTACAATTTTTTTTAAACGCCAATAAAATAATAAAAATCAGTGTTAAAACCACAACATAAAAATTGTCTTTTTTTTTTTTTTTTTTTTTCTTTAAATCGTCAACAAAAACTATCTAAAATCGTGCATTGCCTTAAAGTGGCGTTTTATTTTCGTTTCAAAAAAAAAAAAAAAAAAACTAATCTCAGTCCAATGCTGTCGCTAATAACAACGCGACAATTTGTTACGTCCAAAGGGTATGAAAATAAAAAATAAAAATAATTTCTTTAATGCAATCTCAACAATGCCTTCTTTTTTTCTTCTATGGCCCGCGTATTTACATAGAAATTTATGTTGTTGTTGGTAGATTGTTGTTGATAAATTTCTTCATGTATTTGAATGAAAAATTTACAACTTTGAGGGCATATTGTACGTCGTGCTTTTCCATTAAAGAGATTCGCTTAAATGTTAAATTTTTCAAAAAGAAATTTATCATGTCTGTGCTGTGTTAAATTGAAAATAGTTTTTCAAAATAAATTGTTGGCAAAATGGAAAATTATTATTTCAAGTACTTTTGCCAAAAGATTTCCCCTATTTTTTTTTTTATTTTCTTTCTTTCTCTTTGTTTCATAGTGCAACATAAAATTATGAATTTATTTCTCGCAAAAGCATTTGGCCTAACAATTGTAAATTTCACTACGTTTTAGAAATTTTTAAAACAATAAGTTTTCGCATAAACAGTTTTTAATTTAAAAAAGATTATCAATTTAAAAATTTGCAGATTACTATGACCTGCAGCTTAAGAGACCAATAATCAAATTCCGCCTTTGCCACCGCCACTATCATGTATCGATGTTCCTCTACTACGTTAGTTACTACTTACGTAACACAAAATTATGCTAGTGTCTGTTGCATACATAATTGGTCATTACAACTCTTCAGTTAGGATTACGGCCTAGCTTCTCACACCACTTATTTTGTGTATGTTAACTTTATACATGAGTAGCGGAACCTACTGTTTAAAGTCGACTTCCAACGACAGATTTTTTAAGAAACTTTTCATGGCAATTTTATTTTACTCTGAGAGTTTTAGACCGACATCTGCTGAGTGAAAGTCGCCGAAGAAATATTTTCTTTTTTTTCATATTTCGTTTTATTGGAGATGTTTGACCTGGTGTTTCAACCAATGGCCTCACGTCTAATAAGCGAACACACTACCTACTAGACTACGGCGTCTTCTGTCTGTTAGATAACCAATTAAGCACTTCTTGGCTTTGAAAATTTTAAAAGCACCGAAAGCTAATGGTTGTTAAATACCTAATAAATCTTGTTTTGATTTTGAAAAATATAAAAGAACTGTGTTAGGATAGCTTTTTTATGTTACTCGACTCTTTAACAGCCAACCAACTGACCTCAGTTCAATTTCCAAAATCTTAAATGACTTTGCCTAGTAAACAAACTCGTTAGAAGCCTGCTATAACTTTTCCAAACTGTCACAGTACTCTGCAATATAGGCAGAGAAACGATAACAAAGTAATAAGAACTCAATCAGAGGTTCCCAATCATGGAAAAGTTGACACACAACTTTGAAATCCATTTCCTGCTAAAAACGATTACATACATACATAATTGGTCATTACAACCCTTCAGTCAGGATTACGACCTAGCTTCTCACACCACTTATGTTGTGTGCGTTAATTTTTATACATGAGTGGCGGGACCTACAGTTTAAAGTCGACTCCGAACGACAGTTTTTTGAGAAGCTTTTCATGGCAATTTTAATACTCTCAGAGTTTTTGCCAGAAATCTGCTGAGAGGAAGTCGCCGAAGAAATATTTTCATAATTTCGTTTTGACGTCTGACCTGGGATTCGAACTCGGGCCTTCAGTCCAATAAGCAAACACACTACCTACTAGACTACAGCGACTTCTAAAAACGATTGTTATTTTATATTCTCTACAATTTGGGAAAATTTAAGCCATTTGAACGTTTACCAAGCTAAATTCGCATTGAACAGCCCTGATCTAATCCCGAAGTCGATCCCGTGCCCTCGTGTTGATTCCAGTCTTTTGAATTTATACAGAGCCGCTCTAATGCCTATGCCCATCTACGACTATCTTGGTCTTATATCCAGGACCCCAGAGGGACTAAAATCTTCTGTGGATATTAAAATTTCGAATCAGATAATGATCCTCAGATCTCCCACAGCCATCAGGTATAAAATTCACATTGAATCCGAGATAAACTATATCGTTATGACAAGAAACCTAACACCGTGAAGATCTCCTCTAAATAGCAACATAAGTGGGAGTAGTGGTACAATCTTTGACTATCCTTACTTAATCTCTAATCCGGTGTTGAGTTCTTTCGTCGAGTAAACATTGAGTTGATTTTTGTTATGAATAGGTTGTTTGCAATCAACGGTACCAACCCTAGAGCACCTATTTGTCTGTTATTAGAACAGTTCGTATAGCAAAATTATATCTTTTGGTTTTCACTAGAGATATCAGCTTTTGAGTTTCCGTTCCATCCAAGGAAGCCTGTTTTGAAAATAATCTTTATAATGCCTGGATAACACCACAGTCGATTTACTTACTAGCATAAGACCTACCAACAATTTTATTATCGGTTGCATACTGTCTGATCTGTAAAGTGGAAAGCCTTCTTATAAGCAGTAATAAGATTGGTCCCAAGAGCTTTTCTGATTCAGTATTTAAAAGCTGCCTTTATTATTATAAAAAACGGGCATAGATTTTGTATGAAAAGCCCTGGCTATGTGCTGTTCTTCTACTTGCATACCTATCAGAGATCAGCAACGAGTATTCAAAACGATGAGTAGATTCGAGTCATACTTATAATTTCAGCTACTTATACGCATTCATACTTATTTTAATATCATACTCATACTACTCATATTCAAAGTTAGAAATGCTCATCGTACTCATACTTAACAATACGCACGATGTTGTTGATTTCGACTCTCCATGATTCAACATATACACGAAGCACAAAATAAGTATGATTCGAGTACGAACACCACAATACTCGCTAGAAGGTTGTGTGTGTGCTTTGCTTGCTGTCTTTGTCTTTTCTTTTCTCTTCTTTTGTAAATGCAACAATAACTACTACTGTAAATTTTGATGAATGATTCGAGTGACTCGAATCATTCGTAAGTATTATAAGTATTTTTCAAAATTTATGAATCTGAATGAGTAGGCGTATGAATCAAACAATGAATCGAATGTTGTGAGTTTGATGTCAACGTTGTACTCATACTCATTGCAACCTATACTTATAAATCAATGTTGTAGAGAGTACGAATGAATCAGAGTAGTTGAATTTCAATTCTGTTGATTCACTCATACTCAAAATTGCATGAGTGCTTATGAGTAGCGAAAATACGATTCATTGCTGATCTCTGATACCTATGCAGCATAATCTCGGACAGTCAAAAAAATATTCCAATCCATTAACAACTTTAATGAGCATAAAAATATAAAAAAAGGAGTAATGCGTGGTTCATAAGTATCAATTTCAATCAAATGTGAGAAAAATCGTTCAACTAACAGCATGAGATTGTAAAATGTCTGTTTGTTGTTGTAAACTAACTATTTAGCCTAGACACAAACCTTCGTACATGTTTCCAAATGATAATAAACACTTAAAATTCCTTTTAGAAAATCATTTAATTAAATTGAAAACGAATTAATTAAATGTTTAAACAAAAAGGCAATATGATCTCCATCAACAACAATACCATTTACGTTCTGAGTCTCTAATTCAAATGACAGTGGCAGCATTCGAAAGCTATAAAAAGTCAGGACTTCTGTAAACATTTATAACTGAAATGCTGCTACAAATAAATGAAATATTTTCCATAAAGATTCTTAACTTTAAAACGTAAAATGCCAACAAAAGATGCAATAAAAGAAAAAGCGAGAGAAGAACTTCAACGCCTACTAAAGATACTGAGAAATGAAAAAGTGGTCTGTCGGTCTAAACATTATTTGTGCAACAATGTTGCAAGAAACGTGTTCATTGCTAGCTTTAATGTTTTATTATATTTTATTATTTTATTTTGTTCTTTTTTTCTGCTGCTACGGTTTATAGTTTTAACAAACAAAACAAAAACAAACCAAATCGAGAGTGAAAAGAACTTCATCATCATAATCATTGGCTTTAAGCCAGCCGCCGCAAAGGTTTCATTACAGTTTATGCCAGAAGACTAAAGGCACATAAAATTAAATTCTATAAATAAATCATAAAAGATACCAAACGATCGATACAAAACGCAAATATGTGTTAAACAAAAAACTAAAAATTATCGGAAAATTAGTTTTTTTTTTTTTGTTATAAAACCTGGTAGTTATGCTAGAACTTGGAGACTCTAACCGCAAAATATTCTCATACTATTGATTAAATATTACAAAAAATAATCACTTGTGGCATTAAAAAAAAGGTAAAAAAAAGACATTTTAAAGAAAACTTTGTATTTTTTTGGTATTCAAGAACAGTGGGCCTAGTTGTGTTTAAACTTGATACTTTAAATATTTCAAATCAAATATGAATGAAACTTTATTACTGATGAAGTACATTTTTAAAATATAAAACAATTAGCAGATTGTACCCGGCGTTGCGCGGGTTATGTAGTTTGGATTAGTTTAAAAAATGAAATTTAAAAATTTTTATTATTAACACTTAAAAAATACAAAAATCAGTAACTTAAGTATATATATTAAAAATACAAAAAATAAACTTATTCTATTATTAATACTTATAGGAATATTGAGTACATATGTACATATAACTATTAAATAAATGCAATATAAACTTATTTAACAGGCATCGTTTGGGAGGTATTTCTACAAAAAAGGTGGCCATGGGACAGCCTATTGTATAAATTTTTCTTTAAATTAAAAAAAAAATTATTATTGGGTCATTTTTGCATTAAAAATAACAATAAATAAAAAACCGGTTTATCGATTTCGAAACCGGTTTTGAAACCGGTTTCTTAAAAAATGCAATTTTTCAAATTATTCGGAAACCGGTTTAACAAACAACCCAGTTTTTTGAATACTCTAAGTCTTAAATATAAATGCATTCAATTTGCCCGTTTTTCGCCCCTTTCCCGCTTTTTGGACTCCTTTTGGTTTAACTTTAGAAATGGAACACCTCCAATAGCTATTTGGGAAATTTAACCAAGCTAAATCGTAAAATAATACCTTTAAAACAGATAAAATACAGCATTTATGCATAAAAGTACTAATTTTTGACCATTTTTTCTCCTTTTGTCCCATTTTTTTCCCCTTTGGGTCAAAATTTTGAAAAGATTTATAGCCTATAACCTGCACCGACAAAAGCTCGATCTATATCCCAAATTTCAAGAAAATCGGTCCAGGCGTAATTGGCTAACAAACAAACCAACAAACAAACAAACTAACAGACTTACAGAAAGATTTATAATACAGTCAAACTCGTTCATAACGAACTCGGTTATAACGAATTCTTGGTTATTACGTACATATTTTCAAGTCCTAATAACAATTTTCATATAAAAAACATCATTTATTACGAACTCGTTTATAACGAATTCTCGGTTAAAAGGAACTACTTTAAATGGTCCCAGTAATTAAATTTCATACATTTTACCTTTTTATAACGAACCCTCAGAAATAATTTTGAAGTGTGGCAATAGTCTTTACTTTTATTTAATATGACAGCGTTAAATTATAACTCAACATCTTTAATCAGCTGATAGATAAAAAGAATTAAAAAAAAATATATTTTGTTTTTAATAAATTAAAAAAATTATTTGAATTTTATATTTTCTTCTATGACTTCACCCCGTTTATTACGAACTTTGCCTATAACGAACTATTTTTTCTGGTCCCACGGAGTTCGTTATAACCTAGTTTGACTGTATATATTAGGATTGTTTCAATAAAAACTTTTAAACTAAATAATTTCATATAAAAAGGACAGGACTTAGTTTTAAATCTTTAAATCATAAATCCGTATGATATGCAGCAATTTTATTTATAAAACTAAGGGCCATTGTTACAACTTGCCGTTAAACTTGGGTTTAGTTAAATGCAGCTTTAGCTAAAGGGAACTGTAAAGTTACCTTTAACTTATTTTCGTTATTACAACTTACAGATAAAATAAAGTTAACTTTTTAAAAAAAATATGGCAGTGCCGGAGCAATGTCGGTAACACTGCTCAATTAAACAAGTTTTTTTTTTAAGCGCAGTGGCAACGACGGGCTTCGTTTTTTTTTTTTTTTGTTGTACAGGGTGGGTCAAAAGTCACGAAGGGGTTTAATCGTTCTTGGGAATCTCGTGGCTTTAGTTCTTGCACTAACTGCAGCTTGTATGGGAAAAGATGTAAATTTCCCTTTAATATTCTGCGTAAAGACCGCCGAGACATTTGCAGCTCAGCAGAGCGCCTTCGAGTTGATGTTTCAGGATTCTCCTCAACACTCTCCAGAACGCGTTGAATATTTGCTTCATTAATTACAGAATGTGGTCTTCCGCTTCGTGGAAGATCTCTTAGTGAGCCTTGTTCCTGAAAACGTGTCACTAATTGATTCGGATGGTGAATTCCGCACATTAAAATGACGACGATAGGCTCGTTGAGTTTGAATTATTGATCGATGATGTTCAAAATAAAGTTCTATGATTTTGGTTCGCTGGATAACGTTGTAACCTTCCAAAATTAATCTCCCAGATTTATTTTACAAGTCCTAAAAAGAAAAATAAAAAAAAAAATTAAACTAGAAAAGTTATTAATTTTTCAAATCCCTTCGTGACTTTTGGCCCACCCTGTATATGCTCATTTTGTTTATATTTGAAGTTGCCATATTGAAAATAATATATAATATGGCATGTTCAAACATAAACTTAACTTTAAAAGTTACCGGTAGGATGATCCTCTCTTTAGCTTAACGCTCACTTCTACCATATTGTCCACTTGTAATAATAAAAAACAGTTTATCTGCCTGTTAAAATCCTCCCTTTAGTAAACGGCAAGTTGTAATAATGGCCCTAAGACATTTAATATCAAAATGATTACTTAACTTAATTGGTCATTACAGTAATTTAGTATGGATTACAATCTAGCTTTTTACGCCACCCAAGTTGGTTGTGTTAATTTATGTGGGGCCTTATGTCGACTCGGAACAAAAGATTTGAGAAGCATTTCATGGCAATTTTATTTACTCTCTGAGAGAAATGTCATCTAATAAGCTAACACACTACTTACTAGACTACGACGACTTCTACAGTTCTATTCTATTCTATTCACACTATGGATAAAATTCTAACGATCACCAAACTCAACTATTGCCACTTAAGGAGAGTGCTCGAAAAAATTTGACAATATTTCGAAATTTTTTGTAATTTTTTTTTTTTTGTACTTCAATTTTAAAAACTGGCAATGAGACAATTTTAAAATTAAAATAACGGTTATTTATTAATGTATAATTTTTTCAAAGCACAGTTTCTTTTGACGCTCACTGTATCTAAATGCTACGAAAGATAAGATACAAAAATAATATCCTAAACTATGCAATAGTTTTTTAAATCAAATGACCCTTTAGATATGCTATAATTTGTTTTACAATATCTTCTAGTATTTGCTGTTTACAACCACTTATGTGATTATGGGATTATGACCTAGTTTCTCACACCATTTGTTGTGTGTGTTTATTTTATCCATGAGTGGCGAACCTACAGTTTAAAGTCGACTCCAAATGACAAATTTCTGAGAAACTTTTTATGACAATTTTATTTACTCTAATCTGGGTTTAGAATTGTGGCCTCACGTCTCACAAGTCAACACATACTACTACTACTATATTACGGCGACTTCCTGATACTATTGACCGTTTAATAAGCCACCAAAGTAACGTTTTTAAAAATTATTTCCTAAATATAAGAGTAATTATTTAAATACATAGTATTAACTACTTATTATAGAAAGAAAATTAATGTTAATTCAACTGTTATATCGAAAATAATTAATATTGTATTGTAATTAATTTTTTTTTTTTCATAAACAATGTTAACAAAACTTTATTAAACTCTTAAGCCAATTAAAATATTTTTTTTTTTTTAATAATTTTTTTTAATAAAATTCAATGAACTTCAATTTTTTCTGTATGTGTTCATAATTAAATGTACACATACTATAATAATTATTCAATAACAATTTATTTGTTTTTTATATTTTTTACTTCATTTTTTTTTTTATTTAATAAATTGCCTATAAAATTAATTTAATATTCCATAATAAACTATTGTTAGTGTGAGCATTTGCATAACCAAGACAATTGTATTTGCTTGGTTGTATTTTGTATAATTTTAATTATTTAAAATTGATAAAAAAAAAAAAATCAAATAAAATAAAATAAATTACCTTTCAATGTCAATTGAATATTGTAGACTTCAAGTTTAAGAATTTAAAACTAAAAAATACTCATAAAAATTAAAATATTTCGTTTATCAATGTTGAATTTCTATTACGTGAGGATTTTTCTTGAATAGGCTGAAAATTAAATTGTTTTTATGCAGAAGTCATGAGAAAATTATATAAAATGCATTATAAATATAAAGCTTAGCAACATGTTGCGCAACAAATTTTGAAACGATTTTCTCAAATCATTTGTTTATTAATTAAAGAAATATAGACTTCTCATATGAATGTATTGGAAATTTCCAAACGTCTATGATCAATGAAAAGGTTGGTCTTCACATCCCTTAATTGTGTGCCGTAATTTATCAAATCGGTTGTTTCCGTAATCTGAAGAAATATTAATACATCACTAACTATAATAAGTGTTTCGAAGTTAATTTGATAAACAAATGCCCACACTCAGTTCCTTATTGTATGAAATTATGTCTCGTCAACATGTGCTTGATGTTTGTTATTCAATTTTCTTTAGCTAGAGAATAATTTAATAATTTTGCACTTTTCATCGATGAATATTAATCAAAAAAAGAAAATAATTGTTTTAATGTCTTCCTTAATTGAATCTTTCTCTCTTTCACTTGTAAACATGTTTAGCCATATTTGCATGCCATTGTTTTGCCGCTTCAATAAACTTGCAACACCATTGAAGATGAAAAAGAAAAAAAAAACTTGCAAGTGTCTATTATAAATAATGGTGTTCATACATAATACAACAACATAATTTTATATAATTATGGTGATTTTAAAAATAAAAAAAAAATAATAAAATTGGAAAAATTACTAAAGATTTACAGCAACATTGAGCCGTGAAACTATAGAGTATAGATTGAAACTGTAAAAGTTTTAATTAATTTTCAAATATTATTCAAAGCCATTTATGTAAAAAAGAAAAAAAGATTTCATTAGGAATTTATATTATAAACAAACAAGTTACTGGCAACATTATGTCTAACATGAAATTGAAATTGATTTTTATTAAATGAAAACAATTTAGTTTTTAGAACGAATTAAATAATATTAATAATGAGGTGTAAACAATTTTACAGCTGCAACATTGTAGTGAAACATTTTTTACATTATTGATTAATTATATATGTTTCAGCAACATTTTGCAAAAAGAAAATTTAAAGGAGATTAAGTGGTGCTGATCGATAGAAAACTAATGAGAAAAATAAATCTTTAATAATATAAATTGAAAAATATGTTTATAAACATTTCTAGATACCTATTGTTGTGTGCTTAAATGTTACTGGTTTCAGCTGCAAATTTTGATTATCGATGATTTTTTTTTAAACATGCACTTAGCAACATGTTGCAAAGAAAGTTATGGCTCTCTTTAAACATATTGTTACGTTTTTACCTTTTAAAAACGTTAAAAATATGAGTTAGTAGATTGCAAATAAAATAAAAATAAATCTGTGTTTATTTTTCAATCAATTCTTTATTATCTGCACAACTTTTGTGCCACTGTTCGAACTTCTTCCACTTATACAATGATAACTTTCACAATATGTGCTTGTTCGTGATATTTCTCTGCTTACAACCTTTTTTGTAAGCAACAACAACACTTGTTAGTTATTCTTCTTTGCTCATAACCTTTTTTGTACGCACCACACTAACAACTGTTTTCTTCACGCAACTTGTCTGCACACAAGTCTGACTGAATTATAACTCGATCTCGTATCTTCACACACCATTGGTTGAATTCTCACTCAATTCAACGCGACGTCGTCACACGACTAACTTAACTCGAACTCCGAGAATAACGTGTCTTCATACACGGCTGACTGAATTCTAACTGAATCATCGTTGCTCGCTTTATCTTGCCTTTTATATCACTGGATCAACAGTGTGATGAATGCCCTTGAAGGATGATGACGACCTTCGGGAACAATCCAAAAATGTAAACAACTTGTTTCCATTTTTGTTGTTCGTGTATCTTGTTTACTTTCGTCCAGGCAGAGTTGTTGTTGTTTTGTTTGTTTGCCTTTCCGCTATATTTTTTTATACACGGACGTTGTTGCTATATTTTTATTTATTCATCGATCTTGTAAACAAGCCTGTTATTTTTGTTGTTATATGTTTACTCATTCGTTGATCACGTGAACAACTGCATTGTTTTGTTTTTGGAGCCTTTGTTTATCATTTTATGTGTGATCAAGTCCATTGCGTTGTTTTTGGAGGTTTTGCTTATTATTTTTAACAACACCATTTCCATTTTTAAAGTTTTTATATAAAGTTTTATAGTTTTGCCGCTAGGAAAAAATACATTCTGTTGCAATAAACCTCTGTATTTACAAACATTCATAAGCATATTGACAAGAAGTGTTGCTGCCGACTTTTGTATCAAATTTAACAAATTTGGTATGTAGGAGACCAACTAAGGTTCTCATGGCTATCATGCAGGCTTGTTGTGCATTAGGTATACCACCATACTTTCTGTAGAAAGTTTGTTTAACTTCTTCTATTCCACTCCTCTGAGACGAGTTACATCTGAAATATTGTCATTTCCAAAATATTGGGATCTTAAGTTTACAAAAGCTGGACAATGACGCAAAAAGTACTCCATTGTAATTAACATATTAATAGAGAAATAAATTGACAAAAGTTCCTTAAGGACTTTATAAACATAGCAACATGTTGCTAAGCCTCCAGTATGTTTAACAGGATTATTAGAAAATCTTTTTTTTTTAGAAAATACTCATGCATAGCCTCATCGATTATCACTACATATTGAGCCAAAGTTAGAAATTCTCATTACATTCTTTAGAAAATAATAAACATCGTTTTTAATTAATTAAAAACCTTTATCTTTGTCTCTATATTATGCGAATTAAACTTTCCCACTTTAATGTTGTGCAACAATTCTTCCACCCAAACGTATACTATTCTGTTCTTTTTTTTATCATAAATTTTGTTACCAAATTTCAATGCAAGTGAAGGGAAGCCCCCAAATAAAATACAGCAACCAAACGTCTTTGTTGCATAAGGTAAAAACCCATCAATATTCTTTAAATGTCGCAAATTAGAAGGCAATGTGCATTCAAAAAAAAAAAAAAACAATATCAACACAAAGAACCTTTAAAATTTTATTTAAATTTACAACAAAAACAAAAGCAGCAAACTAAATAAAAATAAATGAATCAATTCAACTTTTGCATACAAAAATGGAAGAAGAAAAAAATATTCAATTCCGAATTACAAATAAAATCACACGTCAATGGCAGCAACAAATAACGCAGAGCATGAGCAATGTGATCAATTTAATTCATTTATTTTTATTACAAACGTTTGTTTTAAAATTAAAAAAAAAAAAAACGACATCCACGTAAAGGTTAAATAACAAATTAAAAATCAACAGCAACAACAACAACATCAACAATTTAGAAACATTTCCGCAATTAAAAGCTCAGCTTAAATTTAAAGTGCAACATTTATTCTAAAATGTTCCCTATTGGAGATCCTCGTTTTATGAAAGAAAAAAACAAATAAAAAATAAAAACTTAAATTAAAAAAAACTTTTTTTTTAATTAAATTTTTAAGCCCAACACCCTTGTGTTGTTAATATAGTGGGTTTCCGATTTAAATAAAATTCTATAGGCTTAGCACGATTTTCAGCCATAAACTCAAGCAAGCAAACAAATGCTCAAAAAACATGAACCTACTACTCCTGGTGATACCCGATACAAAAAAAAAAACAAAAAAAAAACAATTCTTATTGCAATTGATTCCAACTAAAAAATGTATGACTTTGGCTTCTTCTTCTTCTCATATAAAAAAGAAAACCAAAAAAATTATTCTTTGCGTAGTTCTTCTCCTACTTCTTCTGCAACTATTTTGTGGTTGTGTGTTGTGTTGCTGGTATTTTATAGTCAAAGACGTGACAAGGGTTTTAAACACGTACTAAAAATGGAGTTTCAAAAAAAAAAAAAAGACAAAATAACAACAACAAAAGTTAAAATCCAATGTTCAATGTCTATGTACACGTATGAGTGTAACTAAACGTTGGTGTTTACGAAGACTAAAATGTCCCTGATATGGTCTTCTGCATAAACTTTAGCAATGCTATTGCTATCATAGCTAAGGTATAAAATGTTGCCTACAAAGGAAAATATAAGCACAACAATAACAACAACAAAAAAACGAAAAAACCAAAATCAGTTAAAGACTAAAGTGTCAAATGAGTTTTCTAGGCTTTAACAACAAAATACACTGAGAAAAAATTAATTTCACCCCTTGCTCACTCGGCAACATGTTGCTCTCAGTTAAGGACAATTTTAAAAGAAAATAAAATGCTTGTATATAACGAACGATTTAAAAGGAAACATATTTTTTTGCTGCAACATGTTGCTGGGAACTGTTTTATAAGAAAATTTATGGTGTTTTCTTTTCTACAAAGAAAATGTCACCCTCTTGCAAGGTACATTAAAATATTGCTGACCAACCCTGTTGTAATGTAATTTTTGATTTGAGAAGAACAAAACACAAATTTTAAAAAAGAGTATGCCCTGTGTTTACCACTTATTAAGAAAATTAATGAGGAAATGCCAATTTGTTCAAAAGATGACGAAGATGAATCTAATAATTGATTTATTTTAATTTTCGCAAATAAAATATAAAATATGTTGTATTTTTTGATTTGTTTTCAATAAAATCTGTAAATATGAAAGAGGTGTTGCCAGATCGCTAATTGTTCGATTTAATTTTTTGAGCACTTTTTTATAATCAAAAAAAATTGTTAACACTGTTCTAACACTGAATACAATTTTTTTTTATATTACTGACCATGTAGCTTTAATAATGTAATGTTACTCCACAAAACAATGAAAAAATTAGCTTCAAAATTGGATAACGATACAAAAAGTCATCTGCTTTACAGGGCATTATCAGCACTCTCGATTTATACAGGGCATAAAATGCAATGCCCTCCACCCTTTTAGAGGGCGAAACATTTTTAAGAAACAAACACAAAATTGCATTTTTTTTAAATAAAATGCACATTTTTTGGTAGAAAAGAAAACACCATTACACTAAAACTTTGATAATAGAGAAAATTAATATTTTATAAAATAATTTAGTACAAAAGAAAATGTATCTTTCAGCAATATGTTGTCAGAAACAAGACACAACTTTAACAGAAATATATTAACACCATTTACCTAGAAACAATGAATTATTTACGAGTAAATAATTTCATTTTTGTGAAAAATGAAAATTTAAGGCAACATATTATTTCAGCAACATGTTGCCAGAAACAAGACACAACTTTAACAGAAATATGTTGACACCATTTTCCTATAAACAATGAATTATTTACGAGTAAATAATTTCATTTTTGTGAAAAATGAAAATTTAAGGCAACATATTATTTCAGCAATATGTTGCCAGAAATAAGACACAACTTTAACAGAAATATATTAACACCATTTACCTAGAAACAATGAATTATTTACGAGTAAATAATTTAATTTTTGTGAAAAATGAAAATTTAAGGCAACATGTTGCAAGAAAGTAGTAAATTACAATATATCGTTCTTAACATATTCCAGTGATGACAACATGTTGCTCGATGTAAAACACAATCTATAATGTTAATCAAAAGACGTGAAAAACATTTAAAATCTTCTAAAATTACGTTCCCTCATTTCTTTCTTTTCAGCAACATGTTGCTACAATATGTTAAAATTAAATTTAGGGTTAAAAATATTATTTCCAACTATTGTGATTATGATTCTGATTTTTTGTAAGTGTAAATAATTATTGCCATTATTAAGAACTAAAACCTCCAATTAGAGTAAAAGGTTGATGAGATTTGTAACTTGAAAATTTTCCTACATACATATTCCTCTTTTTTTCCACAACATTATTGTTATTGTTGAGCAACAGCAATAATAATAATAAAAAAAAAAAAACTTTAACCAAATCTAAGTTAACGAAACCAAAACGAATTCACTATAAATGCCAAGTTTGTAGAAAAACAAATACCAGGGTGTTCTTTAAGAAACCAAAACAAAAAAAGACAAAAATCTAATGAATATTGCAAGAGTTTTAAACGAATTTAGAATACCCTACATTATTAAGAACAAAAAACTTAAGGATTTTGTTTCTCTTTGTTTACCCTGTGTCCAAATCCAATAAGTCTTACATGAGTAACCATAATGCAATGTCTAGTAATCGTACTGATCGATGGACACGGTGTGAAAAAGCAATTTAAAACCATAAAAATGTTGCAGGAATAATGTACATTAACATGTGGAGTACATAACAACTCTTTAGCAGTACTTTCACATAGTACTTTTACTATCCTGGGCTGGTCTTTTTCCTCAGCTTCTCTGACTCCAGTAATCAAGTTTTTCAGTTAAATAGATATTAAATCCACTGCACTATCTTCAGATGATAGAATTGCTATCTGTGATTGCATGTAGTCGCCGTAGTCCAGTGGGTAGTGTGTTGGCTTATTAGACGTAAAGCCCGGGTTCGTACCCCAGGCCAGGCATCAAAACGAAATATAAAAAAATATTTCTTCGGCGACTGCCGCTCAGCAGATTTCTGGCAAAAACTCTGAGAGCAAATGAAATTACCATCCAGAGCTTCTCAAAAATCTGTCGTTCGGAGTCGACTTTAAACTGTAGGTCCCGCCACTCATGTATAAAATTAACTCACACAACATAAGTGGCGTGGGGAGCTAGGTCGAAATTTTCATTGAAGGGTTGTAATGACCAATTATGTATGTATGATTGCATAGAAAGAGCGCACTCTGAGTAAATTGAGTTTGTAATTAATTGAGGTGTAGTGTGAGGATCTCTTCTTACTTACCTAGTCGGTCATTACAACACTTTAGTCGGGATTACGATCTAGTTTCTCACAGCAGCCATGTTGTGTGGGTTAATTTTATCCATAAGTGGCTGGATCTACAGTTTGAAGTCGTCCCTAAACGGCAGATTATTGGAAACGTTTCATGGCAATTTGATTTACCTCTCAGAGTTTTTTTTACCAGAATATTGTGAAGAGAAAGCCGTCGAAAGAAATATTTTTTTCAAAGCAAAGCTGATGAACTTGCCAGGCGGGGCACGACCATCGAACTCTCCGATGAGTTCTCGAATTTGGGCATCCCTATGAGAACCTGCAAGCTCATAATTGATAATGCGATCGTCGATTCCGTCAACGACAGGTGGGCGGCCTCGGACACGGGTAGAACGGCTCGTAAAATCTGGCCAAGGCTGGATGATGGGCGCACATTGAGTCTACTTAAACTCCAAAGAGGCGCGCTCAGTGTAGTTGTCGGTGTCATTACGGGGCATTGCATTATGGGTACGCATGCGAGGCGCATTGGTCTTGGACACCTTGCTAACGACTTCTGCAGAAGCTGCAGAGATGAGGAAGAAGAGGAGACAGTCACTCACCTGCTGGGTACATGCCCGGCTCTTTGCCAAAGGAGAAGAAAGTACTTGGGTACTTACTACATGGATGATCTGGAGGAACTGTCAAGGATTAACATTGGCAGCCTATATCGCTTCATCAGGAGCTCCGAGTGGTTTCGAGAATAGGGGATAGTGAATAACTGTGGTAGCACAATGCGCCCATTGCGGCCTAAATGAGTCCGTCTAAAATTTCTTTTCTAGGATGGGCAGCCACCTCTACCTACCTACCTATCTTCGTTTTGTTCGAGATGTCTGGGCTGGGGTTTGAAACACGGCCTCACGTCTAATAAGCCAACATGCTACTTCGTAGACTACGGCGACTTTGACTCCTAACTCCTAATCTAACTTACGAATTGCTTCTGCTCGCCTCTTCTCCGTAAACGTAAGGGTTCTTCAGAGGCGAAGTCGTGTGTTGGTTTATTAGACGTGAGGCCCCAGGTCAGACATCAAAACGAAGTATGAAAAAATATTTCTTCGGCCACGTTTTTTCAGTAGATTTTTGGCATAAACTCTGTGAGAAAATCTGTCGTTCAGAGTCGACTTTAAACTCTAGGTCCCGCCACTCATGTATAAAATTAACACACACAACATAAGTGGTGTGAGAACCCCACTGATTGAAGGATTGAAATGACCAATTATGTATGTATTAGGGATGCCAATCGGGAAATCCCGAATCTCGAAACTTTGAAAACTTGTCCCGGGGTTTTTCGGGATTTTCGGGATTGTGAATTCATATGTACTTTGACTTTGTAAGAGGTCCTGAAAAAAATTCTATATCACTCGACTTCGATAATAGCATCTCAGATGAGGAGAACCCTACTTCCATTGCTACAAAGTTATTTGATGCCATTGAAGAATGCAAAAGCCCTATAAAATCAATTAATAGATTTACTAATTTAGATACTCAACGGTCCAAAGAAATAGATTTATTTACATAAGGAGGTGGTACCTCTACCAAGTATTTACAAGCTGCATATAGCTATCTTGGAACTATTTTACCAACGAGTGTTGATTGCGAGAAGTGTTTTTCAACGGCAGCGTATGTTGACAATAAAATACGTTCAAGGCTATCAGATCACATTAGAGATGAGCGATATTTTCAAAACTGTGATTTAATCACGGTGATTGATAATTCACTGGTAACTACAGTGATTGAAATTGCCAAATAACAGTTACTAATAATGTCGTTCTTTCAAAATTGTTACATACTCAAATTTATTTCATTTTATTTTGAACGTGGCAGAATTACTCGTAGATGATGCTGATTATTTACTTTTGTCTTTTATACATGAACTTTCTGTGAAACTTAATTGTCAAACTTCGTATTAAAAAAAAAATTACATTAAAAATAATAACATTGATGACACCACTTTGATTTTGTTTAGTAGTCTTTTCGTAGTATGTATCAGAGATCAGCAATGAATCGTTTTTCCGCTACTCATAAGCACTCATGCAATTTAGGGTATGAGTGAATCAACAGAATTGAAATTCAACTACTCTGATTCATTCGTACTCGCTACAGCATTGATTTATAAGTATAGGTTACAATGAGTATGAGTACAACGTTGACATCAAACTCACAACATTCGAAATGTGTTTGATTCATACGCCTACTCATTCTGATTCATAAATTTAGAAAAATACTTATAATACTTATAAGTGATTCGAGTGGCTCGAATCATTCATCAAAATTTACACTGTAAATGTTAAGTAGAGACGAGTCAAAGTCAATAACATCATGCGTATTGTTAAGTATGAATACGACGAGTACTTCCAACTTTGAGTATGAATAGTATGAGTATCATATTAAAATAAGTATGAATGCGTATAAGTTTTAGAAATAATAAGTATGACTCGAATCTACTCATCGTTTTAAATACTCGTTGCTAATCTCTGGTATGTATCTAGTTGTCTCTTTCTTACGACATAATAAAATAAGTTATTGTCATTATTGTATTATTGGAATACTGTGATCACAATCACTGTTTTAAAGAACAGTGATTAACAAATCACGTTCACTGAGAACAACGTTCTTTAAAAATCACTGGATCGCTCATCTCTAGATCACATGTTAGATGCTTTAATCTTTTTAAAAAATTATTTAAAACAATAATATACTTATTTTGGAAATAATTTTCTTAAAACTAATGCATTTGCATATGTACGAATAATTTTTATTTTTGTTAATTTAAGCTTTTTTGTTACTTTTTGTTTTGTTTTCTTATATATTTTATTTTTATAGGCATATAGTTCTGATATAATTGGAATATAAATGAAATTGTTAACAAAATATATTTCTTTCATTTTTATTATTAAGAGAAAATCGCGAAATCCTGGGATTTTTCGGGATTTTTGGATCCCGAATTATCCCGAAATATTACGAAATTCCGAATCCCGGGATTTTTAAAAATCAATCCCGTTTGGCATCCCTAGTATGTATGTATTCAGAGGCTTAATGAATAAATTATTTGGCGGAAAATTGAAGCCTCTTCAGTTTTAAAATTTCAATAAATTGCTTTACTAGACCACGAAGTCTCTTAGAAATAAAAAAAAAAAATTTTTTTTAAATTGTTTTCTAAATTTTTAGTATCAAAAACCGTTGAATAGAATTCTATGCAGAGTGAGGTAAGTGCGGTAATAAGAATACGTGGTACATTTCAGGTACTAATATTTTCATTTGCTCCATTCAAAGTATGTCTTTTGGTACCAAATATCTTACCAAATCATTTCATTTAATAAATTATTTAATTGCCACTTGGAAAAGGAACAAATAATTTCTCTTAAATGGTTAAGAAGCTCTGTTACATTTGCTTCAATGAACTCAAAAAACAAATCCAACACCCACCACATTTCGTAGGGTTTAATGACGTTGTGGTACTTTTTTTTTGTCTGATTTTCTTGTTGTAAAAAAAAAAGTATTGTTGTTGTATTTATTTTTTATTTAAATCTTATAGTGTTTGTTTTTATTGTTGTTTCTTAAAGTGTTATGACTGTAAAGTTTAGGCCGTTTGCTGTTGTTGTTTTTATCCAACATATGTGTGTGTGTGTGTGTGTGTGTGTGTGTGTAAGAAAAATAACAAAAAAAATTTTTGTGGTTTTTGCCAAGTTTTTCACAATGTCAACAACCTCGTTGGTTATAAACCGTTTGTTGTTGCTGTTAGTTATTGTTGTTGATGGTTGTTGCTGGTTGTTGTTTCTTTTTAACTGGTTACCATATGCACATTATTGGGTATTTTGATTGTCATTATTTTATTTTTTCTTCTTTTGTTTTTGTTTTTATTTTTATTTTTATTTTCAGTTTTTTTTTTATAAAAAAAAACCAAGATTATGTATACAAACATTATGTATTTGGTAGATTGTTTTATACACTCAATGTTGTTGTTATTGTTTTGTTTAAAGTTATTTTTAAACATTCTTTTTTTTTGTTGTTTTGTTTTGTTTTGTTCTCTACTCGAACTGTATGTGTGTCAGTTTATATGCGCCGCCATTTGCTGCCACATAGAATGTCAGTTATGGAATCCGAAATGTGTCTCCCATGTGTCTTTCCATTTATCAAACTCGTATTCTAAATACGTGAACTTTTAATGGTTAGTTGTTGTACCTTGTTCGCATAGGCGTTATGTCGTTATGTTTGTCGTTATTCAACTTCTTTTTGTTTTTATTTTTATTTTTATTTCTGTTTTTTTTTTTTTTTTTGTTCTTTCTATGTCGCTATACAGTTTTTGGCTATCAAAATCACCAATAAAACAAAAAATACCCTCAATTTAAGTATGTATGTGGTATATGGGTCATTAGTTTATAACTGAACGATACTATATTGGGGTACCATTTAAAGCTAAAGAACACTTTAAATACGTATTTAAGGCCTTTTAAATTTAGTCAAACGTTCTTATTACCAATTTAGCAATAATTTTACGAATAGAAATTCAGGTTAATAGCCAAAGAAATGGATTTTGAAGTCTAAAAAAATTATAAAATTTTTAAGTTTAAATAAATCATATCATATCAATCAGAAGGTATGTACATATTTAAACACAAAATCTGATATATTTTTATGTCTCTATTTACGTAAAACATCCAAAAACATGTTAAAGTTTTCTTATTTATTTAAAATTTATATTTTCTCTGTTTTTAGTATTTTTAAACAAATTTGGTACATTTTAAAAAATTTGGTACTTTTAAAAAAAATTTGTACTTTTTAAAAAGTACTATTTATGTATTAAACAGAAATTATTATGATAAAGAATATGTTTCACTAGGGAAAAATACATATTGGAAAGAAGAGGGAATTTGAGATATCATAGCCACCAAAGTCCCAATATCTTACCCACGAATCATTTTAAAATCAAAAAAAGTGCTTCAAATTGACTTAACCCTTTTGAAACGAAATGTCCATGCAACAAACTCCTAATATTTATACATACATCGTTCTAGGTTCAAGTACACAACAGATATCTAAAAACGTAGAACTTCTGCTTAAATCTTTCAAGATCTTAAAATTAAATTCCAAAGTGACCTTCGACCTTTCTACCTATTTTCGTAAGTGGTAACTGACACCACAGTAGTACAAAATTATAGCACAAAATCTTGATTAAACAATTGCCCCCCCGTTGAGTGTAAAATACGAACAACTGTCCCACTATGAGACTCGTATAAGACCCCAAATCTTACGGCTTATTAGCTACTGAACTGTTTATTTATTTATGTATTTATTTATTAATTACAATACAAATACAAATTATATTTAATTATATACGAGCTGAGTAACTTCGACCACGTGCTCGGTGTAGTGTCACAGACCAGAGTCTCTGGTGGGAATCGAACCTACGACCCTCACGCTAATAGTCTAGCACACTACCCACTAGAGTACCAGGGCACTCCTGAACTGTTTATTAATCTCAGTTCGTTTCTAAACGAGTAGACGACTGTCTAATACAGCGTAATAACATCAATAGCTTGTGAGCAGTTTGGGCATCATGATCTTAATTACTTTGAATCAAACAGAAGTTCAATTAAAGTCAAAATACTATCTTAACACCTTAACGCTAGATAAGGTAATTCACAGAGGGCCTTCTAGAATTTCACATTGCAACCTTAAACACACCCAATAACACACTTAAATATCCTTTAGAACCCTGAAGGCCCCTTGACTTAAATTGAAGTTCTCAAGAGATTCATCAAGAAAGATTTGCTATTTCTTTATAAGTCTTCTCGCAATCGTCCCTATTAGAAAATGAATAGTAATCATCTAGTAAATCGTTTTTAAATAGTTTCGATAAATATTTCCCAGAGTAGATGGTTGTCCATTATTATAATGGTTTCAAATCTGTCATCGTAGTCCAGTAGGTATAGGGTTAGCTTATTAAATACGAGCCAATAATAACTCTGGAGTATCATGATTCAAGCAAATTTCTTGAGCCACTTGGCTTGTGACTATTGTTCTTAATACACAATTAATTTTAACTTCAAACCAGGATTGCGTGATGGATATTCTTGGGTCTGTTCGTAAATGCATCACTACGCTGCATAATATGATTATTTTGCGCTCACACTGCTAATCACACGTTGCTGATGCTTATTTTTGCGGATTTATTTGTTTGTATTTAAGACCGAACAAACATTGCAGAAATGGAAAAAAATAGTAAAATAAATAAGAATAAATAATAAAAAAATATAAAATGTTTGTTTCAGGGGTCGCCGTGGTCTAGTAGGTAGTGTGCTGGCTTATTAGACGTAAAAGCCAGGGTTCGAGTCCCAGGCCAGACATCAAAAAATAAAAAAAAATACAAAAAGTATTTTTTCGGCGATTTCTTCTCAGTTTCTCAAAAAATCTGTCGTTCGGAGTCGACTTTAAACTGTAGGTCCCGCCAATTATGCATAAAATTAACACACACAACATAAGTGGTGTGAGAAACTGCGGGCTTCTTGGGGACGATTGCCTGTAGACTGTCTAATGGTGAAGGTTTAGCACTGGCCATTTTATAGTCACCTAGCAGCAAATCGTTTCCTTGCCGTTCGCATCTTCCCCCTTTCCACCTTTCCTAAAAAACCTGCACAATGCACTGCATGAATAGGGGCCATCCCCTGAGTGCTGGTTTCATAAAAAAAAAGAAAAAAAAATTCTCACTCATTCAATGCATCAGCCATTTTTATGATTAGTGTTTTCTGTTTATTTGCACACAATATGATTTAATGTTGCATTTACGAACATTTGACAGCTGCAGTGCTGCCAAGGTTTGCATTTATGAACATAATGCGCATAATATGCAGCGCAGTGATGCATTTACGAACAGGCCCCTTAATAGTAGGTTTGCCAATGCTAGCCCGTCAAAGACTAGATTACTTTCAATGACAACGTGCTCATGCATCTAGGCTAGCGTCGAAATATTTTATTATGTTTCGCCATCCCATTTACAGAGGCCCAATATTTTCCAACCAGAAAACAAGTCGTGTAAACTCTGCCTAATGTCCAAAAACTTTTTGACTTTCACTCTATAGAAGTCCCAAGATGCCGGCCTTAACCAGTTTGCATCTCAATAAGTAAAGGATACTTTGGCTCGAAGAACACTCCACCCTTATCAAAAAGCTTATGCATGCCTTTAGTCAGGATAACGACCTAGTTTCTCACACTACTTATGTTGTGTGCGTTAATTTTTATACATGAGTGGCGAGACAACTACAGTTTAAAGTCGACTCCGAACGACAGAATTTTGAGAAACTTTTCATGGCAATTTTATTTTATTTACTCCCAGAGTTTTTGCCAGAAATCTGCTGAGAGTAAGTCGCCGAAGAAATATTTTTTTTTCATATCTCGTTTAGTTGGATATGGGGTTTGAACCGAGGACTCATACTACCTACTAGTCCACGGCGACTTTAGCAAAAAGTTTATCCTTTTACTTAATCTTCTGATGTGTAATTCACCCCCTAATCTAGATCTCTATCTAAAGAGATTTCTATTATTTTAAGCCCCCTTCGAGATATAGTTTTTAGCTAGATACCATTGATTGATTTTGATAGAGACACTACTGTTGAACATAGAGGCACAATGACAATAGACTGTATTTTTGTTTCATTTATTATTGGGCCTGAAGAGTGTCACAAGCACTTTTCCTACTCTTCTCAAGAGAATGCCAAAAATCACGCAAAATATTTCTAAACTACCTTCAGAAGTGTTTTAAATTAGGAGATCGTTATAGGCTTGTGATATTAACATTCTTAAGCTCCTTTGGGCAATAGAACCTTATGATCATAACGAAATATTTTGTCATGAAGAAGGCACAAAGTCGGTTAACATAATTGCCGAACAAGTATGCTTTTCACAAAGCGGCACTTTGTTTTGTGATGCTAAAAGCATTTAAGAATTTTAATTTTTTATTTCATTTTCTTTATTTCCAATCTATTTAAATAAAAAAAAATTCTAATTTTCTGCTCTATGAAGTGAAAAGTTGTGGCTCAAGTAGAATGAATAAATGAATGAATGAACGGAGAGCAAAAGTGGTTTACGGCTGTCAATTGCATATGTAAACATTGTGATAAATTGAATTGATGCACCACAGCGACCAACAACAAAAATAAAATGTTGCAAACAAAACTAAAACATGCAACAAAATTAATAACAATAATAAAGATAAGAAGAAGAGAGGAAGAAGGAAAAAAAAACAATCCTAACCTAAACATCCTTACAATGATGATGAAAACAGATGCTGATGAATGTTTAGAAACAAGTTGATGTTGATGCTGATGTTTAAGGCCAATTATAAGGGTTTAATGATATTGTTGTTGTTGTTGTTGTTGTTATTGGCTTCAACTTAACTAGAAAATTGAATGGTTAAGAATAAACCACAAACATCTCCAATAACAACAACAACAACAATAATATATTACAAAATATCTTGAAGTAAAGACCATAAAAGAACACGAGCCCAATCTCAAGAATCACTTTAAAAAAATATGAAAACACTGGCATTGCTAATGATCATCAACACCATGAGTATTAATATCAGCATCCATAAAACATCATAATGATGTTGTCGTTAACAAATGAAACTCTGGTGATGAGGTGAAAAGCTGAACAATAAGAAGACAGGGACCACCAGCCAATATTATATTACCTTGAACAAGCTGCGCTGGACTGGACTGAACTTAACTTAAATCGTAACTCATAACTGAACGTAATAACTGAAGTGATGCCTGCCCGGTTGTAAGTGTGTGTGTGTGTGTGTGTGTGTTGAAATTAAAAACCGCCAAAGATGTGTTGAGGATGCATGGTGGTGGAGTTTGGAATTGGAATTGGTTGAGGTCTTGTCATGAGGTTTGTTTTTAATATTCAATGACATGCTAAATATGGACAAATTAACATCGTGAATTTCTTATTCTTCTTCTTCGTCATCATCATTTTTCCACATTTAAATGATCTTTCGCATGAATAAAGTAAAGAACGTTTTTTTTTTTTTCGTTCTTATCTCATGGCAAAAGACAAAGAAATGAAACCTTACGAACACAGTTCCTTTGGTTGTAATCGATAATACTATAACTGGATGGGAAGATATATTTGATTCAGAGATCAGCAATGAATCGTATTTTCGCTACTCATAGGTACTTGTAAAATTTTGAGTATGAGTGAGTCAAGAGTATTAAAATTCAACTACTCTGATTCATTCGTACTCGCTACAACATTGATTTATAAGTATAGGTTACAATGAGTATGAGTACAACGTTGACATCAAACTCATAAAATTCGATTCATTGTTTAAATCATACGCTTACTCATTCAGATTCATAAATTTAAAAAAATACTTATAATACTTACGAATGATTCGAGTCACTCGAATCATTCATCAAAATTTGCAGTAGTAGTTATTGTTGCATTTACAAAAGAAGAGAAAAGAAAAGACAAAGACAGCAAGCAAAGCACACACACAACCTTCTAGCGAGTATTGTCGTGTTCGTACTTGAATCATACTTATTTTGTGCTTCGTGTATATGTTGAATCATGGAGAGTCGAAATCAACAACATCATGCGTATTGTTAAGTATTAGTACGATGAGTATTTCTAACTTTGAATATGAGTAGTATGAGTATGATATTAAAATAAGTATGAATGCGTATAAGTAGCTGAAATTATAAGTATGACTCGAATCTACTCATCGTTTTAAATACTCGTTGCTGATCTCTGATTTGATTCGTGTAGGAGTTTGTTAACAGTCGTTCTTTATTAAAAGTTTTTAGGCTCAGCAGCAATGAGTATTCAAAAAATAAGTAGAGTCGCATCATATTCATAATTTCTTCATATCATACTCATAATTTCATTCATACTTATTTTAATATCATGGAACCTCTACTCATATTCAAAGTTTAAAGTACTCATCATATTCATACTTAACAACACGTATGATGTTGTTAATTTCGACTCTCCATGACTCAACATATATGTACAATAATCACAAAATAAGTATGATTCGCTTACGAACACAAAAAATACTTACTAGAAGGTTTTGCGTTTGCTGTGCTTGCTGCTGTCTTTTTTGCCTATGTGTCTTTTTTTTTTTTTTGTAAATGCAACAACAACTAAGACGAGTCACTCAAATCATTTATAAGTATTATAATTATTTTTCTAAAGTTATGAATCTGAATGAGTAGCCTACTCAAACATATTTCGAATGGTATGAGTTTGATGTCAACGTTGTACGCATACTCATTGCAATCTGTACTTATAAATCAACGTTGTAGTGAGTACGTATGTGAATCAGAGTACATAGCTAAATTTCAATATTGTTGACTCACTTATATTCAAAATTTCAAGAGTGCTTATGAGTAGCGAAAAAACAATTCATTGCTGATCTCTGGTGTACATAGCATGAACGTTCAAATGCCTATCTATGACATCCTTTCTTTCCTTTGCTTATTAAAAACATCCAAACTTTCCTGATATAAAACTATCTTCCAAATAAATCCCTGACCCAAAATTACTGTCTTTTCGAATCCAATTATTCACTTTATACTCTACCTTCTAGTCTAGTACCACACAATCAGCACATAACAATCAGAGATCAGCAATGAATCGTATTTTCGCTACTCATAGGTACTTATGAAATTTTGAGTATGAGTGAGTCAAGAGTATTAAAATTCAACTACTCTGATTCATTCTTACTCGCTACAACATTGATTTATAAGTATAGGTTGCAATGAGTATGAGTACAACGTTGACATCAAACTCACAACATTCGATTCATTGTTTAATTCATACGCCTACTCATTCAGATTCATAAATTTAGAAAAATACTTATAATACTTACGAATGATTCGAGTCACTCGAATCATTCATCAAAATTTACAGTAGTAGTTATTGTTGCATTTACAAAAGAAGAGAAAAGAAAAGACAAAGATAGCCAGCAAAGCACACACACAACCTTCTAGCGAGTATTGTGGTGTTCGTACTCGAATCATACTTATTTTGTGCTTCGTGTATATGTTGAATCATGGAGAGTTGAAATCAACAACATCGTGCGTATTGTTAAGTATGAGTACGATGAGTATTTCTAACTTTGAGTATGAGTAGTATGAGTATGATATTAAAATAAGTATGAATGCGTATAAGTAGCTGAAATTATAAGTATGACTCGAAATTACTCATCGTTTTGAATACTCGTTGCTGATCTCTGATAACAATCCCCTGTATAGGTTTTTCACATGGATTATCATAAAACAAGCCTCCTTAATGACATCACTGCATATCCGTAGTCATGAGACCAATCTCCCGAGTTGTATTGAGCATACCATCCAGTTTGTTTCATTTTGTAACCACTATTCCCAGTTATACTATACAGTGCCTCTCGCCTGCTGTGATTGTAATCTTTTATCTTAAAATCACCATCTTCAAAATAATGATTTACGTGAGTATAATTTAGTGAAGCGCCTCAACGAAAGTGTTTCTTTTCACTGCCTGCTGGCTGGCTAGCCTACACAGTGGCAGTGGCATCAAATAGATGCCAAAGAATAGATTCATTCGATGACTTAAAACGGAAATGATGAAAGTTTTACACTTTCTTTGTGCAAAATAGACACGCAAAACTAGAAAAAAAAAACAAAAACAACAATAACAACAACAATTTCTTAATTTTTTTCTCTTTTTTTTCAAGAAAGTCTTCTACTACTTCTACTGCTTGCAGCAGTGCTGGCTACAAGTGCAGTAACCAACAACAAGTTTTTTTAAAACTGCGTGTCTCTTTCTACAAAAACCATGATTGTCATAAATTTTGCTCTAAAAACAAAAACAACAACAGCTATTGCAGCAAATACTTACAACAAAAAGTAAGAAAGTAAGATAATCAAGGCATTTTAACAGCAGATGCGTTAGCCAAGCATCAACCAACTAATGTTGCGGCTCTAAGAAGTATCTCTAGAAGCAGATTTTCCTTTCTTTCACTTCCCCCACTTCACTTAAATGCATTAAATCGTGCTACTTTTAATCTGTTTTTCCATTTTTTTCCATTTTTTTTTTGATTTATTTTTATTATTATTTTTTGAAATATTTTTTCCTTTTTTTCCAATTTTTTTTTTTATTTCTAAAGAAACCAGTTCAGGAAGTTTTGTTTTGTTTTCATTTTTTTTTTTTTTATCAACGCCAGCCAACCGCCAATATTGTATGGCTTGGCATGGCTTACCCCATAAGCATGGCGTGAAATTGCATTGCATCGCATGCCATGACATGTTATGGCATAGAAAATTAATTGGTTCCAAAACTTTGTTGGATTTACTTTAAGTGTTTGACCGTATTATACTCCGTTAATATTTTTTTTTTTTTTTTATTTAAAATTATTATGCTTTTCTTCCTCTGCTGCTGTTGTTGTTGTTGTTGTTGTGGAAATATCTACAAAGACGACAAAGAAAGTACACGCAAAGTGACATAAATATTGTCGGCATAATTAAATGTTATGACAACTTGACATGATACATTTTTTGATGAGTACATTTGATGTGTAGATTAAAATTTTTTATTAAGTTTAAGTTAAAAAGAACATTTCTCTTCCTCTTTTTGACTGGCAAACTGCTAACAAAGGTGGCTTACTTAGTTCCAAGTAGTTGGTACTCATCAGAGATCAGCAACGAGTATTCAAAACGATGAGTAGATTCGAGTCATACTTATAATTTCAGCTACTTATACGCATTCATACTTATTTTAATATCATACTCATACTACTCATATTCAAAGTTAGAAATACTCATCGTACTCATACTTAACAATACGCACGATGTTGTTGATTTCGACTCTCCATGATTCAACATATACACGAAGCACAAAATAAGTATGATTCGAGTACGAACACCACAATACTCGCTAGAAGGTTGTGTGTGCGCTTTGCTTGCTGTCTTTGTCTTTTCTTTTCTCTTCTTTTGTAAATGCAACAATAACTACTACTGTAAATTTTGATGAATGATTCGAGTGACTCGAATCATTCGTAAGTATTATAAGTATTTTTCTAAATTTATGAATCTGAATGAGTAGGCGTATGAATCAAACAATGAATCGAATGTTGTGAGTTTGATGTCAACGTTGTTCTCATACTCATTGCAACCTATACTTATAAATCAATGTTGTAGCGAGTACGAATGAATCAGAGTAGTTGAATTTTAATACTCTTGACTCACTCATACTCAAAATTTCATAAGTACCTATGAGTAGCGAAAATATGATTCATTGCTGATCTCCGGTACTCATACAACTTACACGTACGGTACTAAACCAGATCGAACTTATGAATTTCTTGTCAAGCTTCAAGCTCAAGTGTACGTTTAAGTATTCCATAACACTGGCGTTTAATTCAAGCTGAATTTGACAGCTGGTATGGGTTATGTAGGCTTTAAGGACGACTGTGATTTGGGGTTTATTCACGCACTTCCGACTTAAGGAAACCTCACAAAAGAAAAAGTCTAACGAGTTTCAACTCCCTAGTAAGATGGTTGGCTATCATATATCCTACACGTAACAGACTGAAGCAGACGTACTGTGTGAATTTTTGTCATAGTTCAGGCTAAAGTTTAGGCTTTAGGTACAGCTTTGGAAATTTTTAATTGGAACTCCTATAGACCCAGTGGAAAGCTTCTAACATAGGGTCTCTTTTAATCCCTTCTTGTTTTCAAATTTTTATTCCTTTTAAGGATCTATTGACGCAGTTATGTGTGCAGCATAACATCGTTCAAATATCCGCCACAGCATCTCTGCGTAAAGCACATATAAAATCTAAAATCTTCCATGACTCTAGCGCATAAATTGGGGTGAATTTGACCAATAGCATGGCTTATATTGGCCTTGAGCACCATTGTGGTTTGTGGCTTATTCGCATACACCTGTGACTAAATAAAACCGAACAAGAAGGAGTCTAACGAGTTCAAATCGCATGATCTTGGTCTCCAGTTCACATCATTGCCATGCGAGATGACCATTTCATCAAATCACTCGTCCAAAATATCCATTTTCTCATGAGCTGTGTGGCGAATAGCGGCGTTCAAATGCAGTTTGTGTCCAAATTTTCCGGTTCAGGAAAGAAGTTGGTAATGATCGGCGTATAGTGTATACCATTGACAGTGTTGGCCTAGCCAACGTCATTCCCAAAGAAATATGAACCAATAACACCGCCAGTTAAAAAAATCACACCAAACTGTGGCCTCTTTGGGATGCATTCGACGCTCCTGGATTTTGTATGGATTGGTATCGTTTCAAGTTCAACAATTTAATTTGTTTACGTATCCATTCATAAAGAAATGGGCCTAACCGCTGAAGATGATTTTTGAATGAAAATAAGGGTCAGCAAACAATTGCTCCAGAGCCCATTCAGTGACCACACGTAGTTATCTATGGTCACTCAAGGTGACTTGACAAAGCAAACTGAAAAACTGGCAACTAATTTAACAGATGCAAACGTCAAAATTCAGAATTCCTTGTTTAAAGATCCTATAGTGGGGCTATACTGAGATACATAATGTGATAAGCACAGAACAGACACAGAGAGATTTAAATGGAATTGCGGACAGAGCTAGATCAACTTTTGATGTTTCGAAAAGTAAAAATATTTCGAAGAGATACCATTACTACCTGAAAGTTAAAGTGATTGCTTCTGCGCCAAAGCAAAAGAACTATTGTCATACTATTACGTTTGAATTTACACTGAAAGCTTGAGTTAAAGATTAGAGAATGCGATTCATCTAGAAGAAAACTGTGTATAATCTCTTACGCAGGTTTTACTGGTAATCGTTAATTCGCTTTTAATTTCAGATTGACCTCTTGGTCCTGACATACAATGAGCGTCAAAAGAAACTGTACACTAAGGATAAAATTCTAAAAGTCACCAAACTAAACTTTTACCACTTAAGGAGAGTGCCCGTAAAAATTTGAGAATATTTCGAAAGTTTTTATAATTTTTTGTTTGTTACAATTTTAAAAACAATTTTAAAAACTGAGAATGGTATTGTTACGAAAATGGAAATGGTGTTGTTAAAATAATAAGCAAAAGCTCCAAAAACAACACAATGGACTTGATCACGCATAAACAAAAGCTCCAAAAACAAAACAATGCAGTTGTTCACGTGATCAACGAATGAGTAAGCATATAGCAACAAAAACAACAGGGCTCGTTTACAAGATCGATGAATAAACAAATATAGCAACAACGACTGCGTATAAAAAATATAGGAGAAAGACAAACAAACAGAACAACAACAACTCTGCCTGGACGAAAGTAAATAAGATACACGAACAACAAAAATGGAAACAAATTGTTTACATTTTTGGATTGTTCCCGAAGGTCGTCATCATCCTTCAAGGGCATTCATCACACTGTTGATCGAGTGATATAAAAGGCAAGATAAAGCGAGCAACGATGATTCAGTTAGAATTCAGTCAGCCGTGTATGAAGACACGTTATTCTCGGAGTTCGAGTGAAGTTAGTCGTGTGACGACGTCGCGTTGAATTAAGTGAGAATTCAACCAGTGGTGTGTGAAGTTAAGAGATCGAGTTATAATCCAGTCAGACTTGTGTGCAGACAAGTTGCGTGAAGAAAACAGTTGTTAGTGTGGTGCTTACAAAAAAGGTTGTGAGCAAAGAAGAATAACTAACAAGTGTTGTTGTTGCTTATAAAGAAAAGGTTATAAGCAGAGAAATATCACGAACAAGCACATATTGTGGAAATTATCATTGTATGCGTAGAATAAGTTCAAACAGTGGCACGAAAGTTGTGCAGAAAATAAAGAATTGAATTAAAATTAAACACAGATTTATTTTTATTTTATTTGTAATCTACGAGCTCATATTTTTAACGTTTTTAAAAGGTAAAAACGTAACAGTATTTTAACATAAAAATAACTGTAATTTATTAATGTATATTTTTTTAATGTACAATTTCTTTTGACGCTCACTGTATATACATATTTAATACTTGCATTTAATACTCATACTGCCTAGAAGATCACGCCAACTTGTTAGGTTGATTATTTTGTTTTCCTTTTAATAATTTCCCTGTTATTAATTTTATTTTTTATAATTTTTTTCCTCTATTTGCAGGGTTCCGATCCCCGAGCCGCCACTTGTCGCGGTAAACTACAGAGTCGCCGTTGTAAATTAAATCAGGAAATCAATAAAGAATTACGATTACGGGCTGGTGCTGAAAACCTATTTAAGGTATGTAATATGATAACATTCAAAGGTCAAAGGTCAAATAAAAACAAAATTATTTTAAAATCAATTTTTTTTTTTTAACATTTGATTGGAATTCTTGTGTTTTTGAAAAACAAATGAACAAAGGATGTTTGTTCTCTACTTACTTTTCATAAACGAAGACATAAATTCCAAAAACAATTGCATTAAGCTAAGTTAAGGAATTATTCCTTAAATTAGTCATTCATTTTTTTTTTTTTGTAATACTTCTATAGAAAATACTAGACTCCTATGGTACATATATCATGCATGAGTCATTTATTTTGAAAAATTCTTATGTTTTCTTTGTTTCAATTTTTATTTATTTTCCAGGCAACCACAAATCGTAAATTACGTGATACCGTTGCATTGGAATTGAGTTTCGTTAATTCCAATCTACAATTGTTAAAGGAACAATTGGCCGAATTGAATTCATCGGTGGAAATATATCAAAACAATAGGTGAGTATCGAATGCATGAAAAATCATTGAAATGTTTAGCAACATTGTATACAAACAATTTAAACGATTTATGATAATAAGGAAATATTTCAATACAAAGTTTCTTATTTCAATTACACATAAATTAATCATTTGATATTATTTCTGTTGTTGTTTTTGTTGCATGCAAAAGGTCAATTTCACTTCTCTTGAATTGTTCATATATATTTTAAGCCAAATTTTTTTTTTTGTTTTTTCTTAATTGAATACTAAATTTATGCAACTTATCGTCATTGATATCGTGTGTGGTTATGTGTGTGGCTTCTTTGCATTTTATTGAAATCTTTACTTATGGCCTTTTTTGTTTAAACGGCCATGTAACATGTATTCTCCACTTCACTCCTCGTCGATTTCATGCATTTACCACACATTCTCAATCTCTCTCTGTATGCTTTTGTTACGGTTGTTATTTTAGGTTTTTCACAAAAAAAAATAATAAAGAACGAACCATTAAGATTTTAAGTTACCGATTGATTGAAGTCATTGCCTTTGTTTGGTTTACTCCATCCACCAATCTCAGTGTGGCATGGTAGCTCCTTTGTTTATTTGTTTATTTTAGAACGTAAAATTTGCTTCTTCATCTTTCAGTTCGATTGCTCTTCTTACAAGCATCCTCGCAAGTATGGTTGGAAGACATGCAATCTTTTTCCCAGAGGCTGTTCAATTTATGATGTTTTGTAAATTATTTTAAATAGTGGCCCCAGTAATGGTGGTAAAGAATTACAACAAAAACAAACATATTAAATAATTTAAGTAACGAAACGAAAATTTATTTTGAATACATACATAATTTCTACCCTTTCTTAAGTTCTGAAACAGTTCATATTCATAAATAACAAACTTTTTACAAAATAAATAGTATTTTGAGGATTTTTAATAGTTAAAGGCCTTGTTAGATCACCAATTGAGAAACCACTAAATGGATAACCAATATTAGCAGGTTTAAATTGATTATCCATTAACTTCACTCTGTCTTTTCTCTCTGCAACTGCAAATTTTTTTTTTTTATTTTCAGACAATACACTGCCTTTTCAGGGGCCATACCCTAATTAACTGTATCGCACTGTAATATTTTTTAAATTGTTTTAATAAATTTGTTTTTTTTTATTTTTTTTGTAATTTTAATTAAATTTATTGTTCACTTCTACTTTTTCTTATCACATGATAGCGTAATAAATAAAGTTCACCACAACATTTTGTCACGTTTTTAAACAATTAAAATTAAGAAATAATACTTGAAGTTGAATTGTATTGGAGAAAAAACGAAACTAAACAAATTTGTAATGCACTACAAAAGAATTATATTTTTTAGGGCCATTATTACAACTTCCCGTTAAAATTGGCGTTAGTTAAAGGTACCTTTAGCTAAAGTGAACGGCAAAGTTACCTTTAACTTATTTTGGTTATTACAACTTACAGATAAAACAAAATTAACTTTTTCAAAAATATGGCAGTGCCGGAGCAAAGTCGATAAAACTGCTCAATTAAATTTTTTTAAGGCAGTGGTTGTTGTATTTGCTAATTTTGTTTAAATTTGAAGTTGCCATATCGAAAATAGTATATGATATGGCAAGTTCAAACATAAAGTGACCTTTAAATGTTAAAGGTATAATGATCTTCCCTTTAGCTTAACGCTCACTTCTACCTTATTGGGTACTCGTAATAATGAAAAACAATTTATCTCTCCTTTAAAATCCTCCCTTTAGTTAACGGCAAGTTGTAATAATGGCCCTTAGAAAATTTAATAATAATTCTTAAATAAATTCAATAACAAATAAAATAAATATTTCATAAGCCTTATTGGGCTATATATACATACATATAATTGACTTGATGGCTTATTAAACGAGAGCTCCTACACAGAAAGAAAAACCGCGAGCTAAAATTAACTTTTCTATTCTCAATTTTAGCGAAAAAACTTGCTTGAAAAATTAAGCCCGTTTTGGCTATTGTTTTCTTAAAACAAGAACTAAACCTTACATTACTAAAATCAACACTAAAAAGCTCAAATCTATTTAAAAAAGTGTAATTTTGACTTATTTGTTATTTGAGTTATGGAATTGTGGGTTTTTAAGTTCAAAAGTAAAAATTTTTATAATTCTCATTTAGTTCATGTGTATTTACACAATATATATCCAACAAAATGTCGCATTTTTCGCAAGTTGCATTTCTTTGGTAGAAGACTTGGATTATTCCGGTCGATGACTTGCATTTTTTTCAAATCAATCGATTTTGGGATTAAATCAAGTACGAGTTCGAGCTTAAATCAAGTTCAAAATTCTTGAAACAAGCTCGTTTTTGGATAAATTTAGGTTTAAATCAAGTACAATTTAGGGCTTAAATCAAGTTCATTGTGCTCGAATAAAGTACGATTTGCCTCAATTCGATCCCATTTTTAAGTACGTAATCTAGCTTAAATCAACTTTATAATTCTTGAAACAATTGCGCTTAAGGATTACTTCAACTTCTGACTCTCATGAATCAAGTACGAATTCGATCTTAAATCAAGAAAAAATATGCTTAAACCAAATACATGATGAGATCACTTTTATCCCAAAAAGGCCATTACACTCATTTGAGTCTTTCAAAAATGCAGGGAAAAAAAAAGGTATACAAAAAAATCACTTTTATCCCAAAAAGGCTTAAATCGCGCTAAAATCAACACTTTTGTACTTGGCTGATTCGGGCTTGATTCAACTCTTTTGTATTTGATTCAAGCCAAACCGTACTATTGTGACCGATATGGATTGATTCAAGCCCGGATGGTTTGATTCTTTTTTGAGTGTAGTTCAAACCTTTATTCCGACTTCTTGAGTATTACGAGAATGAAAAATATTTCCAATACTTTCTCAGTAGTCTTCTGCCACAACTTTGAGTCTACTATTACCCTCTAGATGGTCTGGTCTAAATGGTCCACAGATATTTATTAGCAAGAGGAGTGATCCTTTTCAAATCTTCTAAAACTTAATCACTTGTAACACTGAAATGTTTTTTGAATAAAAAAATAACTCGTATTTTTTTTTTTTTAATTTGATAAATAGCAGGCGGCTTTTTATCACAAACAAACATTCCAGGCAGATTGTTGAATCACTCATTAATTGTTGTTAAGATTACAAATGAAAAAAAAAAACGAGGAAAAAAGTCTCAAATCTGATTAATTTTGTTTGGTTATTTGTGCTGTTTTTGTATTTTCCTAAGCCAAGTTTAAAATTGTTTTTAAACGTAATTCGTTAAGCATTTTTTTTTTTATCACGCTTGTTAATGGTTTTTATAAGTCAGATACAGTTGAGTCGAGTCAGGCCAAGCCTTTTCCTATTTTTTTTTAATTTTTTTCGCTTTAACAACAAAAACAAATTTTTTTTTTGTATTTATTTTTTAAAAAAATAAAAATTTTAAAAAAAGATTTGTTATACACATTTAGACAAATTTTAAAACGTAGAAAAAAAAAATAAAACCATTACAATTCTATGAATGTTTTCATTTAATTTTTTTTTTTTTTTTTTTTTAATTTTACGTTCTGGTCAAGTGATTTTCTTAATCAGCGAAGCGTAATTTTGTTACTACAAATGCATAGTACAAAATTTTTTTATTATTATTTTTTGTTGGTGTTTTCGATTTTTGCATAAAAACGAAATTGTTTACATTAAATAAAAAAAATTTTAGGGAAATTTTACTTTTCTTTACAAAAAAATAGAAATATTTCGAAAATTCTATTTGTATTCAAATTTTTCAACATGTTGCTTAAATTATACCGTGTCATAAAACCGGACTAACACTAAGAATTTCTGTTTATAGCCTAGTACTCTGTTCAAAATTTCAAGTGGAATGCTGTCAAAATACATGTTAAAAAAAATCACATGAAATTTTCATGAAAAAATGTTGCAGAAGTAGTACTCTGTTCATTTTGTGAAAAACATATGAAATGTTTCTGGCAACATTATTTTTTCACAGCGAAATAATTAAAGTGCCAATTGTTTCACATGGAATTTTCAATAACAGCTGACTTTAAAATTTATGTATATGTGCTAATATTGTTTTCCTTTTGAAAATAAAATATTTACTTAAAAATGGAAAGCAACCAAGAAAACAAAAAGATAAAATTTAGTGAGGCAGAAAAGCGGCAACTAATATCAGCCGTAAAGAAAAAAAATCTTATATGGAACAAAGTAGACAAGCTGCTATTTCACGATTTTGATTCAACACAGATTTTTAAATAAAGATTTTAAAATAAAAAAAGCAAAACATATGTGTTTTGTTTACAAAAGTGTAAAACAAAGTGGCGTACTTTCAATAAAAAAATCGTCAAATTATGTAAATTCGCGTGATAGGCAACATTGGCTACACGTCAAATTTTCCGTATGAAATAATTAATGTTGCTCAACATTTTTCACAAATTTTAACAGAGTACTAGCCTTATTGTTAAAAAAAAAATATTAAACAAAACATTCTAAAGTCCTTAGCAACATGTTGCTAAAGCTAAATCCATCCATAAAATGTTTCCAATTCTTTTAATTCTTCAATTAATTCACTCTTTATGTTGATTAAAAAATATTTTTTGCAACATGTTGCTAGAAAAAAAAATAGTTTAATAATGTATAAAGAAAATTCTAAATTATATTACAGTAATCCGTCGATTTACGTCGCAGTTGGTTCCAAAAAAAAAGGCGACGTTAAATCGAAACGACGTAAATCGAAGTTAGAGGGAACAAAAAATTTGACGACGTAAATCGAAACAACGTTAATCGAGGCGACGTAAATTGAAGGATTACTGTATAAACCTTATTATAGTAATTAAATTAATTTCTGCAATATGTTGCAAAGAATGTACAGTATTCCCTCGATTTACGTCGTCTCGATTTACGTTGTTTCGATTAACGTCGTCAAAAATTTTGTTCCCTTCAACTTCGATTTGCGTCGTCATTCGATTTACGTCGCCTCTGTTGTTTATAAACAAAATCAGGGAAATTCCCTCTTTAAAAAAAAAATTCAATGCATAGAATAAAAATTTAATTATATAATTTAGTTTCTTTTTTGTAAAATATACATAAATTAATGCATCTGATAGAATGAGTTATTTGAAATTCGATTTACATCGTTTCGATTTACGTCGCCTTTTTCCGGAACACTCTACGACGTAGATCGAGGGAATACTGTAAATAAACACCAATGAAAAGATTTATATTTAAAACAACACTAGGTAGGTAGGTTGGAGTGGTAACTTTGATACCAAAACCTCACTTGAGTACGCATTGCGGCACGTTGTGACGCCACAGGTAAGCGCAGTCCCAGTACTGACCGAATTCCACCAAACTAGAGAAGAAGTTGGTCAGGCGCAAGGGCTGCACTAAATATCACTAAGATTCTTAATATATGCAGGCATATTGGCTATTGTGATGAGATAACTCCGCAGATAAAATTCTATATTTCCACAAAAGATGGCGCTAATGCCTGAACCTACCATTACTGTTTACAAATATAATACTCTCTAGGAAGGAGGAATAAAATGTCATGGGCTTTATAGATATGTAGATAATTTCAAGGGATTTAAAACCATATGCCACATTTTTTGAAGTTGCCGTAGTCTAGTAGGTAGTGTATTGGCTTATTAGACGTAAGGTCCGGGTTCGTATCCCATGTAGGCATCAAAACGAAATATGAACAAAAAAAAAATATTTCTTCGGCGACTGCCTCTCAGCAGATTTCTGGCAAAAACACTGAGAGTAAATAAAATTTGCCAAGAAAAAGTTTCTCAAAAATCTGTCGTTCGGAGTCGACGTTAAATTGTAGGTCCCGCCACTTACGTATTAAATTAACGCACACAACATGAGTGGTGTGAGAAGCTTGGACGTTGTACAATGAGTCAATTCGACCTCCGGGTACTGTACTTGTCACAGTTGACAAGTACACGTCCTCTAACCTAACCTAACCTAAAGCTACATGATGAAAATTTATTTGCTACACATTTACACATTACCACTACAACACTTTAGACAGTGTGCGTTAATTTTATTAATGTCAACTTCGACCGAAAGATTTGCCAATCTTTTCTGCGGCAATTAGTTATTCTCAGCGCTTTTTCCGTTTTTTCCTTCTCGGTTTTGTAATTGAACTCCCAAAATAGTTTTAAAGTTCTGCACAACATGAAAGCGAGAAACGAGAGAAAAAAATCATTGACTGAGCCCATCTGAATAGCTCTGCGACCATATGTTCCCTAGAGGAGTAAAAAGAACGTACATGTATATGTATCTGAATAGCTTCCTTTATAGCTCATTATGCAAATTCAAATGTCTGTGTTTATGTTTGTTTGTCTTTATTGTATGCTTCCTTTATAATTCAATCACTTTTCGTCTTACATCTAAATTCGGAATGATATCGATCTAGTTTTTGTGTCATTAGAACAGAAATTCGGATAGCATTAGTCGCATATTGATGTCTCCAATTGCTTAATTTCATGTTTTTCGGACTGGTGACTATTTATAGACTTGATTGTTGCATGATCTCCATAGACTTAAATCAAAATCCAATGGTCTTTGTGTAGGCCGTTGCTTGCTCCTTTTGATAGAAAAATCTTCATAAAAAATTACGATCAAATGTTGAGCATGGCATACTAAGGATTAGGGACTACCTTGAGACACCACCCATTTTGCGAGCCTTAATTTTATCAAAGAATGGCGTGTTCCATAATTTTATGTTGACTTTCAATTCTTTTGCCAAAAAACGACTGAAGGGGAGAGGCTCTTGACATAACGTTTTGGCGTTTACAAACAAGTAAACAACTGGATTATGTGAGCAACGTTTAATTATTTCCTATCCTCTTCACTCTAAATCTCACCATTCGTTTCAGTTTAAATTTTATTTTTTTCCATTACTGCTCTTGAGAGCATGTGGCTGCCATAAAGCATTTCCAAATTGAAGTTTATTTCGCTTTTAAAAACCATTATGAGCCTTAATTAAATTCTTTGTTGTCTATAAAAAAAATTAAATCATCTAATATTCCCTGTAATTTAGTTTCTATTCTATTGACTACTAAAGGGTGTTTTTTATAGAGGTATAGAACTTTAAGTTGGCATTACTTTTCAAGATGGCGACCGATTTAACAGCTGTCAAGTGATTTATTCTCAGTTTGGTTTGGCAATTCATCATGAATAGACTCACGCCTGAACAACGCTTGCAAATAGTGCAATTTTATTTCGAAAATAATGGTTCTGTGCGGAAAACGTATCGCGCACTACGTCCGTTTTTTCGTCGACAAAATCGTCCATCAGAGCAGTTAATTCGATTAACCATGGAACGTTTTCGCACCACGTTTACTCTTATTGATAACTCGCATCTCCAGAGACGCCGTACGGTGCGTACAGAAGAAGCTATTGCTGCTGTAGAGCGTAGCATTGAGGAATACCCGAATGAGTCCATCCGCCATCGAGCACAGGAATTGGATCTGTGTCCATCCACTTTATGGAAGATTTTGCGGAAGGATCTTGGTTTGCGTGCTTACAAAATCCAACTCGTGCAAGAATTGAAGCCAAACGATGATCAAGTAAGGCGTAGATTCGTCGAATGGGCCCAAAACGAGATTACCGTTGTTCCCGATTTTCATAAGCGAATTTTGTTTAGCGATGAAGCGCACTTCTGGTTGAATGGCTACGTCAACAAACAAAACTGGCGCATTTGGTGTGAAGGTAATCCTCAAGTGTATGTGGAAACACCGTTACATCCAGAAAAACTGACTGTTTGGTGCGCTTTATGGGCTGGTGGAATCATTGGTCCGTACTTTTTCAAAAACGATGGTGGCCAGAACGTTACAGTCAATGGTGATCGGTATAGAGCCATGATTACTAACTTTTTCATTCCTGAATTGAATACCCATGATGTCCAGGAGATGTGGTTTCAACAAGACGGCGCAACATGTCACACAGCTCGTGCCACAATAGATTTATTGAAAGACACGTTTGGTGACCGCCTAATTTCACGATTTGGACCTGTGAATTGGCCTCCAAAATCTTGTGATTTAACACCGCTAGACTATTTTCTGTGGGGCTACGCTTGACCATTTGGAATACAACATTCCCCGTGTTATTGCCGATATACGGCCACAAATGTTGGGAAAAGTCATCGAAAATTGGACGTCCAGATTGGACTGCATCCGCGCCAGCCGTGGCGGTCATATGCCAGAAATCATATTTAAAATATAATGCCACAAGGTTATCTTTCGGATAAATAAAATTCATGTCAATCGAATAATCCATCGTTGTTTTATTGCAACTTAAAGTTCTATACCTCTATAAAAAACACCCTATATTTTGTCTTAGTTTTTTAACTTTAATTTGGAACCCATTAATGTTTTTATTTCCAAACAAAATTAAAAACCATCTTTCTGTGTTTCCGTTAACAGCAAAAGAAGTTTAATTTCGATTACAATAGTAAAACATCAACTTTAACCTCTTAACCCAAATTTTATGGGCAATAATTAGAAGCTGAAAACAACAAAACCAACCAACCAAACAACCAGACAACAACACAAAAAATTGCTTTACAACAATCATGAATAAAAAACAAAATCAAATGAATTGTAAGAATTTCAGTGAAGAAGAGAGAGAAAAAAAAACGTGCAAAAATAACAATGAATTCAAGAGAAAAAAGTCATAGAGACTGAAAAACCAAATAGTGTCACCTAAATGTACTGGAGGCAAAATAATAAAAAAAAAAAACACAAACTCATCATCATCATTATCATCTTCATATGCTTTAAGCTCATCATTTTGAATTTTTTGTTGTTTTTTATAAGAAAAAAATTCTTAAAATGAAAAGAATATTATTGTCAGGCAATTGACACCGATTTCTGTTTGGTTTTTCAGAACGTTTTCATTATCATCCATGATTTGTGAATTTTTTTCTGTTTTTTTTTCTTGTTTTTAATTATGGGAAGACATGATTTGTGAAAAAATTATAAATTTTTGCAAAATCATTTTATTAGGAAGTCTCTTAATTTTTCTAATTTTTTTTTTCTTCTTCTCTTTGTTTTCTTCGTAGAATACCTTAAAGCAAAAGCTTTTAAGATTCCAGATATTTTTTCTTACAATACAAACAAAAGACTTAAGACACAAGCAGGCGTTTTTCTATTGTGGTAAAAAGAAAAGGAAGTGAAAGAAATACGAGTAAGAGGAACTTTTGTTATAGAAATGAAAAACTTAAGGCACACAAGATAGAATAGTATAACAAAAGACTTAAGACACAAACGTATTTAAAAAAAAAAATCTATTATTTTATCGCTGCTGTGGCAACACACACATATTTTTTCAAACGCTTTCAACACAGCCATCGGATATGAGACGCTACATGTATTCCTGCTAGTGTCCTGTTGTTTAGGATAAAAAAAGTTAGAAGACTATAAAAAAAAACTATAAACTTGGCGTATCAAAATTATTTATTTGCCTACTGTGGTGTGCTGGATGATAAAGAGAAATCCAATTTAATGTTTGTTTAATGTCATTTAGCCGAATTAGCAATAAAATCCAATTACCAATGATTACTTAACTTATTTAATTGGAGATCATTACAACTCTTTAGTCATGATTACGGCCTACCTTCTCACACCGCTTACGTTGTGTGTATTAATTTTATCCATGAATTACGGGGACATACTGTTCAAAAGCCAAACGAAAGATTTTATATCACTCTCAGAGTTATTGCCAAAAGTCTGCTGAAAGAAATATTTTTTCTTCATATTTCGTTGGGATTTGCACCACGGCCTTACGTTTTAGAAGCCAACACTCTACCTACTAGACTACGAATACTTCAGGATCTCTTGCTGCCATATTGATATCCAGCCTGTAGGCTCTTAAATTTAATTTTTTGTTCTTTAAATAAATAATGTCTCAGCCACTCTTATGGAATCGATAACAAAAGCAATGAGAACAATAGGACTTTAGCAGAATTTTGTACTAAACTTCTCCTAATAAAATTTTTTAAGACGATTAATGGTCTTTCAGCATTCAATGGGTGATCACGTATGCCATTACTAATGGGTGGACCATCTATCTGTAAAAATGAAAGTAATGTCAGTGGAATCGATATACTCTGCGTTTTCGTTTCGCTAGATGGGTCAACGAGAAACTGCTCGATGATGAAGCTCATTTTCATCTTGGTGTGACCGTATTTGGAGCTAAGAAAACCCACACGTAGTCTTAAACCATCGGCTATTTCGAATCTGGCAATACTTATGTTCTTCTATTCTATCACAAAATTCAGTATATTATCTCCACTGAACGTATTGTCAGAGGAATCGATTTATGCTGCGTTTTCGCTTCGCTAGATGGGTCAACGAGAAACTGCTCGATGTTGTTAGGTTAGGTCAGGTTAGAGGACGTGTACTTGTCAACTGTGACAAGTACAGTACCCGCAGGTCGAATTGACCCATTGTACAACGTCCTAGCTTCTCACACCACTCGTGTTGTGTGCGTTAATTTTATACATGAGTGGCGGGACCTACAGTTTAAAGTCGACTCCGAACGACAGATTTTTGAGAAGCTTTTCATGGCAATTTTTTTTACTCTCAGAGTTTATGCCAGAAATCTGCTGAGAGGAAGTCGCCGAAGAAATATTTTCATATTTTCGTTTCGATGTCTGACCTGGGATTTGAACTCGGGCCTTTCGTCTAATAAGCCAACACACTACCTACTAGACCACAGCGACTTCAATACACTGCATCTCACATTTGCCATAAAGACAAAGTGACTTAGTGCTGAACTGATTTCTTTTCGCTCGCCGCTACTAAGAAAAAAAATCGATGTTGTTGATTGCCAAAAAAAATCATCTTTTCGAATGAAGTTCATTTTTATCTTGGTGGGTACATTAATAAACAGAATGGCCGTATTTGGGGCTCAGCAAACCCACATGTAGTCTTACAGAAGCCAATGCACCCATTACAAATGACTGTTTGGATCGGCTTGTGGATCTTAGGCATCATTGGCTCATATTACTTTGAAAATGAGGACGGCGCAACCATTACGATCAATGGAGATACATACCTACCGCACCCTGATAACCAATTTTTTTTTTGTACCCACTCTTCGTGGTATTTATGTGAACGATATTTGGTTTCAACAGGATGGTGCAACTTGCCACACATCACATGCCACAATTAATTTATTGCCTCAAACGTTTGATGGCCGTTTAATTAGCCGAAATGGTGATTTCAATTGACCGCCAAGAAGCTGCGAGTTAACACCGTTGGACTATTTTCTGTAGGGCGCCATTAAAGAAAAGTGTTATGCCGACAAACCAGAGACAATTGTGCATTTAAAGGCGAACATTCGTGATGCCATTGCGCGAGATACAACTCCATACACTCGGAAAAGTGCACGAAAATTAGTCCGATCGAATGAGGTACTATGAGCCAAGCCCTGGCAGCTATATAAATGTAATAATATTCCATTTCTAAACGAAACCATTGTACTTCACAACAAGAATTTCGTTTCTTTTATTGCATTTTTAAATTTAAACTTTTAAATCATCCACCATATACTATAGGATGACTAACCTACAGATGTTCGATTCCATTTCACTTCAATACTTTTGAATTTAGGTTAGGTTAGGTTAATGTGGTAGCTTTATGCCAAAAGCTCACTTGAGCACGCATAGCGGCCCGTTGTGGCACCACAGGCGAACGCAGTCCCTGTACTGACCAAGTTCCTCCAAGCCAATGAGGGGGAAATCGGTCAGCGCAAGGGCTGCACATTTAAAGCACGACTACCCCACGCTGGAAAACTAGCCAGAAAGTTATACTTTTGAATTGCTTTTAATTAATTTCTTATAAATGAAATTATAATTGTGCCCACATAATTAATGTTTTATTAAAATACTAGACTGTATGAATAATAAATCGTATCTTTTCTTCTCGCTTCTCTCTTTTATTTACAGTCAAGATGGTGTTATGCCCATGATACCTTTGGGTTTAAAGGAAACAAAAGAAATTGATTTTATGGAACCATTTTCCGACTTTATTCTCGAACACTATAGTGAAGAACCATCCATGTATACAGATGCTATTGCAGATATAACCGATACAAGACAAGTAAGTACACATTAAAATCGTTTATTTATAAATAAATAAATAAAAACACTTTTTTTTCTTTTCCTCTTTTTTTAAATTAATCTTACAGGCCTCTAAAACACCTTCAAGAGATAGTCAAGGTGTGGCTTTACTCTTTCGCTACTACAATCTATTGTATTATGTTGAAAGACGTTTCTTTCCACCCGATCGAAATTTGGGTGTCTACTTCGAATGGTATGATTCATTAACCGGTAAGTTTATTAAGAAAAGAATTTTGAATTTGAACTTTGATTTGAATTACATTTGAATTTTCTTATTTTAAGGCGTTCCCTCTTGCCAACGCACAATTGCTTTTGAAAAGGCCTGCACTTTGTTCAATTTGGGCGCCATTTATACACAAATCGGTGCTCGTCACGATCGTACTACCGAAAAGGGTCTTGATGCGGCTGTCGATAGTTTTTTGCGGGCTGCTGGTATTTTTCGTCACATTTACGATACTTTTACGAATGCCCCTTCGATGGATTTGAAACCTCAAGTATTGGACGTTTTGGTGTCGTGCATGCTGTCACAAGCCCGTGAATGTCTTTTCGAGAAGTTACAACTGCAAATCGAGTCATTGGGTTTAACCGAATCGAGTCATGTGAGTATGGGAAAATAGAAACATACGATAACTGTTCTCTCTCTCTCTCTTTCTGTCCTTAACACTTTACAAAAATTTCACGCTTGTGTCTTAAGTCTTTTGAATTTGCTAAACCACAAGTACAAGCTTTACATTGAGAAATGGCTTCAATTTTATTTCAACATGTTCAACACTTGTGTCTTAAGTTTTCCTTGTTTTTTTTTTTTTTGTAGTTTTAAAAGGAGAATGTCCCAAGCAGAGATTTGTTTAAGAAAACTGAAGTGTTTTAAATGAAATTTAAATTGAGAAATGACTTCCATTTTTATTCCATTTATCCTTTCACGCTTGTGTCTTAAGTCTTTTGTCTTTGGACCTTAGCCAATGGTTGTTGCTTCACAAAAAAAAAAAAGAAACCAAAAACGATAGAAAATCTTGTCAATTAATGCAACTTTGTTGCTTTTGATAAATTTTATTCAATTTATATTAGAGTTGAACTCATATCGAATGTAAATTTGTTACTCCCTTTCATATCTTTTTTCCTTTCTTTCTAACGAAATGTTTTTTTCTTTTTCTACATCTTTTTTCTTTTTTTTTTTTTGTCGTTTTTCTGTTGCAGCTTTTTAAAGATTTAGCCGGCGAAGCAGCACAACTAAACCAAGAGTACAATGAAATGCACAAAAATATCCAAATGAATGATACCCATACATATTTACCCGAATGTTGGGCTGGTCTAGTGCCACTCAAAGCGGAATATTATAAAGGTGAGTAGCAAGCATAGTTCTTTTTGTTGTTGTTATTGTTGTTGGTTATTTCATTGCATCATTTTAAAGTTTTGACAAAGAGAAGATTCTTAAATCAGGCTTCTTGGCTTCAAAAATGAAAAAGAAAAAAATATTGTTTGAAAGATCATCACGTTGCCTGAACTCTTAGAGTTTTTTTTTTTTTTTTGTTTTATTGGGATTTCGGTTTGCCAAACTCTGCGTGTGAACAATCAATAATTTATGCCAACAAAATCAACAAAAACAAAAACAAAAACTAACTTTGTTTTCATTTAAGCAATAGTTTTGCTAAGAGAAACAACAAACCGAAAAAAGAAAATTAAAATAAAGATCCCACTCGTACTATGTACTTGTTTACCTTGCCTAGAGCACCAACATCATTATCATCTTCATTATCGTCATTAACAAAAAAAACAAAAAAAAAATGCAAAAACCTCCGCATCACTTGCATTTGAAAATATCTTACTGAACTGAACTGAACTAAACCGAACAAATCATTACAAAACTTTACTCCTCACAAATAAGCCACAAGTTTTTTTTTATTTTTTTTCATTTTTGATTTTCTATTTCATAATTTTTTTATAATGTTGCTGTTGTTGTTGTTGTTATTGTTATTCAATTCATTCGTTCATTTTAGCTCTGGCTCATCATTATGAGGCTCGCAGCATAGACGCCAACGATGACAAAGCCTCGTTGAGTACGAAAAAAAGTCAGGCCACCTCGAATGAATCGTTTATTGGTAATGCGCGGGAGGCCATGCGCTGTGCTGTCGATGACAGCGATGAGGAGTGCGCAAGTTTGGCGGCCTTAAAACGGGCACATTTAAAAGAAGCAATGGCTAGTCATGAAGAAACACAACGTCTACAGCGCATGTGTCGCTATTTAAAGGTGAGTTCAAATGACTGCATAACTGAATTGCAAAAAAAAAAAATACAAAAATTATTAAAAATATTCCAACAAAAATGTATTCAAACGATGATGAATTAGAATTTCTTTATGCGGGGGAAACTATGTAAAATGTTTATTACTCAGAGAAAAAAAATTGTTCGTCAGCCAAGTTCGTGTGTTTGTTTGGTACCCTACTTATGAATCGAATTGTAATTTTCTGCTGCAAGTTTCAGATATCGGTTGTATGGATTGCAAGAATCACAATTAAAATTCGGAAAAGGAAAAGAAAGATTTTAAAGAGATTTATTCCGAATAGAAGAGAGACCTTATACGCAGGGATCAAACTAAATTCTTTTACATTAAGTGTAGGGGCAATAGAATATCCTTTAGGCTATAGGTTAATTGTAGTGTCGTTCAAAATGAATGATCTGCTATTTAAGCCACACATATTATTGAGTATGTCGAATTACTACCGACTAAAACTAATTAAAATATCGCTATGCCAGCTTATGGAAATCTCACATGATCACAGAGCTTCATTAACTACATACTAAAATGAAACGTTTGAAGGCATTGCGCTGCTTTTCGGACATGGAATTCCATTTTTAACGCATGTTTCTCTCGCCGTAGTCTAGTAGGTAGTGTGTTGGCTTATTAGACTGAAGGCCCGAGTTCGAATTCCAGGTCAGACATCAAAACGAAAATATGGAAAAATATTTTTTCGGCGACTTCCTCTCAGTAGATTTCTGGCAAAAACTCTGAGAGTAAATAAAATTGCCATGAAAAGCTTCTCAAAAAACTGTCGTTCGGAATCGACTTTAAACTGTAGGTCCCGCCGCTCATATATAAAATTAACGCACACAACATAAGTGGTGTGAGAAGCTAGGTCGTAATGCTGCCTGAAGGGTTGTAATGACCAATTATGTATGTATGTTTCTCTCTAATTACACGGTGCGACAGTGAAAATACACCCGAGTAACTACATAGTCCATGTTGTTCAGTTAGTTGAGGAGAACTCAAAAATACATTTTTTATATTTCTCGAACCCTTCAAATTTTGTTTATTTGACAAAAACTGTTTTTTTTAACTTTCCGTGTAAATTTCTGTATTACTCAAACATTTCTGACCCGATTTCTAAAATTTAATATATCTATTATTCGACTTAATATGCTATGAGATTTGATGATTTAATAAAGAAAATATAGGATAAGTGATAATATTCTTAAAGTCTGTTCTCTTGTGAAAGAATTGAGTCATCATTTGATCAAATCGGACAAAAATTACCGGAGTTATTATTTAAAGAGTCTAACAGTCGAGTGATATTTTTTATATATGTCAACTCATCAAATGAACTTTTAGTTCAAAAATTTTCAGAATTTTTGATGGATCGTGATTGTTTATCACAAAATGTGTCAATTTCACGTTTGCACGACTATCAGAAGTCGGCTAATGTTTGTGTTTTTTGTAAATATTATTATTTCCCTTTGCGCAAACATTGGCCAACTTCTGGTGGTCGCTCAAACGTGAAATTGACACATTTTCCGATAAGCAATCAAGATCCATCAAAATTTCTGAAAATTTTTGAACTAAAAGTTCATTTGATGAGATGACATATATAAAAAATATAACACGACTGTTATACTATTTATATAATAACTCCGGTAATTTTTGTCCGATTTGATCAAACGATATGCCAATCCCTTCACAAGATAATGCACTTTTAGAATGTAATCACTTATTTCATATTTTTTAAGTAAAGTTTGCTACTATGAACGGACAAACTTGAAAAAATATGAAAAAAAATTCGCATTTTCCAAGTTTACCTCGTCAAAACTCATAGCATATTAAGTCAAATAATAGATATATGTATACCGTTTTAAAGGTCCATCTCTCCCCTTTCCAACAAGATTTAAATTTTGGAAATCGAGTCAGAAATGTTTGAGTAATCCAAAAATTTGTGCGTAAAGAAAAAAAAAAACAGTTTTTGTCAAATAAAACAAGTTTGGAGGGTTCGAGAAATATAAAAAAGCTATTTTTGTGATCTACTCAACAAAACTCACAACCTACACTATGTCATTAGCCGGGTGTATTTAATTTTCTTTATTTTGTCGCATAGTGTTATTTACTACTTCTCCCTTCTTTACTTCTCCCTGTATTCGACTCGGCCAATATTTCATCCTCTTTGGCATTTTTGCACAGGTCATTCTCTCCTTTCTCAAAACATAGTTCATCTATGGTTATCTGGGTTTACATTGGCCCGGAAAAAGGAAACATCCTGGCATTAAATGGCAGCTAGTTCCTGACGAGAGATTAGCTACGGCTGGCTTCAGAGGCACTCTACTTTAGCTGAAGATATTCTGTGAGACCTGCCTGGTATAACACTGCAGATTTTAAAGCTTCGCAATTGTAAAAGATCTTATGCACTGACTACTCGTAGTAGTCCAATTAACCTTCCTTCGTGGATAAATTAATCGTTACTGTATGCTTGCGCATCACTTCTTCTTTACAACACAGTAAAGTAAACTCATCGAATGACAGTACAACTCATGTGCTCCATGGAAACTGTAGCTATTGCGACATGGCACATTTGAATCCATTATGATTGTAACATGTCCACGGTATTCAATGAGACATAGTACTTATGATTAACGGATTAATTAGTGATCATTGTCTAAAAGAAGTTTTGGGTATTCGGTTATCTGGGTTTCTCCTTGACTGGAAGAAGGTATCACGTTGTCATCAAATACTATCTTAATACTGCCTAACGTGCGACTAGCTATGGCTTGCTTCAGAGGCACTCTACTTTAGGTGAAGATAGTCCGCAAGGCCTACTTGCTATAGCACTACAGATTTTGAATCTTCGCGATTGTAAAACACCTAATACACTGACTAGTAGTCCAAATAACCTTCCACGGATAGATTAATCGCCACTGTATGATAGGAGCTCAACTATGAATATTGGGGCTTCTGCATCAATGCTTCTTTACACATTACAGCATCGTAAACTGAACCCATCAAATGACAGTACAGGTCAGGTGCTCGAAGGACACTGTATCTATTGTAACACAGCACAGTTGGCTCCATTATGATTGTAACATATCCATTGTACTCAATACGGTATAGCACGTATGGTTTTCGGCATGATTAGTGATCTAGGCAATGAAGTTTTGGGTTTTTCTCATAACGACTTCTGTAGGACTCTCAATCTTGTAAAAGAGGTTTAAACTTTTGTTCACTTCCGGTGACTTTCGCCAGAACTATGCTAGAAACCGAGAAAATTTTTCTTGAAAGATCAAAGGCATTTTGGATTCATTAGAACTCTTAATGTGTTCAAGTTTGTTGTTCATACAGAGGGTTTACTGTGTGGACCGTCCTTTCCCTATTCAACCATTCCAAAGCCCTGTACAAAAACTAATCACCCAGTTATGAGGAACAGGAAAATCTTAAATTGTTTGTAACTTTAGCTTACGGATAGATATTGTTTGTGTCGGCAAAATATTTTGATTTGAAGTTATAAAATTCCCCAATTTCTTATTCCTTTCCTTAGGAAGAAAACGTACGCACAGAATTAACAATTTTTGAACATCACAAGATTTTAATACATTGTAACGCCTGCCATAATAAAGCAAAGAATTCTTTTTCATTCAAAGCTCCGAAAACTTCTTCTTTTAAAGCCATACAAATATTTACAATCACTTGAAGTTACAACCAAAGTACGTTATAGTTTGATTTATACTGTTACACTATTGTAAAGAAACTCCAGGGTTAGGAATTTAACACCTAAAGCTCCCCATAATAAAGCAAAGAATTCTTTTTCATTCAAAGCTCCGAAAACTTCTTTTTTAAAGCCATACAAATATTTACAATCACTTGAAGTTACAATCAAAGTACGTTATAGTTTGATTTATACTGTTACACTATTATAAAGAAACTCCAGGGTTAGGAATTTAACACCTAAAGCTCCCCATAATAAAGGAAGGAATTCTATTTCATTCACAGCTAGGAAAACTTCTTTTTTTAAAGCTATAAAATGATTTACAATCACTTGAAGTTACAACCAAAGTACGTTATAGTTTGATTTATACTGTTACACTATTATAAAGAAACTCCAGGGTTAGGAATTTAACACCTAAAGCTCCCCATAATAAAGGAAGGAATTCTATTTCATTCACAGCTCCGAAAACTTCTTTTTTAAAGCCATAAAAATATTTACAATCACTTGAAGTTACAATCAAAGTACGTTATAGTCTGATTTATACTGTTACACTATTATAAAGCAATTTCAGGGTTAGGAACTTAGCTCCTAATGCGAGTTTTTAAAAGTTTTTTTTTTTTAAATTTGGATAACAAAGATTTTAATGAAGGAAGATTATATAATATTAATATCAGGTGTCGGAATTGGCACAACTCTTTCTGTAAAATATTACAAAATAAAAATTATTCTAAATTGTATGTCAGGTTTCGTTATTTAGCTCTTTTCAAAGATTTTTTTTTTCCCACTCCCCTTAATGAATTTAGATTGTCTAATAATTGTTCAATCGTTGAATTTTTGCTTTTTTTAATTCCAATAAAAATGTTAAACCCTATCCCTGGTCCTTGCCACTGTCATTTTCTATTCCATAATATTGCTGTTGCTTTTGTTATCGCTGCTAGTATTGCCCACATGCATTACATTGCTGCTCGTACAATTCGTGTATGCCATACATAGCATTTTATGAAGATGTTGATGATGCTTATAAAATAATGACAGTGCTGGTGATGATCATGATGATGTTGATGATGACGATGACTTATGATGGCAGTTGTTTAGCTATGTTTACAACACCATCTATGGCAGATCCATTGCCATATTCTTTTATGATCACTTTTTTCCTCTCTTTTTCTTTCTAAACACTGTTGCTGTTGCTTTAATTTCTGCGTGGTTTCGTTAATTTCTATTTATTTGAACGATAAGTGCAGCTGCAGTTGCTATTGCGCTGTAATGGCATTGGGTGTTCCACAGTGCCATATACTATGATGAGCACGTTGCTGACTCAGAGTCTGATTGACTTTAGTGGTGGTGCTGATTGTTGTGGTGGTGGAATACCATTTAAGCCATTTAATGATAGCAAATTAAATGCCCTGATGATTTTAAACTGTTTGTTTTAATTTTTCTTTCTTTTTTTTATTGATTTTTAACTTTTTGCTTTTTTTGCTTTTCAGAATAAAATGTCTCTAACACAAGTCATTAAGGAAGGCCAGTACAAGACCCAAGATGAACTGGAAAAGTTTTGTGAAGAAACCTCTGTAAATGAAATTGATGATGTATTCGATATAAGTCCAGTCGAACGTAAGTTTTCCATGCTTATTTGCATTCCAAAAAAATTGCCTTAAATTTCCTTTTGTAGCCTGCTCCAAATTCACTTTAACATTGACCGGACCCGATTTTACTTCGTACAAGATTGAAGATCCTTTCAAACGTTTGGGTCCCATTGCTATTTTCTCGGCCCGACGCCATTGGACTGCACCCAGATGTGTGCGTTTACAAAAGGGTTCTTCAATTTATCATGATGGCACTCACTATCATTGCCATTGTCCTTCGCCGGCCGATGGCCATGAAGTTGGCTGCAGTTTATACAAAGAGGAAATCGAAAGCTTTGGTTTCCATGTTCAAGGCGATGCACCCGTTATGATTGCCCATGTGGATATAAATTCTTTAGCGGATGTAAGTTATCTTTTATGAAATTTCATTTTAAATGTGTTTGAAATAAAATTCGATTATTGTTCTTGCAGTTGGGTGGCATAAAGGAGGGTGATTTCATTGTTGAAATTGCTGGCATCGATGTTAAATGGTATCTGCACCAGCAAGTGGTGCGTTTAATACAGTCCTGTGGCACAACATTGGAACTGAAAGTCATTACGCCCATGGATAGAAATTATTTAAAGGTAAGTGGGAGTTTTGTTATTTTCGTGAGTTGTTAGGCTAGCTCTTAAGAAGAAGTTCTTGTAGGCATAAACAAGACTTTTAAATTGAAATTCTGAAGAGTGCTAATGGCACCACATACACAGAGCGCCATAAGTGTGTCAACACCCACTATAATTTTAAATTTTCTATTATAAAAAATATACTTGTAGTACAACAATAATTTTTGCGATTTTTTATTGTTTTAATATTTTATAAGTAATAAATAAACGTTTTTAATTTATGGAAATTTATTCGACTATTCTCATTTACTTTTCTCACTATCCTAAGAAAATGAATTATTTCAGCGGTGTTTACTCACTTTTGACGCTCACTGTATTTAAACTCTGGATTACAATACAGAATACAATAAACGTCCGAAATTTGCAAAAAAAAAATACTCACCCTTATTCTGGTTATCGTCGTCGACGTCGTCTTGCGTCGACAGTTTAAAATTGGTATTCTGTTCGTCGTTATTGACAGTTATAGATTACTGTCGACACACATTTGGTATTCTGTGAGTCAATACGCCGTCGATATTGTGTTGTGTCGACTCTGATTTTATCGACATCATTTTTGGTAACGACGACGACGGCGACGACGACGACGACGACGACAACCAGAATAAGGGTGACTGAATTTTTGTAATTATAAATCCAAACGTTTTTAAAACCTTAAAACAATTCGATTTTGTACTATTTTCTAACTTTCTTTTGTTACTCTCTTCCAGCCTTTATCATCAAAGGGTTCAATTTCCACATTATCTGCCGCCAGTTCATCGGGTGTCTCATCGGGCTCGTCCAGTCCAACGGGTACCACCACCAAACCTAAAATACGCTGCAAGTCTACGCCCAAGTCACGTATTGGCAGTGTGTCGTCAAGTTCTTGGAATCCCTTTCGTCGCACGCCAAGTTTAGCAAAAATTTTCTAAGCCAACAACCGTTACAAAATAAAAAATAAAAAAAAATTAAATAATAATGCGAACAAAAAACAAAACAGTGGCCATTTTTTAAAAACAAAACTTTAAAAAAAACAATAATTTTAAATTAATTTTTAAAATTCAAATTAATTTTTTAGTATATAAAAAAATTAACTTTTAAAAACAAAAACAAGAACAAAAATTAACAAAATTATAAACACACACAATTTTCTAGAAGCCTAATTACATGATAGTAACGCTACAAATGTAAATATTTTTAAACTATTTAGGAACGCTATAATCTAACATAACTTTTAAAAAAAATTCGCGACTTTCAAAATCATTTCCATACCATTAAAAAAAAAAAAAAAAAAAAAACAAATATTAAAAATATTCATTGAAATATTAGCATTTAATTCATAGAAAAAGTGAAAAAAAAAATAAGCAAGAAAATGTTTTTTTAATCGACTTCCATTTCCCTGAGAGAATTAAAAATTTTAAAACAAAAAAATAATCTGTTTTTGCAATTAAATTTTTATTAATTTTAAGCCATAAATATTTATAGAATTTAGGACAAAAAAAGTTAATTACTGTATATTTTACATATCGAACGTACTTTTATTTATACATTTATAACGTATACTATATATACATACATATCCATATACAAAAACATTTTTATTAAAATTTATGTTTTATAAAGAAATCATAAAAATTATGTGAAAAGAAAACTCCCCTATCCCCTTCTATTTCCGATAATAATTTCAATAAAAAAGAAAACCTGTAAATATTTTTTTAATTAAAACGTGTGTGGTTTTTATTTTAGAATTTAAGGGACAAAGAAAACGCAATTAATTTTCCTTTTAGAGCGATTTTATAGCTGGGATACCCAGTTTATAAGAGTAACTGCATTGTCTAGATTCTTAAAATAGCGATCAACCTCTTTAAAAATATTTAACCACCGGCCCATTCCTTCAAGTTTAGGTAAGTAGAATATTATTTAAAGGTATATTCTCATGCCTATCAGCCACCAATATGAGAAGATGCTTACCACGTATTTAACCACCGGCCCATTCCTTCAAGTTTGGGTAAGTAGACCATTATTAAAGGGATATTCTCATGCCTATCAGCCACCAATGGTAAGACGCTTACCACGTAAATCTATAAGACATTTGCATCGTCTACACATTTCCTCAACTTCTTCCAATCCACTCCGTTTAAAAGAGTAATCTCTGGTGAAGAATCATCCATGCAATATTTTGCTTTTGGGCACATCTATGCAATGACATAGTAAGTGTTTCATATTCACTATTATTCTGGTTGTCGTCGTCGCCGTCGTCGTCGTTACCAAAAATGATGTCGATAAAATCAGAGTCGACAAAATCAGAGTCGACACAACACAATATCGACGGCGTATTGACTCACAGAATACCAAATGTGTGTCCGACAGTCATCTATAACTGTCAATAACGACAAACAGAATACCAATTTTAAACTGTCGACGCAAGACGACGTCGACGACGACAACCAGAATAAGGGTGATTGTTTCGAAATACTCTCCATATACTGTGCGTTTCCTGTTATTCGCTGGATCTATGCCGTTGAAATGCATTCATAAAGTCGAATGCTCAGATTAATCGCGTTCTAACCCAACAAGCTTTTGGTCTTCCTAAGTTATCCCAGCGTATCCAAGTGATTCTGCCTTCTGTGTCATTGCCCCATAACGTTCTTTGTGATCATAGCTGCCAGATGGGTACGGCATCAAATCGTCAAATATTTAAGAAAAAATCGTCAAAATCGTCAAAGTGGTTCATTGAAATCGTAACAAAATCGTCAGTAAAAATAAATAACGAAATAATCGTCGTCATCGACGTCGTCGTCGTTACCAAAAACGATGTCGATAAAATCAGAGTCGACAAAATCAGAGTCGACACAACACAATATCGACGGCGTATTGACTCACAGAATACCAAAGGTGTGTCGACAGTCATCTATAACTGTCAATAACGACAAACAGAATACCAATTTTAAACTGTCGACGCAAGACGACGTCGACGACGACAACCAGAAGAAGGGTGAATACGTTTTCTTTTAAGTTATTTTTGTAGAAGTAAACCGTAAAGAGCTAATTCACTTTACATATTTTAGTTTGATAATTAAAAATTATCTCTCTACATTAGCTGAAGAATGTGGTAATACTAAAGGGTCCGCCAAATAACTTTTTTTTTTTTTTTTGAAAATCCTTTAAAAAAAAAAACTACTGAATATTTTCTCAAATTTCTTTTTTTATTTGAAAGTACAATCCTTCCGGTTAATAATGGAAAATAATTTCATTCAAATGGCTGCCTCGGCTGGCCATGCAGTAGCCTACACGATCGGTCCAATTTTTAAGCACATTATCGATTGTGTGCAGCTGTATTTCACCAATGGCTTCACGAATATTGTCCTTTAAAGCGTCAATTGTCTCTGGCTTGTCGGCGTAACACTTATCTTTGACGGCACCCCACAAATAATAGTCCAACGGTGTCAAATCGCAGCTCCAAGGTGGCCAAACGACATCAGCTCTGCGGCTGATAATGCTATCTTCAAAAACAGGGCGCAAAACATCGAGTGTAGCTTCGGCTGTGTGGCACGTAGCGCAGTCCAATTGAAACCAAATGTTGCCAATATCCTTCTCTTCAATTTTTGTGAACAAAAATTCGTTCAACATGGCCCGATAACGATCGCCATTGACTGTAACGGCCACTCCTTGCTCAATTTCGAAGAAAAATGGCCCAATTATGTCTCTGGACCAAAATCCGCACCAAACAGTGACTCGTTTTGGGTGCGTCGGCTTTTTAATGTATGCGTGCGGGTTTTCTGTGCCCCAAATGCTACAATTTTGCTTGTTTACATACCCGCCAAGATCAAAATGAGCTTCATCTGAAAAGATGTTTTTTTTTGCCAAAATCGGCATCTTCTGTAAGTCGATCGCAGGCCCACTTAGCGTTGTTGTTCAAGCGTATACACAACCATATTCGTTCAGCGGAAGGATAAAACTTATTATCTGTCAAATCAGACATGAGCTAAGTGTTACCATTCACGAAATAAGCACTAGTTGAAAAAAAAAACGTTAGATGGCGGACCCGATAATAATTTTGGAATCAATTTCCCCAAGATTGAAAATAAAAAGCTAACGTATCCCATTTTAATTTTTGACATTTTTTTTTTTTAATTGTTATATTTCTATGCAATTTTTAAGAAAAATTTGTTTAAAGTTTACCAGTTTTAGGTGTCTCAATTCAGATTTAAAGTACTAAAATAGAGACAATGATGTATATTTTTAATTTCTAAAATCGTCAAAGTAAGGACATATGTATGTAAATCGTCATATCGTCCATATGATCTTTTTGGAGCACAAAATCGTCAAAATGACGATATCTAAATCGTCAAATCTGGCAGCTATGTTTGTGATATTTATGCATGTAATCGGTCTGGATTTCTCTGTATCTCTTAAGTATACCTCCTATAATTTTCTTGCTATGTTAGCCTGGATCATTTGCATGTTTTTCGACCACTTCTTGAAGACTATGTACCCAAATACATACACGTTCATAAAATTTATGGATATTGCTGTAAATTAAAGCCTATTAAAGTCTATTAATTTAAAATTACGGCAACTTTCATTACAATTCATTATGAATTTCAATTTCAATGGAACGTGTCAAGTTCAGCCGAATAGCACCGTCAATATTTTGACAAACAATGAAGCATAATGTACAGATATGATCAGGTCGGTGTATCATTGCAATATTGTAGAAAGTTTGACAGGTAAACCGAATTTATCGATTCCACTGCATTGTCTGCAAGTAAGCCTATTTTACGTCGTATTACATCATATTTTGCATTTGGTTTTGCACTTCCATGCATATAAAGACAACAATTAAAGCCCGCTGATCATTCTCAACGTCGTAAATATCCTAATTGGGTGCTAAAGCAATAGGCTTTCAATGCTGATTTTTTTTTTGAACAAACTTTTGTTGAGCGATGAAACTGAGTTTTGACTCGGTGGTTACGTCAACCAACAAAATTATCGCAGATGGATCTCGAAGCACACAGAAGTAAGACATATTTTACACGTTTAAGGTTGACTATGAGAAAGTCTTGATATTTTGTTGCTGCGTATACAATAGGGTTGCCAGCCTGGCTGGACTTGGCTGGATTGTCCAGCTTTTTTGATGCTTGCCAGTTTCAAGCTAAATTTTAATTTGTCCAGCTAAATAGGAATTTTTTTAGTACACTGCAATAACTTGGGCAATAATTTTCATGTTATCTTTGTCAAATCATGTTAGCCAACGCTGATTGTACATTTGTTATACAACTAAGTTATGATTTTCCTCTTCTATCATCACTGACAACATGTCTCAACAATTGAACAACTGATGTCATAATAAATATTATTGCGAGCGATAGTCAATTTCATTATGTCCAGCTTTTTTTTTTGTTTTGTCCAGCTTTTTAAAACCCAATGTCCAGCTTTTTGCTAATCGGAATCTGGCAACCCTAGTATACAACCACCGCTAATCGAAAACCGAAGAACAAAGCAATTTTGCGATTCATAATCACTCACGAAATTTTAAGTATAAGTGGGTCGACAATATTGAAATTTAACTAAGGAGTGCGCACGAAAAAAACTGGACTTACACTTTTCGTTATAGAAATAAAACTAAGTGGCGGATTTTTTTCGTTTTATATTTCAATTAAAGTAAATAATATTTGAATTCTTTTGTGTATAGAATTTTTTTCTGACAAAGGTCTCAGAGCATCCAATTTTTTGAGCCACTTTTCTTCCAGACATGTTAGGGTGTTTTTTGAAAAATACGTATTATTTTACTTGCTTTGTTTTGGTCGGCAAATCCTTTTTTTCTTCCACTTCCACGCTTTCTCTCAATACTTAAAGACTCCTTATATTGTTTTATTCTTACCTTAGAAACTGTTTTTTAGTTAACACCTGCGAGCCTAGCAATCGTTTTTTGTAAGCGGTGCGGTTTTTCATTGAAAATTTCAATTATTTTTTTACGACATTCTTGTTGGGTGCCCATTTTCAAAAAACTAATTTTGCTATTGCAATGAGATTTAGCACGTGGATTTTGAAACAGATGACTAACAAAAACAATGTAACGGTATTCATTTTTTTCAATTATGATAAAAGTTATAAACTTAAAAGTAGGCCCATTTTTTTTGTGCGCACTCCTTATGTACTCTGATTCATTCATACTCACTACAACCTTGATTTATAAATACAGGTTGCAATGAGTATGCGTAGAACGTTGACATCAAACTCATACCATTTGAAATATGTTTGATTCATAAGCCTCATTTATGGCGCAAGGCAGCGTATCGAATTTAACAGATCAAATTTACATATATACATATATACTGCGATATTAGGTCGCTGAAGGGGATCTGGAACAGACGTTGTACAATGGGTCAATTCGACCTCCGGATACTGTACTTGCCTCAGTCGACAAGTACACGTCCTCTAACCTAACCTAACCTAAACTACATAAGTATATACACAGAGCGCCATAAGTGGGTCAACACGCACTATAATTTTAAATTTTCTATTATAAAAAATATACTTGTAGCACAACAATAATTTTTGCGATTTTTTTGTTTTAACATTTTATAAGTAATAAATAAACGTTTTTAATTTATGGAAATTTATTCGACTATTCACATTTACTTTTCTCGCTATCCTAAGAAAATGAATTATTTCAGCGGTGTTTACTCACTTTTGACGCTCACTGTACATATTTGTTGGTAATATTTGTTTTGCTTAGCACAGCAACACATCAAAATTGAACCTTCAAACTGTTGCAAAGAAGAAAATAACATATGATTTATGCAACGCAGGTAGGAAACATCAAAAGTATTTTGATAATTCTTCAAACTCTTCTCAGTCCATACGTGTGAGTACAGTTTTACCAACACAATCACAAAAATGACAGATTGATCAGTTAATATGAACAGAGGCCATGCTACTTTAGATTCATAACTTTAGAAAAATACTTATACAGGGTGGGCCAAAAGAAACCAAGGGGTGTAAAAGTTGAATAACTTTTTTGTTTATTAATTTTTTTTTATTTTTTCTTTCAGATTATATAGACAACACTTGGAGAATTTATAATGGAGAGGTTCACAACTGAACAGAGAACCAGAACAATAGAATTTTATTATTTAAACCAGAGATCAATTATTTTAACGCAAAGAGCATATCGTCGACATTTTAACGTCAGAATTTCGCCCTCTGAAGCGATGATTCGTTGCTTAGTTAATCGTCATCACCAACATGGCAGCGTAAGAGATTTGCCTCGAACCGTTTAAGTCGCACTGCGGAAAATATTGAACGAGTACAGCAAAGTGTTAACGAAGCACCAGAAACATCTTGCAGAAGGCGTTCTGCTCAGCTAGGAATGTCTCGTACGTCACTACGGCGCATTTTAAAAAAAGATTTATCGTTATACCCATATAAGGTGCAATTGGTTCAAGAATTAAAACCCGGAGATCATCGGCAACGTCTAAATTTTGCAGTTAAATTTCAAGAGTTGGCCAGAAATGAAATCAAATTTATTGAAAATTTGATTATGAGTGATGAAGCTCATTTTCATTTGAATGGCTTTGTTAATAAGCAGAACTGTAGGTTCTGGGGTTCTCAAAATCCAAGAGCCATTCATCAACGCCAATTGCACCCCATCAGGTGTACAGTATGGTGTGGGATCACATCTGAAAATGTCATTGGGCCCTACTTCTTCGAGAATGAAGATGGAAGTGCTGTAACCGTAAATGGAGAGCGGTATCGGTTTATGATAGAAAATTTTTTACGTCCTGCTCTTGAAAACAGACCTGGTATGTGGTTTCAGCAAGACGGAGCCACTGCCCATACTGCCCGAGTCACAATGGCACTTTTAAGTCAAATTTTTGGAGAGCGAATAATTTCTCGAAATTCGGAAATTATTTGGCCAGCGCGATCGCCAGATTTGACAGCACCCGACTATTTTCTTTGGGGTTTTTTGAAGGAGAGAGTGTATGTGAACAAGCCAGAGACAATCCTTGAACTCAAGGCAAACATTGTTGCAGAAATTCGAACGCTACAGCCACAAGTTTTGAAAGATGTTATGGAAAATGCTCTAAAAAGAGCCCATCAGTGCGAAGCTGAAAACGGTGGTCATTTAAGAGACATCATTTTTCATACTTAGTGTAAAAAAATTTCCATTTTGTATATTATATAATCTGAAAGAAAAAATAAAAAAAAAGTTAATAAACAAAAAAGTTATTAAACTTTCACACCCCTTGGTTTCTTTTGGCCCACCCTGTACTACTGAGTACTACTCACCCCCAATCATTTTTTTCTTCACTCCTAGGAACTTAAGGTTTTACAAAGTCAACTTTAAATGCGTAAAAGGAATCTAAATAATCTGTCTTTCGAAGTCAATGTAATGGCTATAGGTGCCGTCACTAATTGATAAAATAAACACTCGCAACAGATATGGTGTAAAAAGCTACGTCGTAAACCTTAGTAAAGAGTTTTAATGATCAATAGAATAAGAATCACTTAATTAATCACAGTCATATGGTTCGAAATTGATTAGGGAACTTATTATAAAATAAATTCAAATATTTTTTAACCGCATATTTCGTTGTAAATTCTTCTTTTTTCAACACCAAATTTCTTACCGTTTAAGTATGAATCCAAAAAAAAAAAATTTAAACAAAAATGATTTTAAAAAAATTTAAAAAAAAATAATCCATTCAATTACAATACATATATTGTTTAAAAATAAAATTATAATGCACTTAAAATAAAACTAAAAAAAAATTAATAAAATTAATAATTAATTACATACAATATTAAAAAAAAAATTAAATTTAATTTAATAAACTTTCTTATTAAAAGAAAATTTATAGGCAAATAGTATTGTTATTTTTTTTTTTTTTTGTTTTTTAAATAATTTTTAAATGATTTTTATTAAAGATTCTTTTTTTTTCATTTAAGTTGGTTTTTTTGTGTTTTGTTTAAATTTTTGTTTTCTGGTTTTTGTTTTTAGTTTTACACATTTATAAGTTTTTATGCATACATACATTTAAGGATACAATATAATCATAATCATAATAATTATAATAATATTAATAATAATAATAATAATTATAATTATTATTTATTTAATATTAATATATAATAATATAATAATATAGAGCTATTATATGTATTTGTTTTTATGCTTTTATTTTTTTCCTTTGTTTTTTTTTATTATTTTTTTTATTGTTGTAAACTTATGGGCTAAAAACAGACACATTTATAAGAATTATTATTTTTTTTTTTTTATTTATTTTTTTTCAATTTATTAATTTCTTTTTGCAATTTTTTTCTTTTTTTTAATATTTTCTTGTAAACATTTATGAAAAAAAAAACAATTTTTTAGTTTTATTTTTCCATGTTTTTTTTTAAATATTTTATGGTTTTTTTTTAGTTAAAAAATGTTTCTAAAAATTTTGGTTGGTTTAGGGGATATATTTATTGTTGGTTTTAGTTTTGTTTTTTTTTCAAATATTTTATGATTTTTTCATTTTATTTTCATTATAATTTCTTGAAGATTTTTATTTTAACATTTTTGTTTTAGTAGATTTTTTCTTTCTTTTATTTTATTTTATTATTATTTTTAATAATACTGAAAATACGACTAGACATTTATATAAATATATAAGAATTCTTTTATTTGTTTTTTTTTTTTTATTTCATTTTATATTTTTTTTTTTCGTTTTAATTTTAATTACTTGTCTCAATGTTTACTTTAAATTTACCGTTGGGGTTAAATTTCACTTCATTTTTAATGTGTATTTTAATTTAATTTTTTTTTTCTCATTTTATTTTATTTATATATTGCATTCAATCTATGAAGATAATGATAATGTTAAACTATGCAGATAAGATAAACATATTTTTATGGCTCTTAAATGAATTTGTAATTAATATGAATAAAAATAATTAAATAATAATAATAATAAAAGAAATATAATTTAAATGAAATGTTTTTTCTTTTCATCAAATAATTTACTGTTGGTTGCATTCCATTCAGTTCGAACAGATTCTCATTTTTATAAATAAAATAAAGAGTCTTTTACGGTTAAAATGAATTAAATTCTAAAGCATACTAAAAGGGGTTTAGACAATTTTCTATGTATGGATCAATAAAATCAATCAGTTTATTACTACTCTATTGAATTCAATTGAAATATTTTTGTTTAAAAATTTAAATTAAATTCTTTTGCTGGTTTTCTATTCCAGTGTATCTTACAAAGGCTTAGTTTTGGAAATGTGGCAAATAAATCATAATTTCTAGCAAACTTTCTATATGCGGTTCAAATAATCAATCAGTTTATTGTTCCATTTCATTTAATTCGAACAATTCTTCCTTTTTTTTTTTTGAAAACAAAGAATTTTTATTACAAAAAAAGGATTTACACCGTGACATTCAATTATATTTTAAAGCATACTTAAAGGATTAAGAAAACAATAAATTGATTTTTTTTTAAACCAACTACTCCTTCTGAACCAACTGCTATTCCCTTTAAAGCAGATTCAAATAAATTTCTGTTCAATATCCTCAATTTTTTTGGAAATACTTTAAATAATGACCTTTTAAAGAAACTTAATTTTAACAAGGAAAATTAATTAAATTTTTGGCATAACAATAAGGCATAAATTTTTTTCCTTACATAGGAGCAATTAAACAGTAAAGCAATTGTTTCAAATTAATATTAATTCAGTTCGGTCTATTCCATATTATTTAATTCCATAAATTTAATAAAGTCAGTTTAATTTAAAATTGCATAATTTATTTAGAACTTAAAGCATAAATTAAGGAGTTTTGAAAACTGACAATGGAACTATAGTTCCAAGTATTGTTTGAATCTTAGACCGCCAATTGATGCTGTTCAAAAAATTCATTTTCTTACATGAATTTAATGTGAAACTTAAAATTTGTAGCATAACAATGGTTTAGTAACAATGGTTTAACATAACATGGTTTAGTAATTATTAAATTTATAATCCGAAGGAACATAAATGATTATGTCTCTGCTCAAAGCTTTATTCATTTCATTAAATTAAAAATTTAACGCTTAACAAACGCTTTCGACAACTTATTAAATTATTTCAATTACATTTTGTAGCATAACTAATGAGTCCTATAAGCAATGATATTCTATAAAGGTCTAACCATTTACGATTTCAGACAATTGATTTATTTTAAAAATATATTTGAGTATTTTTTGCTTCACATACAATATATAATAGGCAAATAAAGTCCTCTTTTTATTAAAAAAAAAAAAAAAAGTAAAAAAATCACTTTTTAAGCAGTATATAATTTAAAAATTTAATCAAAATTTTTAGCATACCTAAAGGGTTAAAATTTGATCACATTCCTAGCATACGTTAAAGGTTTACAAAAACCAACCGAACGTGAAACAACATTCAAAACAGAAGAATTGCGATTTTCTGAAATCATTTAAACGTCCACTTTAAATTTTAATAACGAAAATAATCTTCTTACGGTGCCTAACAAATTCTGTAACCTTTATATAAAAAAATTCTGCTGATTTAAGTAGAGCTGTCAATTATTATTCCTTTGTTCCAATTTCATTAATCACGCTCTTTAAGCTGAACCGTAGAATTGGTTTACTTTGGCAAATTAATGGTGTTGCCATCTGATGTTGTCTAAAAATTATTTTCAAAGTAAATTATTTTAGGATTTTTGTATTGAATTGAGAGAGTGGTGATAAAACTTTACTCATTATCTAACCCTCAAAAGATGTCTTTTGCTCATATTATTCTCTCTGGAAGCACAGGACTTGGACAGATTCTAGATATGAAGCGTCTTACATACACTGCACTACAACCCTTTATTGAGGATTACATCCCAGCTTCCCACCTTACTCACTTTACATAAATACATAATTGGTCATTACAACCCTTCAGTCAGGATTATTGACCTAGTTTCTCACACCACTTATGTTGTGTGTGTTAATTTTATACATGAGTGGCAGGACCTACAGTTTAAAGTCGACTCCGAACGACAAATTTTTTGAGAAACTTTTCAATGCAATTTTTTATTTTACTCTCAGAGTTTTTGCCAGAAATCTGCTGAGAGGAAATCGCCGAAGAAATACTTTTTGTATTCTGTTTTGATGTCTGGCCTGGGGCTCGAACCCTGGCTTTACGTCTAATAAGCCAACACACTACCTACTAGACTACGGCGATTACACTTACTCACTTTGCGTTTGTTTATTTTATCAATGAGTGGTGGGACCTACAGTTAAAGGTGAATTTGAGAAGCCTTTAAATAGCAACTTAATACTCCCAGAACTATTGCCAAAGGAAGGCTAAGAGGAGGTTGCCGAAAGAAACATATTTTTCCTTTTGTTTTCAAGGTTTCAGAGCTGAAAATTGAATTCTTAACTCTTGTCTAAAATCCTCTTAGTTTAGGTTAGAGAGTACCTTGATGTTTATAGGCAAGTTCGGTCAGTTTCCCATATGTCCCTTTGTGATATACAGTGTGAGGTAAGCCCCCCTTGTCATGATCCATTAGGAGTGGGATTGAACCAACATGAGCTCTGAATGAATCCGGCCAGTTCATTTAGTGTCAGATCATCAAATGTTCTGTCACTCAAAATCCAATAACGTCTGTTTTAAAGTGCAGGGCACATTACATAAAAGGTGTTGTACCGATTTCGTTTCTTTCACAAAAAAAATTCTCTTATGGTGATTTCTTTTCTGGCATAAATGTTGCCTTTATTCTGCCTCTTTACCCTTTTGCTGTTCCTTTCTGAAAAAAATGCAATTTTGTAAATTAGTAACGTGTTCTTTTCTAAAAATTCTCTCCATAAAACCCAGAAAATATGCTGCATGTTTGACCCTCAATTTAATCAAAGCGTTGTAAGGGCAGCACTTTTAAAACAGCTGTTCTTGTTATTGTTTTGAAAAAAATAACAAAAATTATTTGTTTTAAAAGTGGTGAAATGGAAGCAAAAAATATTATTTTGGAAAATTTGTTGGAATCCTCTTCATCGTCAGATATGGAGGACATGTATCGATTATTATTAAAACGAAACTCTTGCCGCGAGCTTAAAATTTTGTTGAAAATGTTATTTATCAGTATTGCGCCAGGTTCTAGTAACAAATTTATAAACAAACAACAGCTGACTATAGGTGTTGATAATTTTATTTTTGTGAAAGCAGAATGAGCTTTAAATTCGCTAAAAAAAATTTTATTTTATTTTAGCGATATGAAATTTACTAGTCGAGGACTACAAAGAAACATATGCATATGTATTATTATCCCAACAAAAAAGGTTTGAGATGAGTTAACTTAAAAATTAACATTTTTTTTTAAATTGTAATAAGAAGATTATTTATAAATACTTTTAAATGGAATTTAGTTATTATCTTTTGTAATAAAAATATTTCCCAAAAAATTCCAAAAATTATATTTTTGATTTGATTTTTAGTTTTTATATAGAAATTCGAAAAAAATTACTAAATAATTAATAACATATTGTGCCAACTAAAGAGATTTTAAAACATTGGCCCTAAAGTTGAATTTTACATAAAAATAAAAGTTTTAACTTGTATGACCCCGGAGCCCTCGGTAAAAATATTATTATTTTTTTTTTTATTTAAATGTAATGTTAGCTTTCCGAAAATAAAAAAATAAATTATTGGAAATTTTATTTTTATTTTTTTATTTTCTATACAATGATTAGTTTTAAAATCGTTAACTAAGTAAAAAAAAACGCTGAATTGGTATTAAACTTCAAAAATAATTGCGTAAAGGCCCCTTCACACGATCACACAAGTAATATGATCTGTCAAAATTTTGTGTAGAAGAGTACGGATGTGATCGTCTAAACGTACTGTAATGAAACCATCACACATTGAGAGAAAATACGGATGAAAATTTTGACAGTCGTATGGCTCTCTTCATTTTTTGAAATGATTTAAAAAACAAGCAAGTCGCATTAGATCAGGGATGTATTTTTATGTAAACACATAGAAAAAAAAGTGTAACAGCTGTTTTCATTTTACTTTGTTATTGTCTTATACCGATCATGTAAACACAGAAAAAATAATCATACGACTATTATTCTCTTTTTTGAAATACGGATGGAATTTCATTTTACTTTTTCATCAGACTTTACGTATTACTTGTGTGATCGTGTGAAGGGGCCTTAAAGGGCAATGTTTTTTGTTCTTTTATAATCGTTTAAAATGCAACACATTATGAGGGTTCGTGCAACCTTCAATAAGTGCTACAAAATATGTATGTAGGCAACATTTTTTACCAGAAAAGAAATCACCATTAGTTTTGAAAATTTTGAAACAGTCATGATGAAATATTCACCCTTATTCTGATTGTCGTCGTCGTCTTGCGTCGACAGTTTAAAATTGGTATTCTGTTTGTCGTTATTGACAGTTATAGATGACTGTCGACACACATTTGGTATACTGTGAGTCAATACGCCGTCGATATTGTGTTGTGTCGACTCTGATTTTATCGACATCATTTTTGGTAACGACGACGACGACAACCAGAATAAGGGTGATTGTTTGTCTTCTGCTGTATTCGAGCTTGTCCTGTTTAGATTTGTATTAAGCTTTATAACCTCATCTCTTTCCATAAATTATAAACATGAAAAATACTTTTCACAATGGAATTTAATTAAAACCCTGTATGGACTTTCCATAAATATTAATTGATTGACATATTTTTTCAACCAAGAGAAGCAGAATAATAAATCCAATTGATAAAATTGGAAAATCTCTTATAAACTAAAAAAAATATTTTTCTTGATTGACTTTCTTGATTGAACAGATTTCAAAATGGATTACAAATGGTTTAAAATAATAGAAATTCGGTTATTGTTATCTACTTTATAATTCTTTGCGATTAAGGTGGCCATATAAAGTGCTCATTAAAATATTCTTTTAAGTGAAAAGTACAAAACGATAATGGTTTAAAGAAATAAGATACAAAAAATTAATTGCAATGATTACAGATATATTAATTGCAACAAAATCACGGGTTTATATTAAATTTATGTACGTTTGTTTGTATATACTATTATTATTATTATTTTATTTGTTTGTAGCAGTATTCAGTATTATTCTTTGAATTCTTTGTTTTTCATTCTTTTTTTTTTTTTATAATAATTTATCAAAACTACTACAATTACATTAAAATTTTTAATTCGGTTTTTACTGTTTTCAATAATCATTTTATAATCATCAAATCAATCATATCATATTCATTTATAAACATAAAAATTAAGCTAGTTTTTGTTTTGTTTTTTTTTTATTTTAATTTTAATTTTATTCATTCATTAATTTATATATAAGGTACATTTTAAAAAAGATTTTATTTTTTATTATTTTAATTTAAAGAAAGAAAAAGAATTAAATTATAAAAACAGTTTATTTGTTTATATTTAAAAAATTAAAACTTGAAGATAAATAATGATAAGTTTTTGCTTTATAAATTAATTTTATTTTATTGGTTTTATTTATGGTTTATTGTTATTATTTTTATTTTATATTTTTTGCAAATTATTTTTACATAGATTTATAGAAATATAATTCCATTTTTTAAAAATTTATATGATAAGGTTTTGTTTTTATTTTGTTTTCTTTTCTTTATTTGTTTAAAATTATTTTGTATAGTGTTTATTATTGATATATTTTTGTTTTTAATTATTTATTGTTTTTTATATATATTTTTGTTTTTTTTTTTTAAATATATTATTATGTTTTAGTATAAAATAAATACAAAAAATATATATAAATATTGTAGAAAAAAAATGAGATAATTTTTTTTAGTTTATTATTAAAATTTAAAATATATAAAAAAAATAAAGAAATAATAAAAGATAAAATAGTTTTTATAGATAAATAGATAGATAGATAGATAGAGTTTGTTTTTTACAGAAAGTATAGTTAGATAGCTAGAGTTTTAGTTAAAGAGTATGATAATAATAATTTGAACTTGTTTTATTTTTTTCTTTTTTTTTTAATGTTTTGTGCAATTTAGAAATAAAATTTAATTTTTTTATTTTTTTATATAATTTTTCTCTTGTTTATATAAATGTGTGCGCAGTCATTAATAAAAATAAGATTTTATAATTCAATTATATATATAAATTGTTTTTAATCACAATAACTGTTGTTTATTTTAATATGTATTTCTAAATAAAAATAAAATTTTTAAATTAATTTTGAAAAATAAATTAATTTTTTAATATAATTTTATTTAAAAAAGTAAATTACTTTTAAATAAAAGATATTTTTTAAAATAATTATCAAATAAATAATATTTTTTTTTATTTACTTGCAAATAAAGATTATTTTTTTTTTAAATTAATTTTGATAAATAAATAAAATTTTATTATAATTTTATATAAAAAAAGGTAAATTATTTTTAAATAAAAGATATTTTTTAAAATAATTATGAAATAAATAATATTTTTTTTATTTACTTGCAAATAAAGATTATTTTTTTTTAATATAAATAATAATTATGCATTATGTATTATTTTAATAAAAAAAATATCAATTAATTTCAAATAAAAAATATAAAAAAAAAATTTAAAAAAAAATTTTAAAAATACTTTTCTATTGAAAAAATAAAAAAAAAAATATTTTGTGTGTATTTTTAAATATATTTTAAAAATTATAGATTTTTTATAAAGGAAAATTTAATAGTAAATCATTTTATATTTAAATTATAATTTTTTTTAGAAAAACATACTTTATAAAAAAATATTTTTTTTTTTAATTCAAATATATTTATTGATATTTATTTTTAAATAAAATATTTAAATTAAATTTAAGCTTTTAAATAAAAATATATTTTTCGAATATTTATATTTAAATAGAAAAGTTTTTTTGTTAATTTTAAAATAAAAAAATAATATTTTTTTTTTGTTTTAAACTGTCCAGAGAAAAAGTAGAAAAAAAAAAAATAAAACAGTTCTTGAGTTTTCATGACTTAAAATATTTATTTTTTTTTTTTTATTACGACTTTCGTATCGTATCTTTGGTATAAAAAAGATGAAAATATAAAAGTGAGGAAGTAAATGAATGAATTAAGAGTAAAAGTAAGTATAAGTAGAAAATAGATTTTCACAGTTGTTTTAGTTTTCTTTTTTCAATCTTTTATTTTTAAGTAATATAGTATATGTTATAAAATAAATACAAAAATTATTTCTTTTAATAATAATTTTATATATTTTTTTCTTGTAAATTAAACTTATTAATAAAGATAAAAATAAAATAAAATTTATAATAATAATCATATTTATAGCAGCCTATTTCCCTTTCTTTTTCTTTAATAATTATTGTTTTCTTTTTATTTGTTCTCTTGTTTCATTTAATCTGTGCGTATGTTTTTTTTTTTTCTCGACATTTCTTTGAGTTTTAATAAATTAAAAAAATATTTCTTTTTTGGTTTAATAAAGAGTTTAAATATTTGAAATATTGTTGCCAGATGAATGGATGATGTTTACTTATGGGACTGCCAGTTTTGGGGGTTTTTTTTTCATATTAAATAATAAAATAAAAATTAATTGTTTGTAATGCTAGAAAAAGAATGTTTAAATAGAAACGATAACGAACTGTACTTGAAATATAAAAATTTATTACAAAACCCATTTCTTAAAAAGAAACTCTTGGAAATACTAAATTGGTAAGAGATTCTATGCAGATCAAACATACACTGAGCGCCAAAAGTGAGTAAACACCACTGAAATAATTCATTTTCTTAGGAAGCGAGAAAAGTAAATGAGAATAGTCGAATAAATATTTTTATTTTTTATTTTTATTTATTACTTATAAAATGTTAAAATAAAAACAACAATTCAATTATTGTTGTGCTATAAGTATATTTTTTATAATAGAAAATTGAAAATTATAGTGGGTATTGACTCACTTATGGCGCTCAGTGTATAACACCTCTATTGTTTCGAACAGGTATTCTGATCTAGAAATTTTAAAGGATATCATATCATTATTTATCCTATTTTGTAATTAAAAAAGTTAAAATTCTAAAAAGGCCTCTCAATATTTAAATTTTCTAATCGAATTGTCGAATGTTTTTTTTATAATTCTTCTTTATATTCGGGCTTCAACTGTTGGAGTCATGTTAATCTTGAAACGTGTTTTTTACGGCCCATTTCATGACTCATAATTCAATAAATTTTCGACATGTTTCTACAAAAAAAAAAATTATTAAAAATTGTGTTATAAAGTGCTTGGAGAATTCAAACAAAAGAGAACTGCTTACGTCCTTAAATTCTACAACGAATACTCTTTAAGAATTTATTAACAATTTTGCCAACAATATACTGCAATGAAGAAATTTTTCCTCGACAGCTTTACAGTTGATTACACCAAGCTATTTGTTGGAGTTGATGAATTTAAAACGCAACAATGCAACTCACGTGTTGACATCACTGTTTTATATTATTCTTGAATTCTCTTTTATGTTTGTATTCTTAATTCTTTTCTCATTCCAAATAAAACTGTCAGCGTGATTACACACAAGAATTAGAAGCGTCTTTTTTATTTCGAGAAAATACCAATAGGTTATGGGCCCAGGCACCCAAACCTAAAGCGCGTTAGTTAAAGAAAAATTGTTTTCATTTTTGAAATTGCCTGTGTGGCTAAACAAGTAGGAAAAATTAAATAGAAGATGAGTTCTTCTATATATAATATTGAAAAGCTGAACGAGACAAATTATGACTCATGGAGTCTCCAGATGAGAAGCGTTCTTGTGCACCAAGACCTTTGGGACGTCGTGTCAGGCGAACAAGTAAAGCCTGAGGCAGACAATGAAGCCGCACAATTGGAAGCATCACGGTGGGTAAAGAAAGATGACAAAGCTATGGCAACAATAATTTTGTGCGCAACACCTTTGCAAATAGCACATATAAAAAACAGCAAAACTTCAAAAGAAGCATGGACTACATTAAAAGAGATCCATCAGCCAAAGGGCCCTATGCGCAAAGTTGAGTTATTTAAGCAGCTATTGTCCATGAAGATGAATGATAACGAAGGTGTCCAACAGTACATTTGTAAGTTTACGTCAATAGTTGAAAAACTAGCAGAAATTGGAATTACACTTCAGGAGGACCTATTTGTAATAATGCTATTGGCAAGTCTACCTAAGAGCTACGAAAATTTTGTGATTGCTCTAGAAACACGCGATGATCTTCCTAAGCTTAGTACACTGAAGGTCAAATTAACTGAAGAAGGTGAGCGCCGTAAAACAAACAGCAATGAAGTTGATAATGCTGACAGTAGCGTAGAAGCTTTTATGATTCGAACGAACAACGGTAAACATCAAAATTTTGTCAAAAGGCGCAACAACAACGAGAACAAGAACAACAAAACAGCTATGCGCAAACCTTCTAGTTTCAGTTGTTACAATTGCGGTCGAAAAGGTCATTACGCAGCTCAGTGTAAAGAAAAGGAGAAGAAAAAAGAGCAAACACAAGCATCGTTTTCTGCTCTCTCAATTTTGAACTCAACTGTTTTTAAAGCAAATACGTGGTGCGTCGACAGCGGCGCTTCGTCACATTTATGCAGCAGCCGAGAAATGTTTATATCGTTTAGAGCACACGACGAAAATATTTGTATGGCAGATAACAAATGTGTAAAAGCAGAAGGCATTGGAAAGGTCTGCATAAAAACTGCTACTACTGACATCGAGCTAAATGACGTTTTATTTGTGCCACAATTACGGTGCAATTTTATATCCGTTGGAAAAGCAGTTGCAAATAATTACTCCGTCATATTTACATCGAAATCGGCAAGGATTATTAACTGTAGTGGTGAGATTATTCTTAAGGCAAATAAGGTCGGAGACCTTTTTATTTTTAATGCAACTTCTAATCATTTATTTTTTACATGTGATGAACGTGCTATGACATGGCATAATCGCTATGGACATATGAACTGTGCTAGTTTGAACGAGCTGGTCAGGAAAAACATGGTGCTGGGTCTCAACGTTAAGTTTCCTGATGCTATAAATTGCCAAATTTGCATGAAAAGCAAATGCACAGTCAAACCTTTTTCACCTTCTGAGAATCGGGCTAAAGATGTGCTTGAAATAGTGCACACCGATGTATGTGGACCGATAAACAAGCCATCGAACAGCGGCAACCTGTATTTTTTAACATTCATCGACGATAAATCCCGTTATGCATTTGTGTACTTTATCAAAACGAAAACCGAGGTTTTTGATAAATTCTGTGAATTTAAGGCCATGGCAGAGCGCCAAACGGATAAGAAAATTAAAATTTTACGAAGTGACAATGGCACAGAATTTGTAAATCAAACATTCAACAAATTTTTGAAGCAGACGGGCATTAAGAGGCAGTTAACTGTACCACATACTCCTCAACAAAATGGCGTAGCCGAACGTTATAATAGAACTCTAGTGGAGATGGCTAGAAGCATGATTGTTGCAGCTGGCGTGGATGAAGCACTGTGGGCGGAAGCCATAAATACGGCAGCGTATTTGAGGAATAGAGCACCAACAAAGGCACTGTGTGAAAAAACACCATATGAGGTGTGGTTCAATCGAAAGCCTAATGTATCGCATTTAAAGACATTTGGGTCTATTGCTATTGCATTAGATAAGAAACACTATGGAAAATTCAGGCCAAAGGGCAAAGAATATCTGATGGTCGGATATTCTGATGAGTCAAAGGCATTTCGCTTGATGGATAAAGCCACACGTAAAATTATTGTGAGTCGTGACGTCTACTTTGTAGAAACACTTGCAAAAAATGAAAGCCTCGAAGTCGTCATCGAAAATGAGAATGAAAATTGCGTCGAGCTGATGAATGAAACCGAAGAAGTTGCTGATACATGTGCCGACCCAGAAAATCAAAAGATGAAAAATGAAGCTATGGTCAAAATTGGACCAGGTAGACCAAAGAGATTACTAACAGGCGTTCGAGGTAGACCCTGTAAGCAATATAATGTGATAAATTTTACGCGCGCTGGTGGTATTAAAGTTCCTGAAACTGTTGACGAGGCACTAAATAGCGAGTATGCAGATAACTGGTGGCAGGCGATGCAAAGTGAGTATCAGGCACTTTTGGTTAACAATACTTGGGAGCTAACACAGTTGCCACAAGGACAAAAGACAGTAGGGTCAAAATGGGTATTCTCACTAAAAACAGACAAAAATGGCAACGTTGAGAGATTTAAAGCCAGACTGGTGGCAAAGGGCTGTTCCCAAACGTATGGTGTGAATTACACAGAAACTTTTTCGCCTGTGGTACGATACGAAACCATACGCATGGTTTTTGCTCTCGCTGCAGAACTCCAATTGCATTTGCATCAAATGGATGTGTCAACTGCTTACTTGAATAGCGAGCTTAATGATGATGTTTTTATGGCGCAGCCAGAAAGATTTGTTGACAAGAATTCCCCACATTGCGTTTTAAAGTTGAAAAAGGCTATCTATGGTCTTAAACAGTCTGGACGACAGTGGAATCAAAAGATAAATTTAATTCTAAAAGATATTGGTTTTTCCCAATGCGAAAGTGAACCATGCCTGTACGTAATGAGGAAAAATGGCAACTTCAGTTTGATAGCACTATATGTTGATGACTTACTAATCGCTAGTTCTGATATAGATGAGCTTAACCAGATTAAATGCAAAATATCTCGAATTATTGATGTTGTAGATAAAGGCGAAGTAAGCTATTTTATCAGTATGGAAGTTGAAAGGGATGATTCAAAGGGTGCAATACGAATTAGTCAACGTGCACAGATAAGGCAACTTTTACAACAATATGGAATGGAAAATTGTCGACCAGTGGCAACACCGTTAGAGCCCAAATATCAAATTAGGTGCGATAAAAGCAATTGTGAGCGAATTGATCCTGTCCAATACCAGTCTCTCATCGGCTCATTAATGTATATCGCATTGCTAACACGTCCTGATATTTTACACTCTGTGTGTAAGTTATCGCAAATGAACACTGATCCCCATCGAGAACATATGCTTGCTGCGAAACGCGTACTTAAATATTTGGGCCATACAATGAATATACAGTTGGAATACTGCAAAACCGGTCAACCATTTCACGGTTATGTGGATGCTGATTGGGGTGGTGATCCCACGGATCGTAAATCCTTCACAGGTTATACGTTTACCCTTGCTGGTGGAGCAGTCTCATGGCAGTGCAAGAAACAATCGACTGTAGCACTAAGCAGTACAGAGGCTGAGTACATGGCCTTATCATCTGCGGCTAAGGAGGCCATTTTTCTGAAAAAATTACTTAGTGAAATTAAAATTTTTGGTGATGATCCAATTACTATACACTGCGACAACTTAAGCGCAATACATTTGGTTAAAAACCCAGTTTACCATAGCAGAAGTAAACACATTGATATCCGTTATCACCACATCAGGGATGTACACAAAAATGGCGAGATACAATTAGAGTATTGTAATACGGGCGATATGGTCGCAGATATTTTTACAAAAAATCTTTCGAAAATATTACATTTAAAATTAATGAAGAGTTTGAATTTGACTGTATAGATACATTTATACATATATATATATTTTTTTTTGCTTATTATTTATGTTATAATGTGAACACGTGAATTGAGGAGGAGTGTTGGAGTTGATGAATTTAAAACGCAACAATGCAACTCACGTGTTGACATCACTGTTTTATATTATTCTTGAATTCTCTTTTATGTTTGTATTCTTAATTCTTTTCTCATTCCAAATAAAACTGTCAGCGTGATTACACACAAGAATTAGAAGCGTCTTTTTTATTTCGAGAAAATACCAATACTATTATTAAACCAAGCTCTATTAAAAACTGATCACTATAATGAATCAATAAACACCAACAAAATTTTTCTAGCATACACCATAAATTCTATTTCAAACCAAATAATTATGGTCGCACTAATTATGCCTTTTAATATCGTTCTGTGATATCTTCGAAATATCACATTACATCCTATTAGTTTCGCCCAGAATACTTACATTACAACCTTTCAGTCAGGATTACGACCTAGTTTCTCATACCACTTATGTTGTGTGTGTGTTAATTTTGTACATAAGCGGCGGGACCTACAGTTTAAAGTCGAATCCGAACGATAGAATTTTTGGAGAAACTGTTCATGGCAATTTTATTTACTCTCAGAGTTTTTGACAGAAATCTGCTGAGAGGAAGCCGCCGAAGAAATATTTTTTTATTTTTTGAACCGAGGCCAATACACTACCCACTAGAGATTACGGCGACTTCTACATTTATCGAATACACTAGAGCCCCGACATGCGTCGTTAATGGGGACTGGAGAATTGCGACGCAAATCGAATCAACTTTTTCTATACAAATGCATCGAAATTTAATTTATTGGGGCCAAGAATTCAAACGAAAACAAAATGAATGAATAATGAAAACATTTTTCATTATTTTATTTAGTTCAACAAATGTTTTTTAATTATTATAAAGAAATAACAAAACAATAAACAGAAGTTGCAAGAATTTTAAAATACAAAAAAAAAAAAAATTCTAAATATATACCACAATACAAATACTAAAATGGTAGTACTCAATGCTGCAAGAAAAAAATTAAACGTATGTAGCGTCACAAATCGAAATTTAAACGACGCAAGTTGGGATACAAACGACGCAAATCGAATCGACTCCAATCGGGAATGAAACGACGGAAATTTAATCGAAGCGAATTGAAATTGCAACAACGCAAGCTGAGTTTTGTCAATTTTTAAAAAGCGACGCAAATCGAAACGACGCAAGTCGGGGCTCTAGTGTACATAGGTTAATAAAAAATGTCCAGAAAAATTTTCATGACTGCCATTCGTAAAGTAGATTTCACATTGTAGAAGAAAAAGTTTAGCTTAGATTAAAGCTCTCTAGATAGCAAACATCGTTAGTATAATTCGCAAAGACGCAAAGTCCACTTTTTTCCAAAATTGAGAGTTTAATGCAAAACGGTAACATTGTACATAATACATGTCATTATGTAGTTTAAAGTTGTTGTAATTTTGTGGTTTGCAAAAACGCTAAGTCCACAAAACTACGAAAAATATTAATATTATTAATTAATTAGTAATAATAATAATAATTAACATTATTAGTTATTAATATTACAGTCGAACTTCTCTAATTTGAACTTCTATTACTTGAATTTTCTGTAAGTTGAAGCACATCCCGTGGCAATAGCATCTTGGAGAGAAATTCTATCAGGTTTTACTTCTTTAACTTGAACTTCCATAACATGAATTCCTCTATAACTTGAAGAAAAACGGTAGTACAACGTTTCTATAATTTGAATTTTTTTTGGAAAAAAATTTTGTTTTCCTGGCAAAAATTACCGAATTAGCCGCCAATAGTGAATATATGTTCCTTTCAACTTAATTTGCTATTAAAATCGCAACATTTTATGCAAAATTACATTAAATTGCCAACACTGAAATTTATACATACCGCTCCTTTATTGCAACATAGTCATATCTCAAAAAATTAAAAATTTGTAGTTACTTAAGCAGAACTGCTCTTTTAGAACTTCTGTACATGTTGAAAAAAAATCAGTTTTATATCCCAAGCTGAACCGAAGTTATAGCAAAAAGTGTTTGCGGCAATTAGATCATAGGACTTATGTCTTGAAAACCTAAATCGCATTTTGCCAAGTTCAAGTTTTTTTGAGATATGACTATGTTGCAATAAAGGAGCGATACGTAGTTCGAATTAAAGGAAATTGTAAACACGATAGTAATGTGCTGGAATACATTCACAACTTATCAAGAGCTTGGGATATTGATGCCACTAGCCAGACAATTTCAAACTGCTTTACAAAGTCTGGATTTAGACAGCATTCAGTGTGGGAGGTAGAAGATAACATATCTTTGGTATTATTAAATGATTTTAACGACAACGAGAATGTTTTAAAAGATAACTATAAAGTCTGGCTATATTTGAATGAAGTAGAATCTATAAGTTGTACTGTTCAAGACTTTTTGGACATCGATAATGAATTGATTACTTCTGAATTTCCAACTGATGAAGATATTATTGACTGAATATGTCATCGAATCAGAACCACACTCTGAAGAAATAGTAGATAGCGATGTGGACGAAGTTGAGGAAACAGTTAGATTACCGTCCAGACAAGTTATAAATGATTCATTTAAGACTTTAAATGTACTCTTGAATACAAATGAAAACGCAAAAGATGACCTATACAAAGCGCTACACATATTAGAATCACTTTTTGCTCAAGCAAATGTGAAGAAATTCAATCAAAAATTACTGAGTATTTTAGTAAATAATTATACCTTTACAAAATTACAAATAGCTGTTGTTTATTTAATTTGGATCATTTTTAAATTTTATTCCCAAAGTTGAAGTTTCTATAAGTTGAAGTTTTTTTTCTGGATAATGGTGATTCAATTTATAGAAGTTCGACTGTATTATTATTTTGTAAAAATAATTGCGTTTAAACAGTTTAGAAATTTTAAAAACTGAAAAAGCTACAATGTTTTTTGTGTCTCCTGTAAAATTTGAAAAAAGGGACTTAACTCCTTTGCGAATGAGACTAACGATATGCTAATAATTTTGAAGTTCCTGGTTATTCATCAACAAAGTTTGAAAATCCTAAATTCTTCATATCATCTATAATTGAACTAGTCTTGATGGGCATCTAAAAAACAATTGATTATAGAACCTGAAAATTGAAATGAACTTAAATTCGTCAATGGAAGAAATCTCATGGCAATCATTTGACCACAATCTGCTAATCGACAAAATACACACAACAGAATGTTACATAGGTAAAGTATTACCCTGAAATACGATATGGAACGCAGTTATCATCAAGTGAAATGGAAGTAATTCTGTCTCCTGTATATAGTTTTTATGAAAATGAATAGGCCGAATGGTATACCGAAGGATATACCAAAAAAATAACGAATGTTTACTGGGGGTTTTGAAACGAAAAAACGTAAAGACTATAGGAAAAAAAATGTTTTTTCCTAAATATTTTTTGGGCATAATATTCTAAGAATAAAACTTTCGATGTTGCATTACGATACGTTTGCAATTCCTTAGGTTTTCAATTTGAATTTTTTGAAAGAATAAACATTTCAAATCAACAACAAGCCATTTATCGAGTAGGAGTGAATTATAAATTTTCGAATTTCTCATTATTTAAATATATTTTGCAATTAATTTTTTCATTTTTTTTTACTTAAAACTAATATATAAATATAAGTATGTATGTATGTATGTGGGTATAGATGTACAAATAAATAAAAATTAAACTGCACACAATTTTAAGCTGCCAAAAAAATGAAGAATGAATATTAAAATCGAAATTAAAACAATAAAAACAAATGTGAAATACAAATTTTTAATTTTAAAAACTTTAAGTATTTAAGTTACTAATTAATTTCAATAAATTTATATTTGACTACTACGTTAATTCTTTTGCTACTAATTAATTAATATTTTTTTATTTTTTGCTTTTTTTTTCGTTTTGATGTAATGCAATGCAATGTATTTTTTATTTTCTTTTCTTTTTTTTTTTATTAATTTTGGGTTTTTCTTTATTTTTTTTTTAATTTAAAATTTCTTGTGTGTTAGATTTATAAAGATTTTGTTTTATTTGTTTAAGACAAAGTTTAAATTTTACTAATTTTTATTCTCTTTTGTTTGTTTTTAATAATTATTAAACAATTTTTATATATGATTTCTTCGTAATTTTGTTTTATGATTTTAAAATGTTTCTTTATTTTTAATTTTTTATTTAAAAATTGTCTACTAATTTTGTTAAACAGTATCGATATTAAAAGGGGGGAAAAAAAAAAACGAAAATAAAAATTATAAATTACGTGCATTTTCTTTAACGTTATTTTATTAAATAAATTTAAACAATTTAATATTGATTGTATTACTACTACCATGCTAAAATATAAACATTTATTAATTAATATATTTTTATTATACAATATTTATTTAACAATAATATTTTATTTTTTATTTTTTTTTTGTTCTCTTTTAATTTGTTCGTTATAAATCTAATTATTATGTTTAAAACGTTTTGTTAAATGCAATCATTAAAATTTGGTGGGGTTCTATAGTAGAGGGATCGTATAGAAGGGCAAGACTAAAAGTGTATACAATACATTTATGCATATTTATATTGAAGTTGAAAACAAATATTAAATAATTAAATAAAAAATTAAAAAAAAAAAATGAGAAAAATAAAAATGTACACAAAAAATGAGTAATTTTTCTTTAAATATAAAGCTTGTAAATGGAAGAAATAAAATGCTAACGTTTTAAAAGTTCTTAAATTTTAAATAAATTCTTTATTCGAATAGAGTTTTGGGAAGAGTTTTAAAAGTTCTTAAATTTTAAATAAATTCTTTATTCGAATAGAGTTTTTGGAACTAACAATGTAATACCATTTGGAATAGAAAGTTTTAAAATTTATATTTAACTGCTTAAGAGAATATTTCCAGTTTCGAAGGTCATACATAATAGAGTAATTATAATTATATAAATAGGTAATATTAGATTATTATAATTTTTGAATTAAAATGCAATGAAATGATGATTTCGAATTATTGGCTATAAATTTTGAGATCGTTTATCATATAAATATAATAAATTCAGTTCATATATACATATATATATATATTCAATACTTTTAACGATCCTTTCAAGTGTTTCTTAACAAATGTGTTAACAAAATAATCGATTATCAAGCCGTAAAATATTTGAGATTAATTTCTACATCAACTTTTCTTTCGAAAAGTGGATCAGATCTTGAAATACCAACAATGTAATAGAGATAAAAGAAAACATTATTATAAGCCAAAAGAGGAAACGCCGGACTAGATATTAAATTTATTACCAAAATTTAAAAGCTTCATGAGCATCATAATACTGCTTTTTTTTTTTTTGACTAACGTTTAAAGCCAATATAATTTGATTTCGTAAACGCAAACCTACAATTCAATTTGAGCATTATTTCTGCATCCATTTTAAATCATTCAAATGACAAAAGTGATGCAGACATCTAAAAAAAAAGAAACAATTCCGTTTGTTAAAGAATCGTTGGATTAACACCTCTACAGTTTGCCAATAATTGCCCATGTGATACGGTAGCAGTCTTAATTCGTTAACATAAAGGCTTTGTTAATCTTTTCATTGCTGTACCTACGCGGTTTCTGAAATTGTAATCGATTTCTAGAAAAATCATTGTTTAACCTCTTCGTAGTTACAGTATTTATTAACACGTTCACGCCGGCGTTTTAATTCATGGTTGTCGCCTGCGGGCGTCTGTTATATTTATAAGACGTTATTAATTATAATTGTTATTAAAAATAAATGCTTTTAAGAGAACGTGGCTCTCGGGTATTTTTTTCGACAGCCGAAGTGTTAAAGATCTAAATATTTGGTATTACGTATCGTCTAATAACTTGATCAATTGCAGTTAGGTGCCGGCCACCGGTGGTACACGCCGCCCGATAAGGCGGTCTAGTGCGGGCCATCGGTGGTACGCGCCGGCGTGAACGTGTTAATAACATTGTGGTGTTTTTTTCGTTTATTTGTAGCCGCAATTGTTTTTATGTTCTATTTGATCACTGATTGTATAAGTAGGACTTACATAAGATTTATCTCTACTGGAGCCTATGTAATATTCTACGACAGATTTTGCCTATGAAAGTGTATACGAACGGCGGCAGTCAAAAAAGCAGTTTGAATATCTGATTGACATCTTAGATCGAAAGTAGAGCAAATATGATGACCTTTGGCTTACTTTTACTAAAAATGTCAACTGACCCAAGAGATTCATAAGAAATATAGCTAACATCGTCAGAGACCAAGATTTTGTTATCCAAAACGAAATTATGCAAATTATAAAAGAAATCTTAAGAAATTCAGCCACTGTTTAAGATCATTGTGACCAACTGATGATGAGGATTACGGAAGTTTAAGAATACTTCTACAGGATTCAACAGATTTAGACTTCTGCAATGTCCATCAGTATACGGAAACAAAAAATTTCGTCATATAGAAAGGCTTATCGTAGTGCAGCCCTTGCGCTGACCAACTTCTCCCTCATTGGCTCGGAGGAACTTGGTCAGTACAGGGACTGCGTTCACCTGTGGCGCCACAACGGGCCGCTATGCGTGCTCAAGTGAGCTTTTCATATAAAGCTGCCACACTAACCTAACCTAACCTAAGGCTTATCGTAAAGTCACAAAAATTGCTTTCAAATACAACGTAAATAAAGAGTAATTCCTTTTAAAGGCGAAATCAATATATTTTCATTAGAATTTGAAGATTATTATGATAAAGAAAAAAAATAGAATTTAACCTGATTTAGTCTGAAAAGATTCCATTTTTAAAAGTCATCCATTAACTTGAGCTTCAAAATTTTTTTTTTAATTTTATAACCATTTGCATAAATCAAATCGCTGAAAACAATCGAAAATCAGTCAATATCTCTTATCGATAAACAGAGAAATAAAAAATAAGAAATTATTTGTAAATGTTAACAAAAGATTAAAAAGATTTGATTTGACGATATTCAAATCACTGTACTAGTATTTAAAGATTAACAACACGAGTAATAAGCGAAAATATTACATTTTTATAAAAGAATATAGAAATACAGACAATTTAATATCGAAATATAGACTGGAAATCTCTTTAATTCGTTTTAAATCCAATTTTTCAAGAAATATTTTTTTTTTGTTGAATATTTTATTATGTTTTTTGTTTTAAATATAAAATGTTTTAAATGAAAGATAAATAGATGTGATAAATACATGATGAGATTGCACATATTTGAGGCAAAAAATAATAGAAATAGAAATAAAAAATACAAATTTTCAAACATTGTAAAAGGGAGGAGATAGGAAGGTAAAAAAAATCGTTGGGTTGGGAAAATCACAAGTTTTTTTTTTAAATATTTTAAGTTACTGCATACGTTAGTTAAGAAGAATTTAAATAAAATAATTTTAATTAAAAAAAAAATATTGTTTTTTTTTTATTAAAAAGGAAAACTTTTCTTTTACAATATTGCACTGGAAACATGAAAAATTTAAAAAACTGTTTTAAAATTAAATTTAAAACTTATTTAATTAAGTTTTTTCTTTTTAAGGAATAAATGAATATCAATATTTCTTTAAATGTTTATTAAGGTTTAAAATTTAAGGTAAGAAGGTCTTCCTTCATATGTTTAAAAATAATTGAAACAAAAAAAGTTTTCCTTTTTTGTTATTAAACGTTTGATTGGTCTTTAGTGAAATTGCTACAATAAATAATTAATTTTTAATAATGATAAAATCCTACATTTGATTTGATTAAAATTGTTTTGTGTTTGCTTTTGTTTTTTTTTTTTTAATATACTTTTAACTACTCTAAAATATATGATTTGTTTTTATTTCATTTTTTATGTTTTTTTTGTTTTTGTTTTTCTTTCATTACAAATTAATATAAATTTTGCAACATGCATTCATCGGGCAACAACACTTTTTTTTCGTTAATTTGTTTTTTTTTTTATCATAAGACACCAAAAAAAAAAGGAAATAATTTATTAAGAAAAAAAATTCTATGACATTAACATACACACTTATTGTTTCAATATATACAATTTATTAAATAATTAAAGAAAATAAAATAAAAATCTTAATAATAAATTTAAAACAAAAAAAAACAATAAAATAAAATCGTTTCAAAAGGTTTTCTTTATAATTTCTTTTAAGGGGGGTAATCTGGTCCAGAAATGCAAAACTAATCTAATTTTAAACACATTTCATTATTTTAAAGAATGTCACCGTTAAAGCATTCTCTTACGTGGGTATTCTGCAGAACCAAAAAAAACAAAAAAATCTTTTAGAAATAATAATTATTTTCAAAATTACAGCCGTAAAAACGATAAAACTTTTATTGTGAAAAGGAAGGCGAAGATAACAAATACTCTTTAGTGTTATGGGTCCGCTACCGCTTAGCTTCATTAACCAATTCCCCAATTCAATGATAGTCGCATATGGAATATGCGTTCAAATACTAAAAAATTTATCAAAAAACTATAATTTTCTCAAATTTAACAGCCTTGATTGTTTTCTGAAATGAACACACATAATATGTACATACATTATTGGCCATAACAACGATTTAGTCAGGATTACGGCCTATCTTCTTACACCAAACATGTCTACAAGTGGCGAGAACTACAGTTTCATGTCTAATACAGGATTTGATTTATTTACTCTCAGAGTTTTTGCCAGAAGACTGCTGAAATGAAGTCGCCGAAAGAAATTGTTTTCCCATATTACTTCTTTTCAAGATGTCCTGGCTGAGGTTTGAACATACTGTTCATTAGTTTACGGCGATTACAATGAGATGGTAGATGGAGGAAAACAATTGTTTTGCTACACTTTTTGGTAAAATCTTGCTGGTATGAATTGCATAAAGACCCATGTACAACAAACTACGAGACAAGTCCTGAGAAAATGGTGAAAAAAATTGATAAAAATCACATGGAAGGTGGAGTACTTTTCAATTTCAATTATAAGGGAATCTTGTAGTCACTAAGGCTGTAAATTATTCCCCATTTGACCCGTGTTATAAACCAGTTGTAGCAAAAGAAAGAAAAATGGAGCGGGCTAAAGTGTGGGTAGAGAAGAGGTGACAGTAAATTAAGATTGTTACGCAGTTTACCAATTGGTACATATAAAGATTCCAGACGAAAAATTGTAGTTGAAAGCAGTCTTAATAGAATTCCGTAAATATTTAACGCGAATCTATGTTCTACACACAATAGAAATTCATAATTGTTATCCATTTGTTACAACTTTTCAGGAAGGCTTTATAAAAATATTTATAATCGCGGTAGACAGCAAAATTATTTTTGAATCTCATATAGCTGCTGGCAAACATGACTATGACATTTTAAAAGCCAATTTTGAATAGCCAGCTTCTAATGCTTTCAAAAAGGAAATAACAGCCAGCATAGTTGAAAGAATTTCATAACAATTGGTTCAATAGCTCATACGTTTGCTATGAGCGGCAATGAAAATCGCATGCATTTACTAAAGCTGCATTAAAAAAGAAGAGTGGCTCGTTTCACTGGAAGGACTGCAGAAGAATTAAATTTCGAAAATAAAAAAAAAGGAATGCAAATTAATAAAGTACGAGTTAAACTGAACAAAATTTTGTACAAGACTTAAGACACCATAGTTCCAACATTTGATATGGGCCCAAGATTTTTATGAAAATAACAGTTTTACCATCACAAAAAGAAAATGTTCAAGATAAAAAAGAAAATAAACAGAATGGATGTTATTACTTTCAAAAAATACGTCATTATCAGAAAAATCAGTCGTTTTTTATTTGTGCAACGAGTGATTAAACTACTGATGATGTGAACCACACACAGGTCACATTACGACTTAACGTATTTTTGAAAACTGATTGCAATTTATGCAATTTAGACCAGAATACCCAATGCTTTTAATAACTTAGAGAAACACAAACAAACCCATAAGTTGTAATTAAATAAGGACTGGGAGGCAATAGAGGAGTTTCCATTTTCACAGAAATTATGTAAGAAAAGAAAACGAAGAAGAAATGGGTAGAAGTAGAGATTTTTTTTTTCTTTATACTCAATAAATTCACACTTACGAGGCTTACAAGTTAGTACAACTAAAATTAAAATTAAAAAAAAAAAATACACATTAAATGAATCAGTTAATTACACACAGTTACACACACATATGTATATATAGATATATATATATATATAGTAATAATAATATAATATAATAAATTGTTTATAATTACATACATAAATACGAAAAATTAAAATTAAAAAAAAAAAAAATATTGAAAAAAAAAATTCTTAAATATTCTACTACTTTGAATCAGAAATCATAAGAATTTAAACTTTTAAAGCAAATTGTTGTTTTCAGAAAAGAAATAAGAACTAACCTCAATTGTTTTTAGGTGTTAAATTTTATGTGGCTAAAGACCCACTTAATGTTGATCCGGAAAAGTTTGGTCTAGAGTCTACAGTCTAACGCCAGAGCAGTTGTTATTATCTTTTCTGGGGTTTTTCTTTTTCTTTATATAATGCGAGGAGCGGTTAAAAATATGTTTTAAAAACTTAAAACAAAATCCAAAGAAAAAAATCTTGGATTCAAATGATTTTTTTTAGTTTAGTTTTTCTCTTTTTTGTTTTTTTGCTTTATCCATTATTGTTTTGTTTAAATATTTAAAATTAAAATTATATGTATAGAATTTATGTGCTTCTGTTAATCATATCAATACTTAGTAAATTTGTTGGCATTTGTTTTAATAATTTTTTTTTTTTGTTTGTTTTTTTCTTTTGTGTTTTTTGTTTTGCTTATTTATCTGATAACAAAACATTTTCATTTTCATTTCTATTATAAAATTTTCATAGAAATTTGTGTAAAGCGGAAAAGGAAAACGTCACCTTTTCCAATTTTTTTCTGTTTTTGTTTTTTTTTTTTCAATTGTTTCACATTAATTTTAACGTTTTTTTTTTGTTTGTTTGTTTTCTCTTTATATTTAACGTGTGTTTATATTGTTGCAGAGTCTAAGAGTCAAACAGATAGACAACTATAATCTACCATCATTATCATCATCATCAACCATCAACTAATACCGGTGACGGTGGTATATCTTCTAATCAATTATAAATAAAATTGGCAGCATCGCATAATGCATTGCTATCATCATCAAATTTACCGTTTATTGTATAATTCGAACTTGTACCGTAGCTCCATTCCTTTTTAATGTAATCACCGTCCGCCGTTGATGAGGAATTATTGTGTAGAGCGCCCAGTGAGTTGTGATCTAAACGGAAATCATCATCGTCGGCATATAATTGAGCTGGTATTGTATCGGGTATCGAATGTTGATCCAGTAAATACCCGTAGGTGGGTAATGAATGGGCCAGATCGACATGATGATCGAGATCATTATCGAAATTGGACATGCCAAATTTAGAACTTGGTGGCGAGTGTGGCGAATTGGCGGAGGTATCATCGAAAACGACCTCTTCTTTGATCAACATTTCATTGGAGTTATCACCAGATACATAGAAATTCGGTTCGGTTTTAATGGCTGTAGTAGCCAGGGACGGGGAAGATTTCTCATCTAAGATGTCATCGTCATCATCGAAATGACGGCCATTATTGACACTGGGATGATGTAGATTCGTATCGTCATCATCATCATCCATATCGGCCAAATGACGGCGTCGGTGGTGATTTCGGTGGTTATTGCGTTGGTGGTTATTATGATTGTGTTGGCTATGACGCTGATGATGATGGCCATTGAGGCTGGCATCATGATCACGTGTACTGCGTATGATTGAAGAGGAACCCAGTGCGGCTGAAGCCAATGATAAGGGTACTCCTGATTTAGAGACCACAACTGAAGAGGAACATGATGTTGACGAAGACGAGGGCGACGGCGATGGTGAGGTGCCTAAGGGAACAGAGAACAGTAATATTAATTAACCCAGAACCAATACTTATTCAAACATTTTACAGAATTATCATCCGTTTTAAATTAAATTTTGAATTAAAAGAACTTAAAATTTCGTATATTTTTTTTTCGCAGAATTACCGTTCCTTACCTCTGTGCTGAACGGCGCTGGCAAATACTGAATTTGAAAGTGTTGCTACACCACCAGTTGAGTGTATTATGGGTGTTTTACGCATTAGTTGCTGCTGTAATGCACTGTTACTGCCACTGCTGCTACTGCTGCTTGTTATATGACTGCTAGTACTAGTGCTGCTACTATTCTGTCGTATAACTTGAGCATGATGTTGTGGTTGTGATGTTTGCGATAACAATGTATCGACACCTTTATTATCGTTATTATGCAAGTAATTATTGATCACAATGGCTCGTGTCGGTGTGGCACCGTTTAACAGTATCTGTCTAGTTTGTCGCAATTGCTCTTGAGATGTATTCGAAGATTCAGATGAATCATCGCCGGTGGCTGAGACAATTGTATTCTTAACACTAGTCGTTACATACTGGTGGCCATTCAATGAATTCAGTCCGTCACTCATGCCTGAATTCTCATCTAAATCATCGTGCATTGTATGTTGACTAAGAAGCACATTACTACTGGTGCTGGGCCTCTCCAGTGGGCTAGCGGCTATAGATGATGACGTCAGTTGGGGTTCCATTTTAATTATGGTCGAAGTGGGCGAATTGTGAGCACTACTTGCACTACTGCTGCTACTACTACTGGAACTTGTATTGCCACTTGTTGTGGTACTGGTGGCTGTTGATTTTATAGTCGACGTTGCCTGTGAAGTTTGAACACGTTGATGGACCTGCATATGGGTTTGCAACGATGATTGAGTGTGTAATTTCTTTTTACATATTTTGCATTCGAATGGAAAATCGCCAGTGTGTGTACGAGCATGAATTTTAAGATTATAACGTTGGCCAAAACCTTTACCGCAAACTTCGCATCTATTTGGGAAAAGAGGAAATTCAGAGGGTGTTGTAGCAAATGGTGTCAGAAACAAATATAAGAAATCATGAAAAAAAAAATTAAAATAAATTTGAAAGAAAAATTCTTACACCAATGACAGACTCAAATAACAATTTTGCCCTTCAGGAAAAAAAAGAAGGGGAAAATAATAATGACGCAAATATTTTAAAAATTAAAGGCTGCAGACGACCGACCGACCGGCTCCAATCGTTCATTCGTAAATTCGTTTTTAGAAAGCAAATATTAAGAAGCTGTTATGATTACTAGAAACTTAAGCCACCATATCAGAGCTTTGACGCAGGACTCAGACTCAAATTGTGTATCTACCGGAGCATCAGACTTCAGTTCAATATTAAACTGTCATAACATAAACTATGACTCACTTGGACGTTGAAAAGAGAAGTTACTTGCGCAATGACAGTACTAATCACGCTCAAATCTTTTTCAAGGTCTTCCGTAAATTCTAAAGTCCATTAAGAATGTACCGAATCTTACGAGTAATCACTTCAACTACCAGGAGTTCAAGTAATGACAGACACCATTGTGGGAACAAACCAAAATATAATCGAAATCGTTTGTTGGTCTGACAAGACAAGATTTGAATGTCATAATTACCAAAATTATCATTTTCCCTAACAAGTGGTTGGTCTGGTTGGTGGTGGTGCAAATGAATCATGTAAATTGTAAATTTATTTTTAAATTGAATGTCAAGGGGATTTTCTTTTTATTTCTCTTAATCATTACACAGAGAAAGAGTGACAGAGAGAAGTAGGGCCGCCGACTGTTTAATTTCACAAGAATATTTCAAATAAATTGAAACAAAGACCTCTTTAAAGCAGATAAGAGTTTCTACTGATTAAAAACGAAAAAAAAAAATAATAAAATTGTAATAAGAGGAGAGGAGATTGTTTACTTACTTGTGCAACTTAACGCCCGAATGCAGTTTGGAGTGTCCCCTTAAGGACGCCAATGCACTAAATTGTTTGCCGCATATTTCACAGGTCAAATTCACGTTCTCGTTGTGGATCTTTTTGTGGACTTTGAAATATTCGAAACTCATGAATTCCTTGTGACAAACTTCGCATTTGTACTTGTGACGTTCAGACTGTTGACCGGTATGCACACGCATGTGTTTAATGAAATTCGGACGAAAACGAACGACACGGCCGCATATCTGGCATTCGTATGGTTTGCAGCGAAGACAATGTTTTTCGTAGTTTTTCAACGATTTCAAAACCATATTGCAAATGGCGCATTTCATGTTATTGGCATGACCGGAACGGTGGATTTCATAGAGTTCTTTATTATCGAATTTTTCAACGCACTCCATGCATTGATAAATTGGATTGCCACTGCTACCGACGCCGCCGCCGCCAACGCCAGCCGCTGTTGCCGTTGTTGATGAAGATGGTGAAGAGGACGAGGCATTGGAGGATGGTGGCGATGTGGAGGAGGTATTGCGAGCAAAATTGGCTGCCTGTGCTTGTGCTGATGTTGAGGCTATGGGATGTTGTGCTGCAGTTGTATTACTAGCTGCTGATAAAGAACGCAGGGGTGGTGACCTTGTTGCAGTTGCATTTGTTGTTGATATGGCAGCATTCGTTATATTAGACCCGGATGTTTGTGTTGGTGAAGAGCAGGCTGCAGAGTTGGTATTCAAAGTCATAATGGTAGTTGCCTGCTGTTGCGGTTGATTGGTCGTTAAAGCGTTGTTTAAAATTTGTTGATTATTGGAAGTTGGTGTTATTGTTGCTAACGGTGATGAGTTCCCTGTATTATCTGCAGATGATTGGTGCTGCTGTTGCGGCGTTTGTGGACTGGTTGTTACCATTATGGGTGTGCCCGCCGCATTCGAACCATTTCCCATGGGGGCGGCTTGTAGAATCAACTGTGTTGTTTGGCCATTCGAACCAACTTGCTGTTGTACCACATTCAATACCGCCATAGAGCCGTTACGACTTAAAACAGCTGGCATTCGCACCAAAGTGGTACCGCCCACATTGGCCACACCGTTACTAATAAATACTGGACGTCTTTGTAGATGAGCCAAAGCTTCTGAAACGGGCACTGTTACGGTGCGCGTACCAGTGCTTACTATGGAACCGGCGGGTAATACCAATTGTGTAGGCTGGCCATCTGCATCTGTAGTGGTAACAGTGGTTGCAGTGCTTGTGTACGCCAGCCTGGGTGTGTTATCGTTTGTTTGGACCTCCATGTTTTCCACTTTTATTTGTGTGGCTTCTAGGTGAGGTGGTTCTTCGTCAGCTTCGGCAGCCTTGGCTTCCTCTTCAATATCTTGAAGATTCTCGTCATTCAGTTCGGGATCTTCATCTTCTTCAGTCTCTAGTGAATGGTGATCCATTGCGGTGGCCGCCGTTAGAGGCAGACTGCTGGTGTATTCGTGTAAATCTGAAGACCTTACAATAATGCCCCGGCCGTTTAGGAAATGATGATGTTGACGCCTTTGCTGCAAAGACTGCTGTGTATGGCTCTGTGTTGAAGAGTTGCTGGTAGTGGTATTGTGCTCAATTATGGACTGTTGATCGCCATCTTGACTGGTTTGACTTATATCGGAAGCGCTTGTTATTGGTGTTGTAGAATTCGGTGGGGTCTCTAGTTTAAAGACGACCGACGTCAAAGTTTTAGCCGCCGCCGCCGCCGCGCTGGTTGATATGGCCCCCTGAGAATTACTGGTTTCTGTATCCATTAGTTGATGTGCCAATTCGTTGCCACTGCCGGCCTTTGCAGTGATCACTTGGTGTTGATATAATACTTGCTGATTATGCTGATGATGATGACGCTGCTGCTGTGAACGACTCGGATGCTCGTCGTCATCGTCGTCGTCGCCATCGACATCATCATCTTCGTGCTCCATGGGAGCATCCTGTAAGATAAATTCGATTTGTTGTGACAATGCACTGTCATTCATGGCCATTAGGCCTTCCAGATCTTTAGAAGCCATCGAGGAACCATTGCTTATGGAGAACAACGAGGGAAGACTGCGCGAAGATAAACCTCCGCTAGTGTTATTAGAGCCATCCATACTTCTCTCTCTGTGTACGTGTGTTTGTGTTTTCCCGTCTTGCTTTTTTTGTTTTTTTTTTTCTTGTTTTTTGTTGTATTTGCAATTGCAAGTAAACCGAAAAACGAACAACAAACAACTTAATTATTTAATTCTAACATTTAATTTTTTTTTTTTTTAATACGGGGCTTTTCTTTTCTTTCTTTTTTTTCCGTTTGTTGCTTTTGTTTTTGTTGTAGAAAATACAAAATTCGTCGATTATAAAAAAAATGTGTAGCGGCGTGTTTTTGTTTCTTTTTTCTGTCGTGAATTTTCTTTTTTTGTATTTTTTTTTTTTTTTGTTTTTCTGTTTTTTTGCTTTTAATTCTTTAATCACACATTCATTAAAATTAATTAATTTTTCCTCTCTTATTACAGCAGCAGAATGTTTTTCTTTTTTGTTTTGTACTCGTCGTCGTTGAAAATCATTTTAATTTTCTTTTTTCCATTCAAAATCACTTGAAATTATCCGCTTGTGTTTCTTTTTAAAGCATTTTTTATTGTTTTATTTTTTTAAAATTTTATTGTTTTTTTATTTATTTATTTTGGCTATTTTTAACGAAACAGAAAAGAAAAACAATAATTTTTCATTTAAATTAAAAGGAATTTATTTAAAACTACGCATAATAATAATGTTTCACTTAATTTTCTTTCTCTTCATTTTTTTCTTTATTTTTTTTTCTTTATTTTCTTAATAGTTTTTCATTAAAAGTTCACCTTTTCTCTCACACATACACTCACGCACACACTGCAAAACTCTTTTTTTATTTTTCATGGAAAACGTCAATGATTTGAAGTAAAATTTTCTTTGAAAATGGAAAACTTTTTTACTCGTTCCTTTTGCTTGTGATTTCTTTCCTTTGTTTCGTTGTTGTTTCTTTCTTTGTTTATTTTATCCACAGATTTTCTTTCATAAACAAAATTTGCACAATATTTATAGGGTTGCATGTGAAGGCACAACAGTTAAGCGTTGTATTTTTTAGTACTCAAGACAAAGAAATTAAATTTTGTGTAATTTTTATAATTTCAAAAAGATCATTGTTTAAAATGTAAGTGTTCGAAATAATATAATTAAATTATGTACATAAATAGTAACAATTAAATAAATGATGTTTTAGAAACTCTACATTGATTTCATTTAATATTAATACACGTACTAATGACCTCTAAAAAAATATCGAATGTTTGATCAAAGTTTTTAAAGATTAGATGGTTTCAATTCATAGCAAAAAATTTATTCTGTTACACTACACCGTAATAATTATAATTTAATTTATAATTGTATTCTAATCAATAAATAAAGTTCTAATCGTGAAGCTGCTTACATTGTAAGGCATAGAGACAACGTCTTCAGAAAGATTGTGCCATCTGGTATATACATATGTATATTAGGGTTATGATGGCGTTACCGTATGCAAACCGCATTACATATTAATTGGTTAGTAAGTGGATTTACAAAGTCTCCCGTTATTACCGCGTGAATCAAATAGTGCGTTGGGACAACGTTTACATTCGTCAAACCACTAAAGGAGAAGTTAAATTCAAATCAGAACGGATTATCTAACCAAAGATCAATACATGGTATGGCAGATACGTTGTGTAACAACGGTTTTTAATTACTAGACAAGGTTTTTTCGACTTCGCCACAGCATTAATTGTAGTCTAATCTGTTGGTCATGATTTCCTATCGCCGAGTGTTCGTTAATTGCAGCCATTATAATAAATACATTCACCTGCATTAACTTATGAACGAACTGGAACGACTGATGTATCATTTGGCAGAAATAAGTTTTAAAACACTACAAGATCCTAGAGCAAGTCCAAATAGCAGCTTCATATTCAAAAATACGGAATTCCAGTTGTTACGATATTCAAAGATGGATTACGTCAACTTGGCATTTTTAAAGAAATCAGGAATCTAGATGTTGTGTAGGAGTCATGCTTCAAGTCTATTTTTCATTAAATTTTGGATACTATGGTATTTCAAACTATTTTTACGCATGAAGCATTGGTTTAGCGAAGCGCTTCTATCCCTTCATCCCAAATAAAGTTCACAGTTTAGCCTGCATTTAATGCCTGCAATTTAACGGGTCCACCGTTTTTTGGCTCACTAGTTAGGCTTGGATTACTACACTGGAGAATGAACCGTATAGAGTAACCATTACATATTAACCTGCATTTCAGAAACGTGTGGATTGCAGACACTGTCATTAGAATACCACAGGGACTAATACCTCCTGTTAAATGCTGAAGATTCTAACTCTGTTAAGTTACCAAATTTTTGTTTTAAGCAATCCATATACAACTACATTCCATCATTGAACTGACTAGCCAGGAATAGATAATACATGATGAAACACACATATAAGTATCGAGGGGGTTTAGTAGGTAGGTTGAAGGGAACGATTGTTCTACAATAGTTGATGGTACCCTAACGCGTACTTTTTCAGCTTGATCTTCAATGCAATAAAATACATTAGGTTATCCAAGCTTATGGTATGTAGTAGCGATATAATGCATAATAGCAAAACCTTCTGTTTCACCCTCACTGTTATATGCGTTATGATTTTTGACTCATAATTAGTAAGAGAAGGGTATGCTAATTTCATTTCTAAATATATACAAAAGTGATATTTTTAAGTCACTTTAATAATAAAATACGTTGAATGCTAATTTCGCATATTTATGCAAAAAAGTACCTAAAAATTGCAACCATGTTTGTGTTAGTTTTTACTTTTTATTCTAAGATTTTTACCTGGATTCTTCTGATTTATATTTATCCAACAATTCTTTATTGACTTTCGTCTGATATGTTTTCTCACCTCTTTTTAGCACTCTGTTCGTTTTGTTTATTTTTTTTTTTTTGTATTTTTTTTTATTATTCTGCTATAAACGGTTTTTTCGCTCATTTTCTTTTACTTGTGTGTTTTCGTTTAATCGTTTTGTTTTCTCTTCATTTACCACTAGCCAAACAACCTTATGTGTCTCTTTTACACTTTACGCAACTGTCTCTGTTACTCATGTACACTTGCATGCACTTGCAAACAACACACAGAGAAAAAAACAAATTCTCTGTTATTTTCATTAAGTTGGAGCACCGATGGCGGGGTGGTAGGCATTCGTTTTATTTATTTTTTATTTGTTTTTTTTTCGCTTCTTACATTCAAATTGTTGTTGTTTTTGGTCGTTAGCTTTTTTCTTTTGGGGTTGAATTTCAATGAATGCCGCACAAACAAACAAAAACTCTATCAAAGAGGATGATTGAAGGGCAAAGAGGATGCGGCGTAAAATTCAATAAAAGGCACACACAAATAAAACACACAGTAGAACATGAACAAGAAAAAAAAAATCACAATTCAAGCTGAATAAGAACGATGATGGAGAACGAATAAAAAAAAGGAAAAAGAGAGAAAAAGTTTTATTGCTTCCATTTTCAAAGAAATCTTCTTTGTTTATTTTATAATTTCCACTTGATTTCAATTGAACACAAAAAAATAACTTCAGCTTTTTTCTTGCATTCTTTTCTTTTATTTTTTCACTTCTTTTTTTAATCACCAACAATTTATTATTGATGGCACTGCTGCTGTAAATGTTGTTGGGTTTTTTTTGTTTAATTTTTTTTTATTGTAATTCCATTTATTTACTAATTTAGGTTTTTCTATTATTGCTGTTTATTTTATGATAATGATGTATTTTATTTATTTATTTACTCTTAACGAAAATATTTTCTTGTTTGTTCACTGAAATGAAATATTTTTTGCTGAAAACAATTGTCGGCCGTATTTTTTTCCACCATTTTCCTTTGGCTTCATTCTTGTACGTTTATTGATTTCCTTACCGAACGAACAAATAAAAAAAAATTAAGAAATACTGAATGATTGTAAATGGGATTTTTTTCGCTTTTAATTTTATGAGTTAATGAATGCACTCGTCATATCCGTGGACTACCAATGAATTTTTGTATAAAATTTGTTGCAGTTCGTTTAAATATTTGTTGCACTTGTAAAAATGATTGAAATTGTAAATTTTTCCATTGAAAATTACAAAGAAAAAAATGTAAAAGGATTTCTTTCAAAAGAGTTTTTCCCAGTACTGCGTTATTTCATATTTGCTCGTCGTTTCCTTTTACGTTTTCTCGCACAATTCTTTGGAGAATTGACGACACAGAGTTGTATTTTCGCTTAACTTAGAGTTAATACAAGCCTGTATGAGCCAAAATACAGGGCCTGAACTACTTGTTTAGGAATTATTTTTAAAATAATTTTTTTTTTTTTAGACGTCTTTTGCACTTTCAAAGAATTTTGAAAAGTGTTTTGTTTATTGGGGAGAAGGGAAAAACGTACGTAGATAAGTTCACACTTTGATGTTCTCTCAAATTAGCTTTGTTCTTGGTTCGTCGTTTACTGATGGATGTATACGCAACAACAAAATATCAAGAATTTTTCAAAGTAAACTTTAAACGTCCAATTGCGATACAAATTTTAAAAGAAAATGTAAAAAGTTTTGTCAAAATGTCTTGCAAAGTACTTTGAACGTGCAAAGGTCAGCAAGGTCAGATTGCAGATCGATTATCCGAGAACTTGTTCCTGTTAGCTAATCACCTGCTTAGTAGAAACAACTCAACACATCCACAATGGTTTAAATGCTAAAATTTCATTTCCTCAGACAGATTTCTGTCGTAATTTTCCTTTCGACAATTGTCAGTTAAAAAATCTATATTACTGAGTTAATCTTCGATCGAGAACCGCATAAAAATAATAAAATCCTTTACTATACTGATAGATTTGTGAAGCTAAGGGTATATAAGCCTCTGTCCAATTCCATAATGAGTAACCGAATTGAAAACTTTGAGTATGTTTAACAACTCTATTCTATATTGAATCCTGTCGGTTAACCTAAGATATCGCCGCTATAGTATAAAATGTTGGTGGAGTTCAAAATATGTCAATTGAGTGCCGGTTAAAGTATTTGTTCTATTTGCCGGTAACGCATGGACGAATTTGAAGAGTGAATTATTCAAGGCAAACAAACACACGTATTGTTGACTACGTCTTAATTTCATTGAAAATGGTTTTTTCGAAAATTTTTAAAAGACAACATTCAGCTACAATTATAAGGAATTGTCTTTGAACTTTCACCTTTGAAGTCGTCACTGGTTGAACTGCAATATCAGGACATTTGTCTTGCTATTTTCATTACTATTTTCCACTTAAAACTCTTATGGTTAATTTACATTTTGAAAAGGAATTTAAACCTGAATGACGTAATTTATGTCTACAATAATTATAATACTTATTACATTATTAATTCTATTTTTGATAAAATGTATGTGTAATCAATTATTTGAATAGATTTGAATTAACGAATAATTTTCTTTTGGTTTATTCAGTCTCTCTTTTACACAAACAGACAGCATTTTGTATGCTTACCATCACTAGTCGCAATGTAAGCACGCCCTATACTAGTCCTATTGGAATTTGTTTGTGGGATTAAAAGGAAATGAAAAATGCACTGCTGTTTATTTCCGTATTATTATTTCGATTGTTTATTAAAGAAATAAAGATCTTTTCAAATTATAAAATTAAATTTAATGTAATTTATGGTTAATTAATGTTAATTTAATAATTCTAAATGAAATTTTATAAGATTTAGTGTTAAATAAAACGGTACTTTTTTACCTTTGTGTACAACTGTGGGTATTAGAGTCTTACTAGCTTTTAGTTGATATCTTTTAGAGAGAAAATTTTTTAGTTTGTGTTTTGCTCTGGTTAAAGACGGGTCAACGCGTTCACGTATAAAGTTGTAGCCAAGGGTACAGTGTACTAAACGACGGTTGCGGGCCAAAAAGAAAACAGAGAAACTCATCACCCATTATTAATTGTACATATATGTTGCAATTGGTGAAACGTTTGTGTTTGTCGAAAAGGAAAAAAATCAATAAGAATATGATTATCATCAGATGGTTGGTTATTCTTCTTATACGAAAGTAAATAAAACATAAATTATAGAGAGTGAGCCATCAAGTACCAGAAATAAAAACGGGAGAGAGAAAAAAGGGTAAAAAGTTAAGCCCATATTTCGGTGAAGGCATATAATCATTCATTCGCAAAGAAGAAGATGAAGAATTAAATGTTTAACAAACAAACAGACCAACCAATCTACCAAATACCACAACAACAACAACACAAAGTGAAATAAATAAAAAATAAGAAAAAGAAAAGCATAGCAAAAGTAAAACAAGAAAAAAATAAAAATCAATATAAAAACAAATGCAAGAAAACTGGTTTCTTTACGACTCCATCGTGCGTTTATTACTCTCTCCATATTAGTGTTTGTGTGTGTGTAATACTAATTCTCTCGCTGGCTCTTTGTTTCTCTCTCTCTCTCTCGTTGTGTAAATTGTAAAGAGAGTGAGCTTCTGTTTGTGCGTGTATGCAAGTGACGTGCATATGTTTGTTTGCCAACCAAAACAAGTGAAAAATCATAATAAAAAAGGGGAAACAAAATTTAATTGCAAAAGAAATTCTTGCACAATTTTTTTTTTTGTGTGAAAAAGAAAACAAAAATCGTTTCAAAATATTAAAATTAAAAAGAGAAAAAAATCAAATCAAATCAAAAATATTTTTTAAAATGTAAAAAATAGAAATAAAAAAAAGAAAATGTTCAATCAAAATTTATGTATAATAAAATAAAAAGAAAACAAAAATCATGTAAAAAATTAAAAAAAAGGAAATAAAGTGCAATATTGTTATAAAAAAAAAGAAATAGAAAAAGAAAAAAATTGTTATTTATTTATCAAATTGTTTAACACAATAATTCACAAAAAAAAATAGAAAGCAACAAAGCAGAAATGAAAAATTATTAAAAAAAAGGAAGAAAATAATAGAAAAAATAATAATACAAAGAAATTAAATTGAAAATATTGGCCAAGGTTTTTCTAAATGAAATTTATATACTCGTTGTACGAAATTAACGAAATCTTTATATAAAACCGAAGAAATATTATTTATTTGTGTATGTTGTTTACATTTTATTTATTCAATTTCAATTTCTATTTATTTTTTTTTTTCATTCAATCTAACTCTCCTCTATATTTATGTATAATTTTCTTTAATAGCTATTGTTTGTATAGGTATTTTCTTTTGTTTTTATTTCGATAAAAATCGATTGTATTGTGGGCCAAACAACAACAAATATGTACCAACAATTAAAAAGTAGCACTTCTCGTATTCATAATTAATAACAAGTTTCTCTTCTCATTTATGTTCTTTCTTTCTGAGTGTGTATTTGTTTGTTTGTTTGTTTACATTTGTCAAAAAATTTTTCATTCATTTGAAACAATAACAACAAAACAATAACAACAAAACCATTACGAAAAAAAACAATAACAATAACAAAACAAATGAAACATAAATTAACGCCCCACCTTTGACTTTTTGCATTTTACATTTTACTCCGGTTTCTTTTTTAACGTCTGCGAGTGTGTGTGTGTGTAACTGTGTGTGTTGAGTGTGTTTTAATATGCAATGAGAATTTTCAAAACAGCCTTGTCAACTGAACACTTTTCAATAGGGTTTTTTTTTTTTAGCGATTTTTAAAGGGTTTCAGTTTGCGTTGATTTTTAGTGTAAAAATTCTTTTTAAATTTCAGTAGAACGTAATATTTAAATAATTTTCAAGCAATTCCGATCGTGAGCTAGTAACTCTTGCATGGTTTTTTAGTTTTTGACCATAAAATGATAACAAAAAAGGTTATTTTGGTCCTTTTTGATAATGCTTTATAACTTCTAAGCACTATCATAAAAGTTTCAAGTGTTTTCTAATCTTATTTAATTTTTTATTTGTTTTTGAAATTCATACTGAAGAGGCCAAAATTTTTTATTTCATTCTGATTATAACACAACGAAGTAATTTCTTTTTTATAAATGCAACTTAATTAACAATCAAATTAGACTACACTGAGAAAATTTTAATTTTTAAAAATAAAAACACTCTACAATGCATATCAAAAATTGTAATGAAACAATGTTTTCATGGCAATAATATGAAATTAGAAAATTACAAAAGTGTTTAGCCGCAAAGTGTGGTGAATAGTATACCAAGAATGTCAAGTTCAATCCACAGTACTTTAAAAACACAGCTACCTTTTTCCATATGGTCAGAATATTAACCTTGGAAAAGTTAATTAAGTCCATCGTTTGGAGTCGAGGTTGAAGCGTAGGTACCGCCAGTTTTAGATAATTTTATAACACATCCACACATTTTATAACACATGGTGTGAGAAAATTTGTTGTAATCCCGAATAAAGCATTGTAGTGGCCAATAACGTAACGTAACGGCAAATATGCAAAACTAAAGGGTGATTTTTTAGCTATTATCTTTTTGGCAACACTGGTTTAAACAGCTCATGCACGTTTCGTGTTTTGTTTCACTGTCAAACATCTTCAGTTTGGTCTATAATTTGACCATGAATCGTCTTACAAACGAACAACGCTTGCAAATCATTGAATCATTGGACCGTACTTCTTCAAAGATGCTGCAAATCGTAACGTAACTGTGAATGGTGAGCGCTACCGTGAGATGATATCCAACTTTTTTTTGCCCAAAATGCAAGAGCTTGACTTGCATGACATGTGGTTTCAACAAGACGGTGCCACATGCCACACAGCACGCGTAACAATGGACTTATTGAGAGGCGTGTTCGGTGAACATTTTATTTCACGTTCGGGACCGGTCAATTGGCCGCCTAGATTGTGCGATTTAACGCCTTTAGACTATTTTTTGTGGGGCTATGTTAAAGCTCATGTCTTTACAGACAAGCCCGCTTCAATTGACGCATTGGAAGACAACATTGAAGCATTTATTCGTGAGATACCGGCCGAAATGTTGGAAAGAGTATGCCAAAATAGGCGCAGTCGCGGTCAACATTTGCATGAAATAATCTTCAAACATTAAATTATATGGACCGTACTATCGATTCAAATAAAGTTTTCATGCATTTTTCTGAATTTTATGTTTTTTTTTTTGAATAATTTTCCTATAGCTCTTAAAAAATCACCCCCTTATTATCAAACAAAATAAAATATTTTAAACGCAAATTTTTAGAATCGGAGAGCAAAATGGTATGTTTTAGAAAAGAGAAATAGCCACTCAAGGCCAAATTCGGCAATTCGTAGCCCATTTAATATATTTTTGCCATTTTTCCACTAATTTCACATTTGTTCGTTTTTTCCTCAAATCTCTTGCCAGTAAGCTATCTGCGGCTGTCAAACGAAACCTTTTAACGCTGTCTACAATTGACTTAAGCTAGGCATGGTCATACTCCCAATTCATGGGAAATTCATGGCAATTAGAAAGCCAATAATTTTTCGAGAAGGGAAACTTTCACGCTGGTGATAAGGCTAGAACCTTTCAGTGAAATGAGAAGAGAAGACTTTGAAATTCAATTGGACAATTGAAAATGGATGTAAGACAATTTAAGCAGTTGCTTGATAATTGCAATGGAAAGTTGAATATCTTTTTTCAAATGTTCATTTAAGCTGAAATTCATTGTATTTATTCATTTGTAAAAAAATATTCACTTAAATTTAGAAAAAAAAGCTTCGAAAATCATTCAGAACTGATTTAATTTATTTGCGTTTTTAAAATAAACAAACCATGCTAAAAAGTTGAAAGTTGACAACTCTGGAAGTGCATTAAACGAAAATTTTTTATGTGACTGACTCAGAGATCATGTTTTCGTTGTTGTTATTATTGCTTAGCTTATGTTACTCTTTGAATGGTGGTTGTGTTGACGTTTTGCAGGGCATATAATAAATATGCTTGTAAGCACGTATGTAAATATATTTTGTATCACATTACTGTGCATATATGTTAATATGGCAGTGTGTGTGTGTTGTGTAATATTGTGAAATGTCCCTGTAGTAAATAAAATAGTCGGTTGATAAAAACGCAAATTATAAACTAACTATTTTGCAAATGACTACAAATTGGTTTAAATCTCATGCAGATATCAACCAAACATATTGCATAGAAACAAAAGTAAGAATGAAAAAAAGCAAAATAAGAAAATGTAAAAAAAATAATAAAACAAAGGAAGCATGTCAGTAAATCAAATGTCAATCAAAGCATATACGGTATTTTAGGTGGTGGTCAATTTTAATAAAAAAAGGGGAAAAACCCACTTAAATATTGTTAATTTATAATAAAATTAACAAAAGTGATATTGAAAGCGCTCAATGATATCATAATCGATGAAAATCAGCAAATTTACGTGAGTTTTTATTCTTCTCTACTTTTATCAATTTACAAATTTTTGTGCATTTTTGCAGACCAATATTGATGGCACTCATGGCAAAAAGCGCTTGAAGGAACATGAAAAAGTTTTTGATGCATTGATAGATGCGATTCGGCCTCTCTGTGATGACCCAGATAAAGAATTACGCAACGCCTTAGCTGTTATTAAAAAACGGCATTTTCATAACGTTTGTGTTGGAAAAAAAAACTTAATAATATTATTACTTTATACAAAATTTTCTTTCAGTACAAACTTTCGAATGTATACTTATATTTTTCATTTAACTTCTTTTCATTACAACTTTTATTTTAAGTCATGAAATGTACATGAATTTTCTTTTAATTTAATTATTTTTTTTTTGTATCATAACAATTATTTCTAAATATAAATATATGTATATAATATAATTAAAACTGTTTAAAATTGAATTTAAAAAAAAGTGGTTTTTAAATAATTTAGTGTAAACCAATATTTAAATTAACTATATTTTATTTAACTACAAATTGGTTGAAAAATAAGTAATTTGTAGTTAACTTAAAAGTCATGCAGAGATGACCAATTGACTACAGCCTATGACATGCCTATGTTAAAATAATGAGTCGGCGACAAGGAAAAAAGTCACTTAATCCACTAGATGTGCTTATTAAAAAACTAGTTTGAAGTTACTTTAAAATTAGTTTGATTTCCTACAGGGGTATGAGCCAACAGATATATGCTTGCTTGTGTGTGTATAAGAAGGCAAGCAAATGTAAATTAAATCAGCATAATTTGTCATCTGCTTAAGCAATAATTTTTAATAAAATTTATGCATCATCTTGTCACATTTTACATCTTGTAATAAACAAACCCATACACCCAAACATATGCATACATATTGTATATGTAGCGTATACGGTATGTAGTATGTGGTGTTGTTATACATTTTTATACTTTCGTTTAATAAAGCATTTGCATAAGAAAACAAGAAACACAAACACACATACCAACATATAACAACCATAAGCTAAACTGGAAATAAAAAGAAGAGTGTTACAAATGAAAAATAATAAAAACACAACCAACAGAAGAAACAAATTGAGAAGAGATGATATGTGTTACGTTATGTTACAAAACTTCACTTAACAACACTGGTTGCCATTTTCAATAGTTAATAAAAACCCTGTGAGAAATTTCTTTTTTAAGAAAAAAGTGTGAGTTTGACGACAAATTTAGTAAAAAAACGATACAGAAAATGGTTGAAACGGTCGCGAAGTATGAGTAAATATTCGTTTTTTTAAAAAGTAAGAAAACTTTTATAATTTATTACACAGACTTTCCTTTCCAGTTTTTCGATGGTATTTTTTTTTTTTAATTACCGGGCAGGGTGACATTTGTAGGTTATGTACTAAATATGAAAGCAATTGTTGTTGAATCTGATTCTACTAATAGACAGAATATGCAGACAGTCAGCTGTCTTGATGGCCAATGCACTCGTAAGTTTTCCCTGGCCTTCAATTGAAGCGGAGCTCTAAGTTGGTGGTGGCAAGGCTAAAAGCACTTAAATTCTAACCTATCTTCGATAGTCGAAATGCTGCAATTGTGGAAAGCCAGGAACACATCCAGGTTAATTATATGGCTCCTTAAAACTTCCTTTACAGGTCACGTCATTTTAGGGTTTCGATTAGTGATTTCCGATCTGAAGATCCTGAGCATCGTGGTGGAACCCTGGAGGTTAATATATATTATTCTGATATTAAACTTCGCAGAGGCAGCAGGGGACTTGGCCATATTGAGCCAAAGCGGTGATGGATCTTTCCAAAGAATCTCTTCATTTACACGGAAACTCCCATATGCCATAAAGTTCCTCATGAGCGTTACCACATTCTTGAATGCCGCGTACTTCTCAAGGGAATTTGGATCATTCGATCGTAGCTTTTATATGGATTTCAAGACATAGAGATAACATTGAGAATTGCTTTGCTAATGTACTTACTTTGGCTGATAGTGTGCCAACGAAATCCGCTATGTTACAGGGCTGTCGATAGATTTGGCATTTCTTCAAATAAGTTTTTTGTAGGCTGTGGATCTAAAGAGGAGGAAGAGGTGATTTTTCACCGTATGTGTCAGTGTCTGCCGCCTTTTATAAAGGCCTGAAGATTCATGATTTCTCATTTTATTTCATCTTTGACAGAGCTCTGCAAAATAAGAACCAAGAGAATATATTGTAGCCATTACGGTTGCCTAAAAAGAATGTTTAATTCCTGAATTGAACATTAATTTGTGGTATTGCAATGGTCATAGTCGCTGGTTAAGTGAGCCTTTTCCCTCCTTCCTGATCTGTATTTGTCTTTCGCACAATTAGACAAACTATTTCCCTATTTCTGTAAGACGAATATCTCTCTGTATTGAAAAGCACTCAACTATTCAAATATTTTTTTTCACGTTCGTCTGAAATCGTTCGTCTTACAGAAAGAAGAAGTATATTTCACGAGTTGAAATCGATTATAGTTATTGTGGATAAGCTAATGCAGGCAATAGATGTATTGCAGCCACGTTTCTAACACATGATGTACAGAATTCATCATTAGCGAAGCATAAATGATGGATTTTTACTCTTCAAAATGTCTACTAAGTTACCGAACTGTCACTTGCACCTTATTCCTTTTTTTTTTTATGAAAATAATCCCACAATACAATAGAATTTTTGGTTTTTGGATAAAATTTATTTATTAAAATTTACTAAAATTTAAATTTAATTCTTTTAATTATTCTTGTGTAATTATTTAAAATCAAATTTTCATGTTTTCTCACTCAGTCTCTCTCTCTTTCTCTCTCTTGCAGGCATTTAAATAAAGAAACAAATCTTTAAATCGACTTGTTAAATTATATTTTTAAACGCGTGTAAATATTTAAAATTAAAGAAATATAATTAAAAAATTATAAGAATCCCTTTCTACTGTTTGTAAAATAGTAGTTAATTTCAAATAAAATTAAAATTAAATTAAAAAGAATAATTTGAAGCGTGCTTTAAGACAGCATGTCGACAACTTCGTCCATTGATACGCCAACATCACCAACGGGTCCACTACAACATCAACCATTGCAGCACTATAATAATAACAACAATAATCAGCAGCAGCAGCAACAGCGTCACCAGCATCAGCATACCACAAGGGCTATTGTTGTTAGTGCTGGTACGGGTCCTTATCATAATCCTTATACGCAGACTACTACCACTACAACAACAACAACTGGACCTGGAACTGGAGCAAATAAACGTTCGCATTCCATTTGTTCATCGAACGGTTCTTCCAACGGCTCTAATAAGGCTATGATATCCAATGCCACCACCACACATCATCACCATCAACAACAACCACCACAACAACATCAAAGTAATCAGCAGCCAAGCCATTATCAACAGCAACAGTATCATAATCATGCACTTTTAACACCCTCATCTTCAAACGCTTCTACACCTTCGGCTTCGGCTAGTGCTTCTACTGCAGCAGCTGTGGCAGTACATCAGCCTTTTAATTCAGCTCAACAACAACAACAGCAACAACATTATCATACTTCTTCTGCCTCAGCTTCAAATTCTGCATCATCGTCCACGTCGTCATCGTATAAACAGCAACAGCAACAACAACAACAACATTTACAAAATCATTCTAGCCATACGAATTCACAACAACAACAACAACAACAGCCACAATTTACAAGGCCATCAACGTCAATGTCGTCGTCGTCGTCGTCAGCTCCTTGCCCAGCTCACGTGAATAACTCAGCATCCTCACAGCACTCGCATGGTTCATGTACACCATGCCGAATTAAACGTCACACTACAGATGTTTCCGTCTGTTCATCGTCGTCCTCCTCTTGCTGTTCCTCGGCAAGTTCAAATTCAGTTTCAGCTGATGGTGGTGGTGGCGGTGGTAGTGGTGGTGGCAATGGCAGCGGCAGTGGCGTAAGTGTTAGTGTAGCCAACAATGGTAGTAGTGCAGTCGGCTGTGCGTCTATAGGCCAAGGAAATGCCAATATTGTTACTCCGGCCGTGATTACGCAAAAATCGCGTACTATACCATCGGACAAGGTGAGTAGAAAAATTTATTTAATTTTTTTTTGAAGCATATTTTTAGGCACATTTTTTTTTATTTCTAAAGCCAAATACTCTTCATTGAGAGGCTGCATAACATACAGCCAACCAACCTTTTCTCTTCTTATTCCTTTCTTTTCTATGGATGTGGTTAAAAAAGGCCTTGTAAAATTGTTTTTTCCGTTTTTCTTGCTATTCATATTGATTTTTTGTTGCTGTTGCCTTCGCATTTGAATTTTGTTGCTATTGCTGTTGTTGTCGTTTCCTTCATGCTTGCAATATAATAACAAGAGAGCAAAGCAAAGAGAAAAAAGAAACGAAAATCATTTCAATGTTAACTTTTGTGCAAATTGCAGGCACACAAATACAAACAAAGTGAGGTTTTTTCATTTTTGCCCGTTTTCTAAAGCATATTTTCAGGAGTGACTATAACTGCTGTTCACATGCGACATGTCTCTCTCGTTCTCGCTCTCTCCCTTCCTTTAATATGCAATGTTAAGAGTTATTTTTTCTTCCTCTTCCATGTGACTTGTGTGTGTGTGTGTGTGTTAAACGTTAAAATAAATTGCATTCCAAAACTACTGCTGTGGTGTTGAAATATGTAACTGCAGCATGCTGTGCATGGCAGATAAGGAAAAAGGGAGACGAAAGAAGAGGTTATTGGGTGGGTTTTTTTATTTCTATGGCTCTTACTTAGTTATATTGATTGTTATTATTGCTGATGTTGTTGTTGGTGGGATTTTTGCCAATATTTTATGGCATATCAAGTGTACCCGTAAAGCTGTGTTAGCAGTATATGCCCTTCAGTCAGGATTTTCATTTTCGATAGATTTGTGTGCCAATAATCATCGTCATCGTCATCATCGTTGACAATATTTTATTATAATGAAAGGCTATTGTTAAGTAAGATTTTCCTTAAAAATTGTTTTTTTTTTCTTTCTATAGAATACTGAATAGAGAAAGATAGAGAGTGTAGTCAGTGATGTATTTAAATATTAAAAGAAAATTGAATAATTTTTTTTAAACGTGATAAAAATATTTAAAAAAATCACTTTCATTGACCCACCCTCCTGTTTTTAAGTTGCTTTAAAACAAAAATTTTTTAAATTTAATAGCAGTGAAGTGTTTCGAAGCGATTGGGCATAACGAATTCTTGTTAAATTACCTAAAGCAGGAGCAACGCAACTGGAGATGCAATCAATGAAGAAACGCCCTCCTAAAACATATGTTGGGGGTAGTGGAGAGCAAAGTTTATCATCTCAGGAGTTTCGGCTGCTTGATCGTCCAGTGATGTTTCTTGGAGGGGAAAGGAAGCTTTCTGAATGAATTATCTGAATGAAAGATTGAAGTCTTTTAACTTTTAAAAATTTTGCAAACCAGGATAAATACTTTTTTGCACTCTGCATGGTTTGTATCTGCCCCAATCGTTTAGAAATAGTCCCATGAGTTCCATATACAGTGATATGGTATGGAGAAAATATTTATTTTCTCCGAAATATAACGAAACTATGTGGTATTCTTGAATTTTTTCCCAGAACTCGCGGGATGAAACCTTATCTATAACAACTCTCTTACAGTGCGATTACACTGAGAAGACTGAAAATCAACGAAAAGGATTTTTATTTAAATGACAGAACTAATAAAAATTCTGTAATACAATATTTAAAGGCTCTTATCATATACTACGTATCTGTAATCTTTTTAATTTTCAAAAAATTTCTACAATTTTAGTGTCCTTTTTAGAGATGCTTTCAAAAAATCATAAAAATTTTATTACAAGCCTAACAATTTAATTATGAAAACCATTTTATGGCCACAGAAATAATGCTTAAAAACGTTTTAAAATATATATTTTACAGCCTAAGCATATGCTTTAAATTTGTTGGCTTTATTAAGCCTAACACAATATGCCACAAAAACAAATGTTTTCTTATTTACCAGAGTCGTAGTTTTTTGTTCTGTTTTTGGCTTTGTAAACAATTTATAAAATTTTATAAATTGTTTAATTAATAAATAAACAAAAACCAGCAATAAATATAAAAAAAAAAATTGGAGAATGAAAGAATTTCGAAAGGAAAATCACTGTAAAATAAATTTTTGAAGAGTCCATCTGAGTTGAATTAGTCACTGAATGTACAATAACACTTTAGTATTTTGGCTTCTACATTAAATGTGAGACAGCACAGAGAGAGAGAGAGAGAGAGAGTGATACAACATGGAGCTACAAATAAAACTAAAGTATTCCAAATACAATTGGTAAAACCCGACTCTGCGATACTTTACAACTCTATAAAATAATTGAATGATTGTTCTGTTGAATTGAATTCATGTTTAAATAATTTTTAGAGTTTTCAGCAGCCTTTCGACATAAAGACTCAGTAGTGCAGTAATGTCTCTAAACCTACTAGCACACTTCGTTTACCTCTTGGTTTTCTATTATACATCCGATAACGGAAAACCGTTTCTTTCTCTAAACTTTGTAGCATTTCACTTCCGTTCGGATCGTATAGCATGCCTGCACGTTTGTCTAAATCTAGCTTAAGTTAGGTTAACACAAAACAGTTAAAAAAAGTTCTTTTAGTACAAAATCGTACTTTTCTAATGTCATCCAGCGTGCTATTAATGCACTTATGCACTGTATAAGGTCAAGTAATCGATTTCCTTTTTATTTTATTATGCATTCCAAGTACACAATAGCACTGTAACCTTATCACCAACCCTACTAAGAAGGTGTAGGGTATTGACAATTTAATTAACTCGTGAGTACATATAATAATTTAATACTCTTAGCCTTGAAATGAGAAGAGACAGACACACAACGACGATGACAATAAACGAAATCATTGAAAAATGTACAACAAAAACAACAATTTGAAGAAAACATAAGAAAATGTTAAAGGACAAGCAAATCTCTGGCAATGTCAATAATATTGCGTATGTTTTTGGTTTTGTTTTTTTTTTAATTAAAGAAACCCCCTAAAAAGAAACAACAATAACTGTAAAGTAAAGACAGAGAGAAAGAGAGAGGGACGAAGAGCGAAATTAAAAATCTGTGTTCAAAAACCATTTGCAACAAGAAAATGAACAACAAAAGTCGCGTCATTCAAATAATGTCCGAGACATTTCTAATGGCCGTTTTAGCGCCAGAGACAACAACTAATGTTGTTGCTTTACATGTTGCCTTGACTTTAATGTTCTCATTTTATTTCACATTGCCCTGCTCTCACCCTCAAAAATCTTTTAAATGCCAGCCTTGATGGCATTCCACATTGAAATAGATTTGCACAGCAACACATGGAAACACACACATACACACTCACTCACTTAAATGAGTGTAGGCCTATGGTTCTCTGGTATGTATTTTGATAATTTATTTTGTGCGTTTATGTATGTATGTACATATGTATGTATGTATGTATGGGTGTCCTTTGGTTTCTTTTTACATCAAAGTTGATTTTCTTTCAAATTTTTTGTTTTTTTATTTGAGTGTATACAAGTGTTTTGTGTGTTTTAGGTTGTTTTCTTTGACCCCCAGTTACTCAGTCATCTAGCATACATGTTTTTGTAATTTTCTCTCACTCTCTCTTACTCATACTCTCCTATGTTTTTTTTCTTCAGTTCTTTTGTGTAGCTGTGGCTCATCATTGAAGCCTATGTGGTGTGGCTGTGTCTCATTGAATGAATTGCTGTGTGTTTATTGTCTAATTCGTTTTACATTTACCATGATTGTGTTTTCTCATTGTGATTGTTGTTGTAATCATTGACGAAGAAAATTGAGAACAATAAACAAACAGTTGCTGTCTAGGTTTAGCCTTAAATTAATAACAGCCACCAACACCAACACCACCACCACCACCACCTTTTTTCCCCCATTAACAAATTGAAGGAGAAATGTAACGACAATAACAATAACAACAACAATGCTAATAATAATTTTAATAATCTCTTGACACGTGTCTGTCTCTTGCTTGTTACTGCGTGTTGTGTATGTGTGTGTGTGTATAAGTGCAAGTGTTGATTTTAGATTTCAATTGTATTGCGTTCGAAAAGCAATACAAATTTGTTAGAAAAACAAAAACCTTTTCAACTTGACGACCCCTTTTTCTTCCGAGTGGCTGAGTGTATATTTTTGCAAATACTTTGTAATTATAAGTGAGTGTTGCTCTCTTTTTTCTCTCTGTGTATTAATAGCTTTAACAGGAGGGGATATTTATTGATTGGTAAACAAACTTTAATTGTGATCCCTTTTTCATCCCTTTATTGCTGCATTATGAGGAAATTAAACAAATCCATGGTTTTTTTAAAGGAAATTTTCAAATTTTTTCTTCAATTTCGTAAGTCTGTGATGAAATTTCATGTTTAAAACGATGTTTCACATGTTTTTTCAGCAGATGGGTTTAATAATGTGTCTCTAGTGTTGTAAAAGTGCATTTGAAGCATACTAGATGGCATTTGTCGACTGCTTTATGCGAGAGTTCTCTACCATTGAGAAAAGAGGCTATGATTTACTGGTTTTCTACGACACAGGCAAAAAGAAATGTGAACAAAGTTGATGGTTCAGATGCTGTTTATGATACGGTTGTCACTCTTCATTAGCTTTCCTTTTAACCATCACTGCTTTCTTCTCATTCATCAAGTTACCGAAAATATAATAAACGGTGATCAATTTCGAAACATTCTAAACCAGAGATCAGCAATGAATCGTATTTTCCCTACTCATAAGTACTCATGAAATTTTGAGTATGAGTGAGTCAAGAGTATTGAAATTTAACTACTCTGATTCATTCGTACTCGCTACAACATTGATTTATAAGTATAGGTTGCAATGAGTATGAGTACAACGTTGTGCTTCGTGTATATGTTGAATCATGGAGAGTCGAAATCAACAACATCGTGCGTATTGTTAAGTATGAGTACGATGAGTATTTCTAACTTTGAATATGAGTAGTATAAGTATGATATTAAAATAAGTATGAATGCGTATAAGTATCGTAAATTATAAGTATGACTCGAATCTACTCATCGTTTTGAATACTCGTTGCTGATCTCTGTTCTAAACATTGTGTACATAAGAGAACTTCTGCTCAATTGCCAAATTTTAAACTTCCCTTTTAGTGGCGGTTGTTTCAATTTAGTAATCATATGGTTTGTGCCGATACACTTCACTTCATTCCCGCCTCAGTTAAACACTTATAGTGGCCTAAATATAGCCACTATTAAAGGGCATTTGATCGCTCTTCGATGTTGCTGGAATTTTTTTTATTATTTTCATAGTGTTTTTATAAGAAGGAAAATAGGAAAAAAAGTAAAAGGAATTCGGTCAGTGGAAATAAAACACTGCGGAAAAGGATGAATAAACTTTTAAAACCCTGTACGACGAGCGTCTGCATAGGATTTCAGTTTTTAAAATATTTTTTAGGTGACGTCTTAGGCAGATAATCCCTAAAGGTCATATGATTGCGAACAAGTGACCTATTTCTGTTACGTACCTTTCTGTCTGTTGTTACGTTTGCCTGGCTCAGATCGATAGTCAACCGTGGGCTGAAAAGAGACCAAGATATTTGGATCATGACTCCTTATGACTGGGACACATGACCTGCATTAGAGACCTTTCATTTAAAACAAGCCATGCATGGTTTAACCCATCAAAAATTGTTGGTTATTGGCTAATCACAGTGGTGTTGTGCTAATTTTTTTTTTTACCGGAACGCGTATATATAATTATATAGACAGGGCCGATCCTGGGTAGGCGGCCGCTCTGTGCGGTCTCATGTCAAAATTTTAAGACGGGGGTGATTTTCCATGATAATCCTGGCGGCGGCGTTTTTTTTTTAGGTCTCATGTCCCAAATTTGACGACGGGGGGAGGGAGATTTCCCCCAATTTTCGCCCATCGCCATGATCGGCCCTGTATATAGCATAAAAAGGAAAGGAAACGAAAATCATTACGAAACCCAATTCTCGTTATCAGAAATCATCTTTAGTTCCGGAACGCGTTCCTGTCCAAAAAGGAAGTACCGGAACAACATTCCGGAGCGTTCCGGCTCGACAACGCCACTGGCTAATCGGATGGAAAAAATGCGTTTTTCGTATGGAACTTTTAAGCTTTCAAGAGCTGGGAAGATGTTTTTGAGTAGGTCAACCTCTTAATTGCCCAATGGATTGGTAAGAACTATAAAAGCTTGAACTGTGAAGACACTAAGGAAGTCAGTTCCGTGCTAATTACAAAGGATTCTTTCAACTTAGAGATGTAGCAGCCTTTTCTGACATGACGAACTCTGTTTAAGATCTTTGGCGAAAAGCGAAAAGAAAAAAAATATTTAAATAAACAGGGCGATGGTATATAGAATACTCGTTAAAAAAAAGTTTCCCAAAGCAAAACTGTTTTTTTCTTTGTATCGCAATTTAAAAGTAACTTATGTATCTCTCATTTCGTATTGCTCTCTCTTTCTTCAATGTTTTTGTATTTTTTTTTAACTATCAGCCAAGTTTTGAATAAATTTTAAAGCTTGAAAAAAAAAATATCAAAAAAGGTAATTTTATAAAGCATAACTTAGGGCATTAAGTCAAATACATAAAACTAAAGCATATATTAAGGCGTTTCATTAGTTTACTACAGAATTTCATTAAATTCGTTTAAGATAGTTAGCTTTATTTGCCTGAAAACATTCTTAGTCGCTGGTAATTTTAAAGAATTAATGTGATTGACGCCTGAAAGTATGTTTTGAATTTGACCTAAAATTCTAAGTGATTAGAAAATGTGGAACTGCAATATTGTCCCCTTCTCTCTCTCTCTCTATCTCTGTTAGTAATTTCTTGTGTAGCCTGGTATACAAATTTCATTTGAAACAATGCAGCAGCAAATCCCCAAACGGGGAAATACTTTAAATGGATTTGGATTTGGAAAGTGTTGCAACTATTTGCTGATGAACAAACGAACATATTTCACTATTTCTTAACCCTCTGTAACCTTTTCCTAACGGGTTTTCTTCTTTACTGCTTTTTCCAGTAAACTTGTATGTCTTCCCTAATACGGAAAGTACGGCGGTTGTACAGGGAAGACAAGTAAAGAGAAACGATTCAAGAAAATGAACAGCAAGATATTCACTTTGGGGCAAAAGCCGAAATCATCCCCTTTTGAGGTGTTTCATAATATTTTATATTGCCAGAGAGCGGAGAGAAGGGGCGTTTCGAAACAAACCGAAACTAAATTGACTTTAACACACTTAAGCTGGAGAATTTTTGCACTGAACCGTAACAACCATTTGCGAAACCAAAGGCTTAGCCAAGATTATGCTGAAAACTTTGCCGCTCTATATTTTTCTTCTCCCCTTTTCCTGCCTCCTTCTTTATCAATTTCTCTTTATTTTATTATTTTTAATGAAAGAGTTACAAAAGAAAAAAAAATTATGGAGAAGACAACACAGAGAAGCTCACGTAACGTAAGAACGAAGTGGTTGAGTATCTTTAAAAATACCCAGAGCGCAAAGACTTCTGTTCTTTACCGTTACCGGCATACAAAATAAGAAAAAAAGAAAAACGGGGGGGTGAAAGAAAAGAAAAACTCAAGGAAATTAACAACTTCCTTGACACACAAAACATTACAACCCAAACGTTGTTAAAAAATGAAAGAAATAAAATGAAAAGCAAAGAAAGGGGACCTGGAGTTGGGTTTAATAATAGAAAAAAAAGGGCTGACTTGAGTTATTTAATGTTCAAAATAGAAATGGAATAGAGTACTTGGAGGGGGCATATGGAGAGGTAAGGTGATGAAATGAGTTAAGAGTTTGTATTGGGATTTTACTTGAGGGTTTCTTAAACGTTAAACAGCAATGGCAACAGCAAAAACAAACCAAAAAAAAAACGTTAAAAATATCTGACGATGATTATGGCTTAGTCAGTGACAATATTAGAGTAATACTTTAAAAAAACGCCTTAATGTATGCTTTAGTTCTTCTTTTTTCCTCGCCCTGAGTTATGCTTTGTAGTAACAGCGCTCATATTGGGTTATTTTATTCTTTCTCCGTTCTAAGCTTTAAAAATATTTACACTTTAGCTGGAGAGTAAAGTAAAACGAAGCAAAGAAAAAGAAAATCAAGAAGCATTGGGACTTATCGTAAGCAAAAGTTTGTAAAATATTCTCTTCATTAAAAAGAGGAAGAGGGAGGAGGAGAGAGCAAGAGGGAGTGAGAAGAGAGATAAGTTACTTTTAAATTGTGATACAAAAACAGTTGGGAATTGTTAAGCGAATTCAAAACAGTTGGAAACTTTAAATTTTCCAAAATTTTCGTTTTTAAAGGCAGCAGCATATAATGAGAGCTTTGGTTACTGAGATGAATAAGATGGAAAATCCTTGTGAATATTTTAAAGACAGTTTCCAGAGTTTAATTTGTAAAAATTATTTCAATTAAGTCGACAATGTTTAAGGCATTGAAAAGCTTTTTTAAACAAGTATTCTCAACCATCGCCTTGTTTATTTATATATTTTTTACCTTTTCGCTTTGCCAGGGGTCTTAAACAGAGATACTACATCTCTATGTTGATGGAATTCATTGTCACTAGCACGGAATCGAGTTTCACAGTGTCTTCATAGTTTATGCTTTCGTAGTTCTTACTAATCCCAGCTTTGGACAATGTGGAACAAAAATAAAGGAAGTTTCATACGGCAAATGAGTTTTATCATATAAATCCGTATTAGACAGTGATTGAATAATGCTTAGTATACCTATCCTATATTCGTGTGTATATTGGTATTCCGTAGAATATCTGGCATATTCCTAAGACCAAGCTTACATACATAATTGGTCATTACAACCCTTCAGTCAGGCCTATTGACCTAGTTTCTCACACCACTTATGTTGTGTGTGTTAATTTTATACATAAGTGGCGGGACCTACAGTTTAAAGTCGACTCCGAACGACAGATTTTTTGAGAAACTTTTCATGGCAATTTTATTTACTCTCAGAGTTTTTGCCAGAAATCTGCTGAGAGGAAATCGCCGAAGAAATACTTTCGTATTTTGTTTTGATGTCTGACCTGGGGCTCGAACCCTGGCTTTACGTCTAATAAGCCAACACACTACCTACTAGACTACGGCGACTTCAACCAAGCTTAAGAGATTGTAATTTTTCCTGGTGTTGAAAGAGTTCTTTCTCAGTGTGACATAATCAGTCCTTGAACTGATTTTCTCTATAATAAGCTTCAATTAACCATACATTCGTCAATATATTGGCCTATAATTCTGTATGACTTCTGTTTCTCTGTGTATTAAAATTATTATATTTTTTCTATTTTTATTCTTTTAAATAAATAAGTATGTATGTACATAAGTGTGTGGTAGTATTCAAGGAATTCCACCCCAGTATATTTATTTTTCTTTTATTTTCATTCAAATTTCAAATTGAATAATTTTTAATTATTTTTTAAAAATAATTTTCATTTCACACATATATACACACACACACACACACATACCACTTATCGCTCTTAAAAAGGGAAATAAATTTCAATCAATGACAGGCAACAAATTATCAACGGCGACGACAATGACGATGACGACGACGACGACAACTATCTACATTACCACACCACCACATTATAGCACAGCAACAATAATGATGAGTAATAATGTCTTACAACTGATGATAATAATTAGGAACGCTAATAATCATTACAAAAACAACGAAAAACAAAAAAACAAAAACCAAAAGGAAATGCACAACTCATCTAGACACACACAAACAAACTTAAAGAAAAGCAAATAATGCCAACAGATTTTAAGTATTCTACAGGAGATCTTTTAAGAAATCTACTCAGAAAGCATTCAAAAAGAGAGAGTAAGAGAGAGAGTATGATTTGTGTTGTAATTGTTATTGATATTTACATGTATTGTGTGTACGTGTGTGTGTAAAAGTTGTTAAAGTACGTATTCTTTGCTGTTTAAAAAAAATTTGAAGCAGACAGCCATTAAAAATGAGAGTTAAACAGTGTTGTAATGCCTTTAATTAATAAAAAGCACTTCAGTGAGGGAAGATATAAACGCGTATTTAATTTTAATTATACGTTAGGGCCAATATATGCGAAGAAAAAATGTTTAATATTGAAACAAATTTCTTTAATAGTGACACCTGGTTGGCATTTCCTAGTAACCATCGTGGTAGTCTTATGAATGTTTTCTGTCAATAAATTCTGGCTGTCCACGAACTCTTTGCTTAGGTTCCGCAGTACCGTACAATGACAGAGAAAATGTTCTGTGTCTTCTCTTCTTTTGACTCATCATTATAACTTCTGCAGAAGTTATTGGTGAGGTATTCCCAGCCTTCGGACGTATGTACATACCAGAGATCAGCAATGAGTATTCAAAACGATGAGTAGATTCGAGTCATACTTATAATTTCAGCTACTTATACGCATTCATACTTATTTTAATATCATACTCATACTACTCATATTCAAAGTTAGAAATACTCATCGTACTCATACTTAACAATACGTACGATGTTGTTGATTTCGACTCTCCATGACTCAACGTATACACGAAGCACAAAATAAGTATGATTCGAGTACGTACACCACAATACTCGCTAGAAGGTTGTGTGTGTGCTTTGCTTGCTGTCTTTGTCTTTTCTTTTCTCTTCTTTTGTAAATGCAACAATAACTACTACTGTAAATTTTGATGAATGATTCGAGTGACTCGAATCATTCGTAAGTATTATAAGTATTTTTCTAAATTTATGAATCTGAATGAGTAGGCGTATGAATCAAACAATGAATCCAATGTTGTGAGTTTGATGTCAACGTTGTACTCATACTCATTGCAACCTATACTTATAAATCAAATGTTGTAGTGAGTACGATGAATGCATCAGAGTAGAATAGTTAAATTTCAATATCGTTGACTCACTCATACTCAAAATTTCATAAGTACCTATGAGTAGCGAAAATACGATTCATTGCTGATCTCTGGTACATACATACATACATATGTATGTACATATAAAGGGTCCGCCAAATAACTTTTTTTTTTGAAAATGCTTTAAAAAAAAACAACTGAATATTTTCTCAAATTTCTTTTTTTATTTGAAAGTACAATCCTTCCGGTTAATAATGGAAAATAATTTCAGTCAAATAGCTGCCTCGGCTAGCCATGCAGTAGCCTACATGATCGGTCCAATTTTTAAGCACATTATCGATTGTGTGCAGCTGTATTTCACCAATGGCTTCACGAATATTGTCCTTTAAAGCGTCAATTGTCTCCGGCTTGTCGGCGTAACACTTATCTTTGACGGCACCCCACAAATAATAGTCCAACGGTGTCAAATCGCAGCTCCGAGGTGGCCAAACGACATCAGCTCTGCGGCTGATAATGCGATCTTCAAAAACAGGGCGCAAAACATCGAGTGTAGCTTCGGCTGTGTGGCACGTAGCGCCGTCCTGTTGAAACCAAATGTTGCCAATATCCTCCTCTTCAATTTTTGTGAACAAAAATTCGTTCAACATAGCCCGATAACGATCGCCATTGACTGTAACGGCCACTCCTTGCTCGTTTTCGAAGAAAAATGGCCCAATTATGCCTCTGGACCAAAATCCGCACCATACAGTGACTCGTTTTGGGTGCGTCGGCTTTTCAATGTATGCGTGCGGGTTTTCTGTGTCCCAAATGTTACAATTTTGCTTGTTTACATACCCGCCAAGATCAAAATGAGCTTCATCTTGAAAGATGATTTTTTTTTGACAAAATCGGCATCTTCTGTAAGTCGATCGCAGGCCCACTTAGCGAACCGAAAACGCGTATACACAACCATATTCGTTCATCGGAAGGATAAAACTAATTATCTGTCAAATCAGACATGAGCTAAGTGTTACCATTCACGAAATAAGCACTAGTTGAAAAAAAAAACGTTAGATGGTGGACCCATTAGTAGATCAGTGTTCTATAAAAGCTCTGAGATTCCTAAACTGGACTAAGTTTAATACAAAATTTTGTTCTGCATATGTATATCCAAAACGAGCGTGCTTTTTCTTGTTCCTCGCTAATGAATTTCGCTTATAACCAGGCAAACATTAATGTGATGTTTTTGTAACACAGGCTATTTCACTTGCCTTCCTGTTTGCATGTAAAACATAAACAAAAACACTCAATTTTGTTTGTGTTTTGTGTAGGCTGTGTTACAAAAACATCACATAAGATCATTGTGAATGTTCTCATTTCTATTACATCAATTCCAGGCGATAAGGTTTCGTATCGTATGAATTTTCTGTTGTTCTCCTCTAATGCTTTAGTTAGCCACACTGTTTTTGAAGTTTATTAATAAGAACCTATTATGGGGGTACGCTCTAACTTCACAAAGTTCTCTTCTTTATAAACAAAACAACAACAAAATAAACCGGAAATATAACAACAACAACAATAACAACAACAACAACAACGAAAATCAATTGTTTACAAAGTGTGGATATCATAATCAAAACAAAGTAAATGTAAATGACTCAACACTAATCTCAGTCAATGAATGTACACACAAACACAAACACTTACAGAAATTTATGATTAATAACAACAACAATAAAAAGAACCATAATAACAATACGTATTAATAAAATCAATCATTTGATTTGAGATATGGATTTTAGAGTTTTTTTTTTAACAAAAAAAAAATAAATTGTTGGGCGAAGAAAAAATAATGTCAGTAATTAATTGGCAATACTGGCATTGAATAATTAAATCATCATCACAGAATATTTTTTTTTAAATAAAGATTTAACACTATTTCTACCATGATTTTGTGTATACCTATTTCGACCAAAAGGTGTCTTTTGACACCTTTGCGTTTGGATGTAAATAATTATGAAAATAATTATTAAAACATGTCCTAATCCTATTCCTATTGTTCCCAAACAACAATCGAATATAAAAATTTTAACAGGGAATTCAGTGTACCGAAAATTTCAGGCATTTTCGGAAACTTGCTGAACAGAATTTCACAGAATTTCCATGGCACGGCATTTCGCAGAATTTCCAATTGCACAGAATTTCCATGGCTTGGTATAATAATACGAAGAGGAAAAAACCAAAAACAAATTATAGTTCAGTCCAAATGTATGTCATGTGTAGTTTCTTTATATTTTTTATTTTTTGCTGTAAGAAAAATCGTAAAGGTGTCAAAAGACACCTCATGGTAGAAATAGGTATATCATGTACGCATATACTGATACAGAAGGAGTTGGAGGAAAATGATAACGCTAAATAAATGTAACAATTATTATACGAAAATTCAAAACATTAACTGAGAAAAAATGATTAAACTTTGAAATAAATTTCAAGTTGAAATTTTAAAAGGTGTCTTTTGACACCTTTGGTAGAAATAGTGTTAAAGGTTTTACTGAAAATCATTTTTTCCGGGCGGTATGTATAGCTTTCTGTGTCACTGTATATTCATACAATAAATAAATTTTTGTCATTCTGTATGAACAGAATGGGAGGCAAAGTCCTATTATTTTTTTGGTAAGAAGATAAACAATGTAAATTGTAAAGAATAAAGATATCATTTGTATAAGTGTTTATATTGTTAGTCCCCAAACATACACACACCTATACAGATTGAAAGAAATATTATTCGTGTGCATGTGTATGTGTGCATAAAAAATCATGTTACAACATGAAACAACATGGTTCCTCTTATCACAACAATTCTTCTTATTCTATTGAGAGCTCGCACACACTCACAATACTTTTAAAAGTAAAGAGAACATGCAGGCATGAATGCAGCAACAATATTAAAGCACGTAACCTTGAATATTTATCGTGACAATTAATTGCAAGAGATTGCGAAGAATAAATACCGTTATGTTGCTTTTTTAACATCAATTCAGAGATGAAAATTATCGTATTCTTTCGGATGTGGTCAAGTTTTTTTTTGTGATCTTTAGAAACAATCGCTTATTTTTGAAATGTTTTTAATTTGAAATTTAATACACAGTATTTTATTTTAGTTTCTAATTCTTATTCTCCTGATAAAAGGTTTCAACAATAATTTATTTTGTTTCTTCGTACATAATTTTTAGGCATGAATTCGTTTCTGTTTAATATTGTATGTCAATTGTTTTTTAGTTTTCAATATTTTCTTTGTTTATTAATCTCCATATTACATACATACATATGTTCATACATAGATTAGATATATACATACATATGCTGTATCAGTGTAAACATTGTGTTACTAATTGACTGCCGAATTCATCAGCACAATTTTGGACTGTAGAAGGCCTTCAGGCTGTATAAATCCTGTAAAGAGTGCAATATAAGTCAACAATTTGTAACGTTAAATCTTATAAACCTTTATACATACAGGGTGGCTGATATGTATTGCAACCAACTTCAGGTTGTTATCATTTGTAAACCGCTCGTCTGACAGCTGACAGATTTATTCCAGTGACAGTTCATTTTATTATTTACAAGCTTACAAAAGCATTTTGATCTATTGCATTCAGAAAAAAAGTTATTCGTGATGGAATTCAAGTGTGATAGTGTGATTGCTTTATATTTGGCTGGAAAACCACAGGTGGCTATCGTTAGAGCCCTCCAGCATTTAAATGTGAATAAATCGTTTGTTTCTCGTACCATTGCTCGTTACCGTGATACTGGCAGTGTTGCATCGCGTCCAAAAAGTGGACGAAAAAAACGGTAACAACACCAGAAATGATCCGAAAAGTGAAGGCCAGATTTGATCGAAATCCACGCCGCAGTGGTAGAAAAATTGCTCGTGAGCTGAACATATCGCGAGAACGGATGCAACACATATTGAAAAATGAGCTTGGACTAAAGCCATTGAAGTTCCAAAAAGTGCAAGAGCTCACCGATGGACAAAAAAAAGTTAGACTGGAAAGAGCCAAAGAGTTACTTCGCTTGCACGAAAGTGGCCAGTTACCGAATTTGGTTTTCTCCGATGAGAAGCCATTCCAAATTGAGCAGTTTGTGAACAAACAAAATGATCGGGTTTACTTGTCAAAGAGGTCAGCTAAAAATTTACACCTGCAATTGGCCACCAGAACTCAAGCGCCGCCTATGTTAAGGGTGTGGGCCGCCGTAACGGCCGATGGTCGCTCCCCGCTCGTATTCATCGACCGTGGGGTCAAAATAAATGCCGAATATTATCGGGAAAATGTTTTAAAGACAGTATTGAAGCCCTGGGCGGACAAACATTTCGGCCGAAGACCATGGTCATTCCAAAAGGACTCAGCACCACCGCACTCAGCACACGTCAACCAAGAATGGTTTAAAAAGGAGGTTTCTCGCTTCATTTCTAACGCACAATGGCCACCAAAATCTGCGGATCTCAATCCGTTGGACTTTTGCGCCTGGGGCATTTTGGAGAGTAAGGTTCTCACTAAAAAAATACCAAAGTGTCGACCATCTCAAGACGGCGCTTCGCCGGGAATGGGCCAAAATACCGCAGAGCCACTTTCGTGCAGCCTGTGATGGCTTTGTCTGCCGTTTGAAGGCCATAATTCGTACCAAAGGTGGCCAATTCGAACAAATCTAAACTGATTCTAAAATTTGATGTTATTTCCAACATTTTTTGCTTTTGAACAATAAAATTAAAAAAAAAAATTAAAAAAATATAGCGCTTTACTTTGTTGCATTATATATCAGCCACCCTGTATGTACATACGTACATAGATGTATGTATGTACATAAGTACATGTGTTCAGTTGTGGTCATAATAATAGCCTTTGGCGTTAATTTTGCAGCCGAAAATGATAGTCAACATGCTACAGTCAAAGGTAGACGATATAAATCCTCTAATCACAACTTATTCCTATAACGGGTGGCTGTTGGCTCCCCTAGCTAACGGTTTAATTTGCTTCATTCGCAAGCCACCCACGGCGAATGCTTGAAAATACTCTTATGCAACCATAAATGACAACAAATTTTCTCTGCAGTAAAGCCAGCTTTAAATCAACAACAAAAAAAACTTCGTTTCTAAGGTATAAAGTGTTGCCAAGCAAAATCTGTGTCTGATGTGGTTTAAATACATACATTCTGACTTACTGTGTTACTGTGTGAATGATTATAAATTTTCCATTTTGGCATGCCATTCAATTCACATGCGTGACAATTTTCTTTTCTTCTTGTATTTTTTTTTAATTTTTTTTTTGTGATAAAATGTGTAAATTAAAGTAGAAAAGAAAATGATGAACAAATTAAATAAATACTTCAAATACAATCAAACTACAAAAAGAAAAAGAGTGGAAAAAACCTCGAACTCATATAGTAGATTCTCTCATGCATGGATGATTTCTGTTATTTAATCGATCGTTACTGTGGCTTAGCCAGACGGGTTGGCTGGTGAAAATAGGTAAAGTGCATTGCGGGATAAACGAGAATAAATTCTCATCAATTCTAATCGATTATGACCACCAAATGAATAGCTATTGAGGGGCTATCAATTTAACAGAAACTTTTTTTCATGGAAACTATGTTGTGGTGATGTTTGTGTTTGTCATAAAATATAACGTCTTTTAAACAGCAAGTTCTGTTTTCAAGGCTTTCTTTGGGATGATTTTCAGTTCTGATGCTTCAATACTTTCTCCTGGCAGAATTCTTCTTTACTGGAACAGAACGTAACCCTAACCTCAGAAGCAAGCAAACAGGAAGAGTCCGTATAAATAGAATTCAAAACCCGGTGTTAGCGTGTTTGAAGTGATTGGAAATTGGAAGAATACGAAAACAATTTTATTATGTTTTTCGAATTTTTCAAAATTCAGAGACTTTAATTCCTTTCCTTTATAATCCATTTTGAAAATCTCCATGCTCCCAAGCAACGATGACATTAACAAGGAATATGATAGGAAGACCAGTTAGCGCCACCTCTTGAACAAGGTTACTTATCATGACACCCAATGTAAAGACTCGATCCTTGTTTCTAGGCACTGACAGATGCCAATCCTATTATTCTAGGACCTGCAACAATAGACCAAATATCTGCTCACCTGGAAAAACTTGAATAACGAAGTTGAAACAAAGCAAATGAAAAAATAACAAGGTAGCGGAGATGCTTTATGACAGTTCCCTAAGGAAAAAAGAAGAAATAAAAAAGAAAACAAACGTCAAAACATTACAATCGCCTGGTTTCGTTTAAAAATCCATCAAACGATCATTCAATCTCCATCAAATCTCTCTCATTTGGAAATTCTCTTAATTAAGAGAATAATAAAGAAGAAACTCGGCCAAAGTAACACAGAATTTAACTCACGACTGCTTTCTTTAGCGTTTTTTAACTGCTAAAGGCGTCGTATTCTGTTCTCATTCTTTGTAGCATCATCTATATATATAAAAATGAATGTGTGTTTGTTTGTTTGATGTCTATAGACGGCTAAACGGCTGGACCGATATTATTGAAATTTTAACAGTACCTTCCTGTATGTCTGGAAGGAACTATAGGCTACTTTTTATTTTAAAATTTTAAGTAGGCGAGGTGCCACGCCCACATACCCAATAAGTATTTAATGTCGCATATCTCATAAACTGCAACAGCTAGAGTTCTCAAATTTTGTATGGACGACTTTGGCGTATATATGAACAAAATGGGCGGATTGGCTATAGTGGGCGTGTCACCTCCCATAGTCTATATATATAAAAATGAGTGTGTGTTTGTATGTACCTTATATAATCGTAAACTATACATTTGATCATGTTATGATCTTTAGCAAAGTTGTTGCGCATGAGCCGGGGGTTTCTAAGTTGGTATGAGTAATTTCCGGCAGGTGGCGCCACTGAAAATTACTTAAAATCAATTAAATCGTAAACTGTTCATTTGATCATGTTATGATCTTTAGCAAAGTTGTTGCGAATGAGCCGGGAAAGCTTTTTAAGTTGGTATGACTAATTTCCGGCAGGTGGCGCCACTGAAAATTACTCAAAATGAATTAAATCGTAAACTGTGCATTCTTTAACAAAGTTGTTGCGTATGAGTCGATGGAGGTTACATACATACATACATACATAATTGGTCATTACAACCCTTCTGTCAGGATTACGACCTAGCTTCTCACACCACTTATGTTGTGTGCGTTAATTTTATACATGAGTGGCGGGACCTACAGTTTAAAGTCGACTCCGAACGACAGATTTTTGAGAAGCTTTTCATGGCAATTTTATTTACTCTCAGAGTTTTTGCCAGAAATCTGCTGAGAGGAAGTCGCCGAAGAAATATTTTCATATTTTCGTTTTGATGTCTGACCTGGGATTCGAACTCGGGCCTTCAGTCTAATAAGCCAACACACTACCTACTAGACTACGGCGACTTCGACGGAGGTTGGTGCGATTAATTTCCGATGGATGGCGTCACTGAAAATTATTCAAAATGAATGACAAGCAATTGGTCGACCTACACCTCAAGTACGGAAGAAAAGAGCATTACGAGCCTCAGAATCAGACGAGCATTGAGACTGGAAAATCTTCGAGTATATGCCGCTGAGACCCGTTCGCTTGAACCACTTGAACAATGAGAAGTGAGATTAGAAACTGATCGAATGCGTACTACTCAGGCCCGTTCATCTGAATCATCAGGACAACGGGAAACAAAATCAATAAAATTATTCAAAATTAATTGGACATTTGTATAATGTCTTTCCTTCAAATTTATTTTAGTTGGTGGCGCAGCAACACGCGCAGGGTACAGCTAGTTTCTCCATAAAGGAGCTTATTTTCGATGCATTTTTTTATCGCATTTAACCTAATCTAAGGCACACACACATACAACTTGTAATTGTTTTTGCTTAAACCGGTAAATACTTGTGATTTTATGCTTTCAGTTATTTTTTACGTCTTCCATGTTTGTTTACATTTGATTTGTTGCATTTTTTTGTTGTTGTTGTTATTATTATTGGTACTCTCATAATTATTGTCGTTGTAAACGATGTATAGGAAAAGCAGTGTTAGGTTTATGTGTGAGTGTGTTATTTTTGTTTGTAGCCATACCTACTACCATTTCATATTATTTTTACTTTTTTTTATATTTTGTTGTTATTGTTGTAGTTTAAATTAATTTTATGGTTGTTGTTATCGTTATTATCGTATTACATACATACATACATATGTATTATCGTTCCATGTTTATTATTTTTTAATGCAAATTTTTCTTTATTATTTCCTTTCTATATTATTTTCGTTTTAATTTTTTAATTTTATTTTTTTTTATTGAATTTTTTTTTTTTTTTCATGGTTTATGTTTTGTTTTTTGTATTGTTTTCTATATTTGAATTACATAATATTTTATTATTATGTTTTATATTTCTTCATTTCTTCATTATTTAATAATATTTTCTTTTAATTTGTTGTTGTTTTTAAAGGAAGTTATTATTGTCTATTGTTTATTACTTACAGTAAAAGTTAATGCATATGTATGTGTGTGTGTAAACTTGACCATATCATGCCTGATTTTCTTTTTTTCTTTAAAGGAAGCACAATTTCAATTTCCTAAATTTTTAACGGCATTTTTGAAAGATTTTTTAAATGCTATTGAATACTTACAGTCGTGGTTAAACGTATAGCGCCATGTAAACGTTTTTTATTAAGATTTTTCAGAACTGTAGCTATTTCAAATTAATTTTTCATTATTAAACCGCAATTAAAATTGGGCATTTAATTGTATTTGAAAGCATAAGCATAGCCCCTAGCTAAGTCAGGATTTCTTAAAAAATTAAGAAAAACAGAGTTTTTTCACAAACTCATTATTTTTTTTTTTTAAATTAAGATTAAAAAGTTGCTCAAAAATCTGTCCTTTGGAGTCGATTTTAACCTGCAGGTCCTGCCACTCGTGGATAAAATTATCGTGGCTGGTGGGAAAACTAGGTTTTAATCCTGGCTAAAGTAAAATAAGTATTTAAAATTTGAAAATTGCAAATTAATTTTTCCCAAAATATCAAAAAGATTTTAAAAGCCCTCCCACAATTAGAATTTTATAATAGCATCGTTGGGTGATCAATTCTATCGGCGTTACAGGGGTCTAAACTCCGCTATCGATATCGAATTATCTATCGAACAAAAATAAAATACGATACCTATCGATTTGCCAAATTATAGCTTTCGATAGCTATCGAATCGAATTTCAATTCTAATTGTAAAAGATTTTATTGAATTTGTAATGGAACTTTAAAAGCTCTAGTTGCGCTTTCAGTAGACAATTTAGAGCTTTACTTTGTTGGTTTGTCTTCTTTATTTTGGCGTCCACTATAATTTTCCGATACGGGCTTACTTAAACATTCAGAAGCTGATTTTAATGTACTGACTTCATAGCCTTCGTATTCGCTGTCATATTCTGATGCAAGGCTTCTGTCCATTAAATATTGTATTGTCTAGAAGGAGTTGCATTGGTATTCTCGCGGCAACCGAACCGCAAAATCAATGCCGGCTGCCTCCAGAATTTATTTATCCGTGGACGTCAAAGGATTTTGTTCATGTGGTCCAACTCCAGTTTTCTTTTTCGAGGCTTTGTGATATCTTTTGAAAAATATAAAACCAAACTTTGTTTATGGAATATATGTACCTTACGCCACGATTTTTGATTTTTAGTTGGTGGGTCAAACGAATTCAAACGGACGATATGTGTTTCCCATAGCCTATTTGATGTAATTCTTTCTTGCCCACAATTTGGTAAAAGATTTCTTGCTAAATTCGGGTGCTCTGACATAAACTCTGCCATCACTTCTTTTTGCTTTAATTTTATGCTTTTTGCACTTGTCCTGAAAATATAACAATTATTAATGGATATGGGCCATTTCGTGTCAAGTGACCCAATTTTTAAAATCGATGTCTTCCGATTTGGATGAAATTTGCACCAAGGTTCCACTCGCATCTCATTAAGTGACCACAAAGCTCTTAAAGGAAAAGAACTAAGCTTTCTTTGAGCAAGAAAAAAAACATCCATTAAAAAAAATACAATGCATATGGTAAAATTTTAAACTTTGGTTTTGAGTTATAATATTTTTTTTTTATAGATATGCCTCTTGCTACTAAGTGCCCACAAAGACCTTAAAGGAAATGGTCTAAGTTTTCTTTTGAGGAAAAATAAAAAAAAACTCCATTTCGAAAAAAAAATGGGGGAAAATGAAAATGGTACATGTGCCAAATATTGAAAAATCTTATTCTTGAGTTAAAAAATAATTTTTTTGATATATATCCCACTCGCATCCCATTAAGCGATTACGAAGGCCTTAAAGGAAATTTTATAAGCTTTCTTTTAAGCAAAAAAAAAAAAGGGGCGAAATTGAAAAAAAATTAAAAAAAAATTAATTTAAAAAAAAAATAAAAAAAATTTTTTTTTAAAAATTAAAAAAAATATTTTTGGAAAGATTGAAGAAATAGCTATCTAATATCCTTTGGATAATTTTTGCTAGGACCAATAGGTGAAAAGTTACACACATTTTAAAAAAACCCTGTATGACCAAAATGTCCAACTTTGACCCCCTCTAACTCCGGCAGTTCTTGACTGTTAGAGCTGAAAATTTGTGTCTGGCCAATAGTACTAACCTTGGTGCAAATTTCATCCAAATCGGAAGACATCGATTTGAAAAATTGGGTCACTTGACACGAAATTGCCCATATACATAATTCAAAAAAATTGTTAAACTTACATATTCAACTATTTTTGGCCGACCGATCAATTTCAAAAAACTTATTTTGTTTACGATAGTAGCTATTTTGGTATCGAATGATTTTGTAAAGAAAACACTCGATCGATGACTCGATATCGAAAGCTATCATCTCAAATTTTGTTTATTTTTGTTCGATATCGAATGCCATGATCCCAAAATAAAATTATTCAATCAAAATAGCTCGATATCGACAGCCGTGATTAGACCCCAGAGTTTAAAATGATCGATTCACATCAGTTGTTATACATACATACATATATATTAAGAACGGTTTGTGTCTTTGATAAGTTGTGTGACACTTTGAAGTACTACCAGAGAAGTACTGATAGAAATAGAGAGAAACAGAAGCAAAAGGATTATACTATAAAAAAAAACGTTTCTCAACACTATTTTTGATCTTCCTAATCTGCCTCCCACTAGTGCGTAATGTTTGTTTATTATTTATTTTTCATATATCGCAGTGTTGGAAACAATTTAAACACATAGAGAACGATTCTTTAACCTCCTTACTACTCTCCATCCTACAGTCACAAGCGTGTAATGTTTGTTTATTTTTTATTTTTAATGTTGAGTTATTGCCTACAATGTGAGAGCATGAGAGACAGCGAACAAAAGAGAAAGGGATTCATATAACAGTAAAGCTGCTCCTATTTAATGGAGCATAACGTTTTTCAACACTGCTTTTAATTAATTTTAATTTGAAAAACAAGGAAAAGGAAGACAATTATAATTAAAATTGAAAATCAATTTTAAATGCCAACTACTCATTAAACCAAAATAAAAAAGACAAAAAAAAACCCAAAAGGAATCATATAAACAATTTTTATTTTTCTTTCATTATTTTCATTTAATTTTCAAAAGTTATTTTGTATTGTATTGTTTAACGATTTTGTTGTTGTTCGGAGGTTTATTTATTTCAAAACGTATGGTTTCAACTGGTTTTCCGTCTTTGGCGTCTGTTTTTCTTTCTCTTTTTTTAACGCTTCTTTTATGCAGCTTTTAAAGCAGTTGTTTCGTTTTGTTTTTCTGTTTATTTTTTTGGAGTTTAAAAATAGATTTTCTTTTGTTAAGTTGGTTTTGATTTTTTTCGTTTTTTTTTATTTTTACTGACTGACCGACCAAGAAAATCGCTTTTGCGGTGATTCTCTCTTCCTCCCATTTAACAGAAACAAAAATAATCAGTTTCTGTTGGTTTGTTTTGCATGGTTTTCTTCTGTGTTTTATTGTTTTTTTTTTTCTTTTTCTTTTTTTTTGAAATTGAAATTCAAAACTCTGTTTATAAGCCAAAGTAATGAAAGGAAAAATAAAAGAAGAAGACGAAGAAAAACTTTAAAAATAATTTCACAATCTGGTTGTTAACAATTGCAGACAACACCGTACTTTGTTGTAACAATTGAAATTTACACAATCATTGTTGCTGCTGTTGTTTCTCTTCTATTTTTTTTGATTTCGAATCACTGGACTTGATGAAATGCTTCATATGACACCCCAGCAACAATGTATGGTTCTTGCATTAATCGCAGTTTTATTAATTTTGTGATCATCCATTGCAATTGCTGAACACTTCCACGTGAGGGGGGAACATGCTCTCAAATCGCTTGAACAAAATATCGAATGTGGCATGAGCTGTTCCGTTAAAATCACATGTCTTTTGTGTCCAGGATCATCCAATTCAGGCCAAAAGAAGATTTAAATAAGTACGCCTATGACTGTCTTCATTTTGGCAGGCTTTCTCAAACGTACTGGCGAGCTGAATTGGATTTTACGCTTATTTTTTTGGAGATCTACTCCTATAAGCTACATACGTACGTAATTGATCATTAAAACCCTTCAGTTAGGATTATGGACCTAGTTTCTTACATCTCTTCTGTTGTGTGCGTTAATGTTTATACATGAGTGGCGGGACCTACAGTTTTAAAGTAGTTTAGTAGACTCCAAACGACAAACTTTTGAGAAACTTTTCATGGCAATTAAAGCTCTCATGAGCTTATTGAGAACCGACAAATTTTCTTCTGATCCGTGTAATTTGCCATTACATTTATTTTGTTTTTTGTCACGCTTTCAAAAACTATTCCATGCCCGAAAATGTTCTCTTTACGTCAGTTTTTTTAAAAGAAAAGTTTAAAAAGTTTTTTTTTTTGGTTTTCTCTTTGGAAAATATTTCTTTTCACTTGAAATCGATTGATTGACGAAATATTTGCGATTTATTTAACGGTTCTTTTATCCTTTCTCTCAGCTGAGGTAACCTACTTCAAATGCTCATTAAAAATGTTTTTCTTCTCACCTTTAACTCTACTCTTCTTTCCTTTACTCTCTTTGGTAAGCCAGTGACTGAAGGGTGGTGAGTTAGAGCAAGAATGAGGGTTGCCATGCAACCATAGTAATGCCATCAATCACTTAAAAGCTAAAAATTTAGGAAAAGTCGCAGCAGCAGAAGAACAAGCAGAAAAAAAAGGAAAAAACTTTTTTGGTTGTCAAGAGACGTTAAAGAAGAAAGCAAAAGAAGATTTCTTCCGTACTTTGAAATGAAATTAAAAAGTTTTTTTTTTCCTTTCTTTTCCTTTTTTTCTGTTTTGTTTTCTGTGATACTTTTTCCTTGAACTTTGGAAATACCGTTTAGCAAACGGAAAAGACACATTTTTTGTCTCGTTTTGTCTGTTGTATTCGTTGTTGTTGCTGTTGTTGTTAAAAATAAAACAAAAATTAATTAAAAAAGCGCATGAATTCGATTTAATTTTTTGAAGAAAAAGAACTATAAAACAAAGAGGGAAAGGAAGTGAAGTCAAGCAAGGAAGGAAGGAGAAAGTAACGTAAAATTTTCTCTTTGATGGCTTAAATTACAATAATTTTTATTAAATTTGTTTGTTAACAAAGTTTTCTGTTTTTTTTCTTAATTTCTTTAATATTTTAATGGATTGTCTTTAATTGTTGTTCTCTTGTCTTGTCATTGCAGGTACGTAATGTTTTAATTGCAAAAAACATATGGTGTTTAAAACAATAACTCTAGTAAGTACAATTTTATTTACAAAAAAAAAAAAAAAAAAAAAAAAAAAAAAAAAAAAAAAAAAAAAAAAAAAAAAAAAAAAACTGGGAAATGGGAAATGGGAAATGGGATCTCCATATTTAATAATATGTCTTACTGTTGAACCATCTTGCAGGTGAGCTTTTCTGTTCTGGCAGTTTTAATTTGTATTTTAAAAACCTAACGTATCAGACAGAATTGTCTCTCAATCAGCAGCCCTCTTTTGTGCTTTTAGAACACAAAGTAGTTTAAATTAAAACATATTCTGACTAGAAAACAACTTAAAAAAGTTCTGAGGCCTCTTTACATAATGTTGTCCAAAAGGACTCTCTGTTGAGTCTTGTTGCAATTAATTCTTTGAGGTTTTTTTGCTTTAAATTGTGTAATGCTTCATATACACTCAGGTCTCGTTTTATGCGATAGATGCGTTCCAAAAAAAAAAAAAATCGCATAAATTGAATTCGCATAAAACGATACTCTAGCTTCATATAAAAATTAATGATTCGTTCCAAAATCCTGAAAAACCGCATATTTTCAAATTTTAATTGAAAAATCAAAGCAAAATCGCATAAAAAAAATCAACAAAAGTATATTTATTTAATTTTCTTAAACAATAAAAACAAAAACTTCTAAAAATATATAAACAAAAATAAATTATGAATTCAATATTTACAGAAAAAACAAAATGATCCAGAAAATAATAAATAACACGGTGCGAAAGTGAAAATACACCCGGCTAATAACATAGTCTATGTTGTTCAGTTAGTTGAGTAGAACTCAAAAATGCCTTTTTTATATTTCTCGAACCCTCCAAACTTTTTTTATTTGACAAAAACGTTTTTTTTTGACTTTTCGCACAAATTTATGGATTGCTCAAACATTTCTGGCCCGATTTCCATAATTTAAATCTTGTTAGAAAGGGGAGAGATGGACTTTGAAAACGGTATACATATATCTATTATTCGACTTAATATGCTATGAGATTTGATGAGGTAAACTTGGAAAATGCGAATTTTTTTCACATTTTTCCAAGTTTGTCCATTCATAGTAGCGAACTTTAGTAAAAAAGTATAAGATAAGTGATAATATTCTTAAAGTATGTTCTCTTGTGAAGAGATTGAGCCATCATTTGATAAAATTGTATAAAAATTACCGTAGTTATTAGTGAAATAGTATAACAGTCGTGTTATATTTTTTATATATGCCATCTCATCAAATGAACTTTTAGTTCAAAAATTTTCAGAATTTTTGATGGATCTTGATTCCATATCACAAAATGTGTCAATTTCACGTTTGCACGACTTCCAGAAGTCGGCTAATATTTGTGTTTTTTGCAAATATTATTATTTCTCTTTGCGCAAACATTGGCCAACTTCTGATGGTCGCTCAAACGTGAAATTGACACATTTTGTGATAAACAATCAAGATCCATCAAAAATTCTGAAAATTTTTGAACTAAAAGTTCATTTGATGAGATGGCATATATAAAAAATATAACACGACTGTTATACTATTTCACTAATAACTACGGTAATTTTTATACAATTTTATCAATCATTAACTATGTTGAAGATATCACCAATTTTTTTTGAATTGAATTTGACACTTTCTTCAGAGTCACTCTCTTCATTATCCACGTTTTTCTCATTGTCGATGACTAAACTAAAGACGTCTATATCGGTTAATGGTTCGTCAGCTAACAGTTCTTCTACATCATCCTGTTTCAGCGAGTCAAATTCATCTCTTCCAATTTGATGAGCTAAATCAATTATTTCACTGGGCAGTGTCTATATTTCATCGCAGGATGCAAAACTTTAAAAAGTATCATAACATTTTAAACTCTAGAAAAAATCCAAAAAAAATTTTTGATTTAAAATCGCACAAATTCGAATTCACATAAAAAAAAAAATCCGCATAAAACGAGACCCGAGTGTACTGGACTTCTTTTCTGATTCAAGTTGTTCCAAATGGTTTTTAGTACAATTTATAGCTTCTAGCCAATAAAAATAGAGTTTACTTGGCTATCGGGCTTGACGTTTTTTTTTATTATTTTTACCACTGTTTGCCATAATTGGTCTACCAAAATGTGATAAAACTATCCAAATTATCTGAAAGGAACAAATGAAAAAATTTAGGCGTAATTAGTGGTTGCAGCAGAAGGCCATAAACATTGTTCTTATTTTCATATCTTTTCGCCTTTATTAGAGAATAGTATGCAGTATTTTCAGTTTCATTTTTCAAGTCTGTTCAAATAATATTGAGTTAAGTGATCACAAAATCCTGAAAGAATTTTTCTGACATCCCTAAAGCTGGAGGTCCACACCACGAGTTTTCGCGTCATAGCGTTGCGTACATTTCATACCTTCTTCGCATTCTACGCTTCAAGTTACATGCAACGCTTTTTACGCGCCAATGTTTGTTTTGATCAGCTGTTAACAAAATAACAACATTTGATTAAAAATACTTGAATAAAACATTTCGTACAAAAATGGCAAATGAAATTGAAATTTTTAAAGAATTTATAGAATTAATTGAGTTTGTGAATATAATATTTTGTGCCACACTTGTTCACTTGGAACGAGATGTGTCTGGTTTTTTTTGCCGCAATTTAAACAAATTAAAACAAAACACTTGTCAAAATCAGCTGTTTTGTACGCGCGCCGCTTGTGATGCTTACAGAAGTAGAAAGTAGATCTACTTTTCGCGTTCTATGCGTCGAGGCATCCTACGCGTGTAGCTTGCTCCAAATAAATTCATTAATTCTACCTTTTTGACAGCCGCGTAGAATGCGAAAACGCGTAGAACGCGTGGTGTGGACCTCCAGCTTAAGTCTGATTTAATCTTACTTATACGTTCCCATGGTCTGTTCACCAGATTGCGGCATCTCAGCTCATTATGACTAATTTTATTCTATTTAATACTATGTTCAGACATGCATTTTTATTGAGTCAATATTCGGTTTCTTGATTACAATATTTTAAGTGTTTAGACATAACAATATACGCAGTTCAGCTGCTTATTCAATATTCATTTGACAGCTGGTAAACAAAACAGTTGGTTGTTTCAACATTTTTTTTTTTTTTTTTTTTTTTTTTTTTTTTTTTGTGTCGTTGATATTCGAGTTGTTAAATATCAAAATTGTAATATGCTAACTGAACGTACTTATGATAGTGCTGTATTTCAAGTTTTAATCAATATTACTCGTATAGCAATTTATGAATTTATTGAGCAATAATTAATTGACATTTTATATGAAATATTGAGATCAATAATGACGTTTATTGCGATTTTCTCCATATAAGTTCATGTCTGAACATAGTATAAAGTTTCTTTCTTTTTATAATTATAAAAAAAACCAACATTTTGTCTTGACTTTGAAAAGAACATGTTTTCTTGGAAGTATACTTACAACAATGTTCATAACATACTCCCACCCGTCAAATTTGGCTTTTATAACTTCTCCCACCTTTGGCATCTATAAACGATGTCGTCAGCATTCCGAAGTTTTAAAAAGATTTCAATTTAAATTTAAGCGTTATTTTAAACATTTTTTTTTTAATTTAAAATCAAAAAAGTTTGTAAGATTTTAACATTTGCTCCTAATTTACATGGCTTTTAAGCAAAACAACAATTTTTGTGGTGTTGGTGGTGTATGTATGTACATAGTATATTGTGTTTTGATTACACCACAGCAATACTTGCGGAAATGTTTGTGTTTGTGTTTTACTCTCACGCATTAAGATGTACTACGTTCGTACACTCTCATGGTCATTCGTTTATTCATTCATGCTTTAATGGCGTCATCTTGTTTTGTTTGAACTCTAATGAAACAATGCTGTCGTTAGAAAACACCTTAAATGGCTTATTTTTGTTTTTTTTTTGTTCAAATTTTAATGAGAAACTTAACACAAATAAACGGTTTTTATTTTATTTGGTTTACCAAACGGATTTTGATTTCTCAAAACGGTTTCTCTTCTTTAAAAAGCAACCAAACAGCCACCAACAATAACACAAATTCGGTTGTTTAATGATTTAGTCAGTCAAAATCATTCATTCATTCATTCATTTAAGCTAAATACGTTGCTTTGCTTAAATCTAAAACAAAACATGTTTACTTTGGTTATGGTTATGTGTCATAACGGTAGATCTCCCCCTCCCCCCTACGCTCTCTCACACTCTTTAACTATTTGGTTTTAACTATGCATGTGCAGTACGTACATACATATGTACGTAGGAACGAGTTTGTTAAACTTGCATTCAGGCATTCTAATGTTTTCGTGTGTTCGTGTTTGTGTTGGTGTCTGTTTTTATTTGTTTGCGTGTAGATAAGGTGATGTGGTGTAGCATTAATGTTTGTTTAGTTTTTTTGTTGTTGTTGTTGTTTTTAATTCAACAGAGATATTAAGTCTGTTGAAGGCAATAATGAGTTGTGAAAATGTACCGTTAACTGAAACCAGTTATGATTTAAGCTATCAACCATAAGAGTAAAGAAAAAGAAAACAAAAGCCATTAAATTATGCTTTTTATGTTGTAACTGCCTTTCTCTCTTACTCTTTCGTTTTGTAGGTTAATTTTTCATTAGAAATTTGAAATAAAAATTGGTACAGTGGTGTAGAAGAGCATAAAAATACTAAAGAAAGAAAAAAAAAAAAAAATACTGTAAACGAATAAATATGTACTACAACGGTTCTTTTTTTTTTAGGTTACAAATATCGTTCACTTAATGATGTCTTTTTTTTTTTTTTTTGAGTGAACATGAGAGTGCCTTTGTGTCTTTATGTATGTAATGTTTAAATAATGAAAATATTCTCTTGAAATTACAACAATAATAATGGAAGAAACAACAACAAAAAAGGGAAACCAGTGCATTAAGAAGGAAAGAAGAAACATAAGCATTTTGCATTTGTAATTCGCTATTATTTGCTGTTCTATGTATAGGGTAAATGTACCTAATGTCGGCATGTACCAGTAGTCGGCAGTTTTTGTAAAAAAATGCAAATAAATAAGAAAAACGACCTTTATTTATTAAAGTTAAAACTGATTTTGGTAGAAAAAATAGTTTTCTTTTCTTATGAAATGAGTAAATTTGAGTGGGATGAATAATTTTGCCAATTTTTGTTCTCATTCAGTGAAGGTTTTTCAAAAAGTGGAGTAGTGCCAGTTTTTTAAAATTTTTTTAAGTTTAGGTGCCTCCTTAAACAAGTAATTATTTATATTAAATTAAGTGTTTTTGAAGAAAGTAAGTAATTTTAATGAAAGAAAATAGTTCAAATTTTAAATTAAGAGTGAAAAATTAAGGAAATTAATATTTTTTTTATAATTTATATTGCTGCCGGCATTAGGAACAAAAAATTATATGATTTCCAATTGTCGGCAGGGAGGTGCCGACTACTGGAAATTGAGTAAAAACTTGATTTACCCAATAGTCGGCATAGTTTATAATGAATACACTGAGACCTGCCTTCGTGATTCAGTAGGCATATTAGGCTGTTCTTTGAATGTCAGGCAATATAAATTCATTAATATGTCCACCAACGGGAAAATGCTCATGCACCAATACTCCCAAGATTCCCTAAAATGTGCTTTAATGGAAGTAAGAAATGGCACATCTAAAATATTGAGTGCAAACAAAAAATATAGCGTCCCGCGTTCCACCATACAGAACAGAATCCATCCATCGGATGATGCCAGAAAAATGGGTCCACAAACAGTCTTGACTGAATCAGAAGAGGAATGTCTTGAGAAATCTGTACAGTATCCAAAAGGGAATTGATAAGGTAATATTAACAGTGCTGCTGGTTTTCTCAACAAATGGTCAGATAGTGGCCCCAATGATTGTCTTTACATATGTGCGACCACCTAAAGATGTAGTAAATAGTTTGCCGGAAGAAAAGAAGTTTTGGAGCTATTTTGTTGATAATATCGATAGCTATGTCGAATTCTGCTGTCTTTATTTCTGTATTAATTTCATGTGCAATGGCCAAGAATAGCTCCAAAACTTCTTTTTTTTAACAAAAATTTTAATGCCGACAATAGGATCATTTTTTGCCGAACTTAGGAACACATGTGCCGAGCACTGGAAAAATCGATGATTTAAACAAAATATTTAAATTACTTATAATTTACTATTTTAATGTTCAAAGTTGGTAAATGGATCTAAAACTAAACTAATCACAGAATTGTAATAACTAAACACCATCTCAACAATACTTTCCTACTTCTAATCAGACCAGTTTGAAAAAGAGAAAAAAATAAAACTGCCATTTACCCTATTCCTTCCACTTTTTCTGTAACTATTTTCCAATATGATCATTATTCTTATTATTAATGTGTTGTTGTTCGTCTAATTGTTCTTGTTTTCTCTTTCTTCTTTTACTTTGATTCCACAAAGTGATTATTATGCTAGAATACCTTCTTTTATGTTGGTTTTTTTGTGGGTTTTTTTCTTCTTTGCAGGTTATTTCTTTTGATGGTTGGTTGGTTGGTTTATTTTTCTCTATTCTCTGTCTTACTCACCCTTGCACACATATACACACACTCGCATACATACCTTAGCATAACAACTTTCTTTGTTTTGTTTTTTTGATTCTGCTAATATTCTTATTGTTGTTGTTGTTGTTGTTATGGTTTACTTGTTTTGCTTTTGTAACTCTTTTTGTGTGTGTTTTTTTTTTTGCGAATAAATTGAAATGGTAATGCATGGAGTAAAATGTGTAACTATTACCACTACTACTACTACTACACTACTACTACTACACTACTACTACTACTACACTACTACTACACTACTACTACTACTGCTACTACTACTACTGCTACTGTATGGTTATATATAGTAACACACTTTTGTATGCGGTGAGTGAGAGGGAGAGCGAGAGAGATAGGGATTGTTTATTTTTATACCATAAGCACTGGTTATGTTTTAACACGCATTTTGTTATTGTTATTGTTTTTTTTTTATTTCCCATTTTATGTTTACTTTTCTTTTGTATTTGAGTTGATTTGTTTTTTTCTGTGTTTTTACTAGAACACCAGACAGAGACCCTAATAAATGTTATTCTATTGGGCTCTCTAAATCTCTCCTCCCTTCTTCGTATACCTTATGCTATGTTGGAATATTGCAGCTATTTTTTTTTTGCTGCTGATAAAAACCAATGTAGGACCCATGTTCAGTTACATACTCAGTTTTGAGTATTATTTCCGTTCCGGTTGTCATTACATTTAAACGACGGAGTTCGAAAATGATTCAAATATTCACGCAATTTTAATGAATTTCGTTCTTTAACGGTAAATAAATTTGATTACCAAAATTGTACTTTTTCTTTCTACTATACTGCTCCCTGGAAAATTAGTTTTTTCTTTAAAAGGTACTTTTTCTTTGAAAGGTACTTTTTCTTTGAAAGGTATTTTTAATTGGAAAATGTACTTTTGCCTCAGAATGTACAATTCCCCGAAAGCTTCACATTTCCTTTAGACAATCGCTATTGTTCCACGAGTATTTTCTCTTGAAAAATTTTTCCTCAAGTATTTTTTTTAGAAAAGTTCAGGTACTATTTTTCCTGTTCTTAAAATTGTACTTTATTTCTTATTTCTTAATTTTTATAATATACCCATTTTCTAAAAAATGCTTTTTTTTTTCAAAAGTACCTTCTTGCTGAGGAGTACTTTTTTTCCCCGTTTTCTTAAAAGGCTATCCTTTGGTCCAAACAAATAACGTAACGTTTTCAAAAGTAACATTTTTTCCATCTAGTTTTTTAAAACGTCACTTTTTTTCTTTAAAAGGTAACTTTTTTTAAAGGCTACCTTTCACTAAAAAGTTGTTTTTTTCTTCTGGAAGTATTTTTTTTTTTCGAAAAAGGAACTTTTTTGAAATTTTGCCTTTTGTATAAAAAGTACCTTTCTTTTTCTAGAAAGTACTTTTTTTCTGAAAACTATTTCTTTTAAAGAATACCTTTTGCATAAAGTCAAGCTTTCTCCACGAAGTAACTTTTTTTAAATGGTGCCTTTTGTCTAAAAAGTTTCTTTTTCTAAAGAGTACTTCTTTTCTGGAAACTATTTATTTTAAAGAATACCTTTTTTCTAAAATCTACCTTTTTCTAAAATCTACCTTTTTCAAAGGGTATCTCCTTTTTAAAACGTACCTTTTTCCAAAAGTACCTTTTCACAAAAAGTATTTTTTTTCCAAAAGGTATCTGTTTTCTGAAGGATGTCTACTTTCTAAGGATGTCTACTTTCAGTTACAAAAAATAGTTTTTTTATTCCAAGAAGTACTTTTTTTTGCCAAGAGGACCCTTTTTCAAAAAAACACTTTTTTAATTTTTTTTTCTGAAATGTACGTTTTCTTTTTACTAAATTAACCTCTTTTAATTTTTCTTGAAAGTAGGTATAGTAGGCATAGGCATTTTCCCAAAAGGTACATTTTTATTAAAAAAAAAAGTACATTTTATTAAAAAAAGTAGATTTTTATTAAAAAAGTAGATTTTTATTAAAACTACATTTTTTTTTATTAAAACTGTACATTTTTTTTTATTAAAACAGTATATTTTTTTTATTAAAAAAGTACATCATTTATTAAAAAAGTACCTTTCTCCTAAGAAGGGAAAAACGTATTTTTTCTTTCCTTTCGTACATTTTTTTCATGCAAAATCATTGTTTTGATAAGAAGTACTTTTTTCAGTTTTTGACAAACTCTTTAGTACTTTTTTTAGTTTCTCAAAAGAGTATTTCTTCCATGCGTTAGAACGATTTAGAATGATTAGGCAGCAGCCATGTGATTAGTATTTTTAAAAGGCTCATGGAAATGATGGGTAAAACGAACGGGACCAATTGATATTTTCGTACTTTTTGTAACACATTATTTGCGTTTAAAAAAAACCAACTTAAGCACACGAGTGTGAAATATTTTAGAATAAACGATATTATTGTCTTCTTTTTTCACAACAACAACAACAATATCAACTATCATTACGTGCTATAATAGCAGCACCTTAAAAACATGCGAATAAAGCTAATAAAAGACAGAAAAGAAAAGAAAAGACAAAAAATAAAGAAAAAAATTTAATGGGAACGTGATGTATTTGAAATTCAATTTTACAAAGAATTTTTTTTTTATGAAAACGTTGAATATTTTTGAAAAACAATCATCAATACACTACTAACATTCTTTCTTGTTGTTGTTCTGCCTTTAAAGAAAATGTTAAAATTTTTTAAGAATTTTTTCCCCTTTTTTTTCGTAAGAAAATGGCGCTTTTACGCATTTTTCAATTTCATTACAATATTGTGCTACAGAAGAAGACTACCACCCCTCACTCCCATCCTATATTTATTCATTCATTTTTATTTTTAATGTTTTACATCGTATGTATATACTTACATATGTATGTATATGTAAGCACATGTGTATGTACATTACTTCTGATGAGAGTGTAAGTGCAGCCTTTTTTTAAAGCGTACGAACAGCTGATGCATGTTAGAAAACGTAACGAAATTTCTGTTGTTGAGTTGATTATACAATAACAACAGCAAAAAAGAAAAAAAAAATGAAACAAAAATATAAAATACCGTAACGTGATATTTTACCGTTTTCTCAAAAAAAATTTTCTTTCTCTTTTTATCTTCTTGCAATTTGTATTATGCATGCACGTATACTCTTCACATACACTAACTATGTAAGTGCGTTTCTGTGTGCGTGAGTTTGAATAAAAATCAGCATTTTTTTCCCTTGTGTGTTAAAGAGCAATAAAAGAGTGTAAGCGAGATGGAAAATGTTTGTTTTTTTTTCTAATACGAAAAAATTTTGAGATAAAAACGAAAGAAACTGTTCGTGCCTTAAGCCTTAAGTGCATGAAATGCTTTAAAAATTTTGTTTTTTTTTGTCCAGCAGGTAAGACAAGAAATTAAACAAAACACTTTACAACTTAATGTGTGCGTGTGTGTTAAAGTAAGAGAATTAAAATCACTGATTCTACCTACCACCACCACCATCACTATGTGGTTCTTTTGTAGATATTAGTTGGTGTCTTGTACTATCGAGAGGTGAGAGATCAATACATACTATCCTCAAATCTAACTCACTCAAATCTAATCATATTAATCGTTTTGTTTTTACAACTTTAGTGAAGTGAGATTGCGAGAGAGTGAGTGAGAGAGAGAGAGGAAAAGAGAAGAGTGCTAGAGATAGCGAAAGAGTAATCAGACTCATAACTCAATTTGTTTTTTAAAGGAGAGCATAAAACTGCGATACACTCACCGATGTGTTGTAAATTAAAATTTAATTCAGGCGTGTTACACAGAGTAGTTGCCATAATCTAGTTGGTTGGTAGTGGCTTATTAGAAGAGAGCCCATGGTTCAAACCACAGCTTAGATATCGAAATATGAAAGAACATTTCTTTCGGCGACTTTCTTTCAGCAGATTTCAGGTAAAAACCCTGAGAGTAAAATAAAATTGCAATAAAGATGCCACATTTAGTATTGCTTTTATACTAACTCTGAACCAAAACATATCAGTGACTTCATGCCAATCAGTGTCGTTCTTTTACCAGGGAAGAGAACTTTTTATGAATCGCTTTTTACTACATAGAAGCTTCTCTTATTTCAGGGAATTGATGATTTTTGTTCCCCAGAGGTATAAATTTTTGAATAGCAAACCTTTCCTTAAACAGAAGGTGAAGAAAAAAAGCGTTAAAAAGCAATAAATTTTAGAGGAGACATTTTCTCTGTTTATGTAGGCTTTCAGTAGGTTATTCCATAAATTTCAGCGTTAATTGTGATCTTTTTTTTCATTTTAAAGGTACTTTAACAGAATCAGAACGACAATTTCCGACTGCTATCAAGCAACTGCTATCAAATAATCTTCAATTGGATTCCCAAAGAATTCTGTTTCTCGGAATTCTTTTATTGGCATCAAAAGAAGCTGGTTAATATCTAGATTACCTTACTTCAAATGAATTTTGAGTGTTTTTGTAGCATAATTGCCTCTGAAAGTTAAAACAATAAAAAATGTTCAAGAATTAAGTTTTCTTTTACAATTTATTTTTATAGTTTTTTTTTAAACGCCTAAAATTATGCTACACTTTAATTTTTCTGATATTTTTTAATTATAAATAAAAAAACAATATTTTAATGCCTTATTGTTGTTGTCAACATAGTTAAGCTGTTTAAAAGTGTCTGAGAGTTGTTAAAAACAAGAATTTTTACCTGTGACCCCTCCCACACCCTTTAAGTATGCAATAATTTTTCTATTTTGCTGTTTACGCCTCAAGTACTCTGTCTGTGCTGTAAGTGCTTCAGCTTGTGTATGTGTGTGATGTGTGTGTGAGTGCGGGTGTGTGTATGTGTGTTTGTTCTCTTTAAAGGCTTAAAGAAAAATCAGTCCAGATAAAAGTCATGTGACCTTTTATTTTATTCTTTATGTTCATTGTATTGTTTTGTTTTTCTTGTTTTGCTTTTTTTTTTTCTTTATTATTTTTCCCTTTGATTTACCTTTTTATACACAAACACACACACATAGGCCCTTATGAAATAATTTACAAACGCAATACAGCAACAACAAAGCTAACAACAACAACAGCCCACTACTGAAACACACCATAAATCTGGTGGCTTTTGCACTCACCATGTCTCGCTCTCTCTTTGCTTTTCGTTTGCTTTTTGAACACCTACGCTATGAGTTGTTATGGGAATATGAGTAGGTGTGTGTGTGTTTGTGTGTAATTGTAAGTGCCTTTGTTTTTATTAAGCCCTTTTACACTCACTCTCTCTCATTCTCATGCTCATTCTGTGAGTGCGTGCTTGCTCGCGTGTTTGTTTGATGATTTTAAAAATTACGATGTTGTTGACGAAGACGATGACGGTGATGACGTCAAATATGCTGACGTTGTTTAGCATATTTTTTATTCTTTCCTTACTGTTTTCGTTGTTGTTGTTGCTGTTGTTATTATTATTATTATTTATGTAGTGCATGTAGTTGTTAATGATGATGCATGGCAACAACCTTAAATAACGGACACTTTCTTTACAATCTCGCTCACCTAAACCCACATACGAGTATATGTTCTCTATCTCTCTCTCGCTCTCTGTGCCTGTGTTCTCTTCTATCACAGTCCTCTGGGTATAACTGGTTGGTTTACTAAAGGGTGTGTGCGTGTTTTATTTTAATGCATTTGTTATTCTCCTTCCTTTTTTATAGTTTTTTCTTCTATATTTTTGCTTTTTGTGTTGTTGTCGTCTTTACACCCTACACTACGGTAGATGGCCTATATCTTACAGTGTATAAGTGTGATTTTTGTTAGCTTTACTGCTTCTGAATGATTTTTAAATTCTCTCATCCTCTTCGCTTAAGGAAATAATTTTCCTAAACCGTGCCTTAGACAGATGGTAGAGTATTAAGCAGTCTTCGTCAACCGTTTGCAATATTCTTACTTGTTTAATGCCTCTTATTCTCTCCCCTTTTGTGGTTGTAGTCTGTCGTAGTGGCGTGTAGTGCGGATTGTGTCTGTCTACCCCAGTCCCGTTTTATGCTTGTACTGTTTATTATTTGCAACTCTTTGAAATAAACAGCAACTCTAGCCGCATACTTATGGCTTTGCTTTTTCGCTCTTAACATTTTTATGCTGACTTGTAACTTCTTTCTCTCGCTCTCTAATTCTGCATTTGAATGTGTGTGTGTAATTGTGTGTATGTGTGAATGTGTATATGGCGTGTTATAATGACTGATTTAAATGCAGGAAAAGGCGTTGATGTTTAATTTATTATGCCATTATGGTTTATTATTATGATTGTACGTCGTCGTTTGGTTGTAATCATCCCCGTTGCTGTTGTTGGTGTTTTATAACATGTTGGCATAAAACTAAAGTTTTTCTATAGCATACTTTTAGGTGTTTTATGTTTTATTTGCAAATGTATGCATTTCATGGTTGCCTTTAAAATCAATGCCTCTTTTGTGGTAATTTTTTTTCCTGTGCTCCCTTAATGGCTCGTCTACAAACATTCACTCCCTTTAATTTATAATTATAGGGTTGAGGGGGGAAAACGTGTTTTAATTGTGCGGTTTATTAAAAAACCCCGTTTAAATCGTTTGTTGCCTATTTACAGGGTGTTTTTTTTTTAATAACATTTTAAATGAAAACACAAAATGTAGAGAAATTATGTTTTTGAGGGGCTTACGATGTCTGTTTCGCTTTTATTTTTCAAGACTAGACTTTTTTTACTTTAAGAAACTATTTTTTAAGTTTTAATTAAAAATAAATTAAAACATACTTTGTGGATGCAGTTGATCAAACCGAGGTTTTGGAATACAACACTAGTGCTGTGATTTTAATTTAAGATCCTCCGTTGATGATGTACTCAGTCAGAGCGTTTAATATCAATACGGTGTTCACATATTTTTGCTTTTAATCGTCAGATGGCCTGTGGAAACTTTGCATAGGCCTGTGTAGTTATTGTGCTTATTGGATTCTTTTTGACGGAACTTCAACACAATAGTATTATACGTGGTAGTCACCTTCCGCGCTTCTCTTCTGTTACTCTCTCCTTTATTAACTTTATTTTTTATTCGGATGGTCATGCTCCTCATACTTTCTGCTGTTCGGGTTGCCATACCAACTGCTATAATGAATTCTTTCCGGAAAACAGCACAGCTTTTACGACTTTTTTCATTTTAACTGATCATGGATTTTTTATTTTTTTTTTTGTCATTCTCATTATCGAGGGCATTTGAGCACAGTTTAATACAGAATTTTGCCGCTAATGAGACAATGGGATATGTTAGAGAGTTATCATGTCCTTTCATCAATTGAGGGACGGTACATGAAGATTCCAAACCAGTTGGTATATCTTTCTTGACGATTATGAATTCATAAACTAGTGTACTTACTAAACAGTAGCTAAAACAGAACCTTCTAAAGTGTTGTTAATTGTATAGGTCTCACAAGATCCATATGGGACCTAAAAGAATTTATTCCAATTACGCTTATTAAAACCTTCATTTAATTTCTTAATTTCATAAAGAAAAAAAACTTAAAAAACCAAAGCATACTTTCAGGTTTCGAAACGGTTTTGTAAACATAATCCTTCTCTGCCTTAATGTCATAATTTTCAGTTTATTTCTGAGACAGGAAATAAAAAAATTCATACAAAATGCCATAATTTTGCTAAAGGCGAGCCAATTAAAAACCTATTTTGTATAAGAGGGGAGTGGGAAAATGGGTATGTTTCATAAATTTTTTTTTATTGCCATTTGACATAAAAAGCAAAACACACCATAAAGTGCGGCTAAAAGATGAAACAAAAATGGAATTAAATTAAATGCGTGTGTGCATGGATGTATGAGGGCCTTTAATAATTTTAAAATTACAAAAGAAATCATTTTGAAACTCCCAGACCTGATTCACAAGTGCAAATGATGTACTACATATGTATGTATGTATGTATGTATGTGTGATAACTTTAATTATGCCATTAAAAAAGATTTAATGACTGTTTCTTTTTGTTTATGAATGTTCGTAAACTGAATAGAAAAAAGAAAAAAAAAAGAAAAACTTTTTTTAATTTTTGTTACAAAAAAAGCAAAAAAAAAACTTTTTTGTGTTCTCCCTCCTACCAAACGAATACAACCCTGAGTAAGCAAATATTTACTTTACGAGCAAGTATCCAGCCTTTATGTTGCAGTGCGTGTTTATAACAGGAGTATTGAGCGAAGGAGAAAGAGTGAATGTGAGTAGGCAACACATACGCACTCCTAAAAGCAAAACAACAGTAATAATAAAAAAAAACCTGTTTTAATATAAACAAAGTCATGTTGACATCCTTGTTGTCATCGTGCCGTTGTCGTTATTTTGTTATTTTTGTGTTGTTGTTGTTGCCTGTTACTGCTTATGCTACAGTAGTCGTGGCAGTGGTGTGGTGGTCGTTGTTTTTATCTCTTTAACCACAATACCCAGGAGACTAATGTATGAGTATGTTGAGCTTCTGCTTATAGTTGAACTTATGAGTTGTGTACACACACAAACACGCACACAGGCGCAAGTACGGTGCCATTAAATAAATATTTTTGTAGGGGTTTTCGAAAATAAAAACCCTTCAGTAAGTAGGAGTAAATGCAGGCATGGAAAAGTTGTATTAATGCGACAAATATGGTATGATTTTCAAGATACAAAAAAAAAGGAATGAAAAATTAGGTTTTTTTTAAATGTTTGTTTCTTCGTATCAGTTGCAGTTTCATTTTGAAATCTTTAAATTTCTATTACATACATACATACATAATTGGTCATTACAACCCTTCAGTCAGGATTTCGACCTAGCTTCTCACACCACTTATGTTATGTGCGTTAATTTTATACATGAGTGGCGGGACCTACAGTTTAAAGTCGACTTCGAACCACAGATTTTTGAGAAGCTCTTCATGGCAATTTTATTTACTCTCATGGTGTTTTCTTTTCTACCAAAAAATGTGCATTTTATTAACGCAAAACGCAATTTTGCGTTTGTTTCTTAAAAATGTTTCGCCCTCTAAAAGGGTGGTATGTTTTATTCTAAATAATTCGCACTTGCCAATGGTGGAGGGCATTGCATTTTATGCCCTGTATAAATCGAGAGTGCTGATAATGCCCTGTAAAGCAGATGACTTTTGTTTATTTATAGGGCTACCAGATAAAATTTAAAAAAAGTCGCCTGATATTGTTATCCAATTTGAAGTTAATTTTTTCATTGTTTTGTGGGGTAATCTTAAGGAAATATTACATTATTAAAGCTACATGGTCAGCAATATAAAAAATTGCATTCAATGTTATAACAGTGTTAAAATATTTTTTTTTTTGTTATAAAAAAAGCGTGCGAGGTCGAAAAATTAGCGATCTGGCAACACCTATGAACAAATTGGCATTTCCTCATTCATTTTCTTAATAATTGGTAAACACAGGGCATACCCTTTTTTAATATTTGTGTTATGTTCTTCTCAAATAAAAAATGACATTACAACAGGGTTGGTCAAAAATTTTTTTAATGCACCTTGTAAGAGGGTGACATTTTCTTTGTAGAAAAGAAAACACCATCAGAGTTTTTGCCAGAAATCTGCTGAGAGGCAGTCGCCGAAGAAATACTTTTTCATATTTCGTTTTGATGGCTGACCTGGGATACGAACCCGGGCTTTTCGTCTAAAAAGCCAACACACTACCTACTAGACTACGGCGACTACTTAAATTTCTATTACAATTATTTAAACATTCTTGTATAAAGGGTAGCTCCTTTTGTGTGCTTTTGTTTAAACGATTTTCAATGTCAATTTTGTGTTAAAAAATTTTTGTTGAAAATTGTTTAGTACGTTTTTAAATATTATTGTAAATTAAAAAAAAAAAATATAGTACCAAAAAAAAATACCAAATTTATGGTACTAAAAAATTATTAAGGAAGATCTAAAGAAAAAGTACCTGAAAAGTACTTAAATTAATTGAAAAATAAATAAAAAATGTTGACAATTATTAGCTCTAATCAGAGATTAAAAATTAAATCGCAGTTAAAAATATACGTGTTAGTAACACTGTTATTAAGTGAACAGAAACAATCTCCGTCTCTGTGTCTGGTTTACAATCCTAAAACATTTATATTCTCTATTGCTTGCTGTCCTTGTTTTTTAAATTTCAAATTAAAATCTCTAAGACAACAACAACAACACGATAATAATTTTTTTGTATGCGATTATTATAATGTTTTTAGATTACCGTTATATTTTTAATGGCGTAGCAAAAGTTTCAAACAACAACAGCAACAGAAATATTGTTTGTTTTTTTTTGTTGTTTCTTTTGTCTCAAATAACTCTATTAAACAGAGCATAGGAGCAAAGCGTAACTGTTCTCCCCTGGAGAGTGTTATATGCATATGAGTGTGTGTGTGCGAGTGTGAGTTTGTTTATGTAAATGCCTAGCAAATGTTTTTATTGCTTAAATTTCAATTGGGAGGGAGAAGGAAGGGTGGTGTGGCTTAACAAAAAAAAATTTTTTTTTTTTTTTTTTTTTTTTTTTTGTAATTTCATGTTTCAGACACATTTTTATGTGTATATGTACATATATGCTTGTATTGTGTTCTGTGAGATATTTGTGCGTAAAGAGAAACAAATCTCAATAACATTACCCAGAGAGTAGAAGTAATTGTAGAATACATAAACAGGGATGGCATATGTGTTCGGTTTTTTTTTATTTTGTTTATGGTACTTTTTAAGTGTAGTACTTTATCGTTGTACCTTTTATTGTATTCTAGTTTTAAAGGTTCTTCTTTTTTTGTTTAAACTTTTATTGGGTGATTTAATATGAAATGAAAATCAAATTAAAAAATTAACAAAATTTTTTTGATTTTTTGGTAAATTTTTGTTTGTTTGGGGGACCCTAACCTTTCATCATTGAATTTATTTTTCAGTGTCCGCTTTATTTAAACAAACTCTAGGTTAGGGTTAGGTCGGAGTGATAGCTCTGAATATCCGTTGTGATGCCACGGCTGTACTAACCAAGTTCCACCAAAATCAAGGAAAAGGAAGAAGTTGGTCAGCGCAAGGTCTGCACAACAAAAGCACGACTACCTCGCACTGGAAAACCAGCCAGAAAGTTTGATGAAAGAAGCTATATCCTTGATGTCAATAGATGATAGCTCCGTTAAGCTGACAAGAAATGGGGCGCCAAATAACCGATATCTACACCTAGCAAGAGACGGGCACTGACAAAGAAAATGAACAACAGTCTCCTCTTCCTCAGCGGACCTGCAACCACGGCAGAAGTCGTTGAAAGGGAGCCTCATTCTTTCCGCGTGTCTACCCATGACGCAATGACCTGTAAGCACGGCCACTGTAGTCGAGATGACATCACGACCGAGACCAAGTAATCGGTTGGTACGCCTTCTATCCATTTTGGGCCAGGTTAGTCTAGCGGTGGAGCAGGACTCCTCATTGACCTAGGATAGGTTGGTGTCCCGAAAGAACTTCCGCACAATGGTCAGCTTGACCGAGGCAAGTGGCATACCCAATTCAACAGAAGAGGATTCCGGAAGGAGCGCACCAGCTCTGGCGAGCTCGTCGGCCCTACAGTAGAGCAGGACTCCTCATTGACCTAGGATAGGTTGGTGTCCCGAAAGAACTTCCGCACAATGGTCAGCTTGACCGAGGCAAGTGGCATACCCAATTCAACAGAAGAGGATTCCGGAAGGAGCGCACCAGCTCTGGCGAGCTCGTCGGCCCTACAGTTTCCCGGAATATCACTGTGCCCAGGGACCCACACCAGAGCGACACTGGTGAAGCGAACAAACTCTAAGTCTCTAAGTCTCTGTTTATTGTGTTTATTTTTTTTTTACTTATTTTTTAATCCTTTTTTCGTTTTAAATTATGGTTTTCGAAAGAAATAATTTGTGGGTTTTTGCTAGAGTGTTATAGAGCAGGAAAGGCCAATTTCAGGCTTAAAGTTTTATTAAAAAAGATGTGGAAAACAAATTTTAATTCCATTTTTATTTTCATAATTTCTTTAAAGCAAATTTATCATTTTTCTTAATACCTACAGAGAGGCCCATTTTGTTCCCCAATTTATTTTCTTCGTTTTTTTTTTTTTCTATAATTTGAAGCCAAATATTACACAGGGGGGACGTAGTGCGTGCACAAGTTTGTGGCTAAATTACAGACGCCTTTTGACCTTTTGAGGACTTTTGGAAAACAACAGAGCAAGTGTTGTAATTTTGAAATGCTTTTAATTGGTTTAAATTCTTCATACAAATTATTGTGCTGGTTGTTGTAGTCAAATGAAAGCCAGTCACAGACACAGACACAATGTTTCCATTTTCTTATGCAAAAAAAGGTTCAAGGTTAGTTAGTCCAAGTAATTCTCGTAAAATTTCTAAGGGAAAGAGTAATTAAAATTGTGGTTTTTCTTTTGAAGAAAACACTTTCATTTCTTTTTTTCTTGATCCTTTAATTATAAAAACAATTAAAATTTTTTAAATTTTGTGTCCATAAGATTAGAGACATTAAAGAGTGTGTATGTATGTGTAGCTTTAGTTAAATGGATTTTATGTTAAGTTGGGGCTGTAGTGTGGGAAATAAAATATTGGGCATTGCCATAGGAGATAGTAAGACCAACATTTGTCAAGTAATTGCAAAAATAAAGACAAAATAGTTTCAGCAAATCCATGTAATGGTTTCGGATGATGGTTGGCTGAAGATAGGCGAGCTAAATGAGGTGATAAGCTTTTCAAACAAGTGCTATGCATTGCATAATGGCCATAAATTATGAATTGAGCAGAATTAAGAACTGTGGTAAAGCACAATTATGGACGCCAGGTGGCTATCAGGCCGTTGAGTTTGAACATAGCGACCTATAGGACGCCCTACAGCTGCCGCGAGACTAGTTACAAGGTGGCAGAGTGGTTAAATATTCATTTCGCAATGGAAAAATAGTATTCCGGCAAACTGCAGACAGGATGAATTGTTGAAATTTGCTATAACGAACGAACTTCCGTGTGAATTCTAAGCAAAGGGTACTTTGCCGAAAATTTGCAAACTTAGGAACTACAATGCAATGCAGCCGGGTATTTAGTTTTCGATACGAGCTAGATATCGAAACAAATGTGCCCAAGGCATACAGAAATATACTCAAGCTCCAAAAGAGTACGTTTAGAGTAGTTATCAAAGTCATTAGTTGACATTGCTTACTCGGTACTCATGTGCAAGTCACTGGTCTTGGCCATATGTAAAATGACTTTTGTCTTGATAAGGATGGTTACACGCTCAGCTTCATATCATAGGAGAAGAAAGTACTTTGCCGTCTACTACGCAGATAATATCACTAAACTATCAAGGATAGACCTACATACATACATAATTGGTCATTACAACCCTTCAGTCAGGATTATTGACCTAGTTTCTCACACCACTTATGTTGTGTATGTTAATTTTATACATAAGTGGAAAGGAAATCGCCGATGAGAGGAAATCGCCGAAGAAATACTTTTTGTATTTTGTTTTGATGTCTGGCCGGGGCTCGAACCCTGGCTTTACGTCTAATAAGCCAACACACTACCTACTAGACTACGGCGACTTCAAGGATAGACATTGCAAGTCTAAATGGATTCATCAAAAGCTCTGGATGTTGAGTCTATGTTAGGAGAAATGAAAAACCTGGATAATAAAATGAGCCAAAGTAGCCTAAGTTTGTCAATCCTTTTGGAAATTCTTTAGAAAATAAAACTATGGCGAGTATTAATGCAGCATTTAAATGATAAAATTAATGAAAGTTGTCTTAAAGAAAGTATTATTTCATGTAGACAATGCAACAGCTTAATGCAATGGCCAAAATCAATGAATTGCTCATCTAATTGCTTCATTACTTACCCTATCTGTTAGATGCAGGGCACTCGTACTAACCACAATTCAGTGTATTTGTTTTCATTTTATTTTTTGTTTTTGAAGCTTTCACATACACAATCGTAAATTGTAATGAAATTCAAGTGCTATATCAAACTGTAACAAAATCTGTTGCCTATCCTTAGGCTTGTAACCCTATTTTTGTATTTTTTGTTTTGTTTTAATAAAAAATTCTTAAAAAAAAAAATTAACAACGAAGGATGGAAATTATTGGTCAATTAACTAGCCCTCCCACAACTGCTCACATTACTTTATCATCTTATCTCAAGTGAAAAAAGGCAATTTTTTTACGTTCAACTTCAACTTCCTCCCACTCTCTCTTTCTCTCTTTAATTTGAATTTACAAACGTATTCCGTTTGTTGTCTTTATTTTCTTTGTAAACGAAGGGCAAAAAGATCGATTGTAAGAGAGAAAAAAAAGAGTTGCCATCCAAACAAAATGAAAGAAAAACTAATGGTGTTTTCTTTTCTACCAAAAAATGTGCATTTTATTTAAAAAAAATGCAATTTTGTGTTTGTTTCTTAAAAATGTTTCGCCCTCTAACAGGGTGGTATGTTTTATTCTAAATAATTCGCACTTGCCAATGGTGGAGGGCATTGCATTTTATGCCCTGTGTAAATTGAGAGTGCTGTAAAATAAAACACAGTGTGTGTGTGTGTGTGTGGCTTTTTTAACCCACAAACGTCAAAGATTTTTTGCAGGAAACAAAAGAGAAAAATGTCATCGCAATTGTAATTTTGGGTTTCGTTTTCTTTTTTTTTCTTCTGCAATATTGTTTTTGAGAAAAATTTTTTTATCGCTCTCTTTTCCTGTGTTGGATGTACAAAAGAATTGAAAACTTTTCTTCTACAAAGATGAAGACGAAGAAAACAAAACAATTAAAAAATTCAAATTCAATTGTTTTTCTCATTACTTTAAAGGAAATTCCCCAAAAAAGTTCCTGACAGAAAAATACACAAAAAAAAAAAAAAAGGAAAACAACTTACACTGAGAGGCAAAAGTAAGGATATACACTGCGCTTAATCAGGATAGAACCAACACTTTTTAAAGCAAAAAAACTGTATAAATTGCAAATAAAGATAAAATAAAAAAATTTAGTTCATTCAATTTGGCAAACTGAAGGCGCTGTTGTTGACGGATTGCATTTATTGAAGGTTTTTTCTTTAGTTTACGGAGTTGTAAATGTTCACTGTTTAAAATATCGCGACGAATTGTTGATTTACTTGCATTAACTCCTGCTAAATGCTTAATTTTAGAGGTAGAATGGGCTGAATTTGAGGCAATTCGAAGAATTTTTCGCTTGTCCTGTGGTGTTAGAGCTGTGTAAGTACTTCCTTTGTAATTATTATGATATCTTTCACGATGTTTTATGTAATTCATTACCACATTATGACTTCGCCCGCTTTTTCTACCGATTTAGCGATAAGAATTTCAGACGAATTTAAAGAACTTTTTTTTTTTTTTTTATTTTTTTTTTTTTTTTATTTATTTATTTATTTATTATAATTAACATAACACAACAAGATTTTAATCTTATGAATTATAGTGCTATGCTTAGGATCAATAAGATATAAAACATAAAAATAATTGTAAAATATAAGAAATTAAGCAAAAAAAAAAAATTGCAAATTAAAAAAAAAAAATTGCAAATTAATATAAGAAACATATTAATAAAAATATTAAATTTAAGTAGAAATATAATTTCAAGCAATTTAGAAAACAAACAGAAATAACTAAAAAAGTTAAAAAAAAGAAAAAATAAAGAATTATAAAAATATAAACAAGAAATATTTACAGAAATCAGAGTAAGAAAGTAAGGATAAATATTTAACCGATATAGTAAACCATACTAAGGAAGTAACATACTTTTCATTAAGAGAATAATTTAAATAACTCCTTTTTGAACGCATTTGCATTGCCTAACTTTTGTATGTAATTCGGTAAGGAATTCCAGAGACTTGTGGTGTGTATAAAAAACTGACGCTGTGACAGAAGAGTCCTGTACCGTTGTTGAATAATCTTCATGCCCCGGAATGACCTAGCAAACTTGACTCGGCCCAATAAATATTCCGGCTGTCCCGTATTAATAATCTTATGGAATAGAATGAGGCATTTAATTTTCAGAAGATTATCAAATTTCACACCAAATATCTGGTACGCTAAATGAGAAATATGATCACGGCGACCTTTAAGAAACACGTATCTTGCTATATTGTTGTATGCCAAGTTTAGTTTGCGGTTGTCATTACTATCGCAATTTGCGAAGATTTCGCACCCATACAATAGCACAGGAATTAAATAAGTTTTAGCAAGTTGCATACGAATTGCAAAAGGAATTGAATCAATGACCGCCCATAAGTTCCGAAGCATGCTGTATATTCTGCCAACAACGACGCTTATATGGCCAGACCACGATAATCTGTCATTAAATACAATTTTATTTCCCCTGATACTCAATCCCGGTATGGCAACCGAAATGTTGGCTTTCGAAAGCACTATACATTTGGACTTTGAGGGATTAATGCAAATCACGGTTAACAGAGTGTAAACAAGAAACAATATTCTCCTTACGAGTACTGGTATAAATCTGCACATCATCAGCATACATATGAACACGGCAATCAACCAAAACATCCTGTAGATCATTAATATACATACAGAACAACAGAGGCCCCAGAATTGATCCCTGGGGAACACCTCTACTAATATTACGCAAATCTGAAATATTACCATTCAGATGAACCTTCTGACATCTGTCCAACAAGTAAGAAAAAATTAGACTAGCGGCAGAATTAGAAAAATTAAACAGTTTCCGGAGCTTATTCAGTAATATTTCATGATTGACTGTATCGAAAGCCTTGGTGTGGTCGAGAAGAACTAAAAACGCTACACTATTTACATCTAGCTCCAACCAAAGGTCCTCAACTACATTCAATAGAGCGGTAGTAAAACTCCTACCTTTCATGAAACCCGACTGATTAACTGTTAAATAATTGTGACATTCCAGATAACCATTGATCTGTCTAGCTATAATGTTCTCCATTACCTTCGACAAAAAAGGAAGAATATTAATTGGCCTAAACTCAATGTTTGATTTTGGAATGGGAAGGATTTTAGCTAATTTCCACTCATCAGGAAAAGTAGACTTAGTCAGCACTGTATTGAATAAGTGGGTATAATACGGCAAAAGTCTAGGTGTCAAAACTTTCAAAAACAAAGGATCTATATCATCAGATATAGTTTTAGCTAACTGCAGTCACAAACTGTAATTTTAATTTTATTTGGTTTTTATAAAGCTTTATTATAACCGCCCACTGATTTAAGTTAAAAATGCACGTGGTTCTATTCTGTTGAACCAAAAAATAAATGAAAAATTTTATACTCGATTTTTATATATATATATGTATATATAAATACTATACTATACTTTTTAATAATCGATATATTTTTTTATAATCGATTTTTATACTATTTTTTTGTGTTTAAATTATCATTTACATTATCAACTATTTTTCTGCAAAACTAAATTTTTTTATTTTATCTTTATTTGCAATTTATACCGCTTTTTTGCTTTAAAAAGTTTTGGTTCTATCCTGATGAACCGCAGTGTAGATGCTAAAAAGAATTATTCTAATACATAATCGAATAAAATACCAGTGGAAATACTCTTAAGCTCGCCTTATGCTACGTCCAAAGCCCTGAAAGAAAATAATTAGAAATTTTTTTAGTCAATTTCAGCACCCAGTAGCATAGTTATTTGGTTGTAGACTCTGCTAATTTTTCGCTTTAACATTGAAAATGTCTCTTTATTTTATTCTCTTTATTGCTCTCTTTCTATGATCAAGTATTTGTTATTTCCAGACGTCGGCACAAAGAGAACATGATAAAAATGTGAGTGTATTTGTGAGAGGCATGTGTTAACCCAGAGGAAAATTGTTAGTAATATTTTTAAGTCTACTTATTAACCCAATAATATACATATATATGTGAGCGGAAAATATAGAAAAATTGTACTGCGCTTAATCCCTAAAGACACTGTATTTAAATTGGCAAATATTCTTCCAAAAATCGAAATCATTTCTCATTGATATTAGTGAATCCTACTGTAATATTTCTTTGGGTGTAAAATCTTTAGAAGCTGACAAGCAACTGAATGCATTTTTACGCTCTTTTTAACGAACATTGTTGATGTTCGTGCCATATGTGTGTAATAAGCCGAAGATGATCTTCCCCTGAGGGACATTGGTGCCGACGTCTGGTTATTGCGTACATATTATATTCGTAAATACACACACGTACATACAAACGCTTGTATTCAAGTTTTCATACAGCAAAGGTGTACGTAGTGCTGTAGATGTGTTTGTATGTGTGTGTATACGATATAATGCAGCCATATTTAATCGTATTTCCATAAATTCTTTCTCATTATTATTCTTCATGTTGACATTTTTTTACTTTGTTGTTATTGTTGTTGTATATATTTTTATAATACAAACAAACAAACAACAACAACGATAGCAAGTAATAAAAGGGCTTTATATTGTTATTTGTTTCATAAAAAAACCGCAAAGAGTTGTAGAGACTTAAAAAATAAACCCAAAACATAAGAGAGAAAGAGAGTGAGAGAGAGAGAGAGGGAGACAGAGAAAAATAGGAAAACCACTGCCAGTTAAAAGAGCTGCAAAAACAAAGGATACAGGAAAGAAACAGAACGTGAGTGTAGGTGAGCAACAGTTTCGATAACTTTTGGATGAAAAACAGCAAATTGGGGTAAATTTAAGGCAATTTTTTGTATGTGTGTGAAGATAGATTTTAAAATCTAACTCCCAAGACGCAAACCAATCAGTTAACAGAGCTCTGTTATGTTATTAACAGAGCTCTGTTATGTTATTAGTAGAACTCTGTTAAACAATTAATTTGAGGCTAGGAAGGAAAAAAAGGAAAAATTAAATAAATTCCTGGGTAAAAAAAGATAAAAAGCAAAAATTTATGAAATAAGTCCTATAGTTAATCACTGTTACAAAATATTGCGAAATAAGAACTAAAATAAATATATAATCACACATTTCCGAAAGCTATTGTAGTCCGATTAATAAATCAATATTGTGGGAAAACAGGACAACATGGGCGGACAGTGAAAATTGTTTTTAAAGCATTGGACGTCCCTTTAACTAAATCAATCGCCAGAACCCTTAACAGCGGGCGTTTTCATAGTAGATTTTGAAATTTTCTGAGATTTCAGATTTGAAAATCCACTGTAAGTCCTTTTGTGGGAAAACAGGACAACATGGGCGGACAGTGAAAATTGTTTTTAAAGCATTGGACGTCCCTTTAACTAAATCAATCGCCAGAACCCTTAACAGCGGGCGTTTTCATAGTAAGGGTTCTGGCGATTGATTTAGTTAAAGGGACGTCCAATGCTTAAAAAACAATTTTCACTGTCCGCCCATGTTGTCCTGTTTTCCCACAAAAGGACTTACAGTGGATTTTCAAATCTGAAATCTCAGAAAATTTCAAAATCTACTATGAAAACGCCCGCTGTTAAGGGTTCTGGCGATTGATTTAGTTAAAGGGACGTCCAATGCTTTAAAAACAATTTTCACTGTCCGCCCATGTTGTCCTGTTTTCCCACAAAAGGACTTACAGTGGATTTTAAAATCTGAAATCTCAGAAAATTTCAAAATCTACTATGAAAACGCCCGCTGTTAAGGGTTCTGGCGATTGATTTAGTTAAAGGGACGTCCAATGCTTTAAAAACAATTTTCACTGTCCGCCCATGTTGTCCTGTTTTCCCACAAAAGGACTTACAGTGGATTTTCAAATCTGAAATCTCAGAAAATTTCAAAATCTACTATGAAAACGCCCGCTGTTAAGGGTTCTGGCGATTGATTTAGTTAAAGGGACGTCCAATGCTTTAAAAACAATTTCCACTGTCCGCCCATGTTGTCCTGTTTTCGCACAAAAGGACTTACAGAGGATTTTAAAATCTGAAATCTCAGAAAATTTCAAAATCTACTATGAAAACGCCCGCTGTTAAGGGTTCTGGCGATTGATTTAGTTAAAGGGACGTCCAATGCTTTAAAAACAATTTTCACTGTCCGCCCATGTTGTCCTGTTTTCGCACAAAAGGACTTACAGTGGATTTCAAAATCTGAAATCTCAGAAAATTTCAAAATCTACTATGAAAACGCCCGCTGTTAAGGGTTCTGGCGATTGATTTAGTTAAAGGGACGTCCAATGCTTTAAAAACAATTTTCACTGTCCGCCCATGTTGTCCTGTTTTCCCACAAAAGGACTTACAGTGGATTTCAAAATCTGAAATCTCAGAAAATTTCAAAATCTACTATGAAAACGCCCGCTGTTAAGGGTTCTGGCGATTGATTTAGTTAAAGGGACGTCCAATGCTTAAAAAACAATTTTCACTGTCCGCCCATGTTGTCCTGTTTTCCCACAAAAGGACTTACAGTGGATTTTCAAATCTGAAATCTCAGAAAATTTCAAAATCTACTATGAAAACGCCCGCTGTTAAGGGTTCTGGCGATTGATTTAGTTAAAGGGACGTCCAATGCTTTAAAAACAATTTTCACTGTCCGCCCATGTTGTCCTGTTTTCCCACAAAAGGACTTACAGTGGATTTTCAAATCTGAAATCTCAGAAAATTTCAAAATCTACTATGAAAACGCCCGCTGTTAAGGGTTCTGGCGATTGATTTAGTTAAAGGGACGTCCAATGCTTTAAAAACAATTTCCACTGTCCGCCCATGTTGTCCTGTTTTCGCACAAAAGGACTTACAGAGGATTTTAAAATCTGAAATCTCAGAAAATTTCAAAATCTACTATGAAAACGCCCGCTGTTAAGGGTTCTGGCGATTGATTTAGTTAAAGGGACGTCCAATGCTTTAAAAACAATTTTCACTGTCCGCCCATGTTGTCCTGTTTTCGCACAAAAGGACTTACAGTGGATTTCAAAATCTGAAATCTCAGAAAATTTCAAAATCTACTATGTAAACGCCCGCTGTTAAGGGTTCTGGCGATTGATTTAGTTAAAGGGACGTCCAATGCTTTAAAAACAATTTTCACTGTCCGCCCATGTTGTCCTGTTTTCCCACAAAAGGACTTACAGTGGATTTCAAAATCTGAAATCTCAGAAAATTTCAAAATCTACTATGAAAACGCCCGCTGTTAAGGGTTCTGGCGATTGATTTAGTTAAAGGGACGTCCAATGCTTTAAAAACAATTTTCACTGTCCGCCCATGTTGTCCTGTTTTCCCACAAAAGGACTTACAGTGGATTTCAAAATCTGAAATCTTAGAAAATTTCAAAATCTACTATGAAAACGCCCGCTGTTAAGGGTTCTGGCGATTGATTTAGTTAAAGGGACGTCCAATGCTTTAAAAACAATTTTCACTGTCCGCCCATGTTGTCCTGTTTTCGCACAAAAGGACTTACAGTGGATTTCAAAATCTGAAATCTCAGAAAATTTCAAAATCTACTATGAAAACGCCCGCTGTTAAGGGTTCTGGCGATTGATTTAGTTAAAGGGACGTCCAATGCTTTAAAAACAATTTTCACTGTCCGCCCATGTTGTCCTGTTTTCGCACAAAAGGACTTACAGTGGATTTCAAAATCTGAAATCTCAGAAAATTTCAAAATCTACTATGAAAACGCCCGCTGTTAAGGGTTCTGGCGATTGATTTAGTTAAAGGGACGTCCAATGCTTTAAAAACAATTTTCACTGTCCGCCCATGTTGTCCTGTTTTCCCACAATATTGATTTATTTATCGGATTACAATAGCTTTCGGAAATGTGTGATTATATGTTTATTTTAGATCTTATTTCGCAATATTTTGTAACAGTGATTAACTATAGGACTTATTTTATAAATTTTTGCTTTTTTATCTTTTTTTACCCAGGAATTTAATTAATTTTTCCTTTTTTTCCTTCCCAGCCTCAAATTAATTGTTTAACAGAGTTCTGCTAATAACAGAACAGAGCTCTGTTAATAACATAACAGAGCTCTGTTAACTGATTGGTTTGCGTCTTGGGAGTTAGATTTTAAAATCTATCTTCACACACATATTTTATGTGACAAATTTTGTTTTCGAAAATAAGTGATTTATGCCTTGAAAAGCCTATTCAACGAAGAATGGGTAAAATAAAGGACCAAATACCAAGTCAGCTATCGACTACGTTAGTATTTGTATCGTTTGCTTCAGAAACTCTCGGCTGACATACACTTCACTGCTAGGTTTCTTAGTTTAAAACATAAAATTTCCTAGAGTCCTTTAAGAAATACAGGGTGATCCATTTGATTGTTTCCAAATCGCCGGTCTGACAAGGTTGTCAGATGTTAAACATCATTCGTCTTAAGCGTTTTTTTTTTTTTTTTTTTTTATGAAACCAGCACTCAGGGGATGGCCCCTACTCATGCAGTGCATTGTGCAGGTTTTTTTAGGAAAGGTGGAAAAGGGGGAAGATGCGAACGGCAAGGAAACGAGTTGCTGCTAGGTGACTATAAAATGGCCAGTGCTATACCTTCACCATTAAACAGTCTACAGGCAATCGTCCCCAAGAAGCCCGCAGTTTCTCACACCACTTATGTTGTGTGTGTTAATTTTATACCTAAGTGGCGGGACCTACAGTTTAAAGTCGACTCCGAACGACAGATTTTTTGAGAAACTGAGAAGAAATCGCCGAAAAAATACTTTTTGTATTTCTTTTTTATTTTTTGATGTCTGGCCTGGGACTCGAACCCTGGCTTTTACGTCTAATAAGCCAGCACACTACCTACTAGACCACGACGAGCCTTTAAGCGTTAGTTATAAAGGGTGATTTTTTAGCTATTATCTTTTTGGCAACACTGGTTTAAACAGCTCACTCTCCTTTCGTGTTTTGTTTCACTGTCAAACACTGTCTTCAGTTTGGTCTATAATTAAAACCATGAATCGTCTTACAAACGAACAACGCTTGCAAATCATTGAATTTGGCATCATTGGACCGTACTTCTTCAAAGATGCTGCGAATCGTAACGTAACTGTGAATGGTGAGCGCTACCGTGAGATGATATCCAACTTTTTTTTACCCAAAATGCAAGAGCTTGACTTGCATGACATGTGGTTTCAACAAGACGGTGCCACATGCCACACAGCACGCGTAACAATGGACTTATTGAGAGGCGAGTTCGGGACCGGTCAATTGGCCGCCTAGATCGTGCGATTTAACGCCTTTAGACTATTTTTTGTGGGGCTATGTTAAAGCTCATGTCTATACAGACAAGCCCGCTTCAATTGACGCATTGGAAGACAACATTGAAGCATTTATTCGTGAGATATCGGCCGAAATGTTGGAAAGAGTATGCCAAAATTGGACTAAGCGGATGGACCATTTGAGGCGCAGTCGCGGTCAACATTTGCATGAAATAATCTTTAAACATTCAATTATATGGACCGTACTATCGATTCAAATGTGTTTTTTTTTTAATTTTCCTATAGCTCTTAAAAAATCACCCTTTATAAGCAAAGTTAAACTGGCGCCAAAAATGATGACTCGAGGATTATGGTGTGGGCATGGTCATCACAATCGATTTACTGTTCTATGAATTTGAAAGATTTTTAAGAAATTTGATCAGACTGGAAGCGTTACAGATTTGTTCGCACCTTTGCTTCATTGCAATGTAGGCACTGCTGAAAATATCGTTTCTATTAGAAAAAGTTCGGCTTATAATCTACTTTAGACTATTCCAAGACGTATGACGTATTTCGCATATGGATTAGCACCTTCCTTTACATAACGTTCAAATCACTCCATAATTAAAGTAGGTTGACCACTCACAACGCTGTTGATATGCTGATTGGATGCCATAGGCTCAAGGCTTATTTTTTGAATAAAATTTTCTTTAACGCTGAAGCAGAAGCAAAATTCTCGCTTATGAGACTTTGAAAACCCAAAAGCGACTATGGGAAAGTCATTACATCCTGAGAAAGTGTTTGTTTAGTGGATATTATGGTCAGCAAGTGTTATTGGGTTGTATTTCTGCAAAAATTACCCCTGAAAAGCTGTTATCGGCAATTTAGAGTGTATAATGCATGCATACATACATAATTCGTTATTATAACCATAGCTGCCAGATAAATGAAGCATCAAATCGTCAAATATTTGAGAAAAATCGTCAAAATCGTCAAAGACGTTCCTTGAAATCGTAAAAAAATCGTCAGGAAAAATAAATAAATAAATTGAAAGGTTTTTAAAAACAAAAACATATAAAGCCAAGGTTATGCAGTAATAATAATGTATCATCTATACCCATGTGTGGTGTAAATATTAGAGAGTCAGAAGATCTTGACGTTATCGGCATGAAAATTCAGTGTGATATTCGCTAGAACTGACACATTTTTCAGTGCCTTGGTGTCTTAAGACGGTGCAATAAATACTTCACTCCATCTGATCTACTTACCATTTACACCATTTATAACCGACCGAGAATGGAATGTATGGGTTGGCTCTTAACGTCTATTTTGAGGCTTCTAGACCGTTTACAGGAGAGGCCGTAGTACCTCGTTAATCACGAAAGTGTGTCCAACTCCATTGATTCATTGGAGCATCGTTGCAATGTGGCTTGTGTTTCACTACTACTACTATCGCTACTACAACGGATACAGCTCGAGCGAAATAAGGGAACTTGTTTATGAAAATCATGTATTCCTACGTAACACTCGTCTTTCTCGGCCAGTACATCCATATGTGGTGGATTGGCCAGTGTATCGTACATTGCATTACAGACAAAGTTCGTTTGTTAGACGGACTATTTGTATGTGGAACTCCCTTCCTGCAGAGATCTTTCCTGTTGCTTATGGTATTAAAATGTTATAAAAATGTTGCAAAAATATTCAAACCTAGTGTCCATAAACACTGCTGCCTCTTCCCTCCTTCTTATAATATATTTTCCTAGTTCTAAACACAATGCCATCCCCTGAGTGTTGGTCGTATGAAAAAATAATGGCATTTTGTTCTTCCAATGGTAATATTAGAAGCTATAATCGAATTTTTAAAATTGTCTGCAACGGCAAATGATAATTTATGCTCAACTACGACGTTATTTAGGAAAGGCATAAAATACAGAATAATCATCACAGATATTCGAAAATAACTTAAAAATATAATACTTCGCTCCTCGTTATTACTAACATAAATTTCCAACAGTAACAACTGCAAAGCAAATACAAAGCTTAAGGAGGCTTTTAATGTACTAAAGTAAAGAAAATGATGAAAATTTTTAATTGATAAAAATCGTCAAAATAAGGACATAAATCGTCAAATCGTCAAAATGACATTTTTCAAGCACAAAATCGTCAAAATGACGATAAATCGTCAAATCTGGCAGCTATGATTATAACCCTTGCGTCGCGGTTACGACATGAGTGACGGGACCTACAGTTTTAAAGTCGATTCCGAATGACAGATTTATTTGAAAAACTTTTCATTGCAATTTCATTCACTCTCACAGTTTTTGCCAGAAGTCTGCTGAGAGGCAATCGGCAAAGAAATATTTCCTCATATTTCATTTAGTTGGAGATAGCTGACCTGGGATTTGAACCTAGGCCTCACATCTAATAAGCCAGCACAAGGCACGATTAATTTTCGCTTTCTTGAAGTTTCCAAAGCATTGAAAAGCCAATATACCTCCCGCAATATATCGAAAATTATCTTCAATCTATAGTTAGTCATTAAAATTATATTTTATTTTACAAATAATAACAACCAAAGCATTATGTGTCTTATTTCGCATAGTTTTTGAAACTCTTTGTAGTCATTTATTTATCAGAAAAGCTAAACAAACAATTTCCTGAATTTCCTCAATTTAACCTCTCTTTTTAAATTCAATATTATTTTGCATATTTCCCTCATCTGCATATAATCACTGGATAGCTTATCTCAACACTATTTAAAATTCATAAAGAAAAAAAAAAAAAACTGTAGCGTAACAGCAGAAAATTGTTGTTTTTCCTAAAATTGACTTCTGGGAATACTGTTGTTCACAAAGTTTAATTTAATATTCATATGCACACTACCATCCCTGTCGTAATATTCTGTTATCAAATCAAATATCTCTCACTCTACCTCTCTCTCTATCTGTCTCTCCTTCACATTTCCACCACTTCTAGTGTCCTTTTATCGCTATTTATACTCATTGTATTGAAGGCTCTTTGCTATGATATGCTCTCTCTCTCTCTCTTTCTCTCACTCTCCTTTGTAACATTTATATCATACATATTATTATTATTGTTGTGTTCTTGTTGTTGTTGTATGCGTATTGTATTGTATTGCATTGTATTGTTCAGGGGCAGAGAATTTAAATGTTTTGCTCATTTACAAGAGTGTGGGTGAGTAGCGTGGTTGCGTTGACGTAGTATAACAATGTGTTACACACACAGCGTGTTTGGAAAAAATAACCAAAATCTCTGCAATCATTAACAAATTAAACGTTAACGGCACGTGCATGTGAAGTTGACAATATTACCGTTTAACGTTCAACGTTTAATTGTAATTTTTTGTGTTTAGCCAGTCGCGTTTTCACTTTTGAAATACGGAGTTTGAAAGAGTGGTTTGGGGGATATTTTGAATGGTTGAGTTTTAAAACTGGTAATAGAGCTTGAAATGTTGATTTGATTGGATTTTTATTGTCAGTCGCGTTTATTTTCTATGTTCGTTTTTTATGTTTGTTTATCCTCGTAGTCGAAGTAGTCCAGTAGGTAGTGTGTCGGCTTATTAGACGTAAAACCACGGTTCAGACATTAAAACGAAATTATGAAAAAAAATATTTCTTCGGCGACTGCCTCTCAGGGCCGACGAGCTCGTCTCGGTCGTGATGTCATCTCGACTACAGTGGCCGTGCTTACGGGTCATGGCGTCATGGGTAGACACGCGGAAAGAATGCGGCTCCCTTTTAACGACTTCTGCTGTGGAAGCAGGTCCTCTGTGGAAGAGGAGACTGTTATTCACTTTCTTTGTCAGTGCCCGTCTCTTGCTAGGTATAGATATAGGTTATTTGGCTCCCCATTCCTTGTTAGCTTAACGGAGCTATCATCCATTGATATCAAGGATATAGCTTCGTTCATCAAACTTTCGGGCTGGTTTTCCAGTGCGGGGTAATCGTGCTTCCGTTGTGCAGCCCTTGCGCTGACCAACTTCTTCCTTTTCCCTGATTGTGGTGGAACTTGGTCAGTACAGGGACTGCGTTCACCCGTGGTATTACAACGGGCCGCTATGCGTGCTCAAATGAGATTTGTGACATCAGAGCTACCATTCCGACCTAACCTAACCTAACCTAGCCTCTCAGCAGATTTCTGGCAAAAACTCTGAGAGAAAATAAAATTGCCATGAAGAGCTTCTCAAAAATCTGTCGTTCGGAGTCGACTTTAAACTGTAGGTCCCGCCACTCATGTATAAAATTAACGCACACAACATAAGTGGTGTGAGAAGCTAGGTCGTAATCCTGATTGAAGGGTTTTAATGACCAATATTGTATGTGTGTGTAGGGGTTGTATTTCTTTATGCTACAGATAGCGGGAGTTTAAAATGTACCAAAAAAAAAATTAAATATTTTAGAAGAAGGACTTTAGCTACAACAAGAGTACCAACATTTAGAGAAGAAATAAAAGAAATGTTTTTTAAAAGAAAATTGCAAGAAAGTACTTTTTGATAAAAGACCAAAAAGTATCGTTTAAAAAAAAATTTTTTTGTTTGCATGAGAAGGTAGGTTTGCATAGAAGGTGTGAGAAACTAGGTCAATAATCCTGACTGAAGGGTTGTAATGACCAGTTATGTATGTATGAGAAGGTACATTTTTTCAGAAAAGTACTTTTTTCAGAAAAGTACTTTTTTTAGATTAAGTACTTTTTAGCTGAAGTATTTTTGTAGCTTAAGTACTTTTTTTAAGCTTAAGTCCTTTTTTAAGAAAAGTACGTTTTTAGCTTAAGTACTTTTTTAGCTTAAGTCCTTTTTCAAGAAAAGTACTTTTTTAGGTTCAGTGTTTTTTTTTTTAAGAAAAGTACATTTTTTAGGTTAACTACTCTTTCAGAAAATTACTTTTTTCGGTTAAGTACTTTTAAGAAAAGGTACTTAATGGAGAAAACGTGTTAGGAAAAAAGGTACTTCTTTACACAAAAATATTTTGTAAGAAAAAAGTACTTTGTTGGAAAAAGAGTACCTATTGTAAAAAGTACTTTAATGAATTGTTAGCAAAGTTCCACAAAAAATACCACTTCACAGGTGGCGTTGTTTCCAGACAACGATAGATCACAACTTTATTATTTTAGGACCTGCTAAAACTGAAACTGAAAGCTAATAAATAATCAAATGAGGAGTTGTTTAGGCTGTTTGTGTTCCCTCAAGGATCAAATAGAATTAAAAAAAGTGGAAAAAAGCTCAAGAAATAATGCATAAAAGGTTGCTTAAATTTACTTCAAATTTAATAGTAGTGAACTGTAGTGAAGACATTTTTCAATTAATTGGCGTGTTTATCTCTAATGAAGTCGCCGTAGTTTAGTAGGTAGTGTGTTGGCTTATTATTCGTATCCCACCCAGGTCAGGCATCAAAACGAAAATATGAAAAAAAGATATTTTTTCGGCGATTTCCACTCAGCAGATTTTTGGATTAAACTCTGAGAGTAAATAAACCTGCCATGTTAAGCTGTAGGTCCCGCTACTCACGTATAAAATTAACACACACAACATAAGTGGTGTGAGAAGCAAGGCCGTAATCCTGACTGAAGGGCCAATTATGTATGTTTATCTCTAATTTCCTTGTTTTAGCTGCCAAAAGTAGGCAGCATTTGTTTTTTCTTTACTTTTATTCAGAGAAAAAAGTGTCTTGAAATATGCCAGCAATAAGGACAGGTAAACTAATTTCAGTTGCCAATAAAATATTACATTTTATAATTGAAATTGAATTTAAAAAGCAAATTTAGATAACATATAAATAATCAAAGTGTTGTTTTCATTGAATTTATGTTTTCATTGATAAATGCATTACTGCATTAATTTTTAAATTAAATTAACTTTAAAATTTATTAAAAAAAAAACTATACGGTTTAAATAACCCCATTTATAGGCTTCAAATATTTATTGTTTTTATTTTATAACCCTTAAAATATGCCATAATATTTAGAAATGTGGAAATATTTTTATTTTGGCATTTTTGATTATTATTTTCTAATTAGAAATATTCAAATAATGACAATTCGACAACAAAAACAGCAAAAACAGTAATAAACAATCAGCATAAATAAATTGACATTTAAAATGAATGAAATAAATTATAGAAAAAACGAAAAACAAGAATTTACAAAAAAAAAAAAAAAAATAAAGCATATGCACAGGCAAATATACATGCATACATGCAAATGCCAAATTCAAAATAATATCAAAATATTTGCCAAAAAATATTGTGTTTTATTATGACTTGTGCTGTGCTGTACTATGCTGTACTGTTTGTTGTGTGCACAGAATGAAGAAATAAATATTGAAATACAAAAAAAAAAAAATGCATATGCAAACACAACAACACAACAATTCCTCTCTGTTGTAAATAATTTATAAAAGGCAACAAAAAAAAATAGAAGATTTTATTTAAAATAATAAAAGAAACAACAATAAAATATAACCAAATGCTATTGCCAATGCATATGCATGTGATGTATTTTGCATATCGCACCCATAGAAACTCACACTTCTCATGCACTCACACTGACACGCACACAATAAATACCCCGCTTTAATAGGAAACAAGCAACATAAAGCATGTGAATGTGTGAGAGCGCGAGAGAGAGTACAGGAGAGTAAGAGCAAAAGCAATTTAAAATTGCGTAAATATTGTATAAATTCGTATTTAACAACAACAACAACAACAAAAACAATAACACAAACACAGACAAATAAAACTGAAATGCCTGTGAAAAGAAACGAGAGCTGAGATTCATAAAGCACACGCATACTGTACATGTACACACACTCTCAACATACTCATGCTTATAAACGATACTAAAAAAACACTCATGTAAACAATTTAAAAAGCAGTTACACACTTAGTGATGCCAACTGCTTTATTTTGGGAGCCGAATTAAGCTGTTTTTTGGTTAAGCAAACAATAAGGGTGTTTTCTTTTCTACAAAGAAAATGCCACCCTCTTACAAGGTGCATTAAAAATTTTTTGACCATCCCTGTTGTAATGTAATTTTTTTTTTTTTGAGAAGAACATAACACAAATATTAAAAAAGGGTATGCCCTGTGTTTACCACTTATTAAGAAAATTAATGAGGAAATGCCAATTTGTTGAAAGGTGTTGCCAGATCGCTAATTTTCCGACTTCATTTTTTGCACGCTTTTTTATAACAAAAAAAAGTATTTTAACACTGTTCTAACATTGAATGCAATTTTTTGTATTGCTGACCATGTAGCTTTAATAATGTAATATTTCCTTAAGATTACTCCACAAAACAATGAAAAAATTAACTTCAAATTGGATAACAATACCAGGCGACTTTTTTTAAATTTCATCTGGTAGCCCTATAAATAAATAAAAGTCATCTGCTTTACAGGGCATTATCAGCACTCTCGATTTATACAGGGCATAAAATGCAATGCCCTCCACTATTGCCAAGTGCGAATTATTTAGAATAAAACATACCACCCTTTTAGAGGGCGAAACATTTTTAAGAAACAAACGCAAAATTGCATTTTGCGTTAATAAAATGCACATTTTTTGGTAGAAAAGAAAACACCATAAGAATAACGAGAGTATTGAAGATTGATTTGGAAAAGCATGCAATTTTGCATTTTTAAAAATAAATTTTAATTTTTTTAAGTCTTTTAAGTCATTTCATTAGAACTCCAAATACAAATTAAAATTTTTTATGTCGTTTGATATCATTTCTTGTGTATCAAGTGAACTTTGTAACATTAAAGCATCAAATCCTTACGTAAACTTTGCCATGATGTGATGGCTGCAAACAGATTTAATTACTAACTTTGGCTCCCAATTGAGAAAATTTTCTTATTCTTTAATGGTTTTCTTTACAGCACATGATTTACATTTGCGCAGTCTGAACTTTAGTGCTGATCAACTCAAACTGTTCTATAATTTTTCTTATTTTAGCCGCAGATGAATGATAAAAAATATCAAAACTATTCAGAATTTTAAGGACTTTCACAGATAACCGGTGGATTCGTTAGACCGCAATAAACTTCATCGTAAAAATGATGTCAGAGAGTTAGATTGTTTGAAAGATTTCAATGTAGTTGTTTTATTTCAGTAGTAATGATAGTGGCTTGTGATGTGTTCTGTGACTGCAATACCCATAGTCATGTTACTTTCACAGACTGCTGCTAACAGTGAAGCTAAAAGTGATTTCACAACACTGTACCCTGTTCTGTTTCACTCAATCCTAAGCTATTATCGGAAAAAAAACCGATCCTTGTTTCCAATTTCAATTATCTTTTCATTAGGATAGTTAGATAGAGAGTTTTAGCATCAAGTAAGCGATTTTCCAGTACGTTCTTTAGGGTTATTGATTCAATTATGTATACTGGGTTGAGACTTCTACTGCGAGGACTTAATAATGTTCAGTGATTTTATGTGTAACGAATGTAGTTTCTGCTGTTATTGAATGTCAGTTCTTACCAGAGATCAGCAATGAATCGTTTTTCCGCTACTCATAAGCACTCATGCAATTTTGAGTATGAGTGAATCAACAGAATTGAAATTCAACTACTCTGATTCATTCGTACTCGCTACAGCATTGATTTCTAAGTATAGGTTACAATGAGTATGAGTACAACGTTGACATCAAACTCACAACATTCGAAATGTGTTTGATTCATACGCCTACTCATTCTGATTCATAAATTTAGAAAAATACTTATAATATGTACTTATAAGTGATTGGAGTGGCTCGAATCATTCATCAAAATTTACAGCCTTTGTTATTGTTGCATATCCAAACAAAGAAGAAAGGAAAGACAAAGACAACAAGCAAAGCATACAAAGAAGAAAGGAAAGACAAAGACAACAAGCAAAGCATACACACAATCTTCTTGTGAGTATAGTAGTGTTCGTACGCGAATCATACTTATTTTGTGCTTCGTGTAAATGTTAAGTAGAGACGAGTCGAAGTCAATAACATCATGCGTATTGTTAAGTATGAATACGACGAGTACTTCCAACTTTGAGTATGAGTAGTATGAGTATCATATTAAAATAAGTATGAATGCGTATAAGTATCAGAAATAATAAGTATGACTCAAATCTACTCATCGTTTTGAATACTCGTTGCTGATCTCTGGTTCTTACCGATTGTATGTCAACTACATATTTTTAGAATTTACAAATGTGATGAGTGCTTAGAGGCTCGTACTAGGAACCTTTTCGTACATGTGTTGTGGCTTTGGATATTGCCATTTGCAGCTGCTTAAAGCTAACGCGTATTATATTCTGCCGTTTTTGGACAATCGTTTACAGTATTTTCTTTTTGCATAGCAAAGGGAATGGAGGTCACATTTCTTTGTTCAAAAATCAACTTTTTAGACTTCTATCAAAGAATCTAATGTGGATGGTAGAACAATAAGCGATTTTTTATTTTAAATTTTTAAGCTGACTGCCTTAATTTTACATCGGGAACAGGTTTGATATCTACGTGGTTTATGTCTATACTATAAATGTACAGGTAGTCCCCGACTTACGACCGTTCGACTTACGACTATTCGCACTTACGACCATTTTTTTTTCCAATTTTTTTACATAGAAAATACTTAAAGACAAATATGTAGTTGCGGGGAATCCCTAAAATATATGAGAAAAATTAAAAAAAAAGAAAAAAATTCGATTTACATACATATTTCAGTACAGGTATTCCCCGACTTACGACCGAGATAGGTTCCTGGTCATCGGTCGTAAGTCGATTAATTCGTAAGTCGAATTTCATATAAAAAAAAAATAAAAAAAAAATTACATAGTGTACTACTAACTTTGAGGGTCAGGAGAAATGAAACTACCCAAAATTTATATTTATATTTACTTATATACAGTGTTGGAAAAAATAATAGAAACGCTTCAAATTTTTATTATATCCTTAAATTTTTATTTATCTTTAAGTAAATAAAAAAAGGTATTTACATAAACTTAAAGGTATCTCCATTGTCTATTAAATATATAAAAATAAATAAGTTAATTATGATTTCTTCTTGAAATATTTGTATATTTTTAATATATGCCTGGAAAAAATAATAGAAACGTTTTATATTTTTGGGGGAAAAAAGTTTATGTTTCATTTTACCATCAAATCCTAATAGTATATTAATATTTGGTTGAGGCTCCTTTCATTTTGATAATTTCTTGACACCGCCTACTCATTGAGTCAACAAGGTTAGCACAAATGTCTGTAGAAATGGAATACCAAGCATCCTGAATTTTACTCCACATTTGTTGCTTATTTTTACATTTAAACAGACCAATCTTATTCTTAAGGACTCCCCATAGATGTTCAATGGGATTTAAGTCAGGTGATTGTGATGCCATTGCATTACGGGGACTTGATTTTCCTGAAACCAAGATTTTACAATTTTTGCAGAGTGTTTGGGATCATTGTCCTGCATAAACTCCCACTTCAATGGCATTTCTTCCTCAGCAAATGGGAGCATTTTGCTCTGGAGTATATCTAAGTAATCTACCGCTGTCATTTTCCCCTGTACCCAGGAAATTGGACCAACGCCAGACGCTGAAAAACATCCCCATATCATTAGAGACCCGCCTCCGTGTTTGACTGTCTTTCTTGTGTATTTTGGGTCAAACTCTTTATTGGCAGGGCGACGTACAAAACATTTTCCGTCTGATCCGAACAAATTTACCTTTGTCTCATCAGACCACAACACGTTGTTCCAATTTTTGCGACTTTGTTGTTGTCTGGCAAACTGTAACCTTTTTTGTATATTTTTTTTACTTAAAAGAGGTACTGACCTTGGACTTCGGGCCATAAGTCCAGCCTCTTGGAGCCTGTTTCTTATAGTACGGCTTGTTACTGGAGCATCTAGTATATTTTTAAGCCCATTAGATGACACAAAAGGGTTTTTTTTAGAATGGCGTACTAAAATATGATCAAAAGGCGTGGACGTTTTCCTCTTTCTTCCTCTAGTTTCGATATTTTTTGTATAGTAAATCACGTTAAATACTTTATGTTTAGAACACTTCATTATTTGGGCTATTTTTCCAAGTGATAAACCATCAGATTTTAACTTATGCATAACATTTCTCTCAGCATCAGTGGTATGAACACCTCGACCCATTTTTTAAAATATTTAAAACATACACTTAACACGAAAATCTTGGAAATGTTCTAAAACAAATTATTTTAACTTAATTTTTACCACTTTTAAATATTTTAATGTTAAAAGTTTATTTATTTTAAATTAAAACACGGTTTAAGAAAAACGTTTCTATTAATTTTTCCAACTAAATTACGTTTTTTCTTCCTTTTTCCTGAAAATTAATAAATTAAAAGAGAAAGAAGCAATAAAGTAAACAAATAATAAAATCCCGTTACATTAGCAAGAATTTAACAAGGATTTCCAACAATAAAAGTTTATTACGAAAAAGTATACAATATTTTAATGATAAACTAGTAATCGTTTCTATTATTTTTTCCAACACTGTATATGTATATATGTTCCATCAGAATATAAGTTTTATTATTTCTAGAAGTCGATAAAACCCTCCCCATCAAATTTAAATTAGCACAGGTCCTCTTTTTTTTACTTTATTTCTCAATCCTTACTTTAGGTTATTTAAGGTGGCCTACCCCTTCTCAATCCTTTCTTTTATTTAGTTTTTAAATTATTTTCGCAACGTAAAGTTCGTTTCGCAATTAGCATCACTGCTTTATAAACGAGGCCTTGTAATAACAAAGCATGTGTTGTAAGTATGTGTGTGTTGTGTATAAGGGTTTATAATTGTTATACGCCTAGGTGTACACACATAAGCAAATAACGGGATGATAAACAATAATTTTTTCTTTACTACAAGAGTGGTATGTTATACACACACAAGAAGGGGTTCTTCCAAGGCAAATTCATAGTAGGTAGCCTTATCTCAACAGCTGACGAGATTTGGAATGTCAAAATTTTGTTGTTTTTGCATCTGCCATTTTTCTCGATGGCCATATAAAAACATGTTCTTTACATAAAGTGGAAATGTTATTGACTGCATGGAATAATTTTTTTTTAATTTATAGGTGCCCCACTATTGCGTAATTAAGCATGACATAAAAATCAAAAGAAATTTCAATATATAACATTTTTTTAGTTTTTTTAATTGCTTTTATTAATTTCCTATGGAGGTTTGAGGGTTAATTTTTTTGACATTCTAAGTGTACTTTAACAAAAACAAAATGCCTGTTGTTTTTGTATTGTTGTATTTGTTGTAGAGTTGCGGATACCTTCTATAAATATGCCTTGGGTTCTTCTCTAAAGCCTACGAGCTGAGTAAAGAGAGGCATTGAGTGAGTGAAATTCTAAGAAATGTTGCGATTTTTATTGAAAACCCGTTACTTAATTTGCGGTTGTTTTTACAATTTTATTCACAAGAATATCGATTCTTATTGTGTCACCTTAAAGAGAGCCATAGCACCACAAATTTATTTGAATTATTAAAATGCGATCAAATTTATAACCTTTAAAGTCAATCTCATTTTGACTTTATTATTGTTGTTGTTGTTGTTCTTTCAATTGTTGCTTTTTTTTCTACCGTTGTTAATACAAAAATTCCTTTAAACATGTTTCTTGTACAACATATTCCATCAAATATTGTATTTCCACAGGAAAAAAAAAAACAACGCTATGCTTTTCTCCCTAATAAATTGCCAAGGACAGATAAGCAGAGAGAGAGAGAAAATTATTAGAAATTGTAATAAATTGATGGCAATATGCCTCAGGTATTTTATTTTATAATAAAAAAAGGGGGAGACCTCTCACTCGCTCTCTCTCTCTCTCTATCTATCTCTCTCGCTAAGAGAAAAAAAAAAACGAAGAAGAGAATAATGAAATTGAAATAAGAAAAGCAAGTCACCACAGTCAAACCTTCAAAGAGTTTGTTAAAGTGTTTACCTACTGCTTAAAGTTCTCGACACAATACATATGTATGTATGCACACACACACCCATACCCATTCAAATACAATGTATATTTTTCATATTTTTATTGTTGTTGCTTTTGTTTTTTTTTTCATTTTAATTTACTTTTTTTAAAACATGATATAAAAATGTCAAACAACTTGGAAGTTGACAAGAGACTGATGTCACTTGAAAAAGTATGTGTGGGAATGAGTAAAATAACGGTAGTATTAACAACAACAACAAAAAAAAGTAACAGAGAAACAGAGAAATACCCACACCCACACATGCATACAAAAATAAAAGAAAAATACCAAACGAGTACAGGGTGAGTCTGACTGTTTGAAGGCAGCTCTACTGGTGGTTGTTTGATTATTTTGTGACATTATTTCTCTTGTTGCTTGTGTTGTTGTTGTTGTTTTTGTTGTCATATGATGCTTAAATAAATAATAATAAAAGTTAAAAGGTAAAAAAAAACAACAACAAAATCCATAAAGAGAAAGGGAGAAGGAGGGTAAAAGAAGTGCAAAGACATACACACTCTAGCGTACGCAAAATAAAAATGAAAATGCTTAAGTAAATTGAAAAGAAAAGAAAAAAAAAAAAAACTCGATTTTATTTCAATTTATTTTCGTCTCATTTTTTCTTTCATTCTCTCTCTCTCAGTTTCTTTTGCTTTTATTTGATTAACTTTTTTACTTTAAGAGGTCATCTCTTGTTATTATATTTACGATGCTATTTTGCTACTCTTAAGAAACAACAAAATAAACATCAACAGTTACCGTTATGTGTCCTCAGAGACACATGCACACACGCCGCATTCTCTCCCAAAATACTTTGGCGTAAACACACTTACTACCCAGTAAACAATTTTGTAAAGAAATGTTGATTTGATTGGGTTTTTATTGTCCATCGCGTTCGTTCGTTTTTTATGTTCGTTTATCCTCGTAGTCGCCGTAGTCTAGTAGGTAGTGTGTTGGCTTATTAAACGTAAGGCGTATGAATCGCGATTCATACCGCCAGGTCAGGGATCTCCATCATAACGAAATATGAAGAAATATTTCTTCGGCGACTTCCTGTCAGCAGATTTCTGGCAAGAACTCTGAGAATTAAATAAAAATTGCCATGAAAAGTTTCTCAAAAATCCTGTTGTTCGGAGACGACTCTAAACTGTAGGTGTTCCGCCACTCATGCATAAAATTAACGCACATAAAATAAGTGGTGTGAGAAGCTAGATCGTAATCCTGACTGAAGGGTTGTAATGACCAATTATGTTTTTTTTTATAGCTTTACGAGCTAAAGGTTGGGAATCTTCGAAAGACATTGGTAGCCTGGCCTACCAATGTGCACGATTCGCCGCAAGACTTACTCTCGGCTTGCTAAACGCATACGTACTAAACCCAACCTAGTTCGCCACACTTTCAACCATTTGCCCCCCCGGGACCACAATCAAGTATTACTTCGGGGGGGGTGGAGACAGAGAAGCCAGCCGACCACTATTTGTCGGCGGCGGCTGAAAGTGTAAAATTTGTCGGCGGCGGCTGCTAATCAGCTTAACGCCGATTTTTAACCGGCTCGAAAAAATTTCCGGCTGAGCCGAAAACAAATAGTGTATTTTATATAAAAAACTTTTTTTTTAAACATTTAACATCATGTATTTAAAGCACTTTTAGATTGTTTAAATTAAAAAATTGTCAAAATTAAAAATTCAATATAAAGAATATTACAATTTTCTAATTTAATATTTAAAAGTTTATTGAATTTCAAAAATGATGTTACAAAATAAAGATAAATAAATAAAGAATAATAAAGATAAACGACCTTAGAAATTATATTTATTGTAAATTTACTTTTCAAAAAAATAAATTGTTTTTATTTTTAATTTTGCCAATATTAATTATTATTTATATATAAGTTTTGTTTTGTTCTTCCATTAAATAGTAACGTTCAAATTTCAGCCGATTAAATCAGCTCTGTTATAAGCCGCCGATGAGCCGATAGTTTCGGCGGCGGCGTGGCTGGAAAAAAATTACCGGCTGTTCGGCTAGCCGCCGGTCGCGCCGTTATGGCTTGCTACTCTGGGTGGAGATTCAGCGAGTGCTGGCTTCAAATTCTGCTGACCTTGCTCTCTCAGCCAATCTTTGCTGCGTCAGTACCTTCTTTGCGAAAACACATACTGCATTCCAATTGTCACATGAGATTAACATCAGGTTAACTATATTATCGGGCGTTACCTGGAATCCTATTGTCCTCTCCAGGCAATTTCGTTGAACAACATATCGCGGTCAAGTGAAGAAAACATGCTCCGCCGTCTCCCTTTCATTACGGCATTCTGGGCATGCCTCGTCCACGTCATGACCATACTTATAGAGATATGCCCTATAACATCCATGGCCTTTTAGCAACTGTATCAGGTGGAAGTTCACCTGAATGTGTCTCCTTTTGGTCCATACGCCTATGCTCGGTATGAGTCTGTGGTTCCATCTTCCCTTGGTGGAATTGAACCAGTCCTGCTGCCATCTAAACATAGCATCATCAGCTAATTGAAAAGGGTTCGAAAAATCTATCCCCCTCCTTGTGTCATGTTTCCTCTTCTCTACGTCCACTATTATCCTCAGAGGCATCATCCCCGCAATCACCAACGCTGCATCAGTAGACACCGTGCGGAAGGCAGAAATCACCCTGAGAGCTGATCTCCTGTAGGCCGCTTCCATTCCTGCTCTATAGGTTCTCTTCTCCATAGCCCTGGCCCATATAGGGGCTGCATATATAACTATCGCTGTCACTACCTTCATCAGTAGCCGTCTCCTCTCCTGTTTTGGGCCTCCTAGGTTAGGCATTATTCGGGCAAGTGCACATGTCGTCGCCGCACATTTTCCACCGATGTACGTCAGGTGTTCCCTAAACGTGAGCCTGTTGTCAATTATTATTCCCAGATATCTAATCGGCTGCTTTGATGTTATGCGCTGATCACCTACCGTTATGGTAATAAATTCCATCTTCTTCCTACTGCTTACAAGAAGTACATCCGATTTGTGATCAGCTAGTTTGAGACTTATTTCCGTGATCCAGCTCCTGACTATTCCAACCGCAGAGTTACATGTTCTCACCAATTCATCCAAATGTTTTCCTCTTATCACCAGGGCAATATTGTCCGCAAAACCAATGATTTGTGTACCTCTAGGAAGTCTAAGCCTCAGATGACCAATTATGTATGTATGTATGTATGTTATTCTCGTAAGTGCTATTTATTTTTGTGCTGAGACCTTTACTCAGGCCCCTACTTATGTATTGCGGTGCGTTCGGCTGGTAGCAGGAGGATACGTGTAATATTACTAGATTTTTTCGGCCACGTATGGACAAGAAGAGCACCGACACACTTCTGTCCTTAAATTGCCATCCATCTCGCAATGGTTATTCTTACTGATCAATTTCCTTTTGGCAGTGATGCCGAAAAACTTGGCATTCCGGCAAACGACTTCTTTAGGAGCTGTGGGTTTAAGGAGGAGCAAGAGACTACCACTCATTCATGTATCAATACCATGGGCTTGCCATAAAGAGATGGAGGTTTTTTGCCTCTCATCTTTAACATCTTTGAACGAGTTCAACCACTGTTGAGGACACTACTCTCAGCACCTATATAGCGTTGACATCAAATAGAAGAACAGAATTAGAATCTGGAAACTCAATCGGCTTTAAGATATTATACTCTTTCATCTTTGTACAGTTAAGTGGAAAAAATAATGCCTAATATGCTTTCCAATTCGTATATTTCATTAGACATTCGTAATCTTAACTTCTATTTTATTATACACGAGTATTGTTTGATGAATACCTATTACTTGGAAGACAAAATGTTTGCTGGGTATAAAGAGAAATTTCCTCTGTGTGTTGCTACTGTAACGGTAGAAATTTAAGGTTCTAAGAACATAAAGAGAGAGAGAGAGACTGGAAGAAAGTGAGAGAATGAGAAGGGGATAGCACCTACAATGTCAAAGCTTATGGGTTCAGAGTAAATTTCTCTTTCCCCTTTTTTTGTTTTTTTTCTTTTTGAAGAGCAACAAATTTTTATTATTTGTTCCGTTATTTTCTTTATTAATTTCGTTTGAAAGCTAATGTTTGGCAACGGCACGAGTAAGGGAGTTAGCAATTGTTTTATCAAACGAGGGTACCATTAACAATGATGGGAAATATTAAAATATAAACTTTTACTTACATCAGTTGAATTTAATTAAAACATCGTAAGTTTTAATCAAATTTATTAATTTCACAAATTTTTTTCAACAAATGATAGATTTTATTCAAGAAATATCACTTTTTCCCTCTCTCTCTCATAAGATTTTCTTTGGCAGTGAGGTTTAAAGTTTCAATTGAAAACCAAACGTAAGGAAACTAAAGGGATGGTGGCTAAGCAACATAAAAATAAATCAATAAATGAAATAATGTTCCACATAAAATGAAAATGTGGCATACCTTTAGGCGTTTATAACTTGTTATTCTTATTTTTTGTTATTCTCTAACAACATACACACAGGCATACAGATAGACATTGAATGTGTGCATGTGAAGAGATAAGAAATGAAAAATTCAATAAAAAAAAAATACTAAAAGTGTGGCGGCAGAGAGAGAGAGTGAAAGGAGAAGCAAAGAAAAAAAAATTTCGTGATAAAAAATCAATTTCTTTCGAAATGTTATTAATGGTAGTGACAAACACGGTGTTACAAGGGAGATTGAAAGAGGGAATCACTATCTGTTTAAACACACACACAAGTACACGGTCTAGACCACAACATGCATGAAGATGCCAAATCAGGAGAACAACTGGCGAAGTAAAATAACCAGATAAGCATTAGCGAAGTTGATGAGTACATGTTTTGCTTAAAAGGAGTGTGCCAGCATAGTTTGTTCAGTGAGTGCTTAATCTGCTCAATTAGTAATCGGTTCAGGACCTTCTGATAGCTTCTAATATTGATACGGCCAACGAACTATAATTCTAATACTACAGCTTCTATTATTTCAATACAAGGTCTTGATAAAGATAAAAGCGACAAAAAGCCCTCCAATTTCAACCAACGGACTATACTTTGGCTCACTGTTTTCTTTAATTATCATGGCTTAGTTGCTTGTCGGACTGTTTTTACAAAAAGAATCATATGCAGCTGCGTTGAGCGGAAGACCCCCTACTTTTTAAAGCGTTTCTTCAAATCCACATTGTCTCATGCTTAACTTAGGTCACTAGATTGCTCTCTAAGGCCTTGAATTGCTGAGGTTAAAGGTTGAAAGTTCTTAAAGGCTACTAAAGTAACTCGTTTCCTAATAATGTAGCCGTTGATCCCGTAGTGCAGGGCAGAAACTTAGAAGATCAATGGCTATCAGCTCCTTAGTAGATTTATACTGTATTGATTACGATTTTAAATTCACTACAGAGTTGTACAGAGAATGCGTTGTATTATAGTGTGACGACTTTGACTTCTTCTCGTAAAATGAGAGAGGGCTTTATAGTATAAGTCGACATTTGCTTTAAGCCAACGTAGTTCTTATCTTCCTAACTTACTGAATTGGTTATTACAACCATTCAGTTAGGATTACGATCTAGTTTCTCACACCACTTATGTTGAGTGTGTTAATTTTTTTATACATGAGTGGCGGAGCATACAGTTTAAAGTCGATTCCGAACTTCAAATTTTTTTTTGAAAAACTTTTCATGGCAATTTTATTTCACGCTCAGAGTTTTTTTTTTTTTGCCAGAAGACTGTTGAGAGAAAGTCGTCGACCAATATGTCGTATGTAAGTATGTTGGTTCAAAAATATTTTGAAATACTATCTTTTCGGGCAATCCTAATACGGTCGTCCCCCCGGAAGTCCTGGATATATATACCGACGGCTCTAAACTCCATAATGGGGTTGGAAGCGGTGTCTACTCTGGGAAACTGAACCTGAATATTTCTCTCCGTCTGCCGGACTACTGCAAACGTGTTTCAGGCGTAGGTGAGAGCAATTTACCGGGCCGCTCAATGGATCCTCGTCAACGATGCTCCTTTCACTCGCGTCTCGGTCTTTTCTGATAGTCAGGCCGCGATAAAATCTCTAGCGGGTTTCGTGAATAACTCTAGGATCGTTAGGGAATGTCGCCGCTATCTCGACTTTCTCTCGGGGCGCTTCACCAGTGTCTCTCTGGTGTGGGTCCCTGGGCACAGTGAAATTCCGGGAAACTGTAGGGCCGACGAGCTCGCCAGAGCTGGTGCGCTCCTTCCGGAATCCTCTTCTGTTGAATTGGGTATGCCATTTGCCTCGGTTAAGCTGACCATTGTGCGGAAGTTCTTTCGGGACGCCAACCTATTCTGGGTCAATGAGGAGTCCTGCTCCACCGCTAGACTCACCTGGCCCAAGATGGATAGAAGGCGTACCAACCGATTACTTGGTCTCGGTCGTGATGTCATCTCGACTACAGTGGCCGTGCTTACAGGTCATTGCGTCATGGGTAGACACGCGGAAAGAATGAGGCTCCCTTTCAATGACTTCTGCCGTGGATGCAGGTCCGCTGAGGAAGAGGAGACTGTTGTTCACTTTCTTTGTCAGTGCCCGCCTCTTGCTAAGTGTAGATATAGGTTATTTGGCTCCCCATTCCTTGTCAGCTTAACGGAGCTATCATCTATTGACATTAGGCTTGCCAGATTCCGATTCGCAAAAAGCTGGACATTGGGTTTTAAAAAGCTGGACAAAACAAAAAAAAAGCTGGACATAAAAAAATACTGAGAAAATGTTAATTTTGGTTTTGTGTAAATAATTTTTATTAAAATATAATTTTTATTAAAGTATAACAAATGTACAATCATTGTTGGCTAACATGATTTGACAAAGTTAACATGAAAATTATTGCCCAAGTTATTGCAGTGTACTAAAAAAATTTCTATTTAGCTGGACAAATTAAATTTTAGCTGGACAAGCATCAAAAAAACTGGACAATCCAGCCAAGTCCAGCCAGGCTGGCAACCCTAATTGACATCAAGGATATAGCTTCGTTCATCAAACTTTCTGGCTGGTTTTCCAGTGCAGGGTAGTCGTGCTTTTGTTGTGCAGCCCTTGCGCTGACCAACTTCTTTCTTTTCCTTTATTTTTTTTTTTTTTTATGAAACCAGCACTCAGGTGATGGCCCCTACTCATGCAGTGCATTGTGCAGGTTTTTTAGGAAAGGTGGAAAGGGGGAAGATGCGAACGGCAAGGAAACGAGTTGCTGCTAGGTGACTATAAAATGGCCAGTGCTATACCTTCACCATTAGACAGTCTACAGGCAATCGTCCCCAAGAAGCCCGCAGTTTCTCACACCACGTATGTTGTGTGTGTTAATTTTATACATAATTGGCGGGACCTACAGTTTAAAGTCGACTCCGAACGACAGATTTTTTGAGAAACTGAGAAGAAATCGCCGAAAAAATACAATTTTTATTTTTTTTTATTTTTTGATGTCTGGCCTGGGACTTGAAGCCACCAAATTTTGGTGGAACTTGGTTAGTACAGGGACTGCGTTCACCCGTGGCATCACAACGGGCCGCTATGCGTGCTCAAGTATGCTTTGTGATATCAATGCTACCACTCCGACCTAAACCTAAATCTTTTCGGGCATAACTGCAGTGCAATTTCATTGAGAATCGGTTCGAAAATACATTCCTTGTACTTTGTCTCTTTATCTCTCTTGAGGATGATACCGTTTGAAACTTAACCTAACTTTCTAAACTGCCTGCAAATCATTTGCCGCTCCTAATTTAATTTCTTTCTGGTGCAAAATAGCATTACTGTACTTGAATGTTATCATCCCCCCCCCCCGTCCCAACCATTGTTGATGGTGCTCTACTAAATTGTTTTTGTTTAGCTTTTAAACTCTTTCTCTCTCTCTCTATTTGTTTGTTAAAGAATTTCTTCATTTATTTACTCCTTATACACTTACACTGTGAACACACACGCACTCAGAAAGGAGAAGAAAGAGTGAGGGAGGGAGTGTAAGAGAAAGTAAAACAAGTCAGTTATTAAGTATCTTTTTTTGGTTATAATTACGGTCTTTTTAGTTTTGTTGTTGCTGTTGTTGCTGTAACTGTTTTTATTACTCTTTTCAAGTAAAACAAGAAACAAAAACAACTCGAATAACGCTCTTTAAGCATTTCTTATAAAAGAAAACAAAAACAAAAAAAAAATCAAACGAACAGAGAAAAACAATTTTAAAGTATTTGTGTTGCAAAACTAAAAGAGAATAAAAAAAAAATATAACGGTATACGAAAATTTTACTCAATTAAGTTATCTTCTATTCAGTGTTGCCAATTTTTTATGGTCAAAACGCGAAGTCCTCCTACTCAAATGGCGTTAAAAAGCGCTAAGTAATAATTTTAGTAACTAACTATAATCAAAACGCGCTGTAAAAAAGCGTTAAATAATAAAAAAAATAGAAAAAAGTAGTAACAAATTGCTTTTTTTCCTTGCTGTAATAGCGAATTACGACTCCTAAAGGTTTTGCAACCGAAATACCGGTTCCTAAATATTTAAAAAAATTTTAAAACAATACATATTTCATTACACACATTTAAAAGCATACATACCTTCATCTAGAATTAGGCAAAATTTTTAAAAATTTAACAAATTGTCAATAAAATGAGGTGCTAAGACATTAGTGATTATTTTTCTGCACTTAGTACGGTGTAAATTAAAATATGCTGCCTTGGTGTCTTTAAAAACTGCATTGCATAAATTACCCAAGTGATCGACTGACTAAATTGAGCTGTGAACAGCTACATAAAGTGCTAAGGATGCTAGGCTTTTTTGCTTCTCGGTTAAATTTGTGGTAAACGTATATGAGGTTGTCACAATTTCAAAGCATTGAAAGGTTTTAGAGCCTTTTGGTGTTTCACTGTTTTTATGTGCCGAATAAGATCCGATCGTTTTGCACAAATTTGGCATTTACAATATATGCATAAGGCTTTGATTATATCTTGTTATAATGGCCTAATCCATTTCTGGAATAAATCATCAAACTCCCAAGCCTTCCTGTATTTTTGTATACACACAAATTACACAAATTTGTCCAGGGTTGAGTTGCGAGGATGACTCACGCCAATCAAGATAGGGGCACTAGCAGCAGCAACATGGGCAACATCAACAGCAGCATCAATAAACAATCACAATAGTTACGGGCGAAACCAGCAACAACAAGGGCACTACCAGCAACAACAATAGCCACAAAAAACCTTCAACAATGGGACCACTACGAAGAACCAACGTCATACAACAACATTGGCAGCTGTTCAAGGGTATCATCTGATACACCCTCCCTCACCAACAAAATACAATCAACCACTCGAAGGGGGGAGGGATGTCATTATCGATTACCCTCTAACAAACCACATATAATTGATTTGTGCAAAAGATGGGATGTTTGGGATGGAATCAATCTCACATCACCGTGGTTGTTAATTGAGTTCCCGATCAGGCGATTGGGAAGACTGAAGATCAATTGACCAACCTTAGCGCATTATCGATTACCCTCTAACGAACCACATTTCCAAGCACATCCCTATGCTCCCCAAATGGTCCAAATGTACGCATTACAACCGTTTCAATTCTTAGTGAAAACGTAATAAAATTTTTCAAGCCGGTACAATGAAGTAAAGACAAAGTCACCACGTAGCCAACGATGGTAAAGACGAACAGATCCTTTCGAAGGCCAACTAGAAAGCCCAAACTACAAGCTCAGCAAGTCCAAATAAACACAACTGCCCAAGTGTAACATCTTCCCCGTCCTGCTTCTCCCACACCAGACATCGAATCACTCGAAGGGGGGAGGGATGTTGTGAGTCGCCCTCGCAACTTCAAATTTAAATTTACTTTAAGTAGGTCATAAGTTAATAACATCAAAATGCTGACTAGCGGTTGTGCAACACCTGCAGACTTCCGCTGGTCAGCAAAATGATTAAGAAATAAGAATGAACCGGCAATAGTGCTGACTGGCAGTTACGCAATCATTGGTTTGTAACCAATGATTGATTTTCCCAGTCAGCAGTATTGTCTGTAGGTTTTTTAATATAAATAGTTAATAAGTTTTAGAATAAGACACAGTTTGGTTTAAACAGTTATTGTTATTGTACACTTTATAAAAGATCGGCCTGAGATTCCTACGGGACCCTCCAGGTTAGTAAATAAAGAATATAATAACCAAGTAAACCACAGTCTATTTATTGGCACCTCCTACGATTCCTACGGGACCCTCGAGGATTGGTGTACTATAGGCTGTATAACTGTCATTAATAGAGCCCTGCGCATCCTACGGAATCCTCCAGGGTTACTATAAAACAAATAGTATATCTGTAGCAATACGGATATACTATAACAGTTGTAAAAAAGTATGAAGAATGATATCAATATGGAACTAAAAAAATTCAAATAGAAAAGCGCTAACTTAGCGCGTTTTCTTAAAAAAGCGCTGAAGAGAAAAAAATGCGAATTTTTGGTGTTTGAAACGCGCTAAATATAGCGCGAAAGGCGCTAAATTGGCAACACTGCTTCTATTTATTTTAGTTTTCTCCCTGCTGCTGTTGTTGTTGCTGTTGTTTAAATACAAAAATGTTGCCTTCATGTACTCGTTTAAAGCACAGAATTTTTTTTGCTTCTATTTTTCTTTCTCTTTATTTTACAGAACAAAAAAAAAAAGAAAAAAAAGAGGAAAAATGTACATAAAAACAGAGTATTTTGGGAAATTAAACACTTGCTTTTTTATGTATTGTTACGTTTTCTTTTTGTTGTTGTTGCCGTTGTAAACTATATTACTTGAGGCCAAAAACTTTTATTTTTCAAAATGAGTTTCTTTTTGTTTCAGTGTTGTTGTTGTTGCTGTTGCTGACTGTAACACAAGACCTTAAATTTTAACAGGCACTTGCTAGTATTTAAACTTTAAGTGAGTAGAGAGAGAGAGAGAGAGGGAGAGAGGGTGTATATATTTGCTTATGCTAGTAAAAATGAGAGAGAAAATAAACAAGCGAATAATACGAGATTGATGGCTTTCGAACAAAAGTGGGAAAATTTTCATGTATAAAATTAACACACACAACATGAGTAGTGTGAGAAGCTAGGACTGAAGGGTGCGGGTTTCTTGTGGACGATTGCTGTAGACTGTCTAATGGTGAAGGTATAGCACTGCCCATTTTATAGTCACCCAGCAGCAACTCGTTTCCTTGCCGTTCGCATCTTCCCCCTTTCCACCTTTCCTAAAAAACCTGCACAATGCACTGCATGAGTAGGGGCCATCCCCTGAGTGCTGGTTTCACAAAAAAAAAAAAAAAAATTGTGATTTTTTTTAATGGAACTTGTATGGCTCGGCCTGGAAGAAGAACACATACGTACATAATTGGCCTTTATAACCGTTCAGTCAGGATTACGATCTAGCTTCTCACACCACTTATGTTGTGTGTGTTAATTTTATACATAAGTGGCGGGACCTACAGTTTAAAGTTCACTCCGAACGATTTATTTGAGAAACTTTTCATGGCAATTTTTATTTTACTCTCAGAGTTATTGCTAGAAATCTGCTGAGAGGAAGTCGCCGAAGAAATATTTCTTCATATTTGAACCGAGGCCTTATATCTAATAAGCCAACACACTATCTACTAGACTACGGCGATTTCAACGGAAGAAGAGCACCCTGAACAAAGATTGTGGGTATTAAACTCTGTTACCACTACGCTGGCAAACTCATATATGTGATAGCAGCTATGGCTTAAAAACTCGTCATATTTTAAATTAAAAATTCATAGAAAATTTCCTAGAAATTCTAATTGAATTCAAATCCAATTGAGATGAAGCAAAAGAAATTACACCAGATTTTGGGCAATGCATTGTAACAATTACTGTGTTCCTTAAACGATTGTAAATGAAGAAAAAGGCTTTAGATCATGACAAAAAAGTTCTTGTTTTAATTGAAACTCTTTTAAGCACATTTTATTACTAGAGTGGCCAGCTAAGGAGTTAAATCTAAAATTAGTTTCGTTCGATAGCAGCCATCTTACATAATTCATTGGTCATTACAATCCTTTAATCAGGATTACAACCTAGTTTCTCTCACCACCCATGTCGTGAGTGATAATTTTATACATGCGGGAGCAGTTTAAAGTAGGGAGCAGAGATCAACAATGAATCGTTTTTTCGCTACTCATAAGCTCTCATGAAATTTTGAATATAAGTGAGTCAACAATATTGAAATTTAACTATGTACTCTGATTCATTCTTACTCACTACAACATTGATTTATAAGTACAGATTGCAATGAGTATGCGTACAACGTTGACATCAAACTCATACCATTCAAAATATGTTTGATTCATAAGTCAGCCTACTCATTTAGATTCATAACTTTGGAAAAATACGTATAAAAGATTCGAGTGACTCGAATCATTCATCAAAATTTAGTCTTAGTTGTTGTTGCATTTACAACAAAAGAAAACAGACACATAAGCAAAAAAAGACAGATCAGCAAGCAGATCAAACACACAACCTTCTAGTAAGTATTTTAGTCTTCGTACGGGATTCATACTTATTTTGTGCTTCGTGTAGTATATTTTGAGTTATGGAGAGACGAAATCAACAACATCATACGTGTTGTCAAGTATGAATATGATGAGAGTACTTCAAACTTTGAATATGAGTAGAGGAGTTCCATGATATTAAAATAAGTATGAAAGCGTATAATTATCAGAAATTATGAGTATGATTCGATTCTACTCATCTTTTTGAAGACTCATTACTGATCTCTGGTAGGAAGAAGTTTAAAGTCGATTCCGAACGACAGATTTTTTGAGAAACTTTTCATGGCAATTTTATTTTACTCTCAAAAAAGTTTTATTTACTCCTCTCTGCTGAAAGGAAGTCGCCCAAGAAATATTTTTATTCATATTTCGTTTTGAATAGGCCGTAGTCTAGTAGGTAGTGTGTTGGTTTATTCGATACGAGGCTGGGGCTAAAACAGGTCTCGAAATCTAAAGTATTCGTTAAAAAAGTAGCCGTCGCTTAGAGATCCTAATTTTTTAAAATTTATCACCTTCAATGAGCATTTCCATGCAGAATGAGCATTTAACTTAACCGTGGCTATTCTCTAAGCCCAACAAAACTTTAAAAAGAAAGCAATAAATTCAGTTTCAGTTTCATATTCAATTCCAGTTCAAGTTTTGTTCAATTTCATTCAATTTATAGTTGAATGGTGGTCCAAAACGGAAACGAAAAAACATAACGAAAAACACTAAAAGCACAGACAGACAACATTTTCTTAGTGCCACACCAATTGCCAAAAAAAAAAAACGGTTTTTGGCCAAATAACACTTTCTAATGGCTTTACTTTAAGCCAAAAACAAAAACAAATAAGAAGAGTGTGCAAGTATAAGCGTGTGCGTGTGTATGAGTGTATGTGTGTGGGCGTAACGGACACATTGAGTGGAAAAATGCTTCATGTTTTGCAGTTCATTCACTTGGGCCCGCTTGAGTAATTTATGAACGATGGTAGCAGCGACTCTTTTTAACATTTTCAATCGTTGATGATGGCAATAATGATTCCCCCACACGAACATGATGTGAAATATTCCTAATAGAGGGGAGTAACAGATGCCAGATGATCTGGGAAATTCCTGACTTTATTTAAAAGCAAAAATGAAAATTTAAAATAAAATAGTGCAGGGAATAAATGTTACTGTTTAGGGTTAAAGGTCATTGAAAATATAATATTTGTTTATCTGTTAACACGAAGAAAGGGGATGTGTGTGAAGATAAATTCGAATTTAAAAACCAAAGATACAAACCCTCACTTTTAGCAGCGCCACTTTTTGCATTTAACAGAGCAAAATTTGTTATTAACAGGGCACTGTAAACTGTTTAACAGTGGCACTGAGTAGATTATTCTTCTACTTTGCAATTATTGCAAACCGCTGGACATAAAATATAAATCTCATTATGATCATTATTATTTATGAACAAAAGTGTTGAAATGTATTGGATGGTTGGTGCGGTTCTCTCAACTCTAAAAATTGTTTCAGCTATTCCACTATCACGTTTCGAAAAAGCATCCTCTGGACTACCATTTGCATATAGTCGGGTAAACTATTTCTTATATGTTCCCTGCTGGCGCACTTCTTCCGGAATCCTCTTCAATCAACTTGGGAATGCCACTTACCTCGTTCAAACTGGCCATCGCGCGGAAATTCTCCCGGGACGCCAACCTATCCTGGATCAATGAGGAGACCTGCTCCACCGCTAGGCTCACTTGGCCCTCAATGGATAGAAGGTGCACCAACCAGTTACTTAGACTTGGTCGTAACATCATCGCGATCACAGTGGCCATGCTTACAGGTCACTGTGTTATGGGTAGACACGCGGAAAGAATGCGACTCCCATTTAACGATTTCTGCCGTGGATGCAGATCCGCTGAGGAAGAGGAGACTGTTATCCACTTTCTACGTCAATGCCCATCTCTTGTGAGATGCAGATATAGGTTATTTGGCTCTCCAACCCTTGTTAGCTTGACGGAGCTATCGTCCATTGACGTCAAGCACATAGCCTCGTTTATCAAACTTTCTGGCTGGTTTTCCAGCGTGGAGTAGTCGTGCTTTAAATGTGCAGCCCTTGCGCTGACCAACTTCTCCCTCATTGGCTCGGAGGAACTTGGTCAGTACAGGGACTGCGTTCACCTGTGGCGCCACAACGGGCCGCTATGCGTGCTCAAGTGAGCTTTTGGTATAAAGCTACCACACTAACCTAACCTAACCTATATGTTCCAAAATGGCCTCTAACCATCTAAAGAATTTTCAAGCAAAAAATTTATATTTTCAAAGCCAATTTTCTCAATACCATATCACTTTATATAGGGCTATGTTGCTGATTATATTAAGAGGCCTTGGAGCCTGCCTTTGAATATAATATGGTACTCATAGACCTAGTATTTGTTCTAAAATTGGCTCCAAAACAATTGGGCTTGTTCAGATGGATACTGGAAGACAGCTAACAGTGCTCTGTTAAGGGTAAATATTGTTCTGTTAAGAGGAAATTTTGCTCTGTTAACGCTAAATGTAATGCTGCTAAAATCTATGGATTGCGTCTTGAATTTTCATATTCGAATTTAACTTCACACACATAGAAAGGAGACGTCTTTGGTAACTTCTAGACTAGATTTACCAGGCAGCTAGGGGTCTCGCTGTAGTCTTTTATGTAGTGTATTGGTTTAATGGAAGCATTTACATTTTAGTCGCTTAACAGTAAATTCTATTAAAAACTATTTTTGGCATTAACGGAATTTTTCTCTTCATAATTCCAGTAGCCACCATTTCACACAGACACACTGACTGGTTTAACTTAATGAATTCTCATTTCCAATATTCATAATCTCTAATGGTCATTTAAAGCTTTACAGTTATGCTCTTAAGTAGACCACCACATAGTTGTTGTGTGACACACATCGCTTGGCATATGCGCACGTACTACATACGTACATAGGCTTTGCAGCACAAGCCACAAGCTACTCTGTCAGTGGGATTAGACATTGAAATGCGAATGAACGAATGGACAGTCAAATGGACATTGAAATTAAAACAGGATATGAAATCAAATGACATTCATTTTGTTATTTGCGATTTTGGGAAGCATTTGCAATTAAAATTTCTTTCTTAAATGAACCAGTTTAACTAGAGAGACAGACTACCTCTACATACTATTGCCTCGGATGGTTACTGGTTGGTTTTGTTGGCTTCTATTTAAGCTGGACGTTTAATTTTTTTTTTTTGGAAAACGAAAAACCAAAACTGAAACAGCATTCAATGCTGCAGCCTCATGCAATTCGTTTAATTACGGCTTTGTAATGAAGGATGACGACTTGATTTCTGCTATGAAAACTAAAATGTTTGCAGCCACATTTGTTTTATCTTAAAAGGCTTTATGTCAGAATGGTGGTGGCCTACTCATTTACTGTGCTACTTTGTGAAAAGAATCGTTAAGATTTCCAGTCTTAATATCGCAACAATACTGGCCAGCCTTTAGTGATACGTATGAGAAAATATTAGGGCGGTGCAGCAGTTGTAAAGGAAAATTTTTAAAGCGTTTTAGTGATCGTGTGTTATTCAGAAGACCCCATGACAGGCAATTTAATTATGCAATGAAATTGAAGCCGTTCGAACACTCGGTTCTTGAGAGCATAATTCGAAAATAGCATGTGATTGTTTGAAATAAGAAAGAAAATAGCGGCAACATTTGCTGGTATCTAAGTCAAGTGAGATGAGCTTGCGAGAAGCAAAGCTTACACGCCGTTGATCGTGTCGGAACCTTTCTGTATGAAGAAATTTTTGAAAGTAAAAATGAAAAGAGACGAAAACTTTTCTGAATTCAAACGGGTGTTTGGAACAATCAGAACTTTTGTTGGATAATTACAATAGAAGAAGAAAAGTTTTCAGTTATGAATGATACTCTGCTCAACTGCCAGACTCACTTGGATAGAAGGTGCACCAAACAATTTGCTCGGACTAGATTGCAATGTCATCTCGATCACAGTGGCCATGCTTGCAGGTCATTGTGTTATGGAAAGACACGGGGAAAGAATGCAGCTCCTATCTAACGACTTTTGTCGTGAGTGCAGATCTGTTGAGGAAAAGTACACTGTTATCCACTTTCTTTGTCTATGTCCATCTCTTGCGAGGTACGATCCTTGTCAGAGATCAGCAATGAATCGTATTTTCGCTACTCATAGGTACTTATGAAATTTTGAGTATGAGTGAGTCAAGAGTATTAAAATTCAACTACTCTGATTCATTTGTACTCGCTACAACATTGATTTATAAGTATAGGTTGCAATGAGTAAGAGTACAACGTTAACATCAAACTCACAAAATTCGATTCATTGTTTGATTCATACGCCTACTCATTCAGATTCATAAATTTAGAAAAATATTTATAATACTTACGAATGATTCCAGTCACTCGAATCATTCATCAAAATTTACAGTAGTTGTTATTGTTGCATTTACAAAAGAAGAAAAAAGAAAAGAAAAAGACAGCAAGCAAAACACACACACAACCTTCTAGCGAGTATTGTGGTGTTCGTACTCGAATCATACTTATTTTGTGCTTCGTGTATATGTTGAATCATGGAGAGTCGAAATCAACAACATCGTGCGTATTGTAAAGTATGAGTACGATGAGTATTTCTAACTTTGAATATGAGTAGTATGAGTATGATATTAAAATAAGTATGAATGCGTATAAGTAGCTGAAATTATAAGTATGACTCGAATCTACTCATCGTTTTGGATACTCGTTGCTGATCTCTGATCCTTGTTAGCCTGACGGAGCTATCATCCAATAATGTCAAGAATATATTTAGTTTCGTTTATCAAACTTTCCGGGTGGTTTTCCAGCATAGTGTAGTCGTGATTTTAATGTGCCGCCCCTTGCGCTAACCAACTTCTTCCCCAGCTTGGTGGAACTCGGTCAGTACAGGGACTGTATTGTATCCGTGGCATTACAACGGGCCGCTATGCGTGCTCAAGTAAGCTTTTGGTATCAAGGCTACCATTTTAACCTATCTACCTACTATACATACATAATTGGTCATTACAACCCTTCAGTCAGGATTTCGACCTAGCTTCTCACACCACTTATGTTGTGTGCGTTAATTTTATACATGAGCGGCGTGACACCTACAGTTTAAAGTCGACTCCGAACGACAGACTTTTTAAGAAGCTCTTCATGGCAATTTTATTTACTCTCAGAGTTTTTGCCAGAAATCTGCTGAGAGGCAGTCACCGAAGAAATATATTTTTTTTATATTTCGTTTTAATGCCTGACCTGGGATACGAACCCGGGCTTTACGTCTAATAAGCCAACACACTACTTACTAGACTACAGCGACTACCTACTATGCATGAGACTATCTAGGATATATGTAAGGTTAGTCAACGTTTGTTATCATTAGGCAGCGCTTCAAATCTAATATGTAGACTCTGTGATGAAAATAAATCACTCTGTTAACGTCAAGTGTGGCGCTGCTAAAATTAATGGATTGTGTCTTGGATTTTTAAATTCGAATTTATCTTCACACACATTCTAAAACTTTTAGATACCTTAGAGCAACAGCTGTGCTGTAGAACATTAATAAAATACTTTCTGGTAGGAAAAACACTCTCTTTAACAACAAATGCGTTCTGTATTTGAAAATTTAAGTTCATAACAAGTCCATCAAGATCGTGTGAATCAATTGAAAATTGTCTGAGCATTATTGTACTGCGTTTCCCTTAATCAATTCCATTCAATCCATTGCTTTGACTGTCCTTTCGTTTCAGGGGCAATGTTGGTTAAATTACACTATGCGACAAAATAAAAGAAATTAAATACACCCGTCTAATGACACAGTGTAGGTTGTGAGTTTTGTTTAGTAGAACTCAAAAATACCTTTTTGATATTTTTCGAACCCTCCAAACTTGTTTTATTTGACAAAAACTGTGTTTTATGACTTTACTCACAAATTTCTGAATTACTCAAACATTTCTGAAACGATTTTCAAAATTTAAATCTTGTGGGAAAGTGGAGAGATGGACCCTTAAAACGGTATACATATATCTATTATTTGACTTAATATGCTATGAGTTTTGATGAGGTAAACTTGAAAAATGCGAATTTTTTTCATATTTTTTCAAGTTTGTCCGTTCATAGTAGCAAACTTTGCTTAAAAAATATGGAAGAAGTGATGACATTCTGAAAGTGCATCATCTTGTGAAGAGATTGGCATTTAGTTTGATAAAATAGGACAAAATTTACTGTAGTTATTACATAAATAGTATAACAGTCGTGTTATATTTTTTATATATGCCATCTCATCAAATGAACTTTTAGTTCAAAAATTTTCAGAATTTTTGATGGATCTGGATAGTTTATCACAAAATTTGTCAATTTCAAGTTTGAGCGACCACCAGAAGTTGGCCAATGTTTGCGCAAAGAGAAATAATAATATTTGCTAAAAACACAAATATTAGACGACTTCTGGAAGTCGTGCAAACGTGAAATTGACACATTTTGTGATAAACAATCAAGATCCATCAAAAATTCTGAAAATTTTTGAACTAAAAGTTCATTTGATGAGATGACATATATAAAAAATATCACTCGACTGTTAGACTCTTTAAATTATAACTACGGTAATTTCTGTCCGATTTGATCAGATGAGGACTCAATATCTTCACAAGAGAACAGACTTTAAGAATATTATCACTTATCCTATATTTTTTTATTAAAGTTTGCTACTATAAATGGACAATCATGAAAAAATATGAAAAAATTCGAATTTTCCAAGTTTACCTGATCAAATCTCATAGCATATTAAGACGCATAATATATATATGTATATCGTTTTAAAGGTCCATCTCTCCCCTTTCCAACAAGATTTAAATTTTGAAAATCGGGTCAGAAATGTTTGAGTAATTCAGAAATTTATGCGTAAAGTCATAAAAAACAGTTTTCGTCAAATAACGCAAGTTTGGAGGGTTCGAGAAATATAAAAAAAATATTTTTGAGTTCTACTCAAATAACTGAACAACGTGGACTATATAGATACTAGGGTGTATTTTCACTGTCGCACCGTGTTATTTGTCCTTTATGGTTACGAAACAATGAGTAAATGTACGTTTGTCTTATTGCAATGGGCCATGTACATATATTGCTTAAATGTGTATGTTCCCACCGTCTTTGGTTGCCAGCCACCTATCTATCTACCTAAACGTCTAGTAAAGTATTCTTTTTTTTAACTACTTCTTCAATGTGAAAACCGATCTAAAAACTTCTAGCTTTTCTGGCGATTGTTCTGAAACCCTTTCCAGTCTCTATATACAAAACCCATAAAAGCCACGGCACTATATGCCATTAAAAGCTGAGAGTAAGATTTATTAGAAGCGGTGTTCACTAGAAAATCATTGATTAACATGACATGGCAATCATTGGTCCCCGTGGACACAACTAAACTCCGAAAAAACAACCGAAAAACGAAAACCAAAAGAAGACAAAGACAGAAAACATATTTCTGAACAAGTCTTCATAAATATTTTAAAAATCAATGCCTAATTCAAATACCAACAACAACAAAATTCAAGGTTATGTATAACATAAGCATCCTTCTTTTCAAATTTACACACCCCCCGGCCCCCTTCTTTATTTTTGGCAACGGAACAGAACAGAAAAAAATCCATTTTCAAGCGAAAGCACGGGAAAAAATTTGTTTAAAAAAAAAAAAACCAAGACAAGGTTAAACAAAAAACGGTGAAGGCAGGAAAAGAAGCAGAAACAGAAGGAGAGGGGGAAACATCTATGAAATGTTTTTTAATTTATTTTAACCACAAAAATTTACCTATGCTAACTGTGATTCAGAGATACAAATCTGTATCGTATAGATTTACTGTGTGTGTGCAAGAATTATTGAAAGAGAAAACAGAGATAAAAAGTTATGCAGATTGTGGAGATACGGTAATAATAGTAACCTTGTGTGTTAATTAAATAGTTTTTCACACACACACACATCCATACATACATACACAGAAATATTAAAAATCAAGGCGTTCATATTTTATGAATACTGAGACAGTAGATACACAGATACGGATACAGAAAAACGGATACAAGTTGAGAAAGTTAAAGTCAATTCACACCGCTTATAGAATACCCTAAGCTTTATACGTTCATGTTATTAAACCAGAGGCAGAACTTACAAGGCACTTACATACATACATACATAGATACATACATACATAGATACATACATACATAGATACATACATACATAGATACATACATACATACATAGATACATACATAGATACATACATAGATACATACATAGATACATACATAGATACATACATAGATACATACATAGATACATCATACATAGATACATCCATACATACATAATTGGTCATTACAACCCTTTAGTCAGGATTCCAACCTAGCTTCTCACACCACTTATGTTGTGTGTGTGTTAATTTTACGGGACTTACGGTGTAATGTCGACTCCGAATGACAGATTTTTGAAAAACTTTTTCATGGCAATTTTATTTGACGCTCAGAGTTTTTACCAAAAATCTGCTGAGAGAGAGCCGCCGAAGAAATATTTCTTCATATTTCGTTCATATAAGGATATGAACTGTGACCTCACAACCAACGCACTATCTACTACACTACGGCAACTACGAGACACTTACTGCTTCGGTTAATCTATCTGTCGATCAAAGATAGCTACTACAATCTGATGAATTCGCGGCTGAGGAGACTCACCTGAATGAAATTGGATGGAAAGTGTACCAAATATGGCAGAGAAATACGCTAGAAGTTCCCAGCGTCTAGTAGGTTGTGTGTTGACTTATTAGATGGGAGCACGTGGTTCAACACTTGGCTCAAACATCTGGAACCAAATTAAGATCTTCGGCGTCTTTCTCTCGGCAATCTTCTGACAAAATCTCTGCGAGTTAATGAAAATTGCCATGAAAAGTTTCTCAAAAATTTATCATTTGGAATCGACTTTAAACTGTAGGTCCCGTTACTCATGGATAAAATTTGCACTCCCATCATACAGTGGGGTGCGAAGCTAGGTTGTAATCCTGAATGGAGGGTTGTTAGATCAAATTAAGTAAGTAATATGGACTGTTATACAAGAGACTGTATGTTGCATAGATTGTACTGTAGGGTACAAGGAAAACAGAGTCATATTTTTTGTGGTTTTTTCTTTTCTTTTTTTTTTTTTGTGTTCATTTGTTGTTCTTGTTTTAGTTTCAGTTTTTATTGTGCTACACAGTATATTTAGCAGTTAAAACTCTATAATTTGTTATGACCCTGGCCCAAAACATATTGACTCATAAACAACCATCCACAACAGCAAAAACAATAACAAATGAATCTATATTTAAATACAATTACGTACAGAAACAAAGAAACAAAAACAAACAGAATTTATTTCGAATACGAAAATTTCAAAAAAACTTTTTTTTCCGTCTTTATATTTCCATTTATTTTGAATCAAATTCAAACAAATCACAACAAATGCAACAACAATCTCAAAAATATTCCAATAACCATAGACCGACCAACACAAACGAAATAGGCTTAAAGGGCAATACAAATTAAATCAAAATTTGGCCGCTTCACCGAATAGATACCACCCAGCCTACTAACCAACCACCCAACCAACCACCCTCTAGCGAATTCAGTAAAATGCGGTTGGAAAAATAAAACCATGAGAAATTGCAAACATATTCTCTCGTAAACGGTGCCAGATAAAAGTCAATAAACGGACATTAAAAAGCATTCTTCTTGAGACTTAAAATGCGAAGGTTTTATGCAAAACATATCCCCAATGTTGACTTAATTTTGTACCTGGTATTTGAAAGAATTTCTGAAGAAACCTTCTCTAGTAGTTGGGTTTGCGGCTTGACTACAAACCAGACTAATTCATGTTCCAATCGAGTTAAAGTAGGTAAAAGTTTTTGATCACGATGGCTGATACCCTTCAGGCAATGCAACTTTTTTCAAACTTAATAAAGAGCCGCCTTAGTCTAGTAGATAGTGTGTTGACTCGTTAGAAATGTGGCCATGGTTGGAAACCTCGGCCCCGACACCACGAGCAAAAACGAAGAGCACAATATCTGTTGCCGATATCCTCTCAGTGTAGTGCTCTGGCAAAAGCTATGAGAAGTAAAGTAAAATTGCCATGAAATGTTTCTCAAAAATTTGTCGTTCGGAGTCGACTTTAAATTGTGGGTTCCGCTGCTCGTGGATAAAAAAATTTAACACACATGACTTGGGCGGTGTGGGAAGCCGGGTGGTGATTTTGGCTAAAGCGTTGTAATGACCAATTAAGTCAGTAAGCTTGACTACAAACCATATTAATTCTAGTTTCAATCGAGTTAGAGGTGGCAACAGTTTTCGTATTCCAAATAAGCCTGGATGGTAGACCCGAAGAGTGTACCATCTCCATAGAAAGTCCAGTCCAGCGCTCCCTTGTTGAGAAAAAGTAAAATCCAATAAACATAGTTTCTCATAACTACACCCAATACTACAAACTGCAATTATTTCGGGCTTCAAAAATTCGCTATATTAACAGAATGAATTTCTTAACATAGGGAATATTTGAAGACCGATTTCTCAAGTTCCAAAATAATTTGGGATATTTTTTTTTTTTTGGTGAAACCAGCACTCAGGGGATGGCCCCTACTCATGCAGTGCATTGTGCAGGTTTTTAGGAAAATGGGTTATAGGAAGGTGGAAGAGAGGGAGTAGTGTTTGTGGACATCTCAAGATGCGAACGGCAAGGAAACGAGTTGCTGCTAGGTGACTATAAAATGGCCAGTGCTATACCTTCACCATTAGACAGTCTACAGCAATCGTCCCCAAGAAGCCCGCACCCTTCAGTCCTATATATACCACTAATTGGGTTTTATTAGATACACCTTAGGCTACAATTTGCATATAGTGGGATATCTGCAGCAAGTCCCATTTTTCCACAATATTCAACATCCTACCCAGACACAGTACTGCTATGTTAACATAGGAAATATGATTTTGCAATTTTTAAAAGAATTTCCGTATTACCAGAGTTGCTATTCCACTCGGGAATATGTGGAGCATTATTTTAAAGGAATGTAATAGGTATTCCATTCCATTCTCTGATATCGTATATTTTTAGGTGAATTCTCTGTTAACCACTTAACATTGCACTGTTAACTTTAACATTAGCTCTGTAAAAATTTTTGGTTTTTGTCTTTGCTAATTAAATTTGAATAAATATTGCTGACACTGTTTAAACTTTAAAGATGGCTTTGTTTCTTTACTTTTGACTGCCACTGTAATGGTTTCCCATTTGAAATGCTTGTAAATAAAGTATTACAATGTACAAAAACAACAACAACAATCAACCTCAAACAATATTTGGAACATATTTAAATATTCCGAAAAGAACGAGAGAGAGATAAAGAGAGAGAGAGAGAGAACATGATGGGGGAGAGAAACTAAAGCACAACTTCAATTTGAAAACATGAAAAACCATCAGAATTTTCACTCTTTTTTTTTTTTTCAAAAAACAAAAATTTTATTTCTCTAACTTTTACGGTTTTTTGATAACATTTGATAGGAAGAGGAGTATGGATAAGGAGAGAGGGGCAAAGGATTAAACTTTATTTGGGTTATTGTTGCTGCTGCTTTGTATGCGTTGCAGATACAATTTGTGTGCAACATGACTACGACACATCAGGGAGTTTTTTTTTTTTTTTTTTTTTAAATATTTTGTTGTTATAGGTAGAGGTAAGGGAGGAGCAGAGAAAGAAAGAGAGAGAGAGAGAGTTAGGGAGAGGGAGAGAGACGACCATGGTGTTGGTAAAACATGTTTTAGATTTTTAGTTCGAGCTTTTAAAAATAGAAAAAAAAAGAAACCAAGACCCAAAGAGTTACAAAAGTTTTTCATTTTTTATTGTTGTTTTGTTGTGTGGGTTTCGTTCTGTGCATTCGCATAAAATTGGTTGAGAATTTGAATTTTTATTTTATTTGAAAGCGGGGGATTGTAAATGCAATCATTTTTGTTTAGAGAGAGAGAGAGCCACCACTATTTGAATATTTTTTGCATTTAATTTTTGTGGGATAGCATTTAAAGGTAAAGAAAGTAAAATATTTACTGTTACAGCTTAAATATACGCGTATAGCACGTTTAACATTTGATTTAAGCCGTTTAATCCTCCGTGTTTGTTTGTTAGTGGACTACACAAAGGATTAATAATCTGCATATGTGTGTGAAGATAAATTCGAATTTGATTATCCAAGACGCAATCCATAAATTTTAGCAGCACCACATTTAGCGTTAACAGTGCAAAATTTTCTCTTAACAGAATAAAATTTGCCCTTAACAGAGCACTGTTAACTGTTAAACAGTAACCATTTAAACAAGTCCAGTTGTTTAGGAGCTATTTCTAAGACATATACTAGGTCTATGCGTACCATATTATATTCAAAGGAAGGTTCCAAGGCCTCTTAATACAATCAGCAATATAGTCCTATATAAATTGATATGGTATTGTGAAAATTGGCTTTGAAAGCATTAATTTTTTGATAGAAATTTCTTTAGAAGATCAGTGGCCATTTTGGAACATATAAGAAATAGTACCACCTACCCGACTCTATGCAAATGGTAGTCCAGAGGGTCCTCTTTCGAACTGTGGTAGTTGGATTGCTAGAATAATTTTGAGATTCGAGAAATTGAATTTTGAAAAAATCGATTTTTGAAACCCCTCCATCTCCCACCAACCATCCTATAGATTTCACAAATAATAATGATCATAATGGGAATTATATTTTATGTCCATCGGTTTGCAATAATTGCAAAGTAGAAGACTAATCTACTCAGTGCCACTGTTAAACAGTTAACAGTGCTCTGTTAATAGCAAAGTTTACCCTGTTAGAGGCAAGAAGTGGCGCTGCTAAAAATGTGGGTTTGCGTCTATGCTATTTAAATTCGAATTTATCTTCACACACATTAATAATCTGGGTCTTGTCAACAGTAAAAACACATCCTTCCAATCACTTCTGCTACTTGCGCGTCCCCGCCAATTGGTCACACCAATAGCGGACTGGGCTCCCTCAGTTTAGTCCTTTCAACGCAAACAAGGTCATCCTCTATGCCGACTTCTAGAAATCCCCGCATTAAATACCCATTTCGCCGGAACATCCTCTTCCATCCAAACGGCATGGCCGATCCAGCGTATTCTCTGAGTATTAATAAGCTGCATAACGTCCATGTCGTTGAGGCGCTCATACAGCTCATTATTTGACTTTATGTACATAGGACTTTTCTTTCGAATACTCTCAAGGCTGCTGCATCGTACCTTAATAGCTTCCAAGCTTCTGCGCTATAAGGAAGCAATTAAGAGGATAAGCGGCTTGCAGAGTAAAAGTTTCGTCGTACTAGAGAGATCTCTGCTACTCAATTGCCTAATGAGACCATAATGGCACTTGTTGGCAAGAGTTAGGGGTCGCCGTGGTCTTGTAGGTAGTGTGCTGGCTTATTAGACGTAAAAGCCAGGGTTAGACGTAAAAGCCCAGGCCAGACATCAAAAAATAAAAAAATAAAAAAAAATAAAAAAAGTATTTTTCGGCGATTTCTTCTCAGTTTCTTAAAAAATCTGTCGTTCGGAGTCGACTTTAAACTGTAGGTCCCGCCAATTATGTATAAAATTACAACATAAGTAAAAAAAAGAGTCGTCGTACGCTTGATCTCCTGAGCGACATAATTTTTGCTTATAACGGCCGAGGTAAATATATTCACTGACGACATCGAAAGCACAGTTAAAGGTCGTGATCTGTCTTCCCCACTTTTCGTCAACATATACTATGTTTTGCTTACATTATTGTCAGACCCATCTTGATTGATAAGCGTTCAATAGCGCTAAAGGCAGCAGTAACATCTCGTTTGGTACGCCTTACGTAGTCAGAGAATGCAAGGAAGTTGGACACTTTTGTGGAAAATACTGCAATTGCGATGCACTCCCGTCGTTCGCAGAACACTCTAGATGACGGAATTGAAAAGTTCGCATGATAAGGGATCTCCTTGTCTGCAACCTAGCACGAGATTAAAAGCTTGCCAAGTATCCATTCCATTGACAGATCTGCAAGAATTTCTCAACGTGATTCTGCACAGCTTTATCAGCTTCGCAGGTATTCTAAGTTCAGACATTGTGGCTAAAACACGATTCCTTATTTCAAATTACTTGCATTAGGTTACATTCCCCCCCAATATAAGTGGATTTAACTGCACGTGAAAACATATGCTGGTGAATGCATTACACGTGGATAGGATTTGCATAAAAATGCTGCGATTTTCAGATTTGTTTTCCTCTCCTCTTGTTTTTCATTTTGTTTTTGATTTTAAAGGCAAAAGTAAAGGAAAGGTGCTGGTGAAAAATACTCCAAAGCAAATGGGAAATGGAAAAATAAGCCGAAATAAACGATTTTTTTTTTTTTATTACAAACGCTTTAACGTTGGCAACAAATGTGTTCATTTGTAGATACACTTCGAGTATTACAGTCAACCCAAAGTATACATATGTACATTAGAGTGACTCACCAAAAAAAATGCTCGATGTACCCTCCTAAAAATGAACCTTGGTCTTTTTTAAGATGACATTTAAAATATTTCGGCTCCAGCTTTGACCTTTCGTGAGCTGGACCATTTTGAAAAAGGGTCTATTTTTGGATGTTTTGTTAATTTGAGAATCTGTTTCCTTACCAACATATACAATATGGGCATCATAAGAAAGGTTTTCTTAAGGCGCGTCCAACAGTCCAACTATTAAATGTCATCATAGAAAATACCAATGTTCATTTTGAGGGGGGTACACTTTGCACAAATTTCGCTTCCATACAACTTGAGTCGCTCTAATGTACATATGTGTGTGAAGATAAATTCGAATTTAAAAACCAAAGTCGCAAACCCACGTTTTTAGCAGCGCCACTTTTTGCCTTTAACAGAGCAAAATTTGCTATTAACAGAGCACTGAGAACTTATTGCAGACTACTGGACATACAATTTCAGTCTCATTATAATCATTATTATTTGTGAATAATAGAAATGAAATGTAAAGGATGGTTGGTGCGGGATGGAGGGGGCAAATTTTCTCAACTTTCAAAATTATTATCACTATATCTCACTACCACGGTTCAAAAGACGACCCTCTGGACTACCATTTGCATATAGTCGGGTAGGTATGCTATTTCTTATATGTTCCAAAAGTTGCCACTGATCTTCTAGAGAATTTTCAATTAAAAAATTGATATTTTCAAAGCCAATTTTCTCAATACCATATCACTTTTTATGTGAGTATATTGCTGATTATATTAAAAGGCCTTGGAAGCTTCCTTTGCATATAGTAAGGTACTCATAGACCTAGTATTTGTCCTAAAATTAGCTCCTAAACTAGTGGACTTATTCAGATGGATACTGTTAAACAGCTAACAGTGTTCTGTTAATGGCAAATTTTGTACTGTTAATGCTAAATGTGGCGCTGCTAAAATTTATGGATTGCGTCTTAGATTTTCAAATTCAAATTTATCTTCACGCGTATGATTAAAGAAATATTTGTGTGGAAGACAAAGACTGAATTCTAGCTAAAGTGTTAATGCCACTTTACCCTTTCTTTTTCATTTAATTTTTATTATATGTCCACTCGTTAATAATCGATTGTCTTTTTCTATTTTCTTTCTTTCTAGGTAAGCCCTCACGCAACTTGAATACTTGAATTGAATTGAAACTCTTATCTGAACGCACTAAAGTAAGTATAGCTGGGCACTTAAAACAATGCTGCTCAGAGTATGGAGTTTTTGAGTGTGTAAATATTTTTATTGACTTTTAATTACCGGAAACTTATTCTGCCGCTCTCTTTTGCTGGGTTTATTAACAAAAATTTTAATTTTCTTTTGTTTATTTGTTTGTGTTGTATTCGTTGTAATAACAACTATTTATAGTTACTGTTGCTGTTGTTGCTGTCGAAAGCTTGGAAGAAAATTAAGTTTTGAGTTTTTTTCTTTATTTTGAAAACTTTCATTAAGTTTTACTTTCTTAGTTCTTATGAGGATAACAAATAATAGCTAAGCGAGTTATAGTCAGTCTTGATTGATGCCCTACACCCATATGTTAAGCAATCAATATATGAGATCAGTGTTGGAGAATGGCTATCTACTGTAGTATACATATATTGGTCCTTACCTTACCGTAGAGCTCATTTGTTGAGATTTAAGCATACAAAAGCTTAGAATCTAGTGACTGTCCTTAGGAGGAATTTATACGCCCTTGGAAGCTTCAGATTTATCAGTTTAAGGCACAGGTGTAAATATAGCGTGTAGTCCTGCTAAAAATCTAAACATTGGTTCAATAGACCCAGAGAAGTGCTTCACTGACCCAGTTTATTAAGCTGCTTTAGTCCGTATATGAAGCTACGTATCATCTTTGAGAGCATAGTGTGCGTATAACAAATATTCGACGACAGTGTTGCAAAATTGAAATTTTGAAATGGTACTGAACGCTAACTGAAAGAGTACTTTTTTGCATAAAGTGGTACTTTTGCAGAAAAAGAAATTATTTGTTTGTACTTAATACACGTACGGAATGGAATAAAAAAACTAACGGCTTATAAAGGGTGATTTTTTAGCTATTATCTTTTTGGCAACACGGGTTTAAACAGCTCACGCACGTTTCGTGTTTTGTTTCACTGTCAAACATCTTCAGTTTGGTCTATAATTTAACCATGAATCGTCTTACAAACGAACAACGCTTGCAAATCATTGAATTTGGCATCATTGGACCGTACTTCTTCAAAGATGCTGCGAATCGTAACGTAACTGTGAATGGTGAGCGCTACCGTGAGATGATATCCAACTTTTTTTTGCCCAAAATGCAAGAGCTTGACTTGCATGACATGTGGTTTCAACAGGACGGTGCCACATGCCACACAGCACGCGTAACAATGGGATTATTGAGAGGCGAGTTCGGTGAACATTTTATTTCACGTTCGGGACCGGTCAATTGGCCGCCTAGATCGTGCGATTTAACGCCTTTAGACTATTTTTTGTGGGGCTATGTTAAAGCTCATGTCTATACAGACAAGCCCGCTTCAATTGACGCATTGGAAGACAACATTGAAGCATTTATTCGTGAGATACCGGCCGAAATGTTGGAAAGAGTATGCCAAAATTGGACTAAGCGGATGGACCATTTGAGGCGCAGTCGCGGTCAACATTTACATGAAATAATCTTCAAACATTAACTTATATGGATCGTACTATCGATTCAAATAAAGATTTCATGCATTTTTCTGAATTTTATGTGTTTTTTTTTGAAAAATTTTTCTATAGCTCTTAAAAAATCACCCCTTACAAGTTTCTTTTATATAAACCAAAACCAGTTGATTCAGAACGTAATAAAACGTCAAAGCCCCGTTTAGTCAAATGTCGAAGGAACGTAACGGAATGTACGTTTGTTTTAGCATAACAATAGCAAATTAAATACTTACCGAAATTACATTACGGTTTGGCAAGCGTTCTCATTGCTTTTTGTATTCTGAAATCGAACGTACAGTATTGGCCAAAACTAAAGCACCCCCTCAGTACATTTAGGATTGAATCGTTGTCCGTTTGGCCTGCCTCTGGATGCCTTATGCCATCTGAATCCTTTAATTTAAACTTAGATTCGTCAGAAAACAGCACATTCATTCATTTTTGGACACTCCAGTTGAGATGGGTCTTGGCGAATTCAAGTTTGGCGATATTAAAGATTTTTTACTGGTCGTCGACTGAATAATCCGGCCTCTACCGCCCTTCTGGGAATCGTTCTTTCGGTTATTTTTAAATCTAAGCGGTTTCGTACGTGACTAGAAGATGCTGTAGAATTATTTTGGATTGTCCTTTTAATGAAGGAGTCTTCATGTCGCAAGGTTTCACGTGAACTTCCTCCACAATGAGTAGGAGATGTGCGACCAAGTCTGTAAAAACTTTTAAATTAGCCTAGAAATAATTGATCTGTTGATTGAATATTTTGCACTCAATTGATGCCTTGATAAGCCAGCTCTCCAATCCAATCGTTAACTTAAAAATCAACCCACAAAATTGCAAAACCAAAGAAGATTTATTTGAAGCCGCAAAAATAGCCTGGGAAACAATATCTCCTGAAATAATTAATAATTTAATGTCCCCTATGCCTAAAAGATGTGCGTGTGTCATTCAGAATAAAGGATTCGCAACGAAATATTGATTTCAATAGTTTTTTGTGCACCTTAATTGGGGGATGCTTTAATTTTGTCCGCTTATATTTGCGACTTAAAATGTTTTTTGAAGTCAAATTTTTTTTTTTTTTTTAAATCTGAATTCCTTAAGTTTGTGTTTTTCAATAATAAGGATATAAATAAATAAAAAAAAAATAAAAATAAAATTTTAATAGCTTTGTTTTCTTAAAAAAATTATCATTTAAAAGAAATGTACTGAGGGGGTGCTTTAGTTTTGGCCAATACTGTACGTTGCGTGGCCGTTGGTCTAATCGGGGCTAAAGACTAATTCTACCTTTAACATTATGTTGAACATGTTGCCAACCCATTAATAGTTGAAAAAGTACTAAAATTGTAGAGGGGGTACGGTGGTATTTTAGAAATCAAAAAGGACTGAAAAAAGTACTAAAGTACTGGATTTTTCAACACTGTTCGACGAGCACAACAATTTAATTTTGAAAATGCAGCAGAAAATAGAGCAAGACGGAGAGAGACAGAGTGAGAGAGTGAGTGAGGGAGAGAGGAAGAGAGCATTAGGTAATAAGAGTAAAAGTACAAGTAAAATAACAAATAAAATTGAAAAGTTAATGAAAATGATTCGAAGAGTAAAAAAGTAAAAGAAAAACAAACAAGAAATACAAACAAGAAGATAGCCAAAGTAACTCTCAAGGTTTATAAACCCATTAAACTTTATTATCCTGTTGTTTTCTTTATCGCTGTATTGTTAACACAAGTTTACCAGGAATCCTTTGGAAAATTGAAAAATTCTCATGTTGTTGTGTTATTTGTTTTTCTTGTTGTTGTAAAAGTAATTTTTAGAAAGTTTTCAAAACAACAACAACGGCAAAAATAAAAAAAAATTTTTTTTTATTTTTTTTTAAATGAAAATAATTTTGTTGCCAAAAATTAAGTGAAACTAAAACGCTAAATTTGCTTGAATATTTCCGTTTTACTTTCTATCCTTCTCTTTCTCTTTCTTTGTATATATCTCTCTCTCTCTTTCAGTCTCTTTTAATCAGTGTTGAGTACAGCGTTGCCAGAATGATGATTTTATCATATTTTTGATGATTTTTTAACTAAAATATGATTTGATGATTTTTCTCCAAAAAATATGATTTTTTTTCCCAAAAATATGATTTTTTTGTATATAGATACTTCACGTTCTAAACAGTGTAAACAAAATGTTTCAAAGTACAAACTCCCAAATTCAAAAAATGTATTCTGAAATGGAACGTTTATACTTAAAAATATTAGACAATTTTGTAAAGCCACATACATTGGCTACACTGATTTCAATATTGAGGAAAATATTAAAAATAAATATTTGTAAAAAAAAAGATTTTTGAAACAAAATTTACCAATAGTGAATTAACTGAATTCACTAATTACTGCGTTTCATTTTACATTGAGTTTTGTAAACAATTAACCAAACGTTTTAACGTTTAAAGATACTTCCTTAAAAGAAATGTCATCTATTGATTCACATAATATTATTAATAAGAAAGTTTCTTCATTCTCTCCACTAATATAAAGATTTCCAAATTTAATTAATGAAAATGATTCTCAAAAGCTAGACGATGAATTTAGAGAGCTTCGTCACATAGATTTCAAACAATATTTTCAAACCTTAGAAAATATTAATTGTGAAGATTTTTGGGCCAGAGTTTCTAAAATAACTTGTGTTGATAACGATTTAGTTTTTCCAACATTGACGAAATTTGTGTTCAGTATACGAGTACTTTGTCTTCCCAGTTCATCTGCAAACGTTGAACGAATTTTTTCTAAAGTTAATTTAAATAAAACTAAGTACAGGAACAGGCTTGAAAATGCAACATTAGAAGGTATTTTGTTAATACAGGATTATTTACTAGTTAAAAGGTGTTCCTGTTATAATCTTAAAATTGATGAAGAAATTGTAAAAAATATGAAACCTTCCCAGTATTATAATTAAATTTTATAGGAAACTACTAAAAGTTTTACAAAACTCTACTTTTCTATTTAGATTTCATTTTTGTACCTTATAAAATTACTACTTACATATCGTCGGCTGGCCTGCAAAATGGCCTATGTGCCTTTTGGGAAATTTATTTTATTCGCCCATTTTTAAGTCTTATTTGTGGTCCATCTCTATAGCAAAAATTTGTCCAACGTCTCCGCTGGTTCCAAAATTATTGCAAAAATATTTAAGTAGTTTTGTATGACTTTCATATAAAAATTATGTTGTTTTTTAGGTCTTCTGAAAAGTTGTTGAAAAATACATAGGCCAATTTGAAGGCCAGACGACAATATGTATGTATGTATGGATTTTTTAAAATTAATTTTAATTAAATTGAATTGTCTTTTATGTATAACATACATATTTATTTTTTGTTTTGTTTGTATATACTATTTTTGGTAAAACATGTAATTAATTTAAAATTGTTTGATTATCGGGTTATATCATATCCTCAAGAATAAAGTTAGTATATGATAACAAAACCCGATAACCAATCAATATAATACACTTTTATTTTGAATTGTTATTTATTTTTTAATGCTTTACAAATAAAAGTTAAAAAGTGATGATTTTTTCCCCCAAAATATGATTTTTTTTTCCTTAAAATGATGATTTTTCACCAGAATCTTCTGGCAACGCTGCAGTAAACTTTATTATTCTGTGTTTTTTTTTTTCTCTCTCCCTTTCTCTCTCTCTCTCTCTCTCTTAAACTGTCTTTATCGCTGTATTGTTAATACAAGTTTACCAGGAATCCTTTGGAAAATTGAAAAATTCTCATGTTGTTGTAAAAGTAATTTTTAGAAAGTTTTCAAAACAACAACAACGGCAAAAATAAACAAAAAATTTTTTTTTTTTAAATGAAAATAATTTTGTTGCCAAAAATTAAGTGAAACTAAAACGCTAAATTTGCTTGAAAATTTCCGTTTTGTTTTCTATCCTTCTCTTTCTCTTTCTTTGTATATATATATATCTCTCTCTCTCTCTCTCTCTCTTTCTGTCTCTTTTAATCAGTGTTGAGTAATAAAATTTTAGTTTAACGGAGCTAAGCTGAGTTGATTAAAAGTTTTCTTCTCTCTCTCTCTCTCTCTCTCTCTATTCGGTTTCTTTTTCCTTTGCGTTTAGTTTAGTTTTTTTTTTCCTGGCATAATTTAACAGTAATTGACTGCCTGCCATGCACAGAGAGAGAGAGAGAAAGAGGGAGAGAGATGGGCAAAAAGCAGGATGAGAGTAAGAGTTTAATAAAAAAAAAAAGAGTTGAGAGAATGTAAATTGAATTAAAAATTAATTCTTGAAAGCGATTTTCAATGTAATTCTGTCGTTCAGTAGCAATTTTGGTTTGCAATTTTAAGAAAAGTTTTTTAAAAGAGGACACGCTTTAGTTTGGCAAGAAAAGAGCGTGTTTATGTGTTAAATATTGTAAGAAAGTCCTCATAGCATTGATGTGATATGTAACCAAGGGAGAAAATTTGGATGCCACAGTACTAAAAGGGGAATAAAAGTCTTTGAGCAAAACTCTTTCCTTTTCTTGGTTCAATTCTAACGGAATTATAAGCCTGGCTTTAAACCACATTGGAACGTCAGCTTCTCTCGATATTGCAGGCTTGAGTATTCATTTCGGGAGTATTGTTTGGGGGTTTCAATTTCCTATTGGTATTGCTGTATGCATGTTCGATTGGCATGACTGTGATACGACTGTGAAATAAGTCATTGGCTGGGAAAACGCCTTCCTTACGAGTCTTTCAAGGCAGTATAAATACATACAAATCAAATGTCCGAAGAAACTGCTCTGCATTTCTTCCGTTCTATAACAGATTTTTATTCATTTCCTCCAGAATATACGGCATGAATAGTGTTGCTTGTATCATAAAAAGCTACAGACAAACCATTCATACACCTTTCCGGTTCTTTAAGGTGTATAGGGCTGTTACAAAGCAACCGCCCGAGCTTCTCATTGCAGCTTACCATAGTTTCAGTGGTTTTCATCAAATACTTCAAGCGAAGCGAATGAATTAGTTTACTGTAGCAGGTTTTAGTATAACAGGGTTGTCATCTTTTGTTCTCTACAAGCAATCCCTTCTAAAGGAAGTTGTAAGAGGAATTTTACTTATTGACTTCTGTTTTTTCTCAAGGACGTCTAAGAGACTTATGTTTTAGGTAAGTTAAGATTGACAGCGAATTCAGTTAGGCATGATACCATGGTACCCTATTAAACAGTATCTAAACACTGTGCTCTTTTGTCTTTTTTCCACATTTTTTTTTTTTTTTTTTTTTTTTTTTTGCCCCTACTCATGCAGTGCACTGTGCAGGTTTTAGGAAAATGGGTTATAGGAAGGTGGAAGAGAGGGAGTAGTGTTTGTAGACATCTCAAGATCCGAACGGCAAGGAAACGAGTTGCTGCTAGGTGACTATAAAATGGCCAGTGCTATACCTTCACCATTAGACAGTCTACAGCAATCGTCCCCAAGAAGCCCGCACCCTTCAGTCCTAGCTTCTCACACTACCCCTAGCTTCTACTTACCCCTCTAGGGAACATATGGCTTCCACAAAGCATCTCCATCTGACACGATTCTTAGTTCCTGTAGGACTGTGCGTCTCCAGGTGTTTTTTGGTCTGCCACGGTTTCTTGAGCCCTGGGGATTCTACTCTAGAGCCATTCTTGTAAAACAACCACACAGCAAAATGATACAACTGTGCTCTTTACCATTTCCAAAATAGTCTTCAGCCACCTATTTGGATGATTCCTCTATAGTATCACATCGCAACTTGAGTTTGCAGGGCAGTAACAGTTCACCCAAGCCATTTAAGTTCTATGGAAATCTTAGGGAAGTGCCTGACTTGACAAGCTCATGCAACCCCTTACGTTCCTCTGTATTTTTCTATAACCAGCGATTCAAATGATTCGAATTTCGAACTTTTCGGCAAAGTACTTGTATTTAAGAAATGAGAGACAGTAAAGACAGTTCTTGTCCTCAGAAACGAGGCTTTCATGTTTTCAAGGTCGGAGCAGTTATCCGAGTCGTTATACATCTTAAGACTGCTTGATAGGAAGGATTTCTGTTTTGTTAAAGGAGGTTATTGAATGTGTGTGAAGATAAATTCCAATTTAAAAATTGAAGACGCAATTCATAAATTTTAGCAACGCCGCATTTGGCGTTAACAAAGCAAAAGTTTCTCTTAACAGAACAAAATTTGCCCTTAACAGAACACTGTTAGCTGTTTAACAGTATCTCTCTGAACAATCCCAATTGTTTTGGAGCTAATTTTAGGACATATTGTTACGAAAGTGGAAATGGTGTTATTAAAATGATAAACAAAAGCTCCAAAAACAAAACAATGGACTTGATCACGTGATCAACGAATAAGTAAACATATAGCAACAAAAACAACATGCTTGTTTACAAGATCGATGAATAAACAAAAATATAGCAACAACGTCTGTGTATAAAAAAATATAGCGGAAAGACAAATAAACAAAACAACAACAATTCTGCCTGGACGAAAGTAAACAAGATACACGAACAAAAATGATGACGAGATGTTTACATTTTTGAATTGTTCCCGAAGGCCGTCATCATCCTTCAAGGACATTCATCACACTGTTGATCCAGTGATACAAAAGGCAAGATAAAGCGAGCAACGGGGATTCAGTTAGAATTCAGTCAGTCGTGTATAAAGACACGTGATTCTCGGAGTTCGAGTTAAGTTAGTCGTGTGACGACGTCGCGTTGAATTGAGTGAGAATTCAACCAGTGGTGTGTGAAGATACGAGATCGAGTTATAATTCAGTCAGACTTGTGTGCAGACAAGTTGCGTGCAGAAAACAGTTGTTAGTGTCGTGCTTGTGAGCAAAGAAGAATTACTAACAATTGTTGTTGTTGCTTACAAAAAAGGTTGTAAGCAGAGAAATATCACGAATAAGCACATATTGTGAAAGTTATCATTGTACACGTGGAATAAGTTCGAACAGTGGCACAAAAGTTGTGCAGATAATAAAGAATTGACTTAAAATTAAACACAGATTTATTTTTATTTTATTTGCAATCTACGAACTCATATTTTTAACGTTTTAAAAGGTAAAAACGTAACAATATACTAGGTCTATGAGTACCATACTAAATGCAAAGGAAGGTTCCAAGGCCTCTTAATATAATCAGCAATATACTCACATATAAAGTGATATGGTATTGAGAAAATTGATTTTGAAATTATAAATTTTTTGCTTGAAAATTCTCTAGAAAATCAGTGGCCAAGAGGAATTAAAATTGTGTTCCCTTAAAAGCCCACAATAATTTTTGTGGCACGAACGTACTTAAGAAACCCAACAACGATACCTTATGGTTGATAACCGGAGTTTGATTTTTTTTTTTTTGACCAAATGTATGTATGCATGTGTGGTTGGCTTTACCTTTTGAACCGAAATCCATTAAAACCGCAAAAGGATAGCAGCTGTATTGCTTGTATGGTACGTTTAAGTCAGGCAACATAAACTAAAACATGTGTGGCACGCAAATAGTAGAGTCCCCTTTAGAGGTTTGAAAACTATTTGCCATTCGGTCAACTGAGAGTATGTATGATGGCGATACAAGCAAATTGTCGTGATAATTTCTTAAAAAAAAGAAATAAAAAATAAAAACAGTCCTTATCCTGTATGCGTTTAGAAATTTTAGTTCTTTAACGTTATTACTCCCTTGAGTATAAAGGGGAACACAGGATAATATTCTTTGCCTTCTGCTGCCATAAACAAATAAGAGTTGAAAACAAGAAACGAAAACGAAAAGAAGAAGTGAAGTTGTTTGTGGCAGTGGCACTATTAAATTGAAAATAAAACGCAAGGAAACACTACAATCCTGCTAACACACAGAGAGAGAGAGAGAGAGAGAGAGAGAGAAAGAGATGGTAAGCGAAACAGGAAATAGTGGAAATAAACAGGAAAAGGACACCATGATTGCATAAGGATTGACCATTACCACCACCACCACCAATGCTTTTAAATTTCTTTTTGTGGTTTTGAAAAAAAAAATGTATTGGATCGGGGAGGGGGGTGTTTGTGCACTTAAAGCTTGTTCTACCACCTATGGGTGTATGTGTGACTGTGTATGAGTTTGCCTGTCCAGTTAAGGCCAATTTAAATTGGCTCGTTTCGTATTTAAGCCATCAAAATAGCGGAGAAAAGGAAAACACACATAATTTACCGGAAGTGTTCAACACATTAACAATTTGTAAACACACACACACCAATTGCAATTCATTTCGAAAAAAAAAACAACCTTTGAGCTGTCCCGGCTAAAAGCACATGTCAAGGCTAAGGGTGTTGATATTATGGAACTGGTTACGTGACTAGCTCTTGATGAACGCATGAACGACCATGCCACACGGCATGGAGAATTAAAATTATTATTTTTAGTAAAAGAAAAACGAAATGAAAGCGAGTTCATGGTGAATAGGTAGCTTGATTGCCTTCAGGGGTGTTAATTAACCACCAAACCATCACAAAAAAAAAAATTATTATTTTATATTGATTGACCATGTGGAACAGAGATCAGCAACGAGTATTCAAAACGATGAGTAGATTCGAGTCATACTTATAATTTCAGCTACTTATACGCATTCATACTTATTTTAATATCATACTCATACTACTCATATTCAAAGTTAGAAATACTCATCGTACTCATACTTAACAATACGCACGATGTTGTTGATTTCGACTCTCCATGATTCAACATATACACGAAGCACAAAATAAGTATGATTCGAGTACGAACACCACAATACTCGGTAGAAGGTTGTGTGTGTGCTTTGCTTGCTGTCTTTGTCTTTTCTTTTCTCTTCTTTTGTAAATGCAACAATAACTACTACTGTAAATTTTGATGATTGATTCGAGTGACTCGAATCATTCGTAAGTATTATAAGTATTTTTCTAAATTTATGAATCTGAATGAGTAGGCGTATGAATCAAACAATGAATCGAATGTTGTGAGTTTGATGTCAACGTTGTACTCATACTCATTGCAACCTATACTTATAAATCAATATTGTAGCGAGTACGAATGAATCAGAGTAGTTAAATTTTAATACTCTTGACTCACTCATACTCAAAATTTCATAAGTACCTATGAGTAGCGAAAATACGATTCATTGCTGATCTCTGATGTGGAACAAAAAAGTAATTTTCAATAACCCGCCTTTAATTGGTCATTACAACCCTTCAGTCAGCATTACAACCTAGCTTCTCGCATCACCCATGTTGGGTGTGTTAATTTTATCCAGGAGTGGCGTTACTCAGGGTTTAATATTGACCTTGAACGACAAATATTTGAGAAACTTTTCAAGGCAATTTTATTTACTCTCAGAGTTATTGCCAGAATACTGCTGAGAAGAAGTTGCCATAGAAATATTTTTCCATGTTTAGTTTTATTCGAATTGTGTGGTCTGGGGTTTGAATCACGGCTCAGCAGTACATACTTTCACTTTGTCTGTAGCTCAATAGGTGGATGCAAAACATTCGTCAGGAATATGTTAAATTTGAATTTAAAAAGCAAAGACTCATGCAATCATGTATAAAATTAACACACACAACATGAGTAGTGTGAGAAGCTAGGACTGAAGGGTGCGGGCTTCTTGGGGACGATTGCCTGTAGACTGTCTAATGGTGAAGGTATAGCACTGGTCATTTTATAGTCACCTAGCAGCAACTCGTTTCCTTGCCGTTCGCATCTTGAGATGTCCACAAACACTACTCCCTCTCTTCCACCTTCCTATAACCCATTTTCCTAAAAACCTGCACAATGCACTGCATGAGTAGGGGCCATCCCCTGAGTGCTGGTTTCACAAAAAAAAAAGCAAAGACGCAAACCTAAACTTTTAGCAGCGTCACTTCTTGCCTTTAACAGGTAAAACGTTGCTATTAACAGAGCACTGTTAACTGTTTAACAGTGGCAATAAGTAGATTAGTTTTCTATTTTGCAATTATTGCAGGCTATTGGACATAGAATTTAATTCTCATTATGATCATTATTATTTGTGAATAAACGTGTCGAACTCTATAGGATGGTTGGTGGGGAATGGGGACGGACTCTTTCGGGTAGGTGTACTCTTTCTTATATAAAATTGATATTTTCAAAGGCAATTTTCTCAATACAATGTTATTTTTTATGGGACTATGTTGTTGATTATATTAAGAGGCCTTGGAAGCTTCCTTTGCAATAAGTATGGTACTCATAGACCTAGAGTATTTCCCAAAATTAGCTGTTAAATAGTTGACAGTGCTCTGTTGCGGACAAATTTTGTTCTGTTAAAAGAAAATTTTGCTCTGTTAACGCCAATTGCGTCTTGGATTTTCAAAATTCGAAATTATCTTTACACGCCTGTCAGGAATGCTTTTTAAGATTTGATAGTAATGAACTCTTCAGGAATTACAAGACAAAGAAATCGTTTCCTGCCATTCTTCAAACGTATAACGGACAGATAACACAGTCCTGCAAATTTGGATTTTTTTTTTGTGCAAATCAGATGGCGAATCTGGATTTTTTTAAATCTGAATGAAGATCTGTAATCAGCAATCCCAAAAACCCCTGAGTAACAATTTTCAAGTAAATCTGATTAATTTTTAAGGACCTCCGTAATGTGTTTCTTTTTCTCTTGAACCTCTTGATATAAACCCACCCACCCTACTTTAAGGGTGCATGCAAACAATTTGACTTTGGGCTCATTTTAAAGACCAAAGATCAATTGTCAATTTCAGATAATAGCGAAGGGGTTCTAGCACGTCAGTGTTCAGCTCTACAATTCTTCAAAAATGGCCAAAAACGCTATTTTTAGGGGTTTCAGCCCCCTTTTTCTCGAAATTGGAATCCAGATTCGTGATCAGCGCTCAAAATGCCTTCGGAAACGCCTGGAGCCATCTTATTTGCAAAACCCATGCAGGGCTGTGTAATCCTTTACACAAAAGCCCCTCTGAGGAATAACCAAGGGAGCCATAGAAAGTTATTTCTAAACGCGACAAAACTGAACAATCCAATCAAGGAAAGTTAGTCGAACAGATAAAAACTAAACTCTCCTGAAGAAATGTACAGTGTGGACAAGAACCATAAGTACAATATTTCTCATGTGTAAAGAAGAAAAAACGGAACATCTTGAGTTAGGAAGTAAAAGATGACCCCTTAGAACTAGTCACGTAACTATCTCTGTGTGAAAAATCTACATTTTGTTTTGATAACACAGCCCTGCATATGGGAATTTTTTTTGTGCAACCAAGATGGTTCCAGGTGTTCCCGAAGGCATTTTGCGCGCTGAACACGAATCTGTATTCAAAAACTTTCCATCACGTCAGGTTTTCGAGAAAAAGGGGGCTGAAACCCCTAAAAATAGCGTTTTTGGCCATTTTTGAAGAATTATAGAGCTGAACACTGACGTGCTAGAACCTTCGCTATTATCAGAAATTGACAATTGATCTTTGCTCTTTAAAATGAGCACAGATCTGATTACAGATCTTCATTCAGATTTTAAAAATTCAAAATGGCGGATCCGATATGGCGGTCGTATGGCGTATGGCGGTTTTCAAGTAAATCCGATTAATTTTTATAAACCTCGACTACCATACTGGATCCGCCATTTTGAATTTTTAAAATCTGAATGAAGATCTGTAATCAGCGACCCCAAAACCCCTGAGTAGCAATTTTCAAGTAAATCTGATTAATTTTTAAGGACCTCCGTAATGTGTTTATTTTTCTCTTGCACCCCTTGTCATAAACCCACCCCCTACTTTAAGGGTGCATGCAAACAATTTGGCTTAGGGCTCATTTTAAGGAGCAAAGATCAATTGTCAATTTCTGATAATAGCGAAGGGGTTCTAGCACGTCAGTGTTCAGCTCTATAATTCTTCAAAAATGGCCAAAAACGTTATTTTTAGGGGTTTCAGCCCCCTTTTTCTCGAAAACCTCACGTGATGGAAAGTTTTTGAATACAGATTCGTGTTCAGCGCGCAAAATGCCTTCAGGAACACCTGGAACCATCTTGTTTGCAAAACCCATGCAGGGCTGTGTAATCTTTTACAGCATTTTATCAAGATTTGTTTGTTTTTCTTGTTGTTTTAAAAATGCTAAACTTTTTTCATTTCCTTTGTTAGCTACAACACCATATTGTTAAGAGTTTCTCTTGCATTTCAAACACTTTCAAGGATAAACTCCATTGTAAAGGATTTCCACAGATTTAAATTTAAATTTCAAAATGAAAATACTTTCTCAAGTACTATTTTGTTTTTACTATTCCCTGGTTTAATACCATGTGTGAGTCATCATCATTTTAAAGCAATTTTTTATGTTTTTTTTTCGCTCTAAAGTGCTACTGTTTAACTGCATTTTATTAACTGAAGTTGCCAAACCAAACACTTGAGCTGTTATTTTTGTCTCTCTCTCTCTCTCTCTCTTACTCTCACTATATTTGTTTTTTTTTTAAATTTTATATGATTTTCACTTGTGTTTTATTATCACAAAAATTTGGGTCAAAATTGTAATTCACCAAGAGCAGCATCAGCATCAGCAACAGCCGTCATTTATTATGAACAGATAGCCGTGGCGAGAGAGAGCGATAGGAAGGGGGGGGGGGGGGGGCAGAAATGAAACTGAAATTAAATTTTTACTTAAGGATACTTGAATAATGAAATTGAATTTAATGGAGGGGGGTTAAACTCGAAATTAAAACGTTCAAGACAGAAACCATTTTTTTTCCTTTTTTTTGGAAAATATTTAAAGGTTAATAGGGTTTGCTTACATACGATCACATGCCACAATCGATTTCCCTTTTTTTTGGGTATAAATTGGCAATCAGCTATTTTATTACATCGATGTACGTTTGTAATTTCCTTGTCCTTTTTTTATTAATAAAAATTTATTGAAATTGTATGTGTAACCAGCCTCTCCCATTTCGTTTTCTACTCGTTTTTCTAATACAGCACATAAAACACTCTCTTTAAGGCTTTCCTCCATTCTTCATTCGCATATGAATTTACTTCCATTTTCTATTATGGTTGGTAACACCACCACTGGCAGCCGTAGTAACACATGTTCCATTTAGTAACACTTTTATTGCATTCATTACTTTAGTCTCTCTGTCTCTCTCTCTTGCTCGCTATCCTATTCATTCATATAAAAAGCAAACACTTACTCTAATAATTATTACACATAAATAAACAAACACTCACACATATGTACATGCATAGGCATAGTCATTCAATCACCTACCATCCATAGTGTAGACTGTAGGAAAAAAGCTTTCTTAGTTTCATAATAAGAACGCAAAAGGTTATCCTTCAGTGTTGAAAAATTCAGTACTTTAGTACTTTTTTCAGTACTTTTCCATTTCAAAAATACCGCTGTACCCCCGCGACGCTTTCAGTACTTTTTTATTATTACATATTTTATGTCGTGTGCTTTTCAACTATTAATGCATTAGCAATGTAATGATAAAGGTAGAATTTGTCATTAGCCCCGGTTAGCCAAACGTCCACGGAACGTACGTTCGTCTTTAGAATACAAAAGGCAATGAGAACGTATGATTTCGGTAAGCATTAACATTGCCCTTCATATGCTGCAAACGAAACTTTTACGTTTTGTTACGTTCAGAACGTATAAGTTGTCAGTTTTTCTGTTCCTCACCGTACGTGCATTATGAAGAAATAAATAGTGTAGATGTGAGCCTGCGGTTCATACCCAATCTCAGATATCTCCAAAATAACGAAAAATGAAAAAATATTTCTTCGACGACCTCATTCTGTCAAAAACTCTGAAAGTAAATAAAATTGCCATGAAAAGTTTCTCAAAAATCTGTCGTTTGGAGTCGACTTTAAACTGTAGGTCCCGCCACTTATGTATAAAATTAACGCACACAACGTAAGTGGTGTGAGAAGATAGGTCATAATCCTAATTGAAGGGTTGTAATGTATGTATGTATTTTTTTACAAAAGTACCATGTGATGCGAAAAAGTACTCTTTTAGTTATAGTTCAGTACCATTTCAAAATTTCAATTTTTCAACACTGTTATCCTTACACTACTTCGGTCTCTCTCTCTTCTCTTAATCGCTCGGCTTTACTTTTCCGTTCATTTCTTACTTGCTTTGAGTGTTAAATTGTGTATGTTATTGTTGCAATTAAGTGTGTGTGGCTGCGTATGTGCATAAGTGTGTGCGTGTTTAGTTATAAAAATAACACACACAGTGTGTTTAAAGTTTCTTTTTGAAAGAGAAAAAAAAAAAAAAACATGAAAAGGAAACAACAAACCTATTCTTATTTTAGGAGAGTAACTTTATATTGGATATGTGAAAAAGTAATTTCTTTACAAAAGAAAATTGTTTTTGATTTTGAATTTTTAAAACTTTTTAGAGAAAATTGAATCGCAAAAACCAAAAAGAAATTCGCACAATTCTTGTGAGCTATAAGGTGTAGTAAAAAGAAATCCATTATTTTTCGCTGATTTGCTGCTGTTGTAGAGAAAAAAGCTACACAAACGATAGGTTTGGTGTAACTAGACAGAACTAACTAAAGGATTGTAATGATCATATACGAGGGCAGTTCGGAAACTTCTTAGCCTAGCACAAAAAGCGCGGTATAAACAGAAAAAAGTTAAGTGTTTTGGAAACTTCCATCTCTGTTATGAATACATGTTAAATTTTGTTTCGATCTGGCAACTCCTTCATATAGAAACAGGTGTTCAAAAAAGACGCATCCGCAATTTTTTTACAATGGAAAAATTTGAAAAAGGTTTATCGGGACAAGAAATTCATATAGATATGGTGAATGTGTTAGGTGAAATGAATGAATTTCTTGTCCCGATAAACCTTTTTCAAATTTTTCCATTTGTAAAAAAATCGCGGATGCGTCTTTTTTGAACACCTGTTTCTATATGAAGGAAGTGATGGAAGTTTCCAAAACACTTAACTTTTTTCTGTTTATACCGCGCTTTTTGTGCTAGGCTAAGAAGTTTCCGAACTGCCCTCGTACATATGCCTGCATGTATGCATGTACAGAGAAGATTCTACTCTTTGAACTAGTCACACTTTACTAGCTACAAATGCACATTTTATCCTGTGGTTACATATTGCGAGGCCTTTGCTTTACTTTTTTTTTTTAACGTTTTTAAGGCCTAATAAGGTCAAATATGCCTCATTTTGTTCGACATCTATTTGCCGTTTTGAAAGCAAGGCCGCCTTCATAGTATATTACAGAAAGTCTGGAACAAATGTTTACAAATTTTCTCTACATTTCTGCAGATTCGAAATAAAATCCTTAAATCTCAAAAACCTTAAATCAAAGCTCAGTGCTAATGCACTGAACGATCAGCTATCATCTCTGAAGTGTCGGTAACGAATACGAGTTGAAAACTCAATTTTTTTTACACCAAAAATGGAGGCCATATTTGTTTAAATATCGACGCCTCCGTTCTATAATATTCTAAGTCGAAAAAGTGTGTTTTGAGTTATGAGCTCTCAAAGTTTTCACGCGCCATATGACTATATGTGTATTCTAAGTAGATTTTTCCCTATAACTTCGGAACGGATCGGCGCATCTTAACCAAATTTTGACAGTATTTAAGTTTGAAAACGTAGAATTTAAAAATGCAAGAACATTAAAAACGTTCTAAGTACACTTAGAACGTTATAGAATGGAGGCGTCGATATTTCATATTTCTTTATTTTTTTTTTTTTTATACTAAGAAATTACTTTTGCCCTTAGCTAATATAGCCGTATAATGTAACGTATAGGCGACTCATTTTATGTGCTGTTGTTTTTTTTACCTCGATTCTCAATTTTCTTTTGTTTAGTTTGCAATTTTCTTTTTCTCTCTAATTTCAGTTGGCTTGGTGGCCTGCTTTTGGTGAATTCAGTTCTTTTTTTTTTTTTTTGTTACTCTATTTTCTTTATTATTGTTGTTGTTGTTGTTCTTATTTTACTCCATATAACATACATACATACGTCTGTACATACATATGTATATTCATGCATACAGTGTAAATTGAGTTCACACTCTGTAATGCACACGCTCTTTTCCTGCCCCTGTTTTTATACTTCAATTTTTATTATATTTTTTGGGTTCTGTGTGTGTGTGCTTGGCTCTCATTGGCTTTTTATGGCCCATGGAAATAGCAACAGAAACTCTGAGAAAATGTTTCTCTTTCCTGACGGTGGACTATTGCCATACAAAAATTGCTTATTTTAGCTATTTTCACTACAAAAACAACAAGAAAAAACACTAAAAAATCGTAATAAAAACAAGGAGAAGAAGAAATTCAATATCATCTTGGAATATATTCTTCTGCTGCTGCTACTACTTCTGCTTCGTATGCTTTTGTTTCATTTCCTTTTCGTTAAGAGGAGGAAGAGAAGAAAATTTTTAGAAAATTATGTCGGGTTTGTTAAAACAACCAAAAACAAGGTTAAGGATAAAGTTATTACCACCAACAACACACACACATGTACTCGTACGAGTACAAAATGTCGGTGGATTGTGTAGAGAGTGAGTGAGTAAGTGTGTGTATGTATGAGAGTGAAGGGTGAAGGATGTGTTACACTTGTAGTTTAGAGTAGCATAATAAATACGAGAGTATCGTTTGCCAAACGAAAACCATTATTAAGGCATACTTTAAGGAGTGCATCCTTAAAATTACTGTTATTTTATTGCTGCTTTTTTAAATGCTTTTTTAAAAGTGCTAATGAAGCTTTCAGTGCTTGTAGGAAAATGGTTTCATGACGAACGACAGTGAGAGAGAGAGAAAGAGGGAGAGGTAAGGCATGCTGGTTATTGGCAGTTAAATTTCAATCAATTTACATTGCATATGTAGGAATCGCAAAGCATTATATGTTATATTCATTGGTGGATAAATCTTGTTATATAAGCTCCTTACATGCCAATAACTTAGCGCAGAAAATAAGCTTTTAGGCTGTAAGTCACTGATAGCAATACAAATGTGGAAACTACTTGCCTAATTGGCTTTTTGGGTTTTAAACTGTTATGCCTCGATTTCGATTGATTATATATTGTGCTATAAATATCTGAATGGGTGCTTGGGAAGCCAAATCCTTTTTAAAATTCTGTAGTAGAATACAGAGGCGTTCCGCATTGGGATGTTTATATTGTGGACTTGGATAACAAGCAGTCGCATATAGACTACCGGCTTACTTTGGTTTCTTTCAGGTGGAAGTCGCTGTTATCTCATTCGTTGATTAAACTGTTGCTTAGCTGTAGAATATTCCTTGCAATCTATTCGGATGTCCAAACTGCATTACAGTCCTCTGTCATATCGACATCGTATCGACTGTGTTACTAATTTAGTGGCCAGAATGGGTGCCAAATAAGCCAACTCGTTATGTGATTTGCTCATAGAGAACATTTTAGCCGCATCTAGGCTGGAAAAAAGGAAGAAATCTCTCACCATAGCCTAGCACTTCCTGTTTAGAAAAAAGAATCTGCTTGAGCGCTGAGTTAAGTTGAACGACTCTCGAGGGAGTATAATGCAACTAATTTTCCTCTTTCGCCTGAACCTACACTACGTGGTCTCCATCCTTACGGTGAATACTGACTATTAAGACATGATGCCTGTAATCTAGTTGCTCCACATTGTTTTTGCAGAAGTTACGAGTCAAGGGAGAATGAAGAGAATACCATTGACTTGATATACTGCAGCTTAGCCCCTGTGCTAATGCATCTGACCCTTCATATTGTTCCTATTGGAGTGAAATTGAAGGTCATGTATCGATGCATAAGGGAATCTAAATGCCTTGGTCTGGACGACCACTTTTAATGCCGTGCATCAGCACCTTTCTCTTTATGATACCCACGTTTTAATGAGCTTTATGAACTTGCCTAAGTGGGAACTTCATGCGACTAGCAAGCATATTCAACGATTAGTGCTGTTTATTTGGTTTGCCACAATAATATCGGGTGATTTTTTAAGAGCTATAGGAAAATTTTTCAAAAAAAAAACACATAAAATTCAGAAAAATGCATGAAATCTTTATTTGAATCGATAGTACGGTCCATATAATTTAATGTTTGAAGATTATTTCATGCAAATGTTGACCGCGACTGCGCCTCAAATGGTCCATCCGCTTAGTCCAATTTTGGCATACTCTTTCCAACATTTCGGCCGGTATCTCACGAATAAATGCTTCAATGTTGTCTTCCAATGCGTCAATTGAAGCGGGCTTGTCTGTATAGACATGAGCTTTAACATAGCCCCACAAAAAAATAGTCTAAAGGCGTTACGATTCGCAGCATCTTTGAAGAAGTACGGTCCAATGATGCCACCAGCTCATAAACCACACCAAACTGTGACTTTATCTGGATGCATTGGTAGCTTTTGCAATGCTTCTGGCTGATCTTCACTCCAAAATCGACAATTCTGCTTATTTACGTATCCATTGAGCCAAAAATGAGCTTCGTCGCTGAACACAATTTTTCGATAAAGAAGTGGATCTTCGGCCAACTTTCCAAAAGCCCATTTTGATAATAAAATTCAATGATTTGCAAGCATTGTTCGTTTGTAAGACGATTCATGGTTAAATTATAGACCAAACTGAAGATGTTTGACAGTGAAACAAAACACGAAACGTGCGTGAGCTGTTTAAACCAGTGTTGCCAAAAAGATAATAGCTAAAAAATCACCCTTTAGTTAGAAAATGTCTTTGCCATTGAGAACGCTTTCAATTCGGTGTCCTAAAGAGTTGTTTCTCTTTACAAAAAAAAAAAAAAACTGGAAAGAAGCAAAATGTTCCTGAAATGTGAAAAAACATAACAAGTCTCCTGTCCATTTAACCGCACAATATTTCAACTTAAAAATTTCAACCAGCAGGTGCGTTTAAAAAATAAGAAATTTTGAAGATAAAAATGCCAAATGCTGGCAGTTTTAATGTGAAAACGTCAAACACTACTCATAATATTCACACAGAAGAAGGCAATTGCAATTGAAGGCAGAAACGCAACAAAACGAAAGTTTTCCCTTTAATATCTCAATTACAGAAAACAGTTTTGAATAACGCCTCCCTACCCTGTACATAATATTACAAACGCCGTATGCAATACGTGATGAGAATAAAAAAAAAAAAAAAAAAAAAAAACGGAAATTTACTCTCATGTACAGGAGAGTATGTATGCATGTGTGCATGCATGAGCATAAATAATAGCTTTACTCTGTGTATATGTGTGTGTGTGTTTTTGATAGTTGAGTAGTTAAAAAAAGAAAACAACAGTTATGTATACACAGAGAGAGAGAGAGAGATAGAAGGAGAGAGAGAGAGCGAGCGAGTGAGCAAGTTAAAACAGCAAATAATACCAGTATTCCTTCAAACATGTCCTTCAAAGTATAACAATACAACAAAAACAACAACAACAACAAAAAAAGAGAAAAATGAAAAGAACAATAACAACAATTTATTCTGTGCATAACTGTCATTTTGTTATTTTATTTTTTTTTTCTCTTTTTTTGTTAGTTTTATTCTTCTTCTTTTATTATTCATATGTATACCCCACCCATGTATGCATACACATACACACACATTAACTACCTATCATAAGTATGTGCATGTTTGGGAATTTCTTTTACTCCTGCTGATGCAATTTCTCTCTGATGTGATGTACTCTCTGAACAAATAAATTTTTCTTTTATGATGAGCACACATGTAAGTGCTAAAGAGATGATTACCGTTATTTTCGTTTTGCTTTTTGTTTGTTTTTTTCTTTCGCTTTTTTTTTTTTTTTTTTTTTTTGAATTTTATTTTTTAATGCAATTGCTAATGGTTTTCGTTTTCTTTATTGGTTCGTAATTCGCCTCATTAATATTGTGAAGGAAGAGTAGAAAGGCGATGCAAAAGTAGTCGTGCAAATTGTTCATATTCTTACACAAGAGAAAATGGGGGGGGGGGGTGATTCATTTATAGTGTAAATACTAAAGCTAAGGGCGAGTTAAATTGCTCAGCCGTCTTTAATTTCTGTTTATAAACAAAATATGACGGCGATGATATTTTTCATAAAAAAAGGAACGACGACGAAAGCAGTCGGAAGATAGATTGCTCTCTATAGCGTATCCTTATATTGACCACCCGAATCCTGACAAGGTTCTGAATATTATTCATTGTGCGGATAACTTTCTGCTAGTAGCTGACCTCAGGTGCATCCTTGTGAGCTGCTGTTAAAAAACAACGACGAAAACAGTCGGAAGATAGATTGTACTGCCCTCAATCTCTGTAGGGTATCCTTATAGTGACCACTCCAATTCTGACAAGGTTGTGCATATTTTTCGGTGTCCCAATAACTTTCTGTTTAGTACCGGATCCCAGGTGTTTCCCTGTGAGCTGCTTTTCCACAAAAAAAAAAAAAAAAATTGGACGACGACAAAAGCAGTCGGAAGATAGATTGTGCTGATAGAGATCTCTATAACGTGTCCTTATATTGTCCACTCGAATCCTGACAAGGTTCTTGATATTTTTCGGTGTCCGAATAACTTTCTGTCTAGTAGCTGATCTCAGGTGCATCCTTGTGAGCTGCTTTTCTACAAAAAAAAATTTTTCTGTTAAAAAACGGCGACGAAAACAGTTGGAAGATAGATTGTGCTGCCCTCAATCTCTATAGGGTATCCTTATAGTGACCACTCCAATTCTGACAAGATTCTGCATATTTTTCGGTGTCCCAATAACTTTCTGTTTAGTTCCGGATCCCAGGTGCTTCCCTGTGAGCTGCTTTTCCACAAAAAAAAAAAAAAAAAAAAAAATTGGACGACGCCGAAAGCAGTCGGAAGATAGATTGTGCTGATAGAGATCTCTATAACGTGTCCTTTTAGTGGCCACTCGAATCCTGACAAGGTTCTTGATATTTTTCGGTGTCCGATTAACTTTCTGTCTAGTAGCTGATCTCAGGTGCATCCTTGTGAGCTGCTTTTCCACAAAAAAAAAAAAAATTGTCTGTTAAAGAAGGACGACGAAAACAGTCGGAAGATAGATTGTGTTGCCCTCAATCTCTATAGGGTATCCTTATAGTGACCACTCCAATTCTGACATGATTCTGCATATTTTTCGGTGTCCGAATAACTTTCTGTTTAGTACCGGATCCCAGGTGTCCCCTGTGAGCTGCTTTTCCACAAAAAAAAAAAAAATATTGGACGACGACGAAAGCAGTCGGAAGATAGATTGTGCTGCCCTATCCAGTGGTGTTGTGCTAATTCGTCCCAAATTTGACGAAGGAGGGGAGAGTGATTTCCCCCAATTTTCGCCCGTCGCCAGGATCGGCCCTGTATATAGCAAAAAAGGAAAGGAAACGAAAATCATTTCCAATTCTCGTTATCAGAAATCATCTTCAGTTCCGGAACGCGTTCCTGCCCAAAAAGGAAGTACCGGAACGACGTTCCGGAGCTTTCCGGCTCGACAACACCACTGCCTCTATCCCTATAACGTGTCCTTCTAGAGACCACCCGAATACAGACAAGGTTGTGGATATTATTCGGTGTTCGAATAACTTTCTGTCTAGTATCGGATCCCAAACGTTTCGTTGTGAACTGTATTAAGCAGCACAGGTTCAAAATGTGTGTTTTGTCATTCCCCTTAACACGGACGCTTACTATTGGGTTTGATACGATTCCTATACTAAATGAGCTCCCAGTTAATATTTCCCTACTTTGTTATTCAAATCAACGATTTTTGCACAGTGTATGGGCAATTTAACTTCATTTGTGTTTTTTTTTTATTTAAATATGGATTGCCTATCGATTACCACACATGCGTTCGCTAATGGCCCGTTTAACAATTCTTAAAGAAAACCATGAGTGCACCAAAACATGGATTGAAAACAAATCGAAAATGCAATAGTGAATGGTGATGACAATACATATTTGAAGTTACCGCTGATGCCTTAATTCTGCGTCACATTTTGCTTCTGCTTTTCTGTTTTTATTCTGTTCTTATACTAAATGAAGAACTCAGAGAATTAACGGTACATTAAGAGAATTTTGTATTCTGTAGTTTGAGTTTAAGTGCCTTGACCATTAAAATTTCTTTCCTCACTCTCTTCTTCGTATTCTATTTAAGTCCAATTGTTTTGTTGTTGCATAAACAATTGCCAATAAAGCCCTTGACCTATAAAGCAAACATATACACGCGAATATAACATATACATGTACACGTACATGTACCCACACTAAAAGAATGCATATGGGGGCTACAGTTAGGCAGGCTATAGTGAATCAGTGTCTTCTAATGTTTTGCAATTGAATATGCACACTTGCATTCAATGATTTTTGATTTCTATTTTTACTACAATAGAGAGAGTATGAGAGAGAGAGAGAGAGAGAGTGATTAGAGAGTAATATGCACACACACACACACACATAAAAATCTCTTTGAAAGTGTTGGTTTTTATTTGTAACAATAACACACTTGCGAGTGTTTTTTATAAAATTCCATTTTATTTTTCTGTTAGGAATTCTTATTGCTGTTGTGTAGTAAATCTTATGCTCAATTATTTATTTATGGCGTCTATGTACATATGTGTGTATGAGCACATGCATGTTATTATTGTTCCGTTCAGAACAGAGGTCGGCACCAATAGCCCCCGGGGGCTGAACATTTTCAGTTTTTTACACACATAGGACACTAACATCAACCAAGTTCGTAATAAAGAGACGAAAAATGCATTCAGTTGCTTGTCAGCTTCTAAAGAAGAAGGTTCATGTCGCTTTTTTTCAGGTTTCAATACACAATACACACAAAGAAATATTACGATAGGATTCACTAATATTCAATGAGAAATGATCTCGATTTTTACAAGAATATTTGTCAAGTTAAATACGCAATCTTTAGGGGTTTGGCGCTGTAAATTTTTTTATATTGTTACATTTTTACCTTTTTAAAAACGTTTAAATATGAGTTCGTTGATTGCAAACCAAGTAAAAACAAATATGTGTCTTATTTTAATTAAACTCTCTTTATTGTCCACACTTTCTTATGTGCCACTGTTCACACTTAACCGATACAACAATAATTACTACAATTTATTACTTGTTCACTATTATTCACACACAACTATTCGCTATACTGCTCACAACGGATATCTTCGAACCACGACTATATAGTTCGCACGCAACTTGTCTTCACACCGTGACTGATTAGTTAACACGCAACTTCACGCAAGACTGTCTCAATTCTAACTGAACTTCCTCGTCTGCTTTGTCTTGCCCTTTTATAGACCAATACGAACAGTACATCGAACGTTCGCGGCTTCGCGCTCTCGAAATCTCTATGGCGACTGCATTACTTGTTGTTGCGTATGCTTACTTGTCCATCCCTTTTGCTCTCATGCTTGTTGTTGTTGGTTTATTTGGAAGATATTCGATGTATTTGTTAGTGTGCATTTGTGTATTGTATACACATTGGCTCTTGTACGTTCGCTTATGTTGTGTTTGCGTTATCCATCTCTCTCATACACATACTGATGTTATTGTTGGTTTACTTATAAATGGTTCGATGTATTTGATAGTGTGCATTTGTGCTGTGTGTATTATGTAGGCATTGTCTGTTGTTTTTGTAGCTTTTGCTTATTGTTTTTATGTGAAACGATATTAGGTCGTTTCGTTCTGCGTAACAATATTTTCCACTACATAAACATATTAGGTTACACTTGAAAAAATTACTAACAATTTTCCTCTGTGTAAAATACACATACAACTACACTCACATTTTAATCATGTTCTCTTTGTGCCGACCACTGCTTTAGAGGCATATGCAGATACCCTTAATAGTAAGCATTCTGCTGTTTACTTAATTACTTACTTAATTGGTCATTACATCCGTTTTAATCCTGAATAAAACCTAGCTTCTCACACCACTCATACTGTGTGTGTTAATTTTATGCATGAGTGTCGAGACTTAAGTTTTAAAGTCTATCCGATTTTTTTGGAGAAACTTTTCATGGCTCTTTTATTTTTTTTTGACTACTGCTAAAAGGAAGTCATTGGTCAATTTTATTTTACTTTCGGAGTTTTTGGCAGAAGACTGCTGAAATGAAATCGCCGAAAGAAATACTTTTTTTTATTCATGATGTCTGACCTGTGGTTTGGACCACGGGCTCCTACCTAATATTGGCTTATTACCAGACTATGGTGATTTACTAGACTATGGCGACTTCAAACATGTGTTTACCCCATAGCTGCCAGATTTGACGATTTATCGTCATTTTGACGATTTTGTGCTCCAAAAATATCATTTTGACGACATGACGATTTATGCCCGTATTTTGACGATTTTTAGCAATTAAAAATTTTCATCATTTTCTTTAATTTAGTACATTAAAAGCCTCCTTAAGCTTTGTATTTGCTTTGCGATTCTTACTATTGGAAATTTATGCTAGTAATAACAAGGAGTAAAGTATTATATTTTTAAGTTATTTTCGAATATCTGTGATGATTTTTCTGTATTTTATACCTTTTTGATCCCTTAAAAGCCTAAATAACATCGTAGTTGAACATAAATTATCATATGCCGTTGCAGACAATTTTAAAAATTCGATTATAGCTTCTAATATTACCATCGGAAGAACATAGGCAAGTGCCATTATTTTTTTTCCATATGACCAACACGCAGGGGATGGCATTGTGTTTGGAAGTAGGAAAATATATTATAGGAAGGAGGAAAGAGGGAGCAGTGTTTATGGACACTAGGTTTAAATATTTTTATACCATAAGTAACAGGAAAGATGTCTGCAGGAAGTGAGTTCCACATACGAATAGTCCGTCTAACAAATGAACCTTGTCTGTAATACAGTGTGCGATACACTGGCCAATCGACCACATACGGATGTGCTGGCCGAGAAAGACGAGTGTTACGTAGGAATACATGATTTTCATAAACAAGTTACCTTATTTCGCTCGAGCAATATCCGTTATAGTAGCGATAGAACAGTGAAACACAAGCCACATTGCAACAATGCTCCAATAAATCAATGGATTTGGACACACTATCGTGATTACCGAGCTACTATGGCCTCCCCAGTTAACGGTCGAGTAGCCTCAAAATAGACGTTCAGGGCCAACCCATACATGAGAGTTGTATTCCATTCTCGGTCGGTTATAAATGGTGTAAATGGTAAGTAGATCAGATGAAGTGAAGTACACACTGAATTTTCATGCCCATAACGTCAAGATCTTCTGACTCTCTAATATTTACACCACACATGGGTATAGATGATACAATATTATTGCTGCATAACATTGGCTTTATATGTTTTTGTTTTTAAAACCTTTCAATTTATTTATTTATTATTTCTGACGATTTTTTTACGATTTCAATGAACGTCTTTGACGATTTTGACGATTTTTTCTCAAATATTTGACGATTTGATGCTTTATTTATCTGGCAGCTATGGTTTACCCTCTATAATACTGTATGAATTATTAAAGATCCAAACCATGTGTAAGAGGTGTGCCGTTTTTAAGTTCTACAATCAATATTTTCCATGCTTTCTAAGAAGTATTATCCCCATTTGCCGTAATCTATTGGTAGTGTGTTGGCTTATTAGACGTGAGGCCAGGGTTCAAACCTCAGATAAGACTTCTCCAACAAAATGAAATACGAACAAATATTTCTTCGGCGACTTCCTATCAGCAGATAAAAATCTGACGTTAGGTATCGACTTTAAACTGTCGGACCCGCCACACAACATAAGTGGTGTGAGAAACTAGGCCGTGATCCTGACTGAAAAGGGTTCTAATGACCAATTATGTATGTATGTATGTATGTATTGTGCCCATTTGAATCGAATTGGACACATGTGTTCAGTTCGTTAAACTCGTAACTGGCCTTCGTTTTGTTTTACCACGTCTTAAAACGTAATGTTGTTAGTGTGTTGGCTTATTAGACGTGAAGCTGTGGTTCAAACTACAGCCCAGACATCTCGATCAAAACGAACTATAAAAAATATTTCTTTGGCGACATCCTCTCGCGATTAGAATCCTAATGTGTCATCCGTATGATGGTAAACTGTTTTTTCCTGTCCATTACTATTCTATTTTATATTTATTTCAAGATAATATCTTATGGATACTGTTGCTGTTCTTTTCAATTATAAAATGCAAGACCATTAATTAAACATTTAAACGTTAAAGTGTCGTTAATTTAAACGATTTTTATCTCCATCACAACACAACTAGAATTTCTGTTACAGCATCTGCATGTAGTATAAGTATCAGTATCTGTATCTGTATCCGTATCTGTATCTTATTGCTTAAGTAAGTGTATCTTTAAACGCATTAAAACATTTTTGCAACTTTGTTCGAGACCCCTTAAAAAAAGGCCATTTCAGTTAAAGTGTGTTCTTTCTTACAATGTCTCTTTGGCCACGTATTCTCTGGCATGTACGAGTACATACGTACGGGCAAATGAATAGAAATCCTTGATGTTTTTTAAAGACACTTTCTCTCTCTCTCTCTCTCTCTTTCTTTCTATCACAGATTATTTGTCACAGATAGTTGAAACATTAATTAACACTTGAATGCTTGGATGCATGGATGGATGGCTGGTTGGCTGTCTGACTTGGCTGGGATTGGTTGATTCAGGTGTGAGTGTGTGTGCGAGTGTGTGCGTGTGCCTTTAAATAAATTAAACTCTCGCTGAAGATCAGTTATTTTTGATGAGCATTTCCTTTGGTCAGCCATGAATTTTTCTTCTTCTTGATTTTATATTTGAATGCCATAATGAAACTGACATTTAACGACAGCCAAAACAGAAATTCTAAAAATAACTCAACGTTCGTTCATTCTTTCGTTCGTTCGTTTCTTTCGTTTCTTTCCTTGTGGCTTGTGGTTGTCGTCATCAACTACTTGTTCTTGGCTCTTGTTTTTGTTCTTGTTCTTAATTAATCTTAATTAAGCGCATAGAAATGCTTAAAAAAAATGCATTTTCAGAGAAGAAACTGAGAAGAAAAAAAAAATGCAAATTTTTAAACGTTTTTAACTACAACGAGCATTGAATTGAATACCCACGGACGACGGCATCAGTTCATATCACAATGCCATGGCATAGCATTGCATTGCATCACGCAGCAGTAAATGAATTGAAATGGATCTGGTGCCTGCTGCCTGCTACTGCTGTTGAGTTAAGCTCGCATACGAACACGTACAAATAAAAATTGCTGGCGTGTATGGAAATGGAAATGAAAATTCCTCTCTGGGGATTTATGAAATAAAACCAGCCAGTAGAAGGCAACACAGCATCAGCACAAGAAATTTACGAAGAAATCCAACAAAGTACATACAAAACAGCAAAGAAAACAAAAAGACAGCAAGAAAACCCCATAAAAACTATTTTTAATGCACAGTCAGAGGTCAAAGTCATTAATAACTGCACATCAGAAACATGGTACATTACACAACGAGTTACACGAGTAAAATTTTTAACCTTCTTCTCCTCCTCCACCTCCTCTCCACTCCAGAACGATTAATTCTAAGGCCAGGCCAAGATTGTAATGTCACCACCACACCACCAACTGCCACGCACCAGCCATTTAGCCATTAATTCTCCCCTCTCTAAGAGTTAATAGAGTGCAAGCAAAATTATATGGACATTCTTTGTTGAAGTGCCACGCATTTTATAATGGCCCCCAGCATAAGCGTGAGGTCATGTCTGCATTTGATTTTTTGAACTCTTCAAACGCACGACAGAAAAACTCGTTCAATAATTGTAAAGAATTTCTTGGTATTTAATTAGATTTCACCAGGGTCATATGGAATTAAGTAATCGTGACCCTAAATGCTTTGGTAATTTCGAAATCAAGTAAGAAAGCCCTTCCATTTGTCAATGCAATTTGTCTTGGGCTTAGTGGTCAACTTTTGAGTTCTAGTTTTATTTATTTATTTATTTATTTCGTTAGAAGAAACAAATACTCGCTTACTTTGTAGCCTACTTGAAGACTTTGAGGGAAATTGGAACAGAAAGTGTTCATCACGTTGCGCAGCGTATTAACATCCAGCGGCTGCGATGGCTCGGCCATGTCGTTCGGCGAGACGCGGATCTGCGAAGAGGACGACCTTGTTTGTGTTGTGACGACAAACGGCGGAGACATTGTTTTTGCCCACACCATACCTACTTACATACATATGTCCACCGGTTCAACCAAACCATCACTGTATAGTATTTACTAATAATTAATCACCCTTATTCTGGTTGTCGTCGTCGTCGTTATCAAAAATGATGTCGATAAAATCAGAGTCGACACAACACAATATCGACGGCGTATTGACTCACAGAATACCAAATGTGTGTCGACAGTCATCTATAACTGTCAATAACGACAAACAGAATACCAATTTTAAACTGTCGACGCAAGACGACGTCGACGACGACAACCAGAATAAGGGTGAATATTATATACTTATAATTATTTATAAGCCTAACCTCAGTTAATATTAAAAGGAATATTAATACTAATAGGAGTAGTTCTTTTGTAAAGAATGCCTTAGAATTATTTTAGTATAAGTTCATAACAAGCCCCACTGTGCCTAAAATATTTAAATTAATTTTTGTTAAGCTCTTATGATCTATTTTTAGAAACATTATTATTCTTGATAACGGTTGTCGTACGACTCAGATTTGACCTACAAGACCTCTCTGCTGAATTCAATTAGTGCTTGCTCTCTCACATTGGTAAGTTGTATGGAAGGACACAACATGTTTGATGTTCGATCATGTTTGACCTGTTATTCGTTCCTTTTGTGAATAAAAACGAGCATGACTTGAGCGGTCGAGGCATTTGGTGACGAGTTGCTGGTAAGGCAGGTCGATCTTGTGATATGGACTATCGCTGGAAAATATAAATAGATCACAAGTGGTGTGGTTGTCCCCACTAGTGATATATTTACATACATAATACATAATTGGTCATTACAACCCTTCAGTCAGGATTATTGACCTAGTTTCTCACACCACTTATGTTGTGTGTGTTAATTTTTATACATAAGTGGCGGGACCTACAGTTTAAAGTCGACTCTGAACGACAGATTTTTTGAGAAACTTTTCATGGCAATTTTATTTACTCTCAAAGTTTTTGCCTGGGGTTCGAACCCTGGCTTTACGTCTAATAAGCCAACACACTACCTACTAGACTACGGCGACTTCATATTCATATGATATATTTAACGCCAGTAAAACGTTGGCAACTGTGACTGGACAGACACCAGAGGTCTCAGAGCCACAATCATCCAGAGCGTATGCCGTTTGATTGTTACCCTGACACTCACCTTTGGTTGACTTGACTGACTGTGCCGGGGTAATAGCAAGGACCAGTAGAAACCACAGTCATCCAGAGCACATGCCGTTTGACTGTTGTTCTGACTCAACCCCGTTGACGATTTCGGCACTGTTATTTGACGAACCGTTGACTGGACTGACACCAGAGGTCTCGGAGCCGCAATCATCCAGAGCCTATGCCGTTTGATTTGTCGTTCTGACATCCCCCTTTGGTTGACTTGAGTGACCGTGCCGGGGTATTAACAAGGGACAGTAGAAACTATAGACCGTTCGACCGTTGTTCTGACTCTACCCCCCTGACGCTTTCGGCACTGTGGCTGGACAAATACCAGAGGTTTCAGGGCGACAATCATCCAGAGCGTATGCCGTTTGATTGTTGCTCTGACATCCCCCTTTGGTTGACTTGACTGACCGTGCCGGGGTATTAACAAGGGACAGCAGAAACTACAGACCGTTTGACTGTTGTTCTGACTCTACCCCCCTGACGCTTTCGGCACTGAGACTGAACAGATACCAGAGGTTTCAGGGCAACAATCATCCAGAGCGTATGCCGTTTGATTTGTCGCTCTGACATCCCCCTTTGGTTGGCATGACTGACACTGCTACATGACGAAACGTTATTTGGGCGGCCTAGGGCTTATTAATTAATATTAAGCTTAATTTCTTACTATAAGTAGCCCTAACGTAGTGCAGTAAGTAAGCTACTTCAGTTATTATAAATAAATAGCTTAGAATCTTCAAGAAAATGTCTTTTCTTTATGTAACCACTGGACGCCGCTGAACTATCCCAGCACCCCAGCGGAAACGTGTCGTTACAGTGTTGAAAGGACCAAAATGGAGGAGCCCTGTCATCGATTGGTATGATCAACTGGCGTAGTGCGCAAAAAGCAGAGGCGCCTGGAAAGATGTGTTACGGCAGACCGAAATCCATTTATCGGGTTGTTAATGGTCAATTTAGTATGTGAAGTAAGTGTTGCAAATTCACGGAATTAATTCAAATGAAAAGCGATTAAGTCATGGATTTTCTCTTGGATTTGGCTATAAAATCCGTGTAGAGAACATGACTTAAACTTGGTGCAATAGTGGAGACCAGTTATTCTAGAATTATGTATAATAATTATAACCTACTTACTTGTCTACTTAGTAGGGCCCGGGAAGGAACTTTACTCCTCATAAAGGACATGGCGGCTATTGCCAAACATAATTTAAAATATATGACTACTAGAGTCAGCACACACATCCCTAATCCTTTGTGGCCATATTTCAATACTCTTTCCATAGATGTGTGTGATGATAAATTTGAATTTCAAAACCAAAGACTCAAACCCACACTTTTAGCAGCGCCACTTTTTGACTTACTCGTATTAACAGATGGAGAGTTTCATGGAGATGGATGTTTCATGGAGAGTGTTTTGCGGAAGAAGAGTGTTCATCGCAATGGCATTGTTTTTTGTACTACAGTACTGGTTGCTTGCGTATAAGGTGATATGTTATCGTGGCATGTATTGGTACTGCAGGGAGACCGTCAGGTCCGTCCATTCTAAGGAGTCAGTGGACGTCAGAATGAATTATTTGCAAGGGGAACGAATCCTCTTAATTTTTTTAGTTACTTATTGGTCCACAGAGCCTAATGTCGCATATAGTACACGGCAGTCATTTATTTATTTATTTATTTATGTCTATGGATAGTAGTTCCTTACAGACTAAATTTAAATTTACAAACAATATATATATATAATTAACACTTAATGATTCAAGTGCAATATAATTTTTCTCTTTAAAGAATAATTGCTTTCAGTAAGATCAATTAAATGATAAAAATTATTAAACTTTAGACAAATTTGACGAAAAGAGTCGTTATTGGCATAGACTGAGCGATGATATTGTAAATTTAATAAATTAAAATTACGAGAGGGTCTAATTGGAACATTAAAATTAATTTTACGTAACAAATAATCAGAATAAACATCTCCACGTATTAAACCCAGTAGAAAAGAGACACTTAGCATTATTCTTCGACTTTTCAGTGTAGGTAGCTTAATAAGAGCGAGTCTACTTTCATACGAAGGGAGAACAAACGAGTTCCATCCAAGTCCTCTCAAGCAAAATAACAGAAAGCGCTTCTGTACAGATTCAATTAAGTTAACGTAAATTAGAAAATGTGGATCCCATATAATAGATCCATACTCAAGAATAGGGCGCACCAAAGATATATATAATTGTTTTGTTACGTAGGGATCAGTAAATTCCTTTGACCAGCGCTTTATAAATCCTAAAACACCATTTGCTTTGTTCACCATCATTGATATATGTTCAGAAAACGTCAGCTTATGATCTAACAAGATTCCAAGATCAGTTATATTTAAAACCTTTTCCAAGATTTTGTCTTTAAAATGATAAGAGGTATCAAGTTTAAATGAACGATGAAATGTCATATGTTTGCATTTATTAAAGTTTAACTCCAACAAGTTGACTTCACACCATTGACAAAAATAATCAATATTCTTTTGAAGAGTTGATTGACCAGATATACTATCAAGCGAATTAAAAATTTTAACATCATCAGCATACATGAGTATATTAGAATGAATAATAACAGATGGCAGATCGTTTATAAATAATGTGAATAGTACTGGACCAAGATGGCTTCCCTGAGGCACTCCGGATGGAACATCGATGACTTTAGATAGTGCATTTCCAAATTTCACTTGTTGAGTTCTACTGGAAAGATAAGATTTCAGCCAACGTACTGCATTGTTACTAAAACCCATGCAAGATAGTTTATAAAGCAAAAGATCATGGTTGACTCTATCAAATGCTTTACTGAAGTCTGTATAGATAACATCAGTTTGTTGTCTGTTGATGAACCCTTCATTTACTTTAGTTGTTAATTCCAAGATATTAGTAGAAGTTGAACATAATTTTCGAAAGCCATGTTGATATGATGTTAGAATTAAGGATATTTGATGATATAAAGAGTCAGTCACAATTTTTTCAAAGAGTTTTGGAATTGCATTCAATTTTGCTATACCTCTATAGTTAGAAACTTCCAATTTATTGCCTGCTTTAAACAATGGGATAATGACAGATTTTTTCCAAGCAGTTGGAAAATAACCCAGTTCAATAGATTTGTTGAAAATTGCCGTTAGGGGACCAAAAAGGTTTTCGGAACAATGTCTAAGAATACAAGTAGGTAATTTTCACCTGCGTTTCATATTCACCTGCGTTTTCGCGAACTATGACGACCGACGATGTATGATCAGTCGCGTAGTCATGTAAAGTTGCAAAGTGTGGTACAAAAGCGGTGTCGCAAAAGGTTTAAAATTTTATGGCATTCAGTTGCTGCATTTGAAACTCATAAATTTTGAATTAATATATTGTTACGTTTTTACCTTTTTAAAAACGTTTAGAATATGAGTTCGTTAATTGCAAACCATGTAAAAACAAATATGTGTCTTATTATAATTATACTCTCTTTATTTATTCACACTACTTTTGTGTCACTGTTCAAACTTAACCGATACAACAATAATTGCTGGTTCACTATTATTCACACACAACTATTCGCTATACTGCTCACAACGGATATCTTCAAACCGCGACTGATTGGTGCACACGCAACTTCACTCAAGACTGACTCAATTACAACTGACTGACTCGTCTGCTTTGTCTTGCCCTTTTATAGTCCAACACGAACAGTACATCGAACGTTCTTGAAGAAGAATGTTCGCGGTTTCTCATTCTCGCAATTTCTATGGCAACTGCGTTGTTTGTTGTTGCGTATGCTTATTTGTTTATCCCTTTTACTCTCATGCTTGTTGTTGTTGCCTTTGTTTGGAAGATGTTCGATGCATTTGTGAGTGTGTATTGTGTACACATTGCCTCTTGTTGCGTTCTCTTATGTTGCGTTTGCGTTATCCATCTCACTCATACTGATGTTATTGTTGGCTTATGTATGGTTCGATGTACATATGTGTTAGTGTGGCCGGTAGCTTTTGTTTATTATTTTTATGTGAAACGATATTAGGTCGTTTCGATCTGCGTAACAATATCCTACTGATTCAAGTTCTTTACTGTCTATTAAATTTACTTACAATTTCGGTTTATAATTTACCTTAACCGTGTATTAAATTGTTATCCTTGTTATGTTTTATAATTTTTTTTTTAGTTTCCAAGGTACTGCTTAAGTTGCCAAGCGTTTCTCTGTGTAGAGAATGTTTGGAAAAACTTTGTCGTTTTCATTGTACAGCGACTGTATTAAGACGAGACGAGTAAATCACAGACAATCTGAAGTGCTACGGAACGTGATGTTGCAAACAAAAAAAAAAGTTTTTAAAAAGCAACACGAAAAACTTATGGGTATAAGGCTGCCTCCTGGAATAAAATCAAAGGATTTGCATTTTAAAGAAGACGGGGGAGGGATGGGGTAGTAGTAACTGCAACAATTTTTTTATTTTTTTATTATTCCTTTAAAAGGCCGGGAAGGCCAAAGGATGGGACTTTAAACTTGAATCCACTGAATCATTTTCTTCACTTTTTTTTTAATTCCTACACACTTGGCAACCCTTTATCATAATTTGCATGCAAGTTATTCAACCTGAAAACTGATGACGTCTTTACGTTCGTTTATATTTTTTTGGCAGACAATCAATATTTTCGAATATTTATGAGCAAAGTATTGTACTTTCATGAGCATATGTATGTATGCCATACCCTAAAAACATTCCAATGCCTAGCCTTCCCTTCCCCTTCCCTTCCCCTTCTCTTCTCTACGTTCTCGTGCCTCATGATTAATGCAGTGGAAGTGTCTTAAATCAAGAAGAAGAAAAAGATTTTTAAAACAGAAGAACCAAAAAAAAAAAAACTAAAAACTCTGCCTTAAAACCAGTTACACTTGACTAAACACGACCATTTTTATTAACCCACACACCCATCAGTTCGTTCGCAGTGTTCGCAGAATCTCTTCAAAGTTTTTTTTTTTTTTTTTTTTTTTTTTTTTTTTGAAACCAGCACTCAGGGGATGGCCCCTACTCATGCAGTGCATTGTGTAGGTTTTTTAGGAAAATGGGTTATAGGGAGGTGGAAGAGAGGGAGTAGTGTTTGTGGACATCTCAAGATGCGAACGGCAAGGAAACGAGTTGCTGCTAGGTGACTATAAAATGGCCAGTGCTATACCTTCACCATTAGACAGTCTACAGGCAATCGTCCCCAAGAAGCCCGAACCCTTCAGTCCTAGCTTCTCACACTACTCATGTTGTGTGTGTTAATTTTTATACATGAGTGGCGGGACCTACAGTTTAAAGTCGACTCCGAACGACAAATTTTATTGAGAAGCTTTTCATGGCAATTTTATTTACTCTCAGAGTTTTTGCCAGAAATCTGCTGAGAGGATGTCGCCGAAGAAATATTTTCGTTTTGATGTCTGACCTGGGATTCGAACTCGGGCCTTCAGTCTAATAAGCCAACACAGTACCTACTAGACCACGGCGACGTCAAATACGACGTTAGCCAAACATACGAAGAAAACCAATGAGGCCCCCATTTCTCATGTAGGGTGTTGCAAATGTTGCAGGCAAGAACCTGTATAATCTGGTGGAAGACAGAAAAAAAAAAGAAAAAAAAATCTGTTTTCTTAACAAAACGAAAAGAAATGAAACCCATGAAGATAGACAATCGTTTGCATTTCCTACAATTTACATCGTGTTCGATTGTATGCCAAATATGTTTGCTTTTTTTTTTACTTTTCTTTTGAGTGGAATAATGGAAAAAGAGCAGAATGTCCGTACGAAAGTACTGACAGCTTTTAAGCTCAGGCCTACATATACAAAAGAAAGAAAATTGCCTGATCAAGGGGCACTAGGGAAAATTAATTGGCCTCAATAGCCTGCATTTCGATTTGACTCGGCAGTTTCTTCTCTGCTTTAAGCGCGACTTTGCCATTTGAACACACCAACCGATGATGGCTCCGGCTCCAGCTCAGTAAATGTCGTTGAAGTCATTATCACGTCAGTCAGGAGCAACATTACGAGGGCGGTTCGGAAACTTCTTAGCCTATCAATGAAAGAGAATAGTTAGTTTTTCAAAAATATTTTTATTTTTCAATATAATCTCCTGAAACTTCAATACACTTAGTCCAACGCTTTTCTAGCAATTCTATGCCTTGATTAAAATAGTTTTCCTCAAGGTCTTCAAAATAGTGGTTTACAACTGTAATTGCATCTTCATTTGAGGTAAAACGCTTGCCAGCAAGGAATTTATTTAGATTTGGGAACAGGTAAAAGTCACTGGGAGCTAAATCAGGAGAATAAGGTGGGTGGTCAAGCAACTCGTACTTTAATTCGTTGATTTTAGCCATTGTTAAAACACTCTTGTGCGCTGGTGCGTTGTCTTGATGAAAAATTATGTTTTTGTGTTGTAAGCCAGGACGTTTTTCTCGAATTTGTACATTTAATTGATCCAAAAGGTTGCAATAGTACTCTGAATTTATTGTTTTACCCTTTTGCAGATAGTCAATCAATAAAATACCTTTGAAGTCCCAAAAAACCGTTGCCATAACCTTACCAGCCGATTGAATTGTTTTTGCCTTCCTTGGGGCACTTCCTCCAGCTTCAGTCCATTGTTTGGATTGTTCTTTTGTCTCTGGAGTATAGTGGTGGATCCATGTCTCATCAACAGTTATGAAACGACGCTTAAAATCCATTTTATTTCGCTTAAAACGATCCAAACAAGCTTGAGAAATGTTCATTCTTATGCGTTTTTGGTCGACTGTTAACAAATGCGGCACCCATCTTGCAGAAAGCTTTTTCATCTGTAGTTCTTCACAAAAAATTAAATGGACTCGATCATTTGAGATGCCCATAATGTTAGCAATTTCACGCACTTTTATTCGTCGATCATTTAATACCATATCATGCACTTTGGCTACAATTTCTGTTGTTGTTGCTGTTTTTGGACGTCTACTACGTGGTTCATCTTCAATGCTTGTACGACCACGTTTAAATTCAGCAACCCAATTTTTTACTGTTGCATATGAATGAGCACTTTCACCTAACACATTCACCATATCATTATGAATTTCTTGTCCCGATAAACCTTTTTTATGGAAATATTTAATGACAGCACGCATTTCTAATTTTTCCATTGTAAAAAATCGCGGATGCGTCTTTTTTGAACACCTGTTTCTATATGAAGGAGTTGCCAGATCGAAACAAAATTTAACATGTGTTCATAACAGAGATGGAAGTTTCCAAAACACTTAACTTTTTTCTGTTTATACCGCGCTTTCTGTGCTAGGCTAAGAACTTTCCGAACTGCCCTCGTATCTCATTCCCGATCCTAATACGAAGCACGTTTGATCACTGCTTTATACTTCATTGTTTTGGTCACCATTGATGTCTAATAAGACTTCTCCTCACAAAATTCTTAACTTAATTGGTCATTGCAATCCTTCAGTCAGTATTACGCCCTAATTTCTCACATCACGCATGTTGTGTGTGATAAATTTTATCCATTATATTTAAAGTCGACTGCGAACGATAGATTTTTGAGAAACTTTTCATGGCACTTTTATTATACTTTTCCCAGAAGATTACTGCCAAGAGAGGAGGTCGCCATAGAAATTTTTCTTTTATTGCTCGTTTTGATCGAGATTCGAGATGAACCACAGCCTCACGTCTAATAAGCCAAAACACTAAATACTAGACTACGGCGACTCCTGGCAGAATACGAGTATCTCTGGAAAATGTGTGTGAAGATAAATTCGAATTTGTAAATGCTCTTAACAGAACAAAATTTGCCCTTAACAGAGCACTGTTAATTGTTTAACAGTATCCATCTGAACCAGCCCACTTGTTTAAAAGCTAATTTTAGGACAAATACTAGATCTATGAGTGCCATAACATACTCAAAGGAAGGTTCCAAGGCCGCTTAATATAATCAACGAAAAGTCCCATATAAAGTGATATGGTATTGTGAAAATTAGCTTTGAAAGCATCAATTTTTGGATTGAAAATTCTCTAGAAAATCAGTGGCCATTTTGGAACATACATATAAGAAATAGTACACCATACAGACTATATGCAAATGATAGTCTAGAGGGTGCTCTTTGGAAGCGTGGTAGTGGGATAGCTGAAATAATTTTTTTTCATGAGTCGAGATTTTGAATTTTATAAAAATCGATTTTTGGCCAAAAATTATATGAAAATTCTCTTGAAGATCAGTGGCCATTTGCGAACATGTAACAAAATAGTACACCTACCCGACTATGTGCAAATGGTAGTCCAGGGGACCCTCTTTCGAACCGTGGTAGTGGAGTAGCTGGAATAATTTTGAAAGTTGAGAAAATCCCAACAACCATCCATTACATTTCAACACTTTTGTTCACATATAATAATGATCATAATGAGAATTATATTTTATGTCCAGTAGTCTGCAATAATTGCAAAGTAGTAGAATAATCTACTATTGCCACTGTTAAATACTGTTAACAGTGCTCTGTTAATAGCAAATTTTGCCCTGTTAAAGGCAAAAAGTGGCGCTGCTAAAAGTGTGGGTTTGCGTCTTTGGTTTTTAAATATGAATTTATCTTCACACACATAAATTGTTTTCCCAACCCTCGTATAACATTAAAACAACGTGTCTTATTATAAAACAGAAATTTTTCATTTAAAATAAAAACTTTTCTCTTTTGAAAAAGCTTAAAAATATCGTATAAACAATATAATACTGTTCCACCATATTATTCTTCTTCATTTCTTTTTCTTTCATTGACGAGTTTTTTTTTTCGTAAACAAACAAAGAAAATAAAATCCTAGAAAAACTTTTAAATAAAAATCCAATTAAAATAAAAAAATGCAAGGAAAACATTAAAGTATGTATACCGTGTTCAAAAAAAAAAAAACATTATTTTTTAATGCTAGAATTACTCGCTCACACACACACACACATACATATGCAGTAAGTAAATAACAACTCTCTTCCACTCTCTGTCGCTCTTCTTCACATAACATAGAAACAAAAAAAAAACAAAAAACACATTAAAAACACAAAAACAAAAACAATTTTTTATAATTTAATCTTTAAGCATTAAATAGCAAAATAATGGGAATATTTTCAAAGACGAAAGAAGGGAAAAAGAATCCCAGAAGGGATTTTCATACTTTGTGCTGTTACCCTCTCTTTTTCTTTAAATAAAAAACCAAAGAAAACAACAACAATAAGAATAATAAGTTTAAGAAAAAGCATAAAAGTTTTGTGTTTACATGCGAGTTTTATTACAACGACGATGAGAACGACGGCAAGAATGTAACTGTCGTTGCTAAAAAAAACTCTTTCTTACTCTACGTAAGCGGAGATGAGTACTTAAAATAACGGGAGAGAGTAACATACACACTTACGTATACATGTAAGTGTTGTTTGCACACATATCATGCGTATGCATGCTTGTCTCATATACACAAGAGTATTATCAATTTTATTTTATTTTTTGTTTGGTTTTGTTTTTCAAAATTAAACATTAAAAACTAAGCAAACCTCACTCTCTCTCTCTTCTTCTCTTTTTAAGCACTGCAAGTGGGTGGTAGAGTGAAAAGAAAGACAAATTGATGGCAAATGAACATTAAATTTAATTTATGAGTGAGTGTACGAGAGCCACTGCAATCCATCTTGATTTATTCTTTGCGTGCATGTGTGTGAAGTCGCCGTAGTCTAGTAGGTAGTGTGTTGGCTTATTAGACGTAAGGCCAGGGTTCGAGCCCCAGGCCAGACATCAAAACAAAAGTATTTCTTCGGCGATTTCCTCTCAGCAGATTTCTGGCAAAAACTCTGAGAGTAAATAAAATTCCCATGAAAAGTTTCTCAAAAAAAAATCTGTTGTTCGGAGTCGACTTTAAACTGTAGGTCCCGCCACTTATGTATAAAATTAACACACACAACATAAGTGGTGTGAAAAACTAGGTCAATAATCCTGACTGAAGGGTTGTAATGACCAATTATGTATGTATGTATGTGCATGTGTGTGTGTGAATACTTGTCATAAACTATAGTCAATGAATTTAATACGTTCAATCACATATTTTTATTTCAAAATTTGTGTCTCCCTCTCGTAAAACACCATTCAGAGTGCTATATACGTGTGTATGATCATTATTGTACCATAGAGCCTTTATAGCCAAAAAATTCGTTCCTCTTTTCCTTTTTCAACGAAATTCCATGTTTTTTTTTTGTGAAGTTGTTATCTGTGCTTGCTTTTGATGTGTTGTTCATTCATCAACTTAATTACTTGATATTTTGTTTAATTTAACTTTTTTTCTCCCTTTTTTGTTGTTGTTGTTGTTATTTGTTAATTAATTTCTGTCACGTGCCACTGTCATAGCAAGAGCTGTGATGAATTTTCCCATGAGAATTTTCGGCAACATACTAGAATTTATGAAAATTAAAGCATATTTTTAGGCGTTTAAACCATGTTCTAAGAAAATAGCAATATTTTATAGATATACTGACTGTATATCATAAAGCCTTTAAAAAAAGACTTAATTTAAATGTTGCATTTTAATAAAATATCTGGTAAAAGTAAAATTTACTTACTTACTTACTTAATTGGCCATTGACAACCCTATTAACGGATTTCGGCCTACCGCAACACATCCTTCCAGGCGCCTCTGCTTCTTGCGCGCCTAAGCCAGTTGGTCACACCAATCGATGACAGGGCTTCCTCGACTTGGTGCTTCCAACGGATACAAGGTCGTCCTCTTCGCCGATTTCCGCAGATACCCGCATCAAATACCCGTCTCGCCGGAGCATCCTCCTCCATTCGAACGACATGGCCGAGCCAGCGCAGCCGCTGGATATTAATACGCTGTACTACGACTATGTCGTTGAGGAGCTCATACAGCTCACTGTTGGATCGAATGCGAAAATCATCGCCAACTCGCACTAGACCGAAGATCTTACGTAGGACTTTTCTCTCGAACACTCTCAAGGCTGCTGCGTCAGTTCTTAATAGGGTCCAATTTAGTAACAGTACAATTTAGTACCATAAAAAGGGACTTTTTTAAGTCCCAAGCACTGTTGAATTTAAGAAAATGACGTTTATAAACAAATTTAAGCTCCTTTAACTCTCAAGTATTGAGAATGAATTCAAATGCTTGATATATCGCAGTTGAAGTGATTTCTTTCAGGTCAAATCTGTTTGAAATGTTTGAAATTGTTGACTCTTGTTGAAGGGATTTATGTAGAGTCTCTCTTATAGTCTCTCTTCTTTAAAGAGGAAACAATTTGGACCTGGTACCAAAGCTGTACTTGAAGCACCATCATCTGCTTTTGTTGCGACTCACGAGAGATCCGCAGTTGGATTTTAATTTCAGGAGATTTTCTCTCTTTTTTGTTGGTTTCTTAACGTACCCTTACCTGTACTTTATTTTCATTTGATGAAAAAGTACTTAAAAAGTACTTTTACACTGTTTTCCACCGTTAACGCGCTTTCAAATGCCATTTAACTTCGTTTTACCTCTGCTTTCCTTGTTTTTATGGTAACCCTCCCTACTCTTTAGTCAAACACCGTTCACAATGACTAGATTCACTCAGTGCACCACCATATGTGTGTGTGCAAATATCACTGCCTTACTGTCTACATCTTCTAGTTTCGTCTGAATTGTTCTTAAAATGTGCGTTTTTTAGTCTGCGGAATGTAAGGATTTATTTTTTTTCAATTTCATTTTTGTTTTTTACTCGGTGCTGTGTCTTTGGTCGCGTACAAAATTCAACGTGAATGTGAAAAGACAGGAGAGTGGGGCACACTTCAGAACGAACATAATCTCACCACAAGTGAACTACGCAGACGAATTCATAGGAGGAATTCATTTTAATTTTCAAATTCACGGAAACGAGCAAAAAACGTAACGCATACCAACGCATCTAGGTAGTGTGGCAAGGGGGAAGTAAAACACTTTTAAAGTCTGTCGGATTAAGTTTTTAAGTCTGAGAGAAGAGGTGGTTGTCGCAGGTAAATATCGATAATTGACGTTTTAAAACTCTTTTCCTAAGTATCACTTGCATATCATCAGAAGCAATGCGGGATCAAAGGGAATTTTCTAACGGAAAGGAATTCTGCAACCACATGTCTTCAGTCTTTTAAAGAAAAATGTTTTCATGTGAAGATGTTTTACATGAAATTCAAGACTTATTAAAAGTATTAAAGTATTAAAATTCAACTACTCTGATTCATTCGTACTCGTTACAGCATTGATTTATAAGTATAGGTTGCAATGAGTATGAGTACAACGTTGACATCAAACTCACAACATTCGATTCATTGTTTGATTCATACGCCTATTCATTCAGATTCATAAATTTAGAAAAATACTTATAATACTTACGAATGATTCGAGTCACTCGAATCATTCATCAAGATTTGCAGTAGTAGTTATTGTTGCATTTACAAAAGAAGAGAAAAGAAAAGACAAAGACAGCAAGCAAAGCACACACACAACCTTCTAGCGAGTATTGTGGTGTTCGTACTCGAATCATACTTATTTTGTGCTTCGTGTATATGTTGAATCATGGAGAGTCGAAATCAACAACATCGTGCGTATTGTTAAGTATAAGTACGATGAGTATTTCTAACTTTGAATATGAGTAGTATGAGTATGATATTAAAATAAGTATGAATGCGTATAAGTAGCTGAAATTATAAGTATGACTCGAATCTACTCATCGTTTTGAATACTCGTTGCTGATCTCTGGTTTATGAAGATAAATTTGAATTTAAAACCAAAGACACAAACCCACACTTTAGCAGCGCCACTTCTTGCCTCTAACAGGGTAAACTTTGCTATTAACAGAGCACTGTTAACTGTTTAACAGCGGCAATAAGTAGATTATTCTTCTTCTTTGCAACAGACTACTAAAAACTACGTTTAAATATCATTACGCTCATAATTATTTGTGAATAAAAGTGTTGAAGTTTAAAGGATGGTTGGATGGATTTTCTCAAATCCCAAAATTATTCCAGCTATCTCACTACCACAGTTCGAAAGAGGACCCTCTGGACTATCATTTGCATATAGTCGGGTAGGTGTACTATTTTATATACATATGTTCCCAAATGGCCACTGACCTTCTAAAGAATTTTCAAGCAAAAAATTTATATTTTCAAAACCAATTTTCTCAATACCTATGTTACTGATTATACAGGGTGGGCCAAAATTCACGAAGGGGTTTAATCGTTTAATCGTTCTTGGGAATCTCGTGGCTTTAGTTCTTGCACTAACTGCAGCTTGTATGGGAAAAGATGTAAATTTCCCTTTAATATTCTGCGTAAAGACCGCCGAGACATTTGCAGCTCAGCAGAGCGCCTTCGAGTTGATTTTTCAGGATTCTCCTCAACACTCTCCAGAACGCGTTGAATATTTGCTTCATTAATTACAGAATGTGGTCTTCCGCTTCGTGGAAGATCCCTTACTGAGCCTTGTTCCTGAAAGCGTGTCACTAATTGATTCGGATGGTGAATTCCGCACATTAAAATGACAACGATAGGCTCGTTGAGTTTGAATTATTGATCGCTGATGTTCAAAATAAAGTTCTATGATTTTGGTTCGCTGGATAACGTTGTAACCTTCCATAATTAATCTCCCAGATTTATTTTACAAGTCCTAAAAAGAAAAATAAAAAAAAAAATTAAATTAGAAAAGTTATTAATTTTTCAAATCCCTTCGCGACTTTTGCCCCACCCTGTATTAAGAGGCTTTGGAACCTGCCTTTGAATATAGTATGGTACTCATGGACCTAGTGTATATCCTAAAATTAGCTTCTAAACAAGTGGGCTTGTTCAGATGGATACTGTTAAACAGCTAATAGTGCTCTGTTAAGGCAATTTTTGTTCTGTTAAGAGAAAATTTTGTTCCGTTAACGCATATTGTGGCGTTGCTAAAATTTATGGATTGCGTCTTGGATTTTCAAATTCGAATTTATCTTTACACACATGTGAAGCCATGCAGTTCATTTGAATGTTAAACTTTTGAAGGCATTGCCTCTTCCAATTGCTGCTCTCAAATATGTAGGCGGCTGTTGTTCATATCCACAAACATTTTTGCAGTGAATTTTACATCAAGAAATTTATGCTCGACAGATAGAACAGAATGGGTTTTGTTTTCTTCTTGTCAGGCCATCTTTCTTTCTGTATTCGGCCAATTGCTTAAAACATTCTGGAGTGGCGACTAAACTTAGCACTTTTGTGATTGTATTCGAAACTCCTCCATGATTGCAGTCGTCCGAATGCCATTCTGGCCTTGATGAGTCGACTGATACTGCCTTACTGTTTAGCAGAGCTGTTTAAGTATTCGATTAGTTTGCTTGAGTCATGATATTCTTTCTTCTTCTTCTTCCGTTATTTGGATCCTATAAGAGTCCTGTTGTTGTAATGATAGAACGTATTCCGTCGTTTGGCATTTTCCAACCATTCTGGTAGTGTTATGAAGGTATGGACTTTATGCTTAGACTCTCACTCTTGCCAACATGTGCTACTATGGTCTCAATAGGCAATTGAGTAGCAGAGACCTCTATCGTACGACAAAACTAATAATCTATAATACACTCATACTTCCGGTGCTTCTTTATGGCGCAGAGGCATGTACTATATTAAGCACTGATGCAGCAGACTTGAGAGTATTCGAGAGAAAAGTCCTACGTAAGATATTCGGTCCAGTGCAAGTTGGCGATGATCCGATCTAACAGTGAGCTGTATGAGCTCCTCAACGACATTGGCGTTGTGCAGCGTATTAATATCCAGCGGCTACGCTGACTCGGCCATGTCATTCGAATGGAGGAGGATGCTCCGGCGAGACGGGTATTTGATGCGGGGATCTGTAGAACTCCGCGAAAAGGACGACCTTGTTTGCGTTAGACGGACCAAATCGAGGCAGCTCTGTCATCGATTGGAGTGAACAACTGGTGTAGGCGCGCAAGAAGCAGAGGTGCCGGGAAGGATGTATTAAGGCAGGCAAATAGACGTTAATTGGGTTGTTAATGGCCAATTAAGTAAGTGAGTAACTATGTAACTTTGGTTAGATACATTTAGGCTATGAATTCTGGGTTACTTTAGAATCCGCCATAACAAGTTCCAGAAAATTATAGTCAAGATAGTTTGCTGGTTTGTTTACATCTTTTCTGTGTCTAAATCTTGGCCCGTTTACATGACATTGTTTTCGTCCTTTGTTTTGTCCATGTCATGGCTTTGTTTCGTTTCTTCTGTTCCAAGATTTCTGTCTTTATTTAATCTCTCTGTATCCCATTAGAGGATTGCCTAGATATTCCTTATCCATCTTCCTATGCTATCTGTGCCTTAGTCATGTACATAATTAGTTTCAGTAGCTTGTCAAATTTCGGTTCATGTCTCCACTACCTTCTATTCCAGATAAATTTGAAAATTCTTTGTTTTTGATTTTTAATTTATTTTCTCCCCAGTGACTATCCTAATTTTAATACAAAAACAACAACAACAGCCAGAGATTTTTGCCAAAAAATCTAATCGGGGGAATTGAATTTTTTGACAGTTTAATAACAACGGCCACAATTGCCATCACCACACAGCCAAATGCGATGACATGGCAGCAGACAACAACTCAACTGGAGTTTTTGAAAGATTTTTTTAATGAATTTTTAAATAAAACAATTCAACTCCATACCCCATACATAGTACTTTAGAGCATCGCTAAACAAAAATTCAAAAAAAAAAAATAAAAATTAACCTCATCAGTCAGCCAGCCAACCACAAAATTTGTAGTTTAACCTGGTGAAAGTTTTCTGTCTATGCTGCTTAGTATTCCTTATTGCAGTTGGCGTAATTCCTGTCACATGAAATTCATTTTATAAAGATTCTACTGTCTTCTACCCATAGAGACAACAACATTAAACCGTAATATTAGCGAGTGTTGACAATATTTTACCGGTAACTGTTGCTGCTGCTGCTGCTGATGATGAGCATAATGATGTTGCTGATGGTTTTTGCGTTTTAATGAGTGTCTCTCTCTCTATGTGTGTGTGTGTATGTGTGTGTGAAGTTTATTCCTTTAGTTTCTTATATCAACACACACGCACTCAACTCAACACTGTTGTAACAGTAAAGAGAACTACAACAGCCGTTTGTCTTCATTTAAATATGTAATAACAAGTCATCCTTGTTGTTGTTGTTGTTAAAAGTTCTTTAGTTTTGAATCTTTTATTTCGTAATAAAAGATTAATTAGAGCAGAAGTAGTATGTTTTGCGTTGAGAGAGAGATAGAGAAACACACAATGATGTTGACAAATTTCTCTACAGTCTTTAGTCACATACAGAGTGATATTTGAGTAGACACATATACACACATACACTCGTTTATAGGTAGATAAAGAGATTTTAAAGGATTTTGCATACCATATTGGAAAATCTTCAGTAGAGGGGTCTATAAAATATTGGCATATTAGTATCAAACCTTGTCTAATACTATGTTCAGACATGCACTTTTGTTGAGTCAATATTCGGTTTATTGATTACAATATTTTAAGTGTTTAAACATGACAATATACGCAGTTCAGCTGTTTATTCAATATTCATTTGACAGCTGGTAAACAAAAGAGCTGGTTGTTTCAACAACATTGTTTTTGTTTTGTTCGTTGTTTTTTTTTGTTTGTCGTTGTTGATATTTGAGTTGTCAAATATCAATAGAAAGTGTTCGGAAAATTGTAATATGCTAACTGAACGTACTTATGATAGTGCTGTATTTCAAGTTTTAATCAATATTATAACAATTTATGAATTTATTGAGCAATAATTAATTGACATTTTATATGAAATATTGAGATCAATAATGACGTTTATTGCGATTTTCTCCATATAAGTGCATGTCTGAACATAGTATTATACTATAGTATTATACTATGTTCAGACATGCACTTTTATTAAATCAATATTCGGTTTATTGAGAACAATATTTTTAGCGTTCAGACATATAATATACGAAAATTTATTTGACAGCTGGTTAACAAAACAGCTGATTGCTTCAACAACATTGCTTTTAATTTAATCGCGAAAATTAGTGCCAAAAATTTTTTTTAGAAAAAATGGAAAACAATTTAACATTTAAATAGGTATTGCTAATGATTAACCGAAACGCCGAGCTGTTGCGGTTAATAGGGACTACTTTTGACTCCAAAGTGGCTTTTCTCAGAAGAATGAGAAAGAAAAATTTGATATGAAACTCAAAATAAAATAGGTCTGCTGACCTTCCATTTTTTGTTTGTCGTTGTTTACATTTGAGTTGTCAAATATCAATAGAAAGCGTTCGGAAAAATGTAATATGCTCACTGAACGTACTTATGACAGTGTTGTATTTAAAGTTTTTATCAATATTATAACAATTTATGAATTTATTGAGCACTAATTAATGGACTAGCTGACCCGGCGAACTTCGTCCCGCCCAAAATTAATTTTTTTTTTAGTGCCCAAAACAGGTCACATTATATATTTATTGTAATACGCTGCATAAAAATAACTAACTTACTATAAGTGTGTGGATCTATCTATCTAGTTCAAAATTTAAAGTCGGTACGTTATTTAGGTGAGGCATACAAAGAATAACAATAAGTGGTCCGAATCATGGGTAGCGCTGACGAAGTTGTAGTTGTTGTACTCGCTCCAAAACAAAAACTAACAGACATACATGTTATATACTTATGTACATACATATGTAGTTGTAAACCATCGAATTAGCCGACTTATAGGTATCTTTTAAAGGGGGAGGGTTTGCCACGCCTATTTTTGGTAAGTTTGTCGATATCGACTCTACGAACTTATCCACCAAATTGCATTCGTCTACGATCACTATGTCCCTAAATATTAAATTTTAAAGGTTTGCCACGCCTACTTTTTGCTATGTCGCATTTTTTCTTTTAAACCATCTAAACCTGATAAGCTTTCGAACAAAAAAAGAATGGTTAAAATCGGTTCAGTAATTTAAGAGTTATAGGTATCACTTGAAGGGGGAGGGTTGCCACGCCCATTTTTAGTGAGTTTGTCGATATCGACTCTATGAACTTAGCCACCAAATTTTTTTCGTCTACGATCAATATGTACCTAAATATTAAATTTTAACGATTTGCCACGCCCTCTTAACATTTAGGGATATGAAAAATAGATGTTGTCCGATTCTCAGACCTACTCGATATGCAAACAAAATTTCATGAAAATCGGTCGATCCATTTCGGAGTAGTTTAACCACTAACAAGTGAAGTCGCCGTAGTCTAGTAGGTAGTGTGTTGGCTTATTAGACTGAAGGCCCGAGTTAGAATTCCAGGTCAGACATCAAAACCAAAATATGAAAAAATATTTCTTCGGCGACTTCCTCTCAGCAGATTTCTGGCCAAAACTCTGAGAGTAAATAAAATTGCCATGAAAAGCTTCTCAAAAATCTGTCGTTCGGAGTCGACTTTAAACTGTAGGTCCCGCCACTCATGTATAAAATTAACACACACAACACGAGTGGTGTGAGAAGCTAGGTCGTAATCCTGACTGCAGGGTTGTAATGACCAATTATGTATGTATGTTAACCACTAACACCGTGACACGAGAATTTTATATATTAGATATTGAGATCAATAATGCCGTTTATTGCGATTTACACAATATAAGTGCATGTCTGAACATAGTACAAGACTTGTTTGGATCATTGTTGCAGATCTAGAATTGCAGTGCTTTTGTATTTTATTGTATTCTTTAGTATTATGCCTCTCTCTCTCTCTCTCTCGTCCTTTCTCTCTTTGCTAAACTCTCTTTAAATGCTTTTCCAAACGGAACTCATTGCCTGAGCCTTGCGTCTGTGTTAATGCAATAACAACAACAAATGTTTGTAATTATCTGTGTGAGTACTTTATTTACATGCTTGTTTGAATGCGAGTAAGTGTGTGTGTGTGTGTGTGATAATTAATTTTGTTCTCTTGTTAGTTGTATGTATGAGTTTGAGTTCTAAAACCTGAAACTTTATTTGAATCACAGTCACACTGACTGTAATAGTTGAACAACATATTGTAGTGGTAGCTGTTGCTGTTGTTGTTATTATTAATTTTGTTTACTTACTTACGCATACACACACACAAAGCCATGCACAAATTATAACACAATACATTAACAAAATTATTGTTACTGCAGAGAGCATACAAAGAGAAATTTGAGGTTTTATTTGAACACACACAATAACTTTTGTTTTCTCTTTCCCTCTGTGCTCTGCTGTCGTTCTCCCTTTTGAAATAAACTTGTCAATTATTATTACACAAGTTCTAATGCATTCATACATAGTACATACATACACACATATGACTTGTATAAGTGTATTCAAACCATGCATGTGTACGATTACTAGGTTGGTTTTGCTGGGTGTTGAGTGTACTCGTACATGTTCGAACATACAGAGAAATCTCATGCAATTAAATTAATCTGACAATAAATTTCATGTTTCTCTAATTATAATCAATTGTCAAAAAGCTTTTCTCTTTTTCTCTCTCTCTCTCACTTTCTACTCTGGGTGTGTATGTGTAATTTGTTATTTTTCGTTTATATTTTCACAATGAGCATTAAAAAGAGAAACAAACTCAAGGAGAGTGGGAGTGTGTGTGCGCTAGTGCTGGCAGTACAATTATGTTGTATTCTGCTCGTATTCTGATGATTTATTGCCGTTTGTATGGCTTTTTGTTTTTGCATAAGAGTTTTACAAGCAGAAAATTGCTGAATATTATTGTGCTTTTCTTTCGATTGTTGTTTTTGTTGTTATTTGTCAATAAATTGTTAATGTCGTCGTTTTTAAACAGTGTTGTCATGTTGTTAAATTATTCATTTTCCATTGCGTATGAAATATTTTGGAAAATTAAATAATAATTGTGTGTGTGTGCTGTGTGCGTGTACCAAATGCATGTAACAAGTGTTAAATCCCAAATGTTTTAAACTCTGTTTGCTACTTAATATTGTAAAGGTAAACGGATTTTAAATTTTAATTACAGTTTACTGGGAGGATAAGAATACATTTTGATGAAATGCATTTAAGAAATGTTGAAATTAAATTGATTTCTTATGAATTGTTTTAATGTTTCATTCTAATTGATTGACATTTTATTGATTAATTTTAAAAGTTATTCCACAATAAAATATTAGAAAATGTGTGTTTCAGGAAAAAGAAATATTTTTTATCAATTTTTTAAAGATTTTTGATGCTTTCCTGAGCCAGACATTCACAAAAATTACTTTTTGTTGCTTCGAAAAGTTACATTTTTGAGTAATTGTACTCAATAAACTCTGAAAATGAAGTACTGAACATTCTTGTATTTTTTTTATTGTCCAAAATGCTCTTAATTGGCATAGGGAAAAAGCTTTCGGGTGCATCCTGTACAACACATTCTAATTTTGAATGAACAGTGAACAGTCACTGGCATAAGTATTCATAATTTAAATCAGGGGTTACCAAAAATTTTCTGGTTGTGTATTAGTGAGTAAGAGAGAGAAAATAAGTTGAGAGAATTTATTTATTTACAGCCATAGAAAAGTGTTAGTAATATACGATATTTTTATTTTCATTTGATCAACATACATATGTAAAGCTATCTATCTTTGGCTTAATAATTTTAGATAAATAAAAATAAAATAAAAAATCATTTTTTTTTTATTAAAAGAACATAAAGTTATCCATCTTTGGCTTTAAAATTATACCTAGTTTTTTATATAAACAAAAATAAAAAAAACCCATTTTTATTAATAGAAAAAAAGCGAGCATTCCAAATCATTTAAAAAAATTGTACTATGCGACTAAATAAAAAATTAATTAAATACGGCCAGCTAATGACATAGAACATTTTTAACATAAAATATTTTTTGAGTGTTATAGTGAAATAAAATGATAAAGCATCCGCGACGCATGTGTTCTTGTCGCAGTCTGATCGACAACTAAATCAAAGAACACAAGAATGCGTGTGAGTTCTCTCTGCACAATTGTGCTATGAAATGGTAATCCCTGATTTAAATCGCAACTAGTAGTGCCTCCTCTCCTCTTCCCTCCTTTCATTTATGACCCGATAATTGAAGAGAATGTAGAGCTTTCGAAACCGGCATATAAACTGAACATAATCTGATCAGGAATTGTTGCTTTTATAATGAATTTTTACTTCATACCACTGCTGCTGTGTTGACATGTTTTAAATGGATGAATGCATCTCACATATGTATGTATGTATGCTGCAAATAACAGCATTAACATTCATACGGTGTATGATTAAAAAAAAAAAAAAACAACTTTTTGTCACGATGTGTCTGACTGTGCTGCTGTATGTTGACTGACTGGTTGTTTGGCATTGCACTTGAGTCCAAAAATACAGTGTGTGGTTGCTTCCTACAAAAACAACATCAAAAACCAAAAACATAGAAATTCTCATCATTTTTCAATTCATTCTACCACTGCTCACACATACATGGATACCAAGCATGCACATTTATGGCATTACATTGTAAAAGAAAAAACGAACTTCACCCGGTGTTCGTTGGCATGCCCATACTTACGAAAGCAAGTACAAATACATGTTAGTTTCATGCAACTCCTACTGTTTGGAATTTTATTTTTTTTCACAAACGTTTGTTGTTGTCATTGAATTTGTCGCGTCAATATATTCCCTCTTTTGCCTGCTTATTTCAAACCAAACCTTTACGACTCATTTTTCAAGTGCTTCTATTTGTCTATTCTTTTAGTTTTTTTTTTGCTTATTTTTCCATTCCATCCAGAGGTTTTCTTCTTCTGTGTTGTGCTGCTAGTTTATAAAGGGTGATTTTTTAGCTATTATCTTTTTGGCAACACTGGTTTAAACAGCTCACGCACGTTTCGTGTTTTGTTTCACTGTCAAACATCTTCAGTTTGGTCTATAATTTAGCCATGAATCGTCTTACAAACGAACAACGCTTGCAAATCATTGAATTTGGCATCATTGGACCGTACTTCTTCAAAGATGATGCGAATCGTAACGTAACTGTGAATGGTGACCGGTCAATTGGCCGCCTAGATCGTGCGATTTAACGCCTTTAGACTATTTTTTGTGGGGCTATGTTAAAGCTCATGTCTATACAGACAAGCCCGTGTAGTGTATCATAACACTAGCATACACTACACACCCTAACCAGAACCTAAGCAGTGTACACACACATGCATAGGATATGAGCACACCATTGGCAGCGCAGTTGATCGAACTAACGGTTGCATACGAATTGAGTGAGTCGCGAGTCATTACAATTTGAGTGACAATTATGTTTGCTCAACTAGCGTTACTATTGGTCAGTAAAATTAAAGTAAAATAAAGTAAATTAAATATTAAAAGAAATAGAGAAATGCATGATACTGAAGGAGACAATTATAATTCTATAGTAAGTTAAAATAAGTTAGAGAGGCTAACTTAAAATTTCATAAGTAGTATATAAGCCGTATATTTTTATAAATAAAACAGACTTTTTAATTTGAAAACACACACAGCAGTATTACTTAGTTTTTTTTTGAGTTTCAGGAATAGTATTCTAATACTATTACATGGCGATCCTGCCAATATCCCAATTATTCTGGGAAGAAGCAAAAAAGGACCACATAGCAAAGTTGCTTATCTTTTTGCTAATTCTAAAAATAAGAAGGACAATAGATCAAAGCACACATAGCTTATGCTCAGCTAGATCTATTGGGCGGCAAAATTAATAGGAAAGAAGATAGAAAATTTTAGACCACCAGCGACGGTTTCCAATGAGTGAAACCTGGGAAGAAATCCTAGAAGCCATAGGGATAGCTGAAGAACGCTGGAAGAAGCTACTAGAACAAGACAAACAAGCAGCCAAGCCTGAGATCCTGGAAAGAGGACCAAAGCCGAAGAAGCTAAGAAGACATCAGAAAGGGCCAACATTTCCTGTGTTTCTACTTCCGAACGTAGAGAAGTCCAGGGGTGGCAAACGTAATAAATTAAAAGTACAACTACGTGTGGCGGAGCATCAATTATCATATGCGTCCATAGATGAGCAACTAAAAATTAATGAAATAATAAGGACAATAAAGGGTGAAATGAAGACAATCAGAACGACAGGAAGAGCTTGCAGCTCTTAAAAGATAGAAAATTTTGAATACATGTATAGACATAAGTATAAATTAAGAATATTAACAAAAAAAAAAAAATATGACGTGGTGGAAGAAAATTTTGCAAACCATCCCATTGCTAGTTGCAGGTTATGAGGTGGGTAAATCCACAGGAGACAACAATAATAAAGAAGCAGTAGAAATACTATTACACCCGCTTCAATTGACGCATTGGAAGACAACATTGAAGCATTTATTCGTGAGATACCGGCCAAAATATTGGAAAGAGTATGCCAAAATTGGACAAAGCGGATGGACCATTTGAGGCGCAGTCACGGTCAACATTTACATGAAAGAATCTTCAATCATTAAATTATATGGACCGTACTATCGATTCAAATAAAGATTTCATGCATTTTTCTGAATTTTATGTTTTTTTTTTTTTGAAAAATTTTCCTATAGCTCTTAAAAATTCACCCCTTATTTGTCTATTTTTTTTTTGCTTATTTTTCCATTCCTACAGAGGTTTTCTTCTTCTGTATTGTGCTGCTAGTGTGAGCATCTTTTTTAATTCAAGTTTATAGTTGAAGTTCGTTTCTTGCCGTTTGTTGTTGACGTTGTGTTGTCGTAATTAAAAATATCGGTACATTCTTTTAGTCATTCAGTCTGTTAGTTATCGACTATCTCTCTCTCTCTCTGTTTAAAAATGCTTTCATGCTTCTTTTCTTCTGTCTCTCATGCATTCTCGCTCTCTAGTGTTGTTGCGTATTTATACAGTTATTATGTCTGTTTTTGCTCTCTCCCTCCTTCTTCTGTCTCTTTCTTGTATTCATGCTGTTGCCACGTCTATTAGAAGATACTTGAAATCATTAGAGAGAGCAATTAAAGAAAAAAACATCAGCTTTTCTCATCATTAAATCTGTGTTTTTTTCTTTCTCTTCTTCTTTTTTTAATTTTTTTTATGCTGGTGAGATGTGTTTTTTTCTTTTATTTCAAGAAATCATTAAAAAAAAAAGTTGAAAGCACTTAAGAAGTTGACCCTGTATATGGAATTTGTCGTAGAATACTTTGTTTTTCGGTGAATGCAACAAATTAAGCAGTCAGTTGCAGCAAAATATTCCCCCAAATGTTTTTTTAAATAATTTTTAATACGAAGTTCAATATAAATCAATTTATATGTGACTGTATTACTGATTATATTAAGGAGGCCTTGGAACCTGCCTTTGAATATAGTAGGGTACTCATAGATCTAGAGTATATGTCCTAAAATTAGCTCCTAAACAAATGACCTTGTTCAGATGGATACTGTTAAACAATTAACAGTGCTCTGTTAAGGGTAAATTTTGTTCTGTTAAGATGAAATTTTGTTCTGTTAACGCCAAATGTGGCGCTGCTAAAATTTATGGATTGCGTCCTAGATTTTCAAATTCGAAATTATCCCACTACCACGATTTGAAAGAGGACCATCTGGACATGGTACCAACAATCTGTACATGGTTGCATATAGTCGGGTAGGTGTGCTATTTGATATATGTTCCCAAATGGCCACTGATCTTCTAGAGAATTTTCAATTAAAAAATTGATATTTCAAAGCTAAATTTCTCAATACCATATCACTTTGTATGTGACTATTTTACTGATTATATCTATTAAGAGGCCTTGGAACCTTCCTTTGATTATGATATGGTACTCATAGACCTAGAGTATTTCCCAAGACTAGCTTCTAAGCAAGTGGGCTTGTTCAGATGGATACTGTTAAACAATTAACAGTGCTCTGTTAAGGGTAAATTTTGTTCTGTTAAGAGGAAATTTTGTTCTGTTAACGCCAAATGTGGCGCTGCTAAAATTTATGGATTGCGTCTTGGATTTTCAAATTCGAATTTATCTTCGCACACATAAGTTTTTCACTTGAATTTGGGTGTGTGCGTGTGAATGAAAAATAATTTTTTTTTTCAAATTTCATTGCCAGTGTTTTTCTTTATTTTACCCCCTATCGACGACTATGGGTGGTGATGATGGTGGGGGAAAACACTCTTCTGCTGCTTGCTTCGCTGTCATCATTAATTTAAATTTCGTGTGTGACTCTTTTGGGCTGTCATCTATTTAATTGGGTTGTTCTTCTTGCAACACCATGTGTTTGTTATGTTTTTTGTTGTTGTTGTTGTTTGTATATGTTTTGTCTCCCTGGCATCTTTTTTAAATTCTATGAATTAAAGCGTAATTTGTTTGTCGTCTTCTTCTCCTTCTTCTTCTTCTTCTGTTTTTAGTTTATTGTCAAATCTAAATGGAGCGTAATTTTCTTTTTGAATTTCACAAAAAATGAGAAATATCACGCACATGTTGCAGCTGTGCAACGGCAACCGTAATGGCAATGACAATGCAAGTAAAAGTGCGTACAAAGAGTCACTTTGAAAATTATTCAAGAACATGCAGACAGAATTATTAAGGAAAGCAAACAATGTTAACTAAAGTTTTTCGAGGGTTCAATTGGGGGCGGTGGTACCTCCTACAATCTTTTGGAATATTCACTGTGTGTGCTATACGTTGTTCTACAGCAAGATTTTAAGTTTTAAATTTAAAGCAACAGCTGACAACAGATATTACAACGGAAGATACATAATAAGCATTGAGTCTCTGCTTTATCCCTTTAGTGCCTTCTTCTTGTAGCACATCTTTCTATCAGAAAGACAAGAAGGTAGCTAGCTTCTCCAGAAAACCTAAGCTTAGCTCTGTTCATCCTGATCAATACAAAATTCTGCTTCTGGAGAAACTAACCATCTCGGCCTTTGATGTATTGATGCGAAGTTGATTAAGAAGGAATGCCCTTACAAAATAGCCTATGACCTTAATTACTACACCATCATCCACAAGGCACAGGGATCCATATTGGGACCAGACCTCTGGAACGCAACTTATGACGAAATCCTGAGAATCGAAATGCCGAAGGATACTTTCCTAGTCGGATACGCAGACGACATTGCGGCAGTCATTAGAGGTAGTAATACAGAAGTAGTTCAATGCAGACTACGACAAGTCATGATGCGCACTAAGAACTGGCTGGAATCCCACGGCCTGCAGTTGGCCATGCATAAAACGGAGCTGCTGTTACTAACAAGACGACATATTCCGACCGAGATCGAAATAAATATAGGTGACTTGGTCATCCCTACGAAGAGATCTATTAAATACCTTGGGATTAGACTGGACTCGAAACTGACCTACACAGAGCAGATAGAGTATGCAACAGCGAAAGCAGCTAGAATTACAACACAGCTGAGTAGACTGATGGCAAATATTAGAGGACCACTCCCAAGTAGGAGGAAGTTACTCATGGAGGCTGGAAATAGTATACTCCTTTATGGCTCTGAAATCTGGGCTTCTACTCTGAATACTCAAACCAGAGCTAAAAAACTGCTATCTGCGCAGAGAACAGCAGCTTTACGGGTCACATCCTCGTATCGCACGGTATCAACACAAGCTGCCTTAATAATAGCTGGAATGGTTCCCATTGACCTTCAATCAATTGAGCGCCAGATGATTTTGAACGCTAGACAGAGCACGACTCAGTCGCAGAGCCTAGAAACGATACAGCACGAAGTCGTCTTAAAATGGCAACATCGCTGGGAAAATGAACGGTACGGTAGGTGGACACACAAACTGATTCCAGAATTGCAAGTGTGGAAAAACAGAAAAAACGGCGATGTAGACTACTACATAACCCAGATGCTAACCGGTCATGGATACTTCAGAGAATACCTGCATCGCATGGGGAAATGTCGCTCGCCATTCTGCATCTACGAGGAAGAGGAAATCTTAGACGATGCCGAACACACTTTCTTCGGCTGCAGACGCTGGGCCGAAAGACGTCAGGGTCTCGAAGCTGAAATCGGTATTATTAATGCCACAAACGTCGTGCTGAAAATGATAAGCAGCAGAGGAAACTGGAACGCAGTTAAACAATTTGTAAACTATGTCCTGCGAAAGAAAAAATATGATCTAGACGCAGTAGAATAACAGAAGAGCGGAGCCTGGACGCAAGCTGACAATGATGGAACTGGCACAGGTGCCAAAAGAGGTCCACCTCGAAGTAATGCAACCGTGGTTCCGAGGTGGAATGATACCCCGGTGAGGAGACAAGGCGGGTTTTTAGTCGGTATACCCAGTGGGAGAGTCCGACATACCATGTATGGTGACGACCTTCATGAATGCATAAAGCATTTTCCCTCCTTCCCCCAAAAAAAAAAAAAAAAAAAAAATCATCCACAAGGCAAATAAATTCCCTCAACTTTAAAGTATGTCAGGATGCTGTTCTTCTTAAGATTCCAAAAGAGACGTTATAAAATCCATCTTAGGAGAGCTGAGCCACCGATATTGTAACACAAGTCTCGCTTAGTTCTGAGTTTATCATCCTACCCTTTAGCATGATGACTATTCACTCAATTAGAAATCACTGAACGCCAAGATCATTATCGCCATTATTGAAGACCCATCAAAAGGCCCCAAGGGTCAGCGACTTTTTACAGTACAGTCTCCGTAGATCTAGCCCTCTTGTAGTCAGGCTGAGATTCACTGAGAGCACTACAAATCCAGTCATTTTTTTCTCCTAGTTTTAAACAAAAACAATAACATGCCCTATAGGCTTTGAGTATATATTGTTAAGAAAATGAAAAATCTAGATACTGGTGTTTTGTTTTACATCGCTTAACATTAAAATTATAAACAAAAATCCGCAAACAACACTACAAAAATAAATGTAAACAAAATACACAAACAACAATAATAGAACAACGATGTTTACATTTATAGAGATTTCGAGAAGGCGAATTCATGAACATTTGCATTCAAGAACATTCATCAGACTGTTTAATCTGCCATATAAAAGGCAAGGCAAAGCAGGCGAGTAAGTTAGTAAAGTTCAATCAGCCTTGTGTGAAGACGTGGTGCGTTTGAAGAGAGTAATCGTGGTTTGAAGATCTCTGTTAAAAAGATCTGTCGAACAGTTGTCTAGTAATTGTTATTGTTTATGCAGAGGGTATCAACAGAGGAATAACAAAGAAATGCAATTGTTGTTGTTTACATCAAGTTGTGAACAGTGGCACACAAAATTGGGCGAATAATAAAGAATTTTAATTAAAACTAAACACAAATTAATTTTTATTTTATTTGCAATCTATGTGCTCATATTTTAAATGTTTTTAATGGGTAAAAACGTAACAATATGTTACCCTAACCTATCCCCTTAACGTCTTGGTATAAACTTTGTTCTCGGACATGCCTGATAGACATCCTGGATGTCCTCTGGCTTTAATTCTGTCCGAAGAACTAAATCGCCTATGTTACCTCATCGAAAATCTATATGTCTGTGGCCAATGACCGAGTGCGTGAATGAATTTTAGAGTATTTTTGAGTAGACTTTGGATTTGTAATTCGGGAATGTTAGTTTATAATGAGAATTTATTGAAATTCTTTGCCATCACAACGGATACAAAACTCAAGCTCTTAAGGACTCAGCAACAAGTTAAAATAGCTTTGTAGTGGATAGCTTCATATTCCCACGTAGTACATCCAATGATCAATATGCTGCTCTTCTCTCAGCATAGCTTACTTCGACTAGATATAGGGTGTGTAAGTTCTGCTATTCCGACGATTAACGTTGCATGTTCCATGTTTTTTTCCGGCCATAAGTTGGACGATGAATTTTCCTTTTGCGAAACCACTTATCGGGTGTTCTTGAGAGTACTGAAGAGCTTGTGATTGTGCTAAATAAAATCGTAATTCCTTGTCATTGGCTGTTAAGAGGTTTTCTTTAAAAAAATTTCATGCCTAAGCAATAGGCTTTGAGAAATGCCTATTCAATGCAAATTCCAATGTCAATATTTATTTGGAAAGGGGCAATCCCCTACCACACAATTCATCAAATGAGATCGATCAGCTATGGTGGTGGTGGTGGTGTTAAATGGAAAATAATGCGCCATTATTCATGCAAATAAATCCTTTCAAAAAATTCATTTTAAAACAAAAAGTATAAAAAAGAAGGTGGGGGAATAAAAACCTTTTCCTTGAAACGTTTGCTGCTGTGAATGAATTTTAAAACACATCAAGTCATAAATATTGACTTGAATTTCTCTGGTGAAATCCTTTTTTTTCCTTTTTAAATAAAATATAACGCCATACACCACATACAGCATTACATTATAGGATATAAAGAAACGCAAATAAATCATCAGATTATAGAGAGAACGAAACGAAATAAAAACGCAAAAAACTGGGATTATCCTTAAGCCGAAGAAATAAAAAAGAGGAAGAAGGAGAAAAAAGGGAATCCTTTTCTAAAAGCAAAAAAGGCTGGTTAAACTGACACACAAGAGACAATCATTTGATTCGTTTACACTTTCAAACAAATATTAACAGAACCAACCAACCCGCCTAGCACTTGTGAGAAAAGAAAATTACTTCAATGCGCCAAAAAATATGCCCATATTTCATTCTCCACCCATAAGTTATGCTACAGTTTTTTTTTTTTTATTATTAACAGCCTTTAAGTAAGCACCATTATTTATATTTTATGGGTCAAGGTTTTATTTCTTTTTTGTTTTACCTTTTTTTTGAAATAAAAAATAACATTAAAAATAAACGAGTGAAAACTCACTCTCTCTCCCTCTCTCTCTCTCCCTCTCTCTCTCTTTAAATTATCATCATCTGTCAGTTGATGAAATGATTGGTGAGTGTGAGTCATTGTGGCCGCAGAGTTGAATGAAATGCATTTGAAATTGAAATTTTTATCTTAAATTACAGATTGAAATTAAATAGAAAACTAAACTGAAGAAATGTAAAGAAATGAGAAAATATAAAATGAAAAATGTTTATTTGTTAGGCCGCCCCTAAAAATATACTCTATTTAAACATATAAATAGCTGCGCCTTAAAGTATACTATTTAAATCATATGAAAAAAATAATTTTCAATAGCAATACAATGTTTCTTTATGGCTTAAAATTATACAAAATAATTAATTATTCTCTTCTATTTTTTCATTTCAGGTAAGTTTGCAGCCATTCAGGATTATTTTGTAAGTATTTTGAGAGCAAAAAGAGCTACAAATTTATGGCCAAATGATCTTATTGAAGGTCTTTTTAATAGAACGTCAAAAAATCTTTAATTAAACAACCACAAGCGATTTATATTTCATTTAAAAAAGGGGTAAGTTAGCATCATTGTCTAAGGAATCTGAACAGTATAAACAAGGGGATATGTTCGCTGTTACACAGATAATGGAAGTTTGAAGCGAAAGTGTTCTCATACTTTATTCGAAATTACAACCTTTTAGTCAGGATTACAACACTTTAGTCAGGGTTGTACCCTTTAGTCGGGATTACAACCTAGCTTCTTACACCACTCATGCTGTGTGTGTAAATTTTATCCATGTGTGGCCGGACCTACAGTTTAAAGACGACTCTGAATGGCAGATGTTTGATAAACTTTTCCTGGCAATTTTTATTAACTCGCAGAGCTTTTAGCAGAAGACTGCTGAGAGAAAGACGCCGAAGATCTCATTTTGTTCTAGATGTCTAAGCCAAGTGTTGAACCACGGGCTCTCGTCTAATAAGTCAACACACAACCTGCTAGACTAAAGATACTTTTAGCGTATTCCTCTGCTGTTTAAAGACAACTCCGAACAGCAGATGTTTGAGAAACTTTTCATGGCAATTATATTTTGCACTAGAGAGTCAGAAATCTGCGGAGAGGAAGTCGCCCAAGAAATATTTACGATATGTGTGGCCAGGAGTTTGAATCACGGCCTAATGTCTAATAATTTTTTTTTTTTGTGAAACCAGCACTCAGGTGTTGGCCCCTACTCATGCAGTGCATTGTGCAGGTTTTTAGGAAAATGGGTTACAGGAAGGTGGAAGAGAGGGAGTAGTGTCTGTGGACATCTCAAGATGCGAACGGCCAGGAAACGAGTTGCTGCTAGGTGACTATAAAATGGCCAGTGTTATACCTTCACCATTAGACAGTCTACAGCAATCGTCCCCAAGAAGCCCGCACCCTTCAGTCCTAGCTTCTCACACTACTCATGTTGTGTGTGTTAATTTTATACATGAGTGGCGGGACCTACAGTTTAAAGTCGACTCCGAACGACAAATTTTATTGAGAAGCTTTTCATGGCAATTTTTACTCTCAGAGTTTTTGCCAGAAATCTGCTGAGAGGAAGTCGCCGAAGAAATATTTTCATATTTTCGTTTTGAAGTCTGACCTGGGATTCGAACTCGGGCCTTTCGTCTAATAAGCCAGCACACTACCTACTAGACCACGGCGACTTCAAAACATGTGGAACTAAATTGATCAGTTTTATAACAAAATCAAATAAAAAGTTCTGTACAACTCCTTAAATAGAAACACACACAGAATTACTTATAGAGACCACTAAAGATAGCGAAGCGTAAAATTTACTACAACAAATCAACAGTGAAGTTCTAGAAGTTGCCAGACAGAAAATAATTACACAGCATAAGTCTGTGGAACCAAGCAATAAGAAAACATTGGAGATTTCACGTTTTTATTAATAGAATTTAATAGCATAACTCCTAACAGAAATTGACTTGAGTTTACTTAGCCTGTTATTGCTTGGGACCACGAAAAAAAAAGAGTAAAAGGTATGCAATGTTCTTGATCTTGTTGGTGAGTCGATAACAAATTTAGGAATTAATTTTTAACTGACAGCAGTAGTCACGTCAACTGCTGCTGCTATTAATAATTCATCAGATTTATTACGTCATCATCATCATCATGGTGATCAATGTGATGCCAATTGAATTTGAATTGAATTCAAATGCGGCTCAGGTAATTTGAATGTTGTATCGATTTAAACGTAATCATTACGTTTGTTGTGCTTCCTGTTATTTATTAAAAGAATTTATTTTTTAACATCCCAGTACAATGGACTTTATGCAGATCACTTTCGCGATTACAGAAATGCAGAAAATAAGCAATTCAAATACGTTAGAGAATGACTTCCTCTCAGCTCTCTCAGATTAAATAAAATTGCCATGAAAAGCTTCTCAAAAATCTGTAGGTTGTGTCACTCATGGATAGAATTAACACATACAACCTATGTGGTGTGAGAAACAAGGTTGTAATCCTTACTAAAGGTTTGTAATGGCCAATTAAGTAAGTAAGTAGTGGTGAAGAACTTTGCTAATTGAGTCCAAATAATTATATCTTCATATAAAATCTCTTATCTTTATTAAAACTAAGTCACCATAGTCTAGTAGTTAGTGTGTTGGCTTATTAGACGTGAGGCCACGGTTCAAACCCCTGGTCAGACATCTCCAACAAAACGAAATATGAAAAAATCTTTCTGCGGCGACTTCCTCTCAACAGATTTCTGGCAAAATCTCTGAGAGTAACTAGAATTACCGTGAAAAGTTTCTCAAATATCTGTCGTTCGGAGTCGTGTTTAAACTGTAGGTACCGACATTCGTGTATAAAATTAACACACACAACATAAGTGGTATGAGAAGCTAGGTTGTAATCCTGACTGAAGGGTATGTATTAAAACTAGAAATATTTTTATGTGTGTGAAGATAAATTCGAATTTAAAAACCAAAGACGCAAATCAACACTTTTAGCAGCGCCACTTCTTGCCTCTAACAGGGTAAACTTTGCTATTAATAGAGCACTGTTAACTGTTTAACAGTGGCACTGAGTAGATTAGTCTTCTACTTTGCAATAATTGCATACTACTGGACATTTAATTTAATTCTCATTATGATCATTATTATTTGTGAAGAAAAGTGTTGAAATGTAAAGGATGGTTAGTGGGGTTTTCTCAACTCTCATTTGGATATAGTCGGGTAGGTGTACTATTTTTAATATGTTCCAAAATGGCCACTTAATATGTGACTGTATTGCTAATTATCTTAAGAGGCCTTAGAACCTTCCTTTGAGTATGATATTGTACCCATAGACCTATTATTTGTCCTAAAATTAGCTTCTAAACAGGTGGGCTTGTTCTGATGGTTACTGTTAAACAGCTAACAGTGCTCTGTTAAGAGGAAATTTTGCTAAGTTAACGCCAAATGTGGCGCTGCTAAAACTTATGGATTGCGTCTAGAGTTTGGGAATTCCCGGACTTTTTCATTTCCCGGGAAACGGGAATGGAAATCTTTTAAAATTCACAATACTAGTAAAATGTTTAAGATTTTTATTAAAATGTTATTTTATTAACAAAAAAGAAAACAATACATCTAAATTCATACTGTATAAACAGAAACAAACAGATTAATGATAACATTTTGAGATCAGTTACTATTAAGAATTGATTAAAAATATTATTTAAAAATAAAAATATAAAAAATTTTCGAAGAACTAAGTTTTCAAAAAATTAGTTTTTAAAATTATTAGTGCATTTAATAACTCATCAGACATACTATTTCGTAAATTTGTTGAAAATTTACCAGCTAACAATGCATTAAAAAGTATGTCTAAATTTTTGGTTCTGTTGGTACTAGCTTCAAATAAAGCTAGCTCTCTTTTAAATAAGTTGTCTGTTTTTAATTTCAGTTCTCTTGTTTTTTCTTTAGCCCCATTAATGGCGTTTTCCAAAACATTGAAATACTTGTGCAACGGAAATATCTTCATCACTTTCAGCCGATATTATTTCAGTACCTTGGAATAGGCGTTTGTACATTTGCTCTGCATAGGATTTTAACATTGTCTTTGTTATGTTAATATTATTTTGTTGTGAAGTGTTTAGATGATTTACTAATGACATCAATTTCTCATTATATCTTTCATTTATTTTACTTTTAATTGTGTGAACAATTTTTTCCGAAAGTATTGAATCAACAGATAATAACTGTTCATAAAGTGTATTCATAATAGCATCACCTATTATCAAATTGGTTTCACGCCTGCCTAAGGCTTCCACTGCATCTTTTATGGGGTTCAAAACGTTTACCAATGTTTCCAAGTGTGGGACATAATCTTCAACAAACAATGATGATAAATGTAAATCTATTAAAGCCTTTTTTATTGCATTTTTAATTTTTAGAAATGATTGTATCATTCCAACCATGCTGTTCCACCTAGTTCGTACATCTAGGATTAGATGATACTCTTTATTGAATTCTTCCCTTACATATTTTTGAAGAGTAGCATTTTTTAAAGTACTTTTTTTTTTTTTTGGAAATTTTGATTATTTTCCTTATGTTGGCAATAGCTTCATTATAATTCTCTGAAATAAAGAAAATAATTCAATTTATACAAAGAATTATTTTTCTGCTTTATTTTTTCAATACAACTTTTTTAAATGATTTTAGCCCATAAACAAGTCAAAAGAGTAGTCAGTGATTAGTCTGTAGACTTGCCTACAGACCAGTCTATTTACTAGTCATCAGAACAGTCTATTTACTAGTCTACAGACCTTTTTTTTCCAAAAAAGTGTACAAGAATACGTTAATTTAAAATTTCCCGTATTTCCCGGGAATATTTAAAAAATTTCCCGGGAAATACCGGGAATTCCCGTCCGAAAACCCCAAACTCTAATTGCGTCTTAAATTTTAAAATTCGAATATATCTTCACACGCATAATTTTTTTTTTTTTTTTAAATATAAAGTAGTTTTTCATCCCTTTCGGGGGGCGATTTAATAGTTGGTCCTGAACCCCCAGTCTGCCACCTCTATGGCCTCATCGATGGATGGGTCAGGGAGGAAGAGCAGAGGCGTTGGAGGAACGGATCAGGTTGTTCTGTCTCTAGACGTCTATGGCCTGCTGTGGACAGTAAGAGAACAGATTGGCTGCTGGGCTTGGTTAAGGCCAGCGTAAGGTTGGTTGTCGGTTTTATCACAGGGCACTGCGAGATTAGGTCGCTGACGGGGATCTGGAACAGATCCCAGCCGGACTATTGCAGGGTATGTTGCGATGAGGAGGAGTTAGAGACTATCGAACACCTCCTCTGTAACTGCCCAGCCCTTGGTAGGTTGAGGTTGAGGACCCTTGGCAGAGCCTTCTTTGAGAGCTTGAGTTCTGTGTCGAGAGCCGACATCAAGGCTCTCCACAGATTCATTAGCAGTTTGAGCTGGTTGAGAGGTGCTAGGGCTTCATAAGTGTAGTCGCGCGCTCAACCCTTGTTTTGTGTCTGTTTCTTTCTGTGTGATTCCCATCCTCCCCTTACCCTTATGCCCTCCTTTCATCCTATTCCCTCTATTTCCTTCCCTCTCCAAGGACGTTGTACAATGGGTCAATTTCGACCTCCGGGTATTGTACTTGTCTTAACGGACAAGTACACGTCCTCTAACCTAACCTAACCTAAGTAGTTTTTCAAGAACAATTTTTTTTCAGTGCATAATTACAACCACTTGCTAATCCTGCTAACTTGAAGCACAATTACTTCTGTCTTCATCAACTTATCCTTCCTGTTGATTGTTGATACCTTTCCATTAGAAACCTGCCTATCCATCTGCCTGTCAGCAGTTTTGTGGTCTCTCTCGCTCTCTCTCTGTCCGATAATTTTTTTGAATTCCTTGTTTGTTACACAGTAAGACTTAACACGTACAGTGCATTACAAATGTTTGGAATGTATAGTCGAACATACAGTGAGCGTCAAAAGAAAGTGTACACTATGGATAAAATTCTAACAATCTCAACTCAAGTTTTCCACTTAAGGAGAGTACCCGACAAATTTTTTCTAATTCTTTTCTTGTTTCAATTTTAAAAACTGGCAGTAAAATAATTTGAAAAAAAAATTAACGGTAATTTATTAATGTATATTTTTTTTAATTGTACACTTTCTTTTGACGCTCACTGTATGTACATGCGTACATGTTAACTTTTAATGATTTTCGTTCGATACGTTAATAACTGATTTGATGTTTTTTTTTTATCGATTTCGATTTTCTTACAACTGTGTTTTCTTTAATTTATATCAATTGTAGTATTTTTTCTTTTTTATTAAAGCAACTCACGTTTCACCTCAAACAGCCATCGTTAAATTGTAATTTTAAGAGACACAAACAAAATCTGGACAATGTAATGCGTGTTAAACAAATACCAAAAAAAAAAAAGTTTCTTTTTCTGCTTCATCTCTTCCAAAAGACACTACACAGCTGTAGGGTCATTGTTTAAGGGTCGTGGAAATTAGATTTTAATTGATCTTTACAACAGAAAGTGTGGCCACCATCTGTAACATTTAAAAATAAAATATGCTTTAAATGTCTAAAGGCCATTTTATTTTGACAGGGGTCCAGCGGACAGATGGGGAGGAGGAACATAAAAGAAGAAATATAAAAATATCTGTGTTCATAATATTTTAAAACAACAACAACAAAAATAAACACAATTTAAAAAATAAAACAACACAACAAACCACTTAATAAATGCCGAGAACTTTGGCAACAATTACTGCGAAAACATTGAATGAGGATTTACAAATAAATTGTGCACGAAATCTCCGCCGTAATCCAGTTTAATCTCCTAGTAACTCGCATTCCTGCTGGCAAAAGAAAAAAAAAAAGAAAAAAAGAATAAGAAAACTGTGATAAATAGTTTTCACAAGATTTGTTTCACGGGAAAACATTTTTGCCAGCATAATTATTTCCCCAAGACTGTTTGTAAATGCTTGGTTTAATGGTGTTTTCTTTTCTACAAAGAAAATGTCACCCTCTTACAAGGTGCATTAAAAAAATTTTTGACCAACCCTGTTGTAATGTAATTTTTTATTTGAGAAGAACATAACACAAATACATATTAAAAAAGGGTATGCCCTGTGTTTACCACTTATTAAGAAAATGAATGAGGAAATGCCAATTTGTTCAAAGGTGTTGCCAGATTGCTAATTTTTCGACTTCATTTTTTGCACGCTTTTTTATAACAAAAAAAATATATTTTAATACTGTTCTAATATTGAATGCAATTTTTTATATTGCTCCACAAAACAATGAAAAAATTAACTTCAAATTGGATAACAATACCAGGCGAATTTTTTTAAATTTCATCTGGTAGCCCTATAAATAAACAAAAGTCATCTGCTTTACAGGGCATTATCAGCACTCTCGATATATACAGGGCATAAAATGCAATGCCCTCCACCATTGGCAAGTGCGAATTATTTAGAATAAAACATACCACCCTTTTAGAGGGCGAAAATTTTTTAAGAAACAAACGCAAAATTGCATTTTGCGTTAATAAAATGCACATTTTTTGGTAGAAAAGAAAACACCATAAGGTTCCTACAAGAAATTAAAGCCACAAGATTTTCCTAATAAAGCAGCTCTAGTTTTAGGCGCGTCACCATAAATGAATCCTATTGACCAAACCTGATTACTTGTAAGCGTCAGTTGCCTTTAAACGACCCACGATAATTCCAAAATAAGAATTTGGCCGATTTTTAGAGCACCTCATCAAGTTCAAGACCCTAAAAACTGCATCAAACACACCACAAAGTGTACTCGATTGCCAATTGTAATCGACGCAAAGCGATTACAAGGTCAAGTCTGTAAATACGTACATACATACATAATTGGTTATTACAATCCTCCATTCAGGATAACGACCTAGCTTTTCACACCATTTATATTGTGTGCGTTAATTTTTATGCATGAGTGTCGGTACCTACAGTGTAAAGTCGATTCCGAATGACATATTTTTGAGAAAGTTTTCATGTTAATTTTTGTTTACTCACAGAGTTTTTGCCAGAATTCTGCTGAGAGGGAGTCACCGCAGAAATGTTGTTTTATATTTTCGTTTTGATATCTGACCTGGGGTTTGAACCATAGCCTCACGTCTAATAAGGCAACACACTGCTTACTAAAGGGTCCGCCAAATAACTTTTTTTTTTTGAAAATGCTTAAAAAAAAAAACTACTGAATATTTTCTCAAATTCCTTTTTTTTATTTGAAAGTACAATCCTTCCGGTTAATAATGGAAAATAATTTCATTGAAATGGCTGCCTCGGCTGGCCATGCAGTAGCCTATACGATCGGTCCAATTTTTAAGCACATTATCGATTGTGTGCAGCTGTATTTCATCAATGGCTTCACGAATATTGTCCTTTAAAGCGTCAATTGTCTCTGGCTTGTCGGCGTAACACTTATCTTTGACGGCACCTCACAAATAATAGTCCAACGGTGTCAAATCGCAGCTCCGAGGTGGCCAAACGACATCAGCTCTGCGGCTGATAATGCGATCTTCAAAAACAGAGCGCAAAACATCGAGAGTAGCTTCAGCTGTGTAGCACGTAGCGCCGTCCTGTTGAAACCAAATGTTGCCAATATCCTCCTCTTCAATTTTTGTGAACAAAAATTCGTTCAACATGGCCCGATAACGATCGCCATTGACTGTAACGGCCACTCCTTGCTCATTTTCAAAGAAAAATGGCCCAATTATGCCTCTGGACCAAAATCCGCACCAAACAGTGACTCGTTTTGGGTGCGTCGGCTTTTCAATGTATGCGTGCGGGTTTTCTGTGCCCCAAATGCGACAATTTTGCTTGTTTACATACCCGCCAAGATCAAAATGAGCTTCATTCTGAAAAGATGATTTTTTTTTTGCCAAAATCGGCATCTTCTGTAAGTCGATCGCAGGCCCACTTAGCGAAGCGAAAACGCATAGGATGGAACCATATTCGTGCAGCGGAAGGATAAAACTAATTATCTGTCAAATCAGACATGAGCTAAGTGTTACCATTCACGAAATAAGCACTAGTTGAAAAAAAAAAAACGTTAGATGGCGGACCCGATAGACCACGGAGACTGCAAGTCTGTATATGCAACACATTTCATTACAAACCATCAGGTGCTGCTTTTCTGCTACTAAGAACTTCAACTCCTTTCAGTTTTTTTTTTTTTTTTGTAACTTTTGCTGCTTTCATGTTCAGTTGTCGATGCCCGATGTGATTACTTCGTTGATCCAAGTCACTTGTAGTTGTCGTAGGGCCTCCGCAGGGCGTGCTTAACCTAGAGTTATTTTCGGTTTCATATTTTACATTCGACAGTTTAAGCGCCAGGAGATATTTCTAGGAGTTGATGTGATTTCCGCCATGTCAGTAGTTGCGTTAAATATTAAAAACGATAGTGGACATCCCAGCCTCGCATTTACTCTGCTACATACTAACCTGTGCAGTATGTTAATAAGTTTGGCAGCAGATTTGTTTGGTACGATAATCAGCTTTAATCGTTGGTCAATGCGGCTGTTAGACGTTTATTAAATTAGCCATGTAAAGAAGCGTTTTGTTCCTCTAGTTCTTGAATTCTATAGTTCACTCATCCTTCTTCAGGATTATAATTACTACACCCCCTCTTTCTTTTCCTAATGAGACTGATTACACGGTGAGACAGTGAAAATACACCCGAGTAACTACATAGTCTACGTTGTTCAGTTAGTTGAGTAGAACTCAAAAATACCTTTTTTATATTTCTCGAACCCTTCAAACTTGTTTTATTTGACAAAAACTGTTTTGTTTTGACTTTACGTACAAATTTCTGAATTACTTAAACATTTCCGACCCGATTTCTCAAATTTAAATCTTGTTAGAAAGAGGAGAGATGGACCTTTAAAACGGTATACACATATCTATTATTCGACATAATATGCTATGAGATTTGATAAGGTAAACTTGGAAAATTCAAATTTTTTTCATATTTTTTCAAGTTTGACCATTCATAGTAGCATACTTTAATAAAAAAAATATAGGATAAGTGATAATATTCTTAAAGTCTATTCTCTTGTGAAGAGATTGAGTCATCATTTGTTCAAATCGGACAAAAATTACCGTAGTTATTATATAAATAGTATAACAGTCGTGTTATATTTTTTATATATGTCATCTCATCAAATGAACATTTAGTTCAAAAATTTTCAGAATTTTTGATGGATCTTGATTGTTTATCACAAAATGTGTCAATTTCACGTCTGAGCGACCACCAGAAGTTGGCCAATGTTTGCGCAAAGGGAAATAATAATATTTGCAAAGAACACAAGTATAAGACGACTTCTGATAGTCGTGCAAAGGTGAAATTGATGAATGGACAAACTTGAAAAAAATTTGAATTTTTCAAGTTTACCTTATTAAATCTCATAGCATATTAAGACAAATAAAAGATATGTGTATACCGTTTTAAAGGTCCATCTCTCCTCTTTCTAACAAGATTTAAATTTCAGAAATCGGGTCTGAAATGTTTGAGTAACCAGAAATCTGTGCGTAAGGTCAAAAAACATTTTTGTCAAATAAAAAAATTTTGGAGGGTTCGAGAAATATAAAAAAATATTTTTGAGATCTACTCAACAAAACTCACAACCTACACTATGTCATTAGCCGGGTGTATTTAATTTTTTTATATTTTGTCGCATAGTGTAATCAGCCGTAGTAGGCGTTTTTAGCTGCATATGTTGGCGATACCGAATGTTTTATTATTCTTCTGATTGTTCTGATTTTTCTGATTTCCTGTCTGCCTGACATAAACAAAATTAAATTGTAAATTTTGTTCAAACAACTCATTCACGATTGCTTTACCTCCCGCAATCCCAATGACACGATAAACATTCACCAGAGCCTGAGAAGTGTTTTTAAAAAGGCCTTGAAAACAGAAATTACTACGAAATTTTTATCGTGATTTTAATTCGAAGAAATACCACGAAAATTTCGAGGTATTTTTCGTTTGGGAGGTTTTTCTCATTTTATCTCCATTAAATTGGTGGCATGTCTGTGTGTGTGTGTGTGTAATTGAACATGACTTTTAAAGGTTAATTACAAAAAGAACAACAACAATAAACAAGTTTGGGCCAATTCTCATTAAATAAATGTCACTTTAGGCGAAGAAAATTACCCACTTACGTATACTTCGGAATACAATACACACACACACACACATACATACATACATGGGCATACGCTTAAGCACACAGTTGGGCAATTCACACAAGCCGTTGTATCGTTGTATTGACTGTATTGTTGGACGATTATACAACAGTGTATAATTGTTGTTGATAATTTTCATGTAAAAATCCGATACACTTATACACATTTTTTTCATATGTTTTTCAAAAGTTGTATTGGTTTCGTGCTATCAAATTGTTTGAATGCCAAAAAAAAATACATTTGGAATACGAAATACACAATACAGCATAGCATTGAGCGTTCACAAACAACCAAGTGTATTCAATACAACATACACGATACAAAGTCGTGTGAATTGCCCAAGTATGGTGAAAAGTATGGAGAATATTTTCTAAGAATAACAACAACACAACATTTAAGGGGAATTCTTTTTTGATTTGATATTAATTTCTATGTTTACTTATGTGCATGTGTGTGAGTGTGTGTGTCCTTATATTTTTTCCAAAAAGTAACAACAACACACATAAGCCTTATAAGGTAAGATAATAACAACAGAAATTACCGTAGGGGAGAGAAAGAGAGAGTCAAGGAGGGAGATTACAAACTAGTAACCCACTTAACAAGAAGTAGAAAAAGAAACTACAACAACAACAAATAAAATTACACTGTAAATCTATCTAATAAAAACAGGTTACAACAATTACAACAAAGACAAGAGTAAAGAAAAAAAAAGAGACAAACAGACAGAGAGAGAGAGACAACTTAATCCATCGTCTTAAAATGTTTAGAAATTATAACAGACATGGAGATAGAGAGACAGACACAGAGAAACCAATACTCGTACATACATATGTACATATATGTAGAAACAGGAACAAACAAGACAACAAAAATGTTCAAAAATAATAAAAACAACAACTAAATAAAGTTTATATGCTTGACTTATAAGGCAATGTAACACTATAAGCACACATGGACACACTCACACTCACATAGAAGCAATGTGGGAAAGTACGTAGATGCGTAATAAAAAACTACACACCACATACGCAATAGTTCACATACACACACACTTTACCTGTGTGGGGATAACTAGCAGTAGAACAAAATAAACAAAGTTTTTTTTTCCTACTTCTGTTTTTTTTTTTTGTGTTGAATAAGACAAGTTTATTGGTTTGACAACTACTACTACTCTTATACGTACACTTGTGGACATACAATTAAGTCACTTTGCAACATTTTTCATTTTTGTAAAAATTAAAAAGATTTAAGAAGAATGGAAACAAAAACAACTAATATTTATTAATTTCATATGCTTAATAGTTAATTAACAACAAAAACTGAAATAGTTATTCATTATAAAAAATGTTTTAGTACGGAGTTGATATCAGACTTAGAATTTAAGTGGACACACAAGTTATCTGAAAAAAATTATTGAAAATTTAATTTAATTGCTTTATTTTTCATCCAAACTATTTAGAACCTTTAATATTTTGTGGGTTACCATTTTTGGCGTATTATTTCAGTACATCTTTGTGGCATTGAGTTGATTAACTTGCGGCACTGCTCAGGACTAATGTTATTCCATTCTGCCTGGATAAGGTGCCAAAGTGCCTTTTTGCTGCTAGGTTTTTTGGCTGCAACTGCTCGTTTTACGACCCCCCAAAGATTTTCAATAGGGTTCAGATCGGGACTTTGAGTTGGCCAATAAAGAACCCTTATTTTTTCCTCAGCAAACCAAGCTTTAACTACCCGAGATGTATGGTTCGGGTCGTTATCATGCTGAAATATCCACGCTAGTGGTAATTCGTCCTCATAATCTTTAGTCAAATTGTTCCGTAGGATGTCTTTATACATTTCCCCAGTCATTTTCCCATCGATTCTTACCAGTGGACCAAAGCCGGATGAGGTAAAACAACCCCAAACCATTACTGACGAACCTCCATGCTTTACGGTTTTTTTGGTGTACTTTGGATATAATTGTGTATTGACAGGACATCTTACATAAGGTCTGCCATCGTTTCCAAAGATATTAAACTTGAAATCATCACTCCATACGACTAATTTCCAAAATTTTTCGTCTCTATGGAGGTGGGTTTTGGCAAACCGCAAGCGTAGCTGAAAATTTTATTGGACACATTAGGTTTTCTTCTCGCAATACGTCCATGGAGGTTATTTTCAGTCAAGCGTCTTCTTATTGTCCTTGCCGATATTTTAACAGCGTGGTCCAACTCAATGCATGATCTAATCTGAGTAGATGTGAGGAATGGGTCAGCTTTACTCATCCTGGCTGAAAAAATAAGGGTTCTTTATTGGCCAACTCAAAGTCCCGATCTGAACCCTATTGAAAATCTTTGGGGGGTCGTAAAACGAGCAGTTGCTGCCAAAAAACCTAGAAGCAAAAAGGCACTTTGGCACCTTATCCAGGCAGAATGGAATAACATTAGTCCTGAGCAGTGTCGCAATTTAATCAACTCAATGCCACAAAGATGTACTGAAAAATACGCCAAAAACGGTACCCCACAAAATATTAAAGGTTCAAAATAGTTTGGGTGAAAAATAAAGCAATTAAATTAAATTTTCAATATTTTTTTTTTCAGATAACTTGTGTGTCCACTTAAATTCTAAGTCTGATATCAACTCCGTACTAAAACATTATTTATAATGAATAACTATTTAAGTTTTTGTTGTTAATTAATTATTAAGCATATGAAATTAATAAATATTAGTTTTGTTTCCATTCTTCTTAAATCTTTTTAATTTTTACAAAAATGAAAAATGTAGCAAAGTGACTTAATTGTATGTCCACAAGTGTACGTATGCATGTATAACTGTATATGTAATAGAAAGACGATGAGAATTAAAGCATTAATATTGACTAATACATCCGATGTATGTATGTATATGTGGATGTATGTACGGATGTACATATGCTTGCACTTGATTTAATTTGAAAATCTCGTTTTTTTTTCTTTTCGACAAACACCATTAAATCCCGTTACTTTTTAGTGTGTACGTTCTTTTTCTCTCTCTTTCTCTTTTAAGAACAAATTTAGTTTTCTTGAAAAAAAAAGAGAGAAACTAGTAAACGGAAGAGTGACTTAAGATTTGTTTACACTCGAAGAAAAATGTTGGTAAACATTAGAAGAAAATCCAAAAAAAAAAAAACAAACAAACAAAAATTAATTAAAATACAGCGTAATAATGATTTTTCTAGCAAAACAAAACTTTATTGACAGTTGTTTGTGATTACTTGACAACGTATTTTATTTCATTTGATTTGATTACACAGTCTTTTTTCCTTGATAAAGGCCAAACCACAAGTCAGAAGTGTAACTTTGGTGACATGGTCTTGACAACTTAATAAACAATCACGGAAAATTGTTTGGACATTAATTATGTTTCGATAAATTTAATGTTAAAGATGTAAAGATGCTTTGTACTGGCAACTGCGGAAAATATTAATAAAACTGGAGAATTTGTCAAGCCTATATGGCATGTAAATATTGTTTTGATTGTTTAGGATTTAAAAAACCTCCAGAACACAGTTAAACATGATTGGATGGTTAGGTCAGGCCACGGTCAATGTTCCCTAGCCATCCAGTAAATTTTATGATGCTATTTACGTTTGGCTAGCTCTGTCGATTAATTCTAGACACTCAAAAATCTTAACTTTTTGGTCCTTAATTGCTGGGTAATATCAGAGAGAATGCTCAGTAGTTTGCTTTACTGCCTCGTCGTTACAGGTTGAAGACGAAAGGAGCGAATCTTTATCTGCAAATCTGTACTGAATCGCAACAAAGTGAACAGTTTCTGACACGCTTGGAAACTGGCCGAAAAGATTGCAAAGACAGAAATGAAGTTATGAAATTTTTAAGATTATGCATTAAGATAAGATTATGCATTTGATAAGAGTCGCAATGTTAATTTAAACTTATGCTGTCAATAACTGCATCGTCGGAAGATAACAGTAGACCAACACTGGCCAGTAGAATCGGACTTATGGTTCATTGGAACAACGTCATTCTCATTCTGTTGCTCTGTAATTAAGGCTTTATTTGACCCTTCTATTGAAGCAAAAGGCGGAGCTATTGATAGTAAGTCTCAATGCAGTTATAGCCTGGCCCAATCTCGATATGCTGCAGTAACTGGACCCATAGACACATTCGAACCGATTATGTACATGGTTTCATATAATTCTCTCGATAGGTTTTAAGAGTCTGACTTCTAGTCGGTTAATCCGGAAATTCCTGGCGGCTACCTGAAGGTATATACTGATGCCGCCAAAATAATGGACAGAGTAGGCAGGATATAGATTAAAAGTTCTGACTATTAGGCTTACGGTTATTTTACCTGATCTTAGAGTTTTCCAGGTATGGGTGATGTTATATTGTGAGTGATGCAATATTCCTTGAAACCCACTCAATTCATCCGGTCGACCTGGCTCTCAACATGTCAGAATGTCCTCGAATGTGGACACATTCTCATGGAAAGTTCGGATTATGTAAAGGCAATTATTTTATGGGTTCTACGATGGGATGTACGATGTTGATGACTTTTTGTCAGGAGTATGTACTAGCATCCGCTTCTTGCTGTGAAGCTGAGAATGTTCTAAATTTCTGATATTTTTTTATAATGTAATCGTAACAGAGTATTTATTAATGATATACCACAGCTAATTTAATATCCCAATCCTAAGGAAATACTTCCTTTCCCAGTTATGGCATTAAATAAGGAAATACTTCTACTTCAAATTTGTTTCCAAAAAGTTATTTTTAATTTCAACGCTTTCAATTATTGTTCGTTCACTCGTATGGCATGGGTATAGCTATGGGTATAGCATCTATTATTGTATCACAGTTTCAATCATTATTTCAAAAAATATTTGAAGTTAACAAGTAAATTATTTATTTCCTTATTAATAATTGTATTGAATTTCTATTTGTTATTATTATTGTTGTTTGTATGTTTGTTTGTCTATTTCCAGATAAACTTGCGTTTAATACTCGTGAGCGGCAAAACAAAAGAATTCCTATTTAATCCAACAGATTCAGCTGGTGATATTGCACAAACAGTATTTGATAATTGGCCAGAAGGTAAGCAACTACAACTACAACTAACTAACTAACAATTTTTAATTTAATCATCATTAAACTACAAATAAAATTAAACAAACTTTTTATTGAAAAACAAAGAGAAAATAATTAAAAATATTTTTGTATAGGCATCCTACATAATTTCTTATGTTTCGATTTGGACTATTCAATCTATTTTACATGGACAGTAATTATTCGATACAAAAATGAATAAAAAAAATAAGCATTGTTAGGCAATCAATGCACTCCAACTGACGTTTTTCATTAACCAAATACCGGGTTATCCATTTCGTGGTTTCAAAAGTAAACGTAAATAAAACAAAAATATAAAATATTTTTTCATGATATTTTTCTTTTTTATTGTAAAGTTTGAACGTTGACCTTATGTGTGAAACACTACATCATTTAAATGACCTTCACGCGAAGTGTTGCAAACATTGATTCTTTTGAGGTAATTTTCGACCACTTTTTGACACATACTATTGGGCGGTATCTCAGCCATAACTTGATGAATGTTGGTTTTTAAGTGCTCAAGAGTTGAAGGTTTATCTGCATAAACACGGTCTTTCGCGTAGCCCCACAAAAAGCAGTCTAATGGTGTCAAATCGCATGATCTTGGTGGCCAGTTGATATCGCCACGACGAGAAATTACGCGGCCAGGAAATGTCTCTTGCAATAAAGCCATATTCGCTCGAGTTGTGTGGCATGTGGCAACGTCTTGTTGAAACCACATATTCTCCAAGTCGTATTCTTCAATAGCCGGCAAAAAAAAAGTCGGTTATCATATGACCATAACGCTCCGAATTGACGGTGACAGTCGTTCCATCGTCGTTTTCGAAGAAGTAAGGTCCAATCTGGATGTAATGGCCTCTCTTCAATTACTTGAGGATCCTCAGAACCCCAAATACGACAATTTTGTTTATTAACATACCCACCGAGTGTAAAATGTGCTTCATCGCTGAAGAAAATTTTGTTCGAAAAATTGCCATCCACCGCCTGTTGTTCAAGCACCCATTCCACGTATCTACGACGTTGTGAATGGTCAGCTGGCTTCAGTTTTTGCGTGAGCTGGACTTTATATGGATGTAGGTGTAGATCTAAATGCAAAATACGCCATAATGTGCCGTAAGACAGTCCTAATTCCTGAGAACGATGAGGAATCGAGACATTCGGGTCTTCGGCAACACTTTCACTTACAATAGCGATACTTTCAGCGGAACGAGCGAAACGATGATGCACAAGCCTTTCAATATTTGTAACCACTCCAGTCTCTTCAAATTTCTTCACAATTTTGCCAATTGCTTGCGTAGTTGGACGATTATGTAAACCATAATCTCCTCTTAAAGCACGATACGTGGCTGTGGCAGAATCACCATTTTTGTAGTAGGTTTTGATAAATTTTTATGCGTTGTGTGATAGTTAAGCGATCCATTTTCGTCAATGTCAGACTTTCAATTGAAAAGAAAAAAATTTGGTTTCACAACTTACGTTTGACAGATGTCGAATTCCAGTCCCATACTTTTGAAACCACGAAATGGATAGCCCTTTACAACCTTGTTGGCACTTACGCTGTTTCGTTCCATGTGTAAGCCAAATGACAAATGTTTATCCCTTAGAATTATATCTCTTACCATATAGAACAGTGTTTACCATTTCATAGCACAATTGTGCAGAAAGAACTCACACGCATTCTTGTGTTTTTTGATTTAGTTGTCGATCAGACTGCGACAAGAACACATGTGCGGCGGATGCTTTACCATTTTTTTCAGAATGACACACAAATAATATTGTATGTTAAAAGATGCTTTTGATAATATTCAATGCCTTATATGTTATAAAACATTTAAGGAATGTAGGGAATATGTTCTTAAAAGACATTTTGTATGTTATCATATTCATATTAATAATTTTAATGATAACGAAAAGGAAGAGTTTTTTAATAGACAAAAAACAATTTATTTAGAAAAATTAAAAGGTTGGTTGGAAAGAGAGAAAATTTCCGAACCAAAATTAGTTCCTAAATTAAAATTTCAAGATTAATAAGTTTGGAAATTGTAAGAAAGGGCAGACCATTTAATGATGGCGTTTTTATTAAAGAATTGATCTTGATTGTTTATTGGAAATTGTGTCAATTTCACGTTTTAGCGACCACAAGAAGTCGGCTAATGTTTATGTTTTTTGCAAATATATTATTTATTATTATTTCTTGTGGTCGCTAAAACGTGAAATTGACACAATTTCCAATAAACAATTAAGATCCATCAAAAATTTTAAAAATTTTTAAACTAAAAGTTCATTTGATAAGATGACATATATGTTACATTTTTTAAATAATAACTACGTTAATTTTTGTCCATTTTGATCAAACGAAGTGTCAAACTTTTCAGAAGAGAATACACTTTAAGAATGTCACCACTTATTTTGTATTTTTTTAATTAAGGTTTGCTACTATGAATGGACAAACTTCAAAAAATATGTAAGGAAATCAATTTTTCCAAGTTGAGCCGGTCAAAAATCATTACGTGTAAATTTGAACCACATGTTTATGTATACCGTTTTAAAAAACTTTGGATTTTGAAAATAGATTAAAAAACAATTGGGTAATCAATAATTTTGTGTGAAAAGATTAAAAATCGATTTTTGTCAAATAAAAGAACGCTGGAAGTTTCGAGAAATATAAAAAAAAATTTGAGTTCTATTCAACAAAACTCACTACACTACAGTGGTCGGCATATTTATTTTGGCACCTCAGAAATTTTACCATTTTGAATTTTTTTAGATTTCCAAAAAATTAAAAATTTCAAAATTTTTTTTTTTAATGAAAGTAGCATTTATTTAATAACTAAAAAACATAAAATCATAACTTCTTAAATTGACTTTGCATTCTATGCAACTAATTTAAAAATTTAGCAGGTGGCATAAGTATTTTGACATATAATATTTTAACTCTTTAAACGAAAATATGTTATTCCAACTTTTGTAATACTTTTAGATATTTTTAATATTAATAAAACGTGTATCCTTCTTTAGCGGCAATGACTTTCCGGAGTCTTTTAGGAACTGAATCGATCAAGTTTTGAATATATTTTGTTGGTATGTCTTCCCACAAAGATTTAACCTCTGAAATTGTTCCTTCCCTGGTTATTGTCAGATCTGCGGTACTTTGTCGCTTTATATATGACCAAACATTCTCAATCACATTCAAATCCGGACTTTGAGGTGGCCAATCCAAAGTTTCAATGCAATTTTCTGTCAAAAATGTCTTAATCATTTTACTCTTGTGGCAAGGCGCATTGTCCTGTTAGAAAATAAATGACGGCCCAATCAACCTATCGCCAGAAGGAAATGCGTCTTCATTTAAAATTTTCAAATATTGGTTTTGGTTCATCAAACAGTCGATGGGAACCAAGTCTCCTAAGCCTTTATATGCTATACTAACTTTTTCGACAACAGGTGCGGTTTTTTTCGAGTTTTTTTGGTCCAGTCTAACAAAAACTTTTTTCTTTGACAAGTGATACTCGAAAGTAGTTTCGTCGGTCCATAAGATGCTTTGCCAGAATGATAGGGGCTTGTCCACGTATGTATCTGTTTGCGGATTCTAACCTTTTAATTTTGTTCCTTGAGGCTATACATGGAATTGATCTTGCTACATATGTATTTATGTTGGCTTCTTTCAAACGTCGTCGAACTGTTCTTTCGCTTAAATGACTATCAGAGTGCGAATTCCATTCCAACGCAGCGGCTTTGGGTGTCCAACCTGAATTAGATTTAAATTTTTCTTCGCTGCCGTTGTTTTACGCTTTCTTCCTGTTCGACGCAAATTAATGACAGATTCTGTTTTTTTTACATTTATTTATTTGATAATAAACGGTTTGTCTAGGTAAATTGTACTCATTGGCAATATTTGTTACAGATATTCCAAGATTATACTTGGTTATAATTTCACTCCTGACGGTGTTAGTTAATTCCGATATTTTTCCCATATTTACACAATAGTAATAGAATTTTTTATTTATCTTTCATCGAATGTTAATATTTAATACTCAACAATGTCCGCTTTGTATTAAAGCTTAACACAAAAAACAAAATGAGATGAAGTTATAGAATGTCAAAATAATTATGCTGTAGTGTGTTTGACTAGTCCGGATTGCCATACCGTCTGTATGCAATCTGATATCGACACATTCTTGTGTTGATTATGTCCACACTGCAGTTGGCTGGCCAGACATGTATTATGCCGAGCCAGCATTTTCCCACAGTAGAATTAAGTATAGTAATAAGTAGCAATAAGTTTAGTAAAATAAATAAAGAACAGTTTTTAAATAATAAATGACTTGAGCGGACGTATGTCTGCTCAAGTAAAAACATATAAACACTTCTCTTTTTTTTTATAACATGGCGATCCTGCCAGTTTATTGCTCATTACATATAACAAATGAAAAAAATTAAATTAAAACATTGAATAAAATTTTGATTAAACTTTGTTACGTACGGTAAATATACGTATGCGGGTGTTTATAAAAATTATTGTTGTGTTGTCTCTATTATTACTCAAAAGAGCATGAGAAATGAAAAGAAAAAAAGACTCTATGAAGAGCAAATATAAGAAAAAAAAAAGAAGAATGAATGAATTGTGAGATAAAAAAAAATTTATAAAAAGAATAAGAATTTTTTTTTTTTTTTTAATGAAAAATTACAATAAAAAAGTTTAAAATATAATTATAATAACAAAAATAAATAAATAATGGAAAAATTAAAAAAAAGTAGTGATTTAAATACAGAAAAAAAGAAAATTAATTTACAAATAAAATACGGTTTATTACAATAATAACAACAACAGCTCTAAACAGCAATGTGAATGAGTGATGAAAAAGAGCTAGAGGCAGCAGAAGAGAGTCATTATGAATTTAGATTTGATCAACAACTACTGAGAGTGAAGTGAAATATTATTACAACAAATAAAAAAGTAAAATGAAATAAAAATAAATGGAAAGCAAATAAAAATAAAAGAATTTCATTTAACAAAAAAAGTTAAGAAAATGAAGTAGAAAGCAAATGAATGTCCCTTCTCATCAAAAGAAGAGAAGAAAAATGTTAAAAAAAAAGAAGTTTGAAAAATTTAACAAAAAAAAAAGTACAAGAAATATAACAACACCTAACAACAAGTCAACGCAGACAGCAAAATTGTGACGTTAGTGACCAAAGTGCGACGCGGCAACACCAGCGAAATTAAATCTGATGTAGCAAAATCATCGTAAAGAGAAGAAAAAAAAAAACTAAGAGAAAATTAATACTACTCTTTTAATATGTTTAAAAATTAACATTTTCTTAAAAATACTAATTTCAGTGAAATTTATGTATTGAAATTTATGTATTGAAATTGAGCACTTATGAAAAAAAAAAAAAAAAATCAGCAAACGCTTGACAAAAATTACAAATAAATAGAAAGCTATTAAAAGAAAGAGTGACATAATCGTAATATTGCGTAAAAAAAAAAGAAAAAAAAAAAAAAGCAATTTTACTAAATACCGAAATAAAGATAAAGAACAATTAAATAAAAAAAGAAAAATTAAAAATAATTTAAAAAAAAAATTTTTAAACACAATTAAGCAACAGCAAGTAAACAACAATAACAACAATAACAACAGCCTTGCGTAGCTTTACAAAATAGTCTTCGTTCTCCTTCAACCGATCTAATGCCTCCGATTGCACAAATGGCTGGAATGTATCCTACCGTCAATATGATGATACCAGCTCAACCACGTCATCCAGGACAACAGGCAACTTTATTATATTATAAATATTATTAATAATATATAATTATAAATATATTATATTATATTTACTATTAATCTAATTTAATTTAATTTTTATATTAAAAACAAATTAAAAACAAAAAAAATAAACACTTATTTATTGTTAATAACCTTTAAAAAATATATAAAATATATATATACTAAAACTGCATTGCTGCGATACTTACGAGTCCCTCCAGTACTGCATAGTTTAAGGTACCTGCAACAATTTCTAAAAAGTATTTTTTTTTTCCGCTTTAAGTATCATTACCATCGCCGTAACCGTTTTGACAAATTGGCATAATGGGAAATCACGATTCAAAGATTGATAACCCCAATGCCAATGTCATTAACGAAATAAATATTTCGGTACAATATCCAGTTGTGTACCTAGGGATCATAATAGCCATACTGGCACTACAGTTGATAACAACTATATATCAATTGCATAAAAGGTCTATGCGCAAAACGTACATGAGACGATCTTTAGCAAACGATTTAGAAAAGGTTTAGAACCTTGTCAATGAAGAATGGTAACTGTTGTCTTGTTGTTTTACCATTCTTCACATTTTTAAAGTCAATTGTTTTGATAAAAATTTTTTTTAGAAATAAAAACTTTTTTTAATTACATTTTTTTAATAACTAATTTTTTTTTGATATCGAGCTTATTCTCGAACGGTTAAATATTATTCTCATTACATTTACAATACAATCATTGTACACGCATGAATGGAATGGGAAGATATTATCTATAAAGCACGTTTGATAAAAGATAATTTCTTGAAGTCCTATAAGTGTATTAACACTGACAGGGAAACCAAACAAGAAACAATCAACAAACACATCAACGTGCTGGTACAAAATTTAGAACAGTTAAGAGTCTTATTTAATGTCAATTACTCACGACTAACACAGACTCATAAAACATTCGCTGATTCATTCTTCCTTGACATCCGTGAGAAATTACTAAACGTATCCTCACGAAAAGGTTTAAAAATAACCATACCACAAACTTTACATGAACAAATAGTGTTCACACGTTTGCCGGAAACAGAGATAAACTCTAAAATGGCACAAACAGTGGTAGAATTTTTGAACACAGCGTCCAGACTTATCCCTGAATATGATGGGTCACCAGAGAACTTGCAAAGTTTTCTGGATGCTTTAAGTCTACTGGACACAATAAAGGAGCAGCACGAACTAGTAGCTATAACCTTGATAAAAACAAAATTACGAGGATCGGCTCGTAACTTAATAACAAACGAGACCACAATTCTCGAAATAATCAACAAACTTAAATCATCGGTCAAGGGTGAATCAGTTGATGTAGTTATAGCAAAACTAATGAATGTAAGGCAACTAGGCAAAACTGCTAACAACTATGCCAAAGAAATCGAAGACCTTACAAAAAAGCTGGAAACATCATACATAAGGGACGGATTACCAGCACAGGTGGCATCTAAATATGCCACTAATTCTGCAACAAAGGCAATAATAAAGAATGCCTCAAATGATAGGGTAAAACTGATCATGGAATCAGGGACATTCTCTGACCTAAATGAAGTAATGTCCAAATTTATTAGTAGCTGTACCGAAGCCTACGGTCAGCCTAATTCTATATTGGCATACGGTCAATATCGCAATAGCACCCCTATAAATAGAAATAATAATACTAGAAATTTCCAAACTGGTGGATACAACAATCCAAGAAATTTTAATAGAAATTACGGCGGAAACAGGTGGCAAGTTGGTAATGCTAATACTAACGCCAGCCGTAATAATAATAACAACAACAGAAATTATCGCGGCAGAAACCGACAAAGTCGCGTAAACGCGATAACAGGCGAAAATAACTCGGAAAACGGGCAAAGCCCCCGAGATTCTCAATAAAAACATGTAACATAAAGATAGAGTCATACAGCTATTTTAAATCCCGTTCAACAATGAACGACACTATGTCAACACTATTAGTAGACACTGGTGCAGACATTTCGGTTATAAAACTGAGCAAAGTTCTTTATGATCCAATAATAAAGAATCGTATAATAAATATCAATGGAATAGGAAGGGGCTCTATAACAACTATTGGAATGGTGAAGACTGAACTGCTATTACGAAATATCTCAATCAAACATGAATTTCATGTAGTTGATGATAGCTTCCCGATCAATGGAGATGGAATTGTTGGAATGGACTTCATCAGAGGATACAAATGCATATTGGACTTCAGTGGAGATCAGGATTTACTGATCTTGACTGACGGAGTACCATGTGAGTATTGTATCCCTCTGAAAGATTGTCCAGATCTTCTTGCAATAACACTTCCAGCGAGATCTGAAGTGGTAAGAGCAGTTAGTTTCGATGCTGACGTGGAGGATGTATTTGTTCCACAACAAATGATCCAACACGGAATTTTTATCGCAAACACCATAACCAAGAAGTCCAAACCATTGGTAAGGATCATAAATGTGACTGACGAAGACATCGTAGTAAAAAAGCTCAGTATTAAAGTTGAAAAATTGAGTGATTATAAAATTGCAAATGTCAGTAGTGAAGAAAAGCCTAGTGGTAAAAACGAAAAATTATCAAGATTGGCTAAAAATTTTCCTGATTTTGTGAAATCAGAATTAATGCAACTATGTTCCGACTTCTCTGACATTTTTGCATTGGAATCGGATAAAATCACGACTAACAATTTCTATAAACAAAAACTGCGCCTAAACGATAAACAACCCGTTTACATTAAAAACTATAGAACGCCTCACTCCCAAAAGGAGGAGATAAATAGGCAAGTCCAAAAATTAGTGGATGACAATATAGTTGAACCGTCAACCTCTGATTACAATAGTCCATTATTGTTAGTGCCTAAGAAACCACTACCCGGTACTAATCAAAAAAGATGGAGACTAGTAATTGATTACAGAGGGGTAAATAAAAAATTAATAGCTGATAAATTTCCACTACCTCGTATTGACGACATATTGGACCAATTAGGTAGAGCGAAATATTTTTCATGTTTGGATCTGATTTCTGGCTTTCACCAAATAGAACTTGAGGAGAAATCAAGAGATATCACGTCTTTTTCGACTGATACTGGTTCCTTCCGATTTAAGAGATTACCTTATGGTCTTAAAATAGCACCAAACTCATTCCAAAGAATGATGACACTAGCATTTTCCGGATTATCTCCAGTCCAAGCCTTTGTGTATATGGATGACTTAATTGTCATCGGGTGCTCTACAAACCATATGATACAAAATCTTAAAGATGTATTTAATTTGTGCAGAAAATATAACCTAAAACTGCATCCTGACAAATGTTTCTTTTTCCGTCAGGAGGTAACATTTTTGGGTCACAAATGTACAAATATGGGTATATTACCAGATGACGCGAAATTTTCGATAATTAAAAATTATCCCACACCCAAAAATGGTGACGAAGCTAAACGCTTCATAGCATTTTGCAATTACTATAGGAGATTTATTCCCAATTTTGCAGAATATTCTCGTCATATAACTAGACTCTCTAGGAAGAATGTTAAATTTGAGTGGACACCTGAATGTGAAAAGTCATTCAATTATTTCAAAACTCAACTATTGAGCCCTCATATTTTGCAATACCCCGATTTTTCAAAACAATTTTGCATAACGACAGATGCAAGCAAACATGCTTGCGGAGCTGTTCTAAGCCAGGAAACAGACGGTATACAATTGCCCATTGCGTTTGCCTCGAAAGCATTTACGAAGGGTGAGTCTAATAAGTCCACCATAGAGCAGGAACTCACCGCCATACATTGGGCAGTACAATATTTCAGACCATATATATATGGTAAAAAATTCGTGATTAGATCTGATCACAGACCGCTCTCATACCTTTTCTCATTGAAGAACCCGTCGTCTAAGTTAACGAGGATGAGACTTGATCTAGAGGAATACGACTTTATCATAGAGTATCTCAGGGGAAAAGATAATCATGCGGCTGATGCATTATCCCGCATTGAATTCGATGACATTAAAAATATAGAAGTCAAAAATGTCTTGAAGGTAACAACTAGACTTCAAGCAAGAAAGGCCAATGTCGATAAAGCAGATGGCAATACTAAAAAGAATCAAACACTTCAGTCGGATAAACTTAATATATATGAGGCAATAAATGCCCAAGAGTACCGTAAAGTGCCGCAGTTGCACTTTACTCAGGATAAATTAATTATCCTTAAAGGAAAGAAAAAACTTTCTGAATATATGTTGAATGAGATAATTGTTAATGGAAATGTTGACTTAGGTCACCTCTTTCCAAAGCTTGAAAAAATAGCTGGCAATTTAGATCTCACAACAATACGACTTTCACAAGGTGATCGTCTTTTTAATATCCCGGGAATCGATATAGAAACCTTTAAAAATAAAGGTAATGGTCTTTTGAAAAAATTGACCCTGGTACTCACTCCTAAATTGGAGAAAATAAAAACCGCTGAAGATAAATTAAGAATCATGCAACAGTATCATAACGACCCCATATATGGAGGTCATTGCGGAATAACGCGCATGATAAGAAAAATAAGACTTCTATATTATTGGAAAGGCATGACTAGAGACATTACGAAATATGTCAAACAATGCAGAGCATGCCAGAAAAATAAACCCTCAATAAAAGGGAGGGAACCCTTTGTCATTACCCCGACTCCGGTTAAACCATTTGAGATTGTTGTTATTGACACTATTGGACCTTTACCACGGTCCAATTCTCAAAATGAATACGCAGTAACGATAATGTGCGATTTAACCAAATATTTGGTAGCAGTGCCGATCGACAATAAGTCTGCTAAAAGTGTTGCTAAAGCAATCATGGAGGGTTTCATATTAGTGTATGGCCCTATGAAAAAGATTGTCACAGACATGGGCACTGAATATATGAATCAGATTTTGCAAGAGCTTTGCGCCCTGATGAGGGTTGATAAATTAAACTCGACTCCGTATCATCATGAGACGTTGGGCACTGTTGAACGATCACATAGAACCTTTAACGAGTACTTGCGATCCTATATGTCTGAAGATAAATCAGATTGGGACGAGTGGTTGAAGTTCTTTGTTTATTGTTATAACACAACTCCCTCAACGGCGCATGAGTACTGTCCGTTCGAGTTGGTCTTTGGGAAAATACCTCCCATCATGGATTTTAAAAGGGACGCGAGCATTGCCCCGTTGTATAATATCGATTCATATGAAAAGGAGGTAAAATTTAGGCTCCAAGTCGCACAGCGTAGAGCTGCCAGCCTTATAGAAAACGCCAAATTAAGGCGACGGCAGGACTCGAGTAATACTGCTAAACCACTGAAAATAGCCCCAAACGATTGGGTGCTTGTGACTAATGAAGCCGGCCATAAATTGGACCCGGTTTATAAGGGACCGTATATGGTCACTAGCGTGGACAATAATAATAACGTCACACTATTGGACCCTAACGGGAAATCCTTTATGGTACATAAGAACCGAGTGAAGAGGTTCAAAGGTAACCAACCAATACGTAAATAATCTTCGTCTTTGTTTTATCTTTCCAGTATTGCAGTTGCCGTAATAATCACTGTTTTTATGTTACTGAACTTAAATATTGAATCTCACGAATATCTATTTTTTTATATATACTTTATATTATTCTTTTTTTTATGTTTTGTTAATTTAAAGTAATGCTATTTTATATTATTTTTACTTAAATTATAAGATTGCTCACTGTTGATTCACTTTTATAGTTTTTATCTTTTCATTCCAACTATTTCTATTTGTTGTAATTTATTCTTTGTTTTCGCCATCGAATTTATTATACATTTTATTGATGTCAGCATTTAATAACGCTTTACTTTTCCAGTTATAGAGTAAAGCATTGAATCTCTTTTGATCCTTCTTGTCCATGACAAACTTATATTCCTGATTGGTGTATTTAAACAATGGCTCTAAATGATGTCTCTTAATGGAAACAAACATTACGTCCTTTAGTTGTACGGTATGTACAAAACATGGTAAGCCTATAAGGCGTTGGTTAATTTCACGTAATTCTTTTAGGTGTCGTGTAGCAAAATCTCCGTAATCTAATTAATTGCTTTGCAATTTCCTCCTTTACTTGTAGAGCATTTTTTTAACATTTTGATTTTCCCTTCGAGCTCCTGAACAGTTTGCCTAGCGGCATTGTTAGAATTGTTCAGAAATGCATTAATTCTCTCGTATTCATTAAAGATAGAGTTCAAGATATTTAGAGTCGTAAGTCATAATTTTAAAATAAATATATAATCTTAATATTCTAAGAATAATCAATGTCAAAATGAACATTGATTATTCTTCCGTAAAAAGGGAGGTGTAGTGTGTTTGACTAGTCCGGATTGCCATACCGTCTGTATGCAATCTGATATCGACACATTCTTGTGTTGATTATGTCCACACTGCAGTTGGCTGGCCAGACATGTATTATGCCGAGCCAGCATTTTCCCACAGTAGAATTAAGTATAGTAATAAGTAGCAATAAGTTTAGTAAAATAAATAAAGAACAGTTTTTAAATAATAAATGACTTGAGCGGACGTATGTCTGCTCAAGTAAAAACATATAAACACTTCTCTTTTTTTTTATAACAATGCCGTTATAAATTCTTGTACCAAATTGCATTTCTCTCTTCAGAATGAGAATGGGTAAAGATTTTAACAATATATTTTGCATACGTATACTTAAGAATTAGTGTAATGAAAATATTATGATAACTGTGCCGTTATAGGAATTTCAATATTAAAAAACAATAAAACAATTCTTCACTATACTTTGTCAAAATAAATATGCCGACCACTGTATGTCATCCGCTGGGCGTATTTCAATTTTTTTATTTTTTTTTATTTTGTCACATAGAATAATTTTTTTTAAATGCTTTGGAATGCTAGCTTTTTCTCTATTAATAAAAAATGGTTTTTTATTTTTTTATTTTTATTTATTTAAAAACATTGTCTAATTTTTAAGCCACAGATGGATACCTTTACGATCTTTTAATAAAAAATGGAATTTTTTATTTTATTTTTATTTATCTAAAATTATTAAGCCAAAGATAGATAGCTTTACATATGTATGTATGTTGATAAAATGAAAATCAAAATAACGTATATTACAAACACTTTTCTATGGCTGTAAATAAATTAATTCTCTCAATTTATTTTCTCTCTCTTACTCACTAATACACAACCAAAAAATTTTTGGTAACCCCTGATATAGAAGTTATCAATAACATAAGTTGTGCTGTAAATGATACACCAGCTGTTTTAAATCCCACATTTTTAAGTTGTACTCGTACTCCCTTAGAAACAGATTTGTTTTCCTATTCTTTTTAATGCACTTTTACTGTCACTTTTAGTTGTTAAACACACATTTTCCTTTCATTTGATTTAGTATTGATTTGTTGATTTTGTAAATTGATCACGTTTACCTTATTTTCTATTTTTTTCTGTGTTTTTTTTTTGTTTCACTTCTATTTAAAGTTTCTTTTTCTGTTTTTGTTTTTTTTTTGTTTTTTGGGTTTGTTTTTCTAAATGTTTGTTGTGTAGTGAGGTTTAAAAGCCTATTAATTTCAAATGCATAAACATTTGTCAACTCCATTAACTTTTAAAAAGTTCACAGCAAAAACAATTTCTTACTACCCACCCCCTCTCCATTAAAGTGCAACCTTGTAATGAATGTGATTTTTCTCTTCTCTCAATCTCTGTTTCTCATGCTTGTTAGGAAATTTTTTTTTTTTGGTTTTCCTGTTAATCAATATTCAACACAATATTTTTTGTTGTTGTTGTTTTTGTTACACATTTCTTACCGTTTCTCTTTTTTTTTATTATTATTAAACAACAACAAAAAAAAAGAGGAAAAAAAGTGAAATAAAAAAACAAATATTTGATCGAAAAATAATAATAAAAAAAAGAAGAAGAAAACAAAAAAATAATGAAAATCAATAACATTTAATGAACCAACAAACACCACACACACACACATATACAGCAAATAAGCAAGTGAATGTGTTAACCGTTATTTTATGTTGTTGCTGTACTGTGCTATACTGTGCTGTTGCTCTTGTTTGTTATTGACAAACTGGGTTTGTCTGTCATCGATTTAATAAAACACCTGGAATTGAAATTTATAACGGAATACACAAATAAAACAGGCAGCAACGGCTGATTTAAAAAATTAAAAAAAAAAAGAAAACAAAAAAAATTGTTCAATAAATAAAATAAACAAAAATTATTAGCATTAAATGAATAAACAAATATTGTAAAAAGGAACTAAAACAACTCACACACACACACACACACATACACTATATACCCTGCAGGAAATGTCAATAGTGAAACTGTACTGACTTACTATTGACACAGTCACCAGTACTACTGACTTATTATATGACAGGCAATGCTTTTTACTATAGACATTTAACATGTGCGTGTCATTGAAAATCTACTACTGACGTTAGTACTATTGACTAGGTACTTCTTTTGGGACCATACATATGTAGACATTGGAATCAGTGAATCAATAGTACAATTTAGCAGTTCTAGTCTACACTTTTGGTACTTTTCTGTAGTAAAAGTCGACAATAAAATTTCAATTTTTGTAAATATTTGATATTTTATTAAATATAAAAACTAAAAAGGTACTATTAATTCAGTTTCTCTTAATTATATATAAACATCAAAATAAATTTTTTGTTTTAATAAAATTAAGTAAAATTATTAATTCTCTTTGGGAGAGTCGTCTTCTTCACGATTTTCATTATTTTTGGTTTTGCTGCGAACCATTTGTTTGAAATTGTTTGGCGCTGAAATGCTGCTCTAAGTGTTTTGTCCGAATTTTCATTGAAAGTTGATATTACATCTGATATTAAAAAAACGAAACAAATTTTTAAAATATTACAAATATTTATGAGAAGACAAACAAGCATTTATTACCTATTAGGGCTTTAAAAACATTTGAGTATTCGCTCTTTTGTCAAAAGAGCCATCAGCAATAAAATTCATGATAATATTTTGGTCAAATATTTCATGAAGGTTTCGTTCTGCATTACCCGCAAGGAGTGATTTCATTTGTCGAATCTATTGAATATAAACAAAAAATGCAATTTTATTCGTTGAAGTAGTTCCACAATAAAAGTAAATACTTACGTATGGGTCTGAATTAGTTTTCAAAATAGCATCAAATTCTCTCAGTTTTTCTTCAGAGTCGATACTGAAAAATTCCATAAGATTTGAAGCAATTTCATTTTTTTTAACAATTGTGTGCAATATACCATTTTTTTATCTTCTCGCGTAAACTATATTTTGGAAAATCTATTTGAGACGAGACAGAACATTCAGGCTCCACAAAATTTTCACAATTCACACTTGGACTTATAATTGTCTCATTTTCACTACTTCTATTTTTATATAACATTGATTGTTTTTTTTTTATTAAACGTTTATAATTTCTTCACAATTTGACAATTGACAATTTTTTTTCTCATCAAAGGCAAATTAAATAATTGTTGACGCTTCGTTCACAACGTCACCATAAAGTCACCAATATAGTCGACAAAACTGGTGACTTGGAGACACTTGTCGACATGTTTCCTTCAGGGTACATACTCTAAGCAAATACACAAACAAACACATATGCAAATACAAATAAATTATTAATATTGTGTACGTAGTACGTAATGTGACACTATTTGTTTGTGTTTATTTTTGTGTTTCTCATGCATCTACTCAAACATTTGCGTGTGTGTGTGTACAAGTGTATGCGTAAATGTTTATTTACATATTCATGGCAGAGTGTGTAATTTAGCTCATTAACGGTTTATTATTTACAATTTGTAAGCAAAAATTCAATTTCAATTCGATTTGTTTTGCTTTCTGTTGTTTTTTTTTTTATTGTTTTTATTATGAAAAAACTTGTGAAAATGTTTGTGGCATATATCACTGGCATCATAATTCATGAAAGCAATTAATTTCCCCGAATTTGTGTCAAGTTAAAGTAAATTTTCAATAAAAAAAAAAATAAAAAAATGCCTTCAATTTATGAAAAGGAAGTCAATATTTAATAAGAAACTACAGGGTGGGCCAAAAATCACGAAGGGGTTTAATCGTTTAATCGTTCTTGGGAATCTCGTGGCTTTAGTTCTTGCACTAACTGCAGCTTGTATGGGAAAAGATGTAAATTTCCCTTTAATATTCTGCGTAAAGACCGCCGAGACATTTGCAGCTCAGCAGAGCGCCTTCGAGTTGATGTTTCAGGATTCTCCTCAACACCCTCCAGAACGCGTTGAATATTTGCTTCATTAATTACAGAATGTGGTCTTCCGCTTCGTGGAAGATCCCTTAGTGAGCCTTGTTCCTGAAAACGTGTCACTAATTGATTTGGATGGTGAATTCCGCACATTAAAATGACGACGATAGGCTCGTTGAGTTTGAATTATTGATCGATGATGTTCAAAATAAAGTTCTATGATTTTGGTTCGCTGGATAACGCTGTAACCTTCCAGAATTAATCTCCCAGATTTATTTTACAAGTCCTAAAAAGAAAAAAAAAAAAAAAATGAACTAGAAAAGTTATTAATTTTTCAAATCCCTTCGCGACTTTTGGCCCACCCTGTAGCTGTACCCGGCGCGTGTTGCTGCGCCACCAACTAAAATAAATTTGAAGGAAAGACATTACACAAATATCCAATTAATTTTGAATCATTTTATTGATTTTGTTTCCCGTTGTCCTGATGATTCATATGAACGTGCCTGAGTAGTACGCATTCGATCAGTTTCTAATCTCACTTCTCGTTGTTCAAGTGGTTCAAGCGAACGGGTCTCAGCGGCATATACTCGAAGATTTTCCAGACTCAATGCTCGTCTGATTCTGATTCTCGTAATGCTCTTTTCTTCCGTGCTTCGATGGTGTAGTTCGACCAATTGCTTGTCATTCATTTTGAATAATTTTCAGTGACGCCATCCATCGGAAATTAATCGCACCAATCTCCGTCGACTCATACGCAACAACTTTGTTAAAGAATGCACAGTTTACGATTTAATTCATTTTTAGTAATTTTCAGTGGCTCCACCTGTCGAAAATTAATCATACCAACTTAGAAACCTTCCCCGGCTCATGCGCAACAACTTTGCTAAAGATCATAACATGATCAAATTCATAGTTTACGATTCTATAAGGTACATACAAACAAACATTCATTTTTATATATATAGACTATGGGAGGTGACACGCCCACTATAGAAAATTCGCCCATTTTGTTCATATATACACCAAAGTCGTCCATACAAAATTTGAGAATTCTAGCTGTTGCAGTTTATGAGATATGCGACATTAAATACTTAATGGGTATGTGGGCGTAGCACCTCGCCTACTTGAAATTTTAAAATAAAAATAAAGCCTATAGTTCCTTTCAGACATACAGGAAGGTATTGTTAAAATTTCTAGAAAATCGGTCCAGCCGTTTAGCCGTCTATAGACTTCAAACAAATCCACAAACAAATAAACACACATTCATTTTTATATATAAGAAGATGAAAGGAAAAGAAAATTTGAGAGATTGGCTAAGTATTTCAAGGTTATGTTTACAATATTCGCGGTACACACTGAAACAAATTGCAGTGTTGTCAACTTTTATACGCGATAAGCAATACATAAAATGAAAACAAAAAAGAATTATAGAGAGAGAGAGAGCATAAAGCAATGTTTTAATTTTTCTTCAAGTGTATAAAGAAACCTCATAATAATCCCCTTTCTTTCTATTTCTCTCTCCCTCTCTCGCTCTCTATGTATTTCAAATACCTTTGAAATACAACCGAAATCCCTTTGATTGCCTTTATAAAAGCAATGAATTCGTTTGTAAGGGGTGATTTTTTAAGAGCTATAGGAAAATTTTTCAAAAAAAAAAAAGCACATAAAATTCAGAAAAATGCATGAAATCTTTATTTGAATCGATAGTGCGGTCCATATAATTTAATGTTTGAAGATTATTTCATGCAAATGTTGACCGCGACTGCGCTTCAAATGGTCCATCCGCTTAGTCCAATTTTGGCATACTCTTTCCAACATTTCGGCCGGTATCTCACGAATAAATGCTTCAATGTTGTCTTCCAATGCGTCAATTGAAACGGGCTTGTCTGTATAGACATGAGCTTTAACACAGCCCCACAAAAAATAGTCTAAAAGCGTTAAATCGCATGATCTAGGCGGCCAATTGACCGGTCCCGAACGTGAAATAAAATGTTCACCGAACTCGCCTCTCAATAAGTCCATTGTTACGCGTGCCTTGTGGCATGTGGCACCGTCTTGTTAAAACCACATGTCATGCAAGTCAAGCTCTTGCATTTTGGGCAAAAAAAAGTTGGATATCATCTCACGGTAGCGCTCACCATTCACAGTTACGTTACGATTTGCAGCATCTTTGAAGAAGTACGGTCCAATGATGCCAAATTCAATGATTTGCAAGCGTTGTTTGTTTGTAAGACGATTCATGGTTAAATTATAGACCAAACTGAAGATGTTTGACAGTCAAAAAAAAAAACACCGAACGTGCGTGAGCTGTTTAAACCAGTGTTGCCAAAAAGATAATTAGCTAAAAAATCACCCTTTATATATGTATGAGAGTGTATATAAAAATTCATCATAAAATAACAAAAAAAAAAAAAAAGGAAACGAAAAGTAACAAAATTTGTAATCATTTAATTTAACCCTCTGTTAAACAATTCCTTATTCTTTTATTACAATTTTGTTGTAAAGTTGTGAACTGCAATAAAGAAAATTTTTATTGCCAAAGGTCATGCCATATTCAGCACAATACTTTGTTACTTTTTGTTCGTTCAATTTATTTACTGGGTTATTTATTTACACATTCACACACACATACACACAAGTGGTACAATAAAAAATGAATTCTTTTCCTCCAATGCTGTTCTCTTGTATGTTACGTTATAATGTTGCCTTGTTAAGGTGCCATTTGTATTCATTTACTCTTTGAATAAGTCTCTCGCTCACACACACGCATACATTCGCTCTCCTTACTTGCTCTTGTCCAGTTTAATTACAAACGTTGTCTCGTTATTATCAACTTTACTGGGATTACATGAGCCATATTACAACACATTCGACACTCTTTTTGCAGGCGCAAACCAAGCACACACACACAAAGAGTTGCATTTGCATACCACATACAATAATAAAACTTAACGAAACAATTGGAATTGACACGATAAAAACAGCAGCAACAGCAACAACAATAACAACGGCACATATGCGTTCTATTAAAAGTGTTGATAAACCATTCGTTTATTGCAAGACAGACTAAAAAAAAGTCTCTCAGGACTTTGGAAAAAAGAAAGAAAAAAGAAGAAACAAAAATGCAAAGTTTATCGAAAAGGTTGTGTAAAAGAATGAATTCTTTTTTTTTTTCTAATAAAAACATTACAATACAAAGGTATTGCCGGTATTTTTCCTTCATACTGGAAGCTTGCTAATGTCACGCCAATCCCTAAAAAGGGTGAGGCCAATAACCTTGAAAACTACCGCCCAATAGCTGTTTGTTCTGCTCTTTCGAAAGTGATGGAGAGCATGATTAATCACCACCTTGTGAGGTATTTGGAGTCCAACGGTTTGCTAAATGATCGTCAATACGGTTTCCGTAAAGGGCGCTCTACTGGCGACCTTTTGGCGTTACTCTCCGAAAGGTGGTAAGGCCAAGGTTGTAGCTCTGGATATCTCAAAGGCGTTTAATAGGGTCTGGCATGAGGCTCTGGTAGCGAAGTTAATTGCTTTTGGTGTCAGTAGTCACTTCTCTCGATTTATATCGAGCTTTCTCAAAGATCGCACTATTAGAGTGGTTATAGACGGCGTCTTTTCCAACGGGTTCAGGATAAATTCAGGGGTACCGCAGGGCTCTGTTCTTTCACCTACTCTTTTTCTTATTTTTCTTAATGATCTTCTATCGATTACTTCGAATCCTATTTACTCTTTTGCGGATGACAGCAACATTTGCCATTCATATTCATTTGATCGGAGGCCGAGCCTTTTGGAGATTGGGGCAAGGAGGTCGAACATGAATGACGCACTCACAAGTGACCTGTTAAAAAATCTCTGAGTGGGGCCGCGCGAACAGGGTCGATTTTAATGCGCGCAAGACCCAATGTTGTTTTTTGACACACCGGCGTGATGCTGGTGCTGGTGTTTTGTCATCTATGGGTAATGTAAATCATATTGAGGAGGCGGATGTTCTTGATGTTCTAGGCATGAGAATTAGTTGAGATGCTCCTTTCGAGTGTCGAAGGAAGCATTCAAGTGCCTTGGTTTTTTAAAACGGTGCAGAAAATACTTCACTCCATCCGACCTTCTTACTATTAACAGGACCTTTATCCGACCTCGGATGGAGGAGTACAACTCTCATGTATGGGCCGGTGCTTCAAAGTCTATTTTGAAGCTTCTCGACCGCGTACAGGAGAGGGTGAAGGTGCTTATTAATGACAGTAGGGTATCCAATTCTATTGATTCGTTGAAGCATCGTCGCAATGTGGCGTGTGTTTCATTGTTCTATCGGTACTATAATGGGAGGTGTTCTCGAGAGATAAGGGGCTTGGTTCCCGATAATCACATATTTTTACGTGGTACTCGTACCTCTCGCAGAGCACATCCTTTTGTGGTTGATTGTCCAGTGAATCGCACAATGCATTACAGGGAAAATTCATTTATTGACCGCACTGCTCGCTTGTTGAATGATCTTACTGCGGAAGTTTTTCCCGTCAGTTACGATATTGGTAAGTTTAAATCAAATATCCACAAACACTACTCCCTCTTTCCACCTTCCTATAACCTATTTTCCCAAAACCTGCACAATGCACTGCATGAGTAGGGTCCATCCCCTGAGTGCTGGTTTTATAAAAAAAAAAAAATTGTATGTACCTATGGTAGGTTAGGTTAGGTTAGAGGACGTGTACTTGTCCGTTAAGATAAGTACAATACCCGGAGGTCGAAATTGACCCATTGTACAACGTCCTTGGAGAGGGAAGGAAATAAAGGGAATAGGATGAAAGGAGGGCATAAGGGTAAGGGGAGGATGGGAATCACACAGAAAGAAACAGACACAAACAAGGGTTGAGCGCGCGACTACACTTATGAAGCCCTAGCACCTCTCAACCAGCTCAAACTGCTAATGAATCTGTGGAGAGCCTTGATGTCGGCTCTCGACACAGAACTCAAGCTCTCAAAGAAGGCTCTGCCAAGGGTCCTCAACCTCAACCTACCAAGGGCTGGGCAGTTACAGAGGAGGTGTTCGATAGTCTCTAACTCCTCCTCATCGCAACATACCCTGCAATAGTCCGGCTGGGATCTGTTCCAGATCCCCGTCAGCGACCTAATCTCGCAGTGCCCTGTGATAAAACCGACAACCAACCTTACGCTGGCCTTAACCAAGCCCAGCAGCCAATCTGTTCTCTTACTGTCCACAGCAGGCCATAGACGTCTAGAGACAGAACAACCTGATCCGTTCCTCCAACGCCTCTGCTCTTCCTCCCTGACCCATCCATCGATGAGGCCATAGAGGTGGCAGACTGGGGGTTCAGGACCAACTATTAAATCGCCCCCCGAAAGGGAGCCTAACCTAGCGATAGTACCTATGGTAAGGTGTTTGCAATGCCAAATTGATGGCAACTTTTTGAACTCTCATGTGTATAGCATGAAAAACATTTTCAGTCAGAAGAATGCATTCCTTTACTTTGCTGCTTTAAGTTTTAATGTGTGTCAATAGGATTTACATGTGGCCGGGCATACAACAAAGGACACCGAAAGGTTTATAAAGTTTACTTAAATGTTTCTGGTTTTTTTTTTCTGTTTGCTTTTGTTTTGTGCTATTGTTGTTGACGCTAGTGTTGGTGTTGTTTGCTATTGTAGTAGTTGTTGTGGTAGTTGTTGTTGTCATTGTTGTAAATATAGACCAAAGCTAAAATACAAGAGGAGGATATTGAGTGCAAAACCATTAAAAAACAATTTTTTTTTTGTATTTCACATGCAACAAAAAAGTCAAACTCATGCTTGGTATTGGCGGCGGTAACACAGATGGTTTTCACTTAATCAGTCAGTCAGTCAGTCATTTCGTCATTCATTCATTAATTCAATCGTTTGCACGTTTCATTTAGTCTCGTTGTAACAGCAGTATGAATGGCGCATAACTGATATTCGGTTGCTTTGGCATTAACATACAACTCCATAACATACCGTACAATTGACAATTCGATTTTATTCGTTTCTTTTTTCGCTCTGTCACCCCCCCCCACCCCTCTCTCCTTTGTCTTTTCTCTTTTTCGTTTTTCTTTTTTAGTCGCAGTTTACAATTACGTAAACGTGTGTAATACTTTGTTTAACCTCAATTTGCATGCGAACACACAGAAAACTTTTACTCTCCCTGCTAACAGCCACTCTCACTCACACATTCACAAAGAGCATAAGGATTTAGCTCAACTTTACACTTTGACCGTCGCCGTTGTATTGACACCGTTTTGTTTCATTTGTTGTCTACAACATGTTGTTGACTTGTTGTATTGTATGTCGTGTCCAACGTAATAATAATGGTCACTACTCACTTACTCGCCTTTGTTCGTGTGTAAAATTTCAATGGCGATGGTTTTTTTTATTTCCTTTTACACTTTCATCTTGCTATACGTTTACGAAAAGTTCTTTTGTTTTTTGTTGTTGCTTTTGTGTTTTCAACAATAATTGTTGTTTACATTAACGGCTTGAGTAACAATAACTCTTGCTTTGTAAAGAGTACCTAATTTTCTAGCAGGATTACATTCGTTAGTGTACATGCAGTTAAATTCCAGTGTGTGCCACTATTTATGGGACACTCTTTATGATGTCTGTTAAGGGAATCGTTAAGAAAAAAGTAAAAGTAGGATAAATGAAATCTTATTTGTCAAAATGTGTGTAAAAAACTTTATTTAGACTTAGTAAAGTAGAAGAATGGTGAGATCAGATCCTGTTGATTATTTAGTTCATAATTTTTAATTGTGTTTATGAACGTTTATTAAACCGAAGTGCACACCAATATGCGTGTGAAGATACCCTGCAGGAAATGTCAATATTAAAAATGTGCTGAATCGCTATTGACTTTGTCAACAGTACTAGTGTCGAATTATACCCCGTACAAGGCTTAGTGCTATAGACATTTAACATGTCCGTGTCATTGAAAATCCACTAGTAACATTATGACTATTGACTTGGTATTGACTAGGTACTTCTCATGGATCCATATGGTGACATTAGAACCAGGAATTTACTAGTATATTTCTATAACTTATGGAACTTTCCTGTAGGCAATATCAATAGTAAATTGGTGGTGTCATACTAGCGACATTGTCACTAGTTTTTTTTTAACTTTTTTTTTTTTTAATGTTAGAGCCTTTAAGACGGTACCGAAACAAATAAATTAGATCATATATGTACTATTGTTTGAATAATATGTATATTTAACAAAAAATTTAGATAACTAATAAACTAATTAACAAAAAATTTAGCACATTTCTTCAGGGCAGGCTAAGCCCTTTGTGATCCTGCAGAGAATTGGTCACAACTGAATTCGAGAACTTTTAAAAAGTGGAATACCATCAACGTTTATATCAAGCTCCAAATCATCATAATTTTGCAGAACACTTCCAATTTTTCTAAATTGCGTTTCTATCCCCATGTGAAAATAGCTTCCAGGTGAAACGTTTCTAACTACAATTTTTTTGTTTTGGTCCAATAAAGTTTCTGCTGAAAGTGGAACCTCCAGGCCTTCATCTTTTAAAATGCATAAAAGTTTTTCCGGCTTTATAATACTTAGAAAACTTAGAATTTTTTACTTTTTTATGCGTAAAAGTAATAATATGTTTTTAAAAAATTTTTTAAATTTGTTTTTTTATTATGACATTTAAATGTCAACAGCAGAGACATTGTATGGTGTACAATTAGTTGTTTGTTTGTTGACAATGTCACTAGATATACACCACATTTTTTGTCTCTGTATTTTTTATATTGACACAGAAATGGAAGATTGGAGACATTTGAACTAGTGCTGTTGACAAAAAGACATATGGACCCAGTCTGACTGCAGGGTAAATTCGAATTTAAAAACCAAAGACGCAAACCCATACTTTTAGCAGCGCCACTTCTTGTCTCTAACAGGGTAAACTTTGCTATTAACAGAGCACTGCTAACAGTGTTTAACAGTGGCAATAGTAGATTAGTCTTCCACTTTGCAATTATTGCAGACTACTGGACATAAAATATAATTCTCATTATGATCATTATTATATGTGAACAAAAGTGTTGAAATGTAAAGGATGGTTGGTGGGGATGGAGGACGGAATTATGCCAACTATCCCACTACCACGGTTAGAAAGAGTACTCTCTGGACTACTATATCCATATAGTCGGGTAGGTGTACTATTTCTTATATGTTCCAAAATGGCCACTGAACTTCTAGAGAATTTTCAATCAAAAATTTGATATTTTCAAAGCCAATTTTCACAATACCATATCACTTTTTGCTGATGATATTAAGAGGCCTTGGAAGAACCTTCCTTTGAGTATGATATGGTACTCATAGACCTAGTATTTGTCCTAAAATTAGCTTCTAAACAAGTGGGCTTGTTCAGATGGATACTGTTAAATAATTAACAGTGCTCTGTTAAGGGCAAATTTTGTTCTGTTAACGTCAAATGTGGCGCTTTTAAAATTTATGGATTGCATCTTGGATTTTCAAATTCGACTTTATCTTCACACTATCTGTCTATCAATACGGTATACATATTTTATAAATTTAACCTACCATGGGTCAAATTAATCTTTGAATTTAACTGTAATATTGTATCAGTACGAAAAAGAAAAATCTGACATAAAGACTAGTGAAATCAGAGATACTGTGTGACAATGTTAGATCATCGAAAATGAATATAAAAATGACAAGACAAATATATTCGAGTTCTCTTCATACAAACACAGACGATTAATGCAGCGATTAATACTGAAAGAACAAGATAAACTACGACAACACGCGCCATAATAATACTCGGCGTCTGATATACAAAGAGTCAATGAAAATGCGATTGCGAATGCTCTGCTCGGTACTAAAAAAATTTCAAATTCTTGCCAAAACAATAGACGCTTTGAACTTGAATTTAAAAATAATGTTGCCGTGAATAAATAATAAACAAAACATGTGGGCTGTATTAGCTCTCTCAGTTGTAGAAATTACACGCACATACACATGCATACACATGCAACACATGTGCTGATGTTATTAAGACAATTTTGTTTTTAATTTAATTGCATACTAATTGCAGCAGCAGCAACAACAACAACAACAACCACACGAAAAATAACTTTGTAAGCTTGAGTATAAAAACGAACAAGCAAAAACAACAATGTCAGACTCGTCATATTTATTGTAAAAGTGACTAGACAACTGACGATGACCGTACCGTCCAATGCAATGACGTGCATGCATGTACGTAAAAATGCTAGATGAACGATCAAAATCTAATAAAAAGCTGCCAAACGTTTAAAATGTTTTCAACAACAATAACAGCAACAGCAATGTGCTATTTCTGTTGGCTATTAAATGTAATTATAATATAATATCGCAACAACAACAACAATATCAATACAACAATGAAACGAAATTAAACGAAAAAAAAAAACAGACAACGAACAGAGAAATGAAAACGCAAGTTTTCCAAAATGCATGACGTTTTAACACTGGCATTCAAGGCGTTAACATTGGCATCACACAGCACAGCACAGCAAAGCACCCGCAATTATCAAAACAATGCTTATACTTATGCAACGATTGAAGTGTGTGTGGAATAGGCCTTCAAAGCAATCGATTTTTATGATTTTGAGAAACCCAAACCGTTATTCTCTATATGATGAGCTTATGTTGAATATTGTTTTGACGTTATTGGGATACGTATTTACACCAGTAAATGAGATTCTTCAACGTTAACATAAAGGCCACGTCGTATGGAAATCGTCATACGTTGAACTTTTGCTGTTTTAAGGCAATAGATGGAGATGTAGACGGGGACTTCAATGATAATAAATAATAATGAGACCAGACCGATGTTTATGTAGGTAGGTAGAGGTGGCTCTCCATCAAAAGGAAGTTGGATAGACACATTTTGGCCACATAGGGTTCATTGTGATACTACAGGTTGCTGTTATCGTCTAATCCCAGAACCACTCTGAACTTCAGACTACCAATGTCAATTCGTGAAAGTTCCTCCAGAGCGTTTACATAGTATGCACCAATTTTGATATTGTACATGTACAGTGGAAGTGAAGTACAGTCTCCTCCTCTGCCACATCTCTGCAGCTTATGCAGAAGTCATTACCAAGGGGTCCAAGACTAATGCGCATCGCATGCGTGCACATAATGCAATGCCGCATACTGAGCGTTTTTCTTTGCAGTTTAAGCAGACTCGCCGTGCGCCTTACGTTCAGCTTTGACCAGATTTTCTGCTCAGTTCTGCCTGTGTCCGAAGTCGCCCATCTATTGTTGACGAAATCGACGATTGCATTGTCAATTATAATATTGCAGGTTTCAGAGGAATTCCCAAAGTCAAGAATCCATTGGAGAGTTCGATGATTGTGCCACTACCTGGAATGTTACTGTCTCCCGGTATCCATATGATATGGATATGTGTGTGAGGATAAATTCGAATTTGAAAATCCAAGACGCAATCCATAAATTTTACCAGCGCCACATTTGACGTTAACAGAGCAAAATTTCCTCTTAACAGAACAAAATTTGCCCTTAACAGAGCACTGTTAGGTGTTTAACAGTATCCATCTGAACAAACCCATATGTTTAGGTGCTAATTTTGGGAAATACTTTAGGTCTTTGAGTACCACACTATATGCAAAGCAGATGCCAAGACCTCTTAATATAATCAGCAAAATAGTCACATATAATGTGATGCGGTATTGAGAAAATTTACTTTGAAACTATCCATCAATCAGTGATCGAAAATTCTCTAAAGGATCAGTGGCCATTTGGTAACATATAAGAAATAGTACACCTACCCGACTATATGTAAATGGTAGTCCAGAGGGTCCCTTTTTCGAACCGTGATAGTAGGATAGCTCGAATAATTTTTTGAGAGTTGAGAAAATTTGCCCCCTCAACCATTTCAACACATTTCAACATTTTACATTTCAACACTATGTATTTATTATTCACAAATAATAATGATTATAATGAGAATTAAATTGTCAATAGTCTACAATGTAGAAGACTAATCTACTTATTGCCACTGTTAAACAGTTAACAGTGCTCTGTGAATAGCAATTTTTGCGCTACTATAAGTGTGGGTTTGCGTCTTGGATTTTTAAATTCGAATTTATCTTCACACACATGATATGGATACCATATCGACGCCTCCGTTCTATAACATTCTAAGTCGAAAAAGTGTGCTTTGAGTTATGAGCTCTCAAAGTTTTCACGCGCCATACGACTACATGTGTATTCTAGGTAGATTTTTCTCTATAACTTCGGAACGGATCGGCGCATCTTAACCAAATTTTGACAGTATTTAAGTTAGAGAACGTAGAATTTAAAAATGCAAGAACATTAAAAACGTTCTAAGTACACTTAGAACGTTATAGAATGGAGCCGTCGATATCTTTCTGCACTCACACTGAATATCTTGGAATGCATCACTTTGGAGAGCTTTTATACCCGCCTATCTATTTGAGAGTACGGTAATGTCAAACTTAAGGATATTTGCGTCCCTAATAGTAGTCTATTGCCGACACCTCCCACTGAAAGACGCTACAGTCATCCGGCAGCATTATAGACTGTGCTATTCCGATTCATTTCGCATAAATTCCATCCCCAACGGTTCCATTCCATTTGAAGCCTTCGGGGTAAATTTGCACGGAGCCCTTTACGATTTTCTTGGCCGAAATAGATGCCCTGAATATTATGGAGTAGTCTTAACACGATGTCATGTAGTCGCTGCCACCGAAATATCGGTGTTTAGCTTAAATTCATAGAGCATAGCTTACTTACTAACCAGCCTATAGAATTTACAAACTCCCGAATGTATAGTTTTGTTAACGAATTACTTCTTTATGTAGTTTTTATTCATGTTTTTAACTTAAAATTCGAAAATCTGTAGACCAGTCGTAAAAGTACGCTGGCAAAATCTATTTTCGGCTGCTTATCATCTTATCAAAAATTTCGATTAAATTTCAGCTCTAATGACCCATGCACTGAAATCATAAATTTAATCACTCACTGGTGGTAAAAATCAATTGATAGGGGAACAGATAAGCTTCTACCACTTGCTAAAAGTTATCAATAAATCCATAATAACTTGCATTATTTAAAAAATATATTTTAAAAATTAACAAAAACTAAAAGACTGGCTTCCATTTCGAATTTTAATTAGAAACTAAACTGGTTGACATGAAAAATGCTCAGCAAATATTGAAATTTTTAACCGCAAAAACTGTCCACTGTTTCTAAATACAATACGAGCAATTTTCTAAATTTTAAAATATTTTTTTTATTGTATTTTCCATTTGGCATTATCATTTGAAACTTTAGTTTCCCTAACCCTCGCTCATTTGGGAAGATTTTTATTTTTAAATGAGAAACGATTTTGAAATTTACTTTTTGGAAAACACAAACACAAATACGAATTTACAATGACCACCACAGGTGACACATGACGGCATAAATTTATGCAAATAAGAGGACAAATTTTTTATTTTAACGGTATTTTAATTATGTACTGTTAGTTTAAAAATGGTGGTGGTGGAGCCTTAGATTAGTCACTTGATTAGACACCAGCTGTATACCCATAGGCACTCTTTAAATATTTTTTTTAAATAGACAATCCCAAATCTGTTACCCTCAATGTGATACCGTATCTAAATTGATTATGAAATAATGCTTCACTCTGTATCTGAAGATATATTAGTTCCAGACTGGACTGTGAGAGAGATTTCAGATTTTTTGTTGTGTTTATTATAGCATAACCGAGAAAGGGCTACCTTTCAAATCTATGAGCCTATATCCATCCTTAAGCAGCTTCTCCTTCTTATACTGGTAAACCACTAACTTCGTAGCCCTTGGTAGTGGTTTTTCACTGCTTCGGTTTTTACCTACGTATGGCATCATTCAGTTTAATTCGTCAGTCATTGTGGGCCTCTATCAACAGTGTTCGAAGCGGTTATATTGCTTCTATCATATTGTCACGTGTTTACCTTTTAAAAACGTTTAAAATATGAGCTCGTGGATTGGAAATAAAATAAAAATAAATTTGTGTTTAGTTTTAATTAAAATTCTTTATTATTTGCAGAATTCTGTGTGCCACTGTTCACAACTTGATGTAAACAACAACATTGCTTTTCTTTGTTATTCCTCTTTGTTTGCATAAACAATAACAATTACTGGACAATTATACGACAGATCTTCGTAACGAAGATCTTCAAATCACGATTACTCTCTTCAAATGCACCGCGTCTTCACACAAGACTAACTGTGAAGTTCAGTCACTCGGCTGCTTTTCCTTGCCTTTTATATGGCAGGGTAAACAGTGTGTAAACATCGTTGTTCACGCTTATTCTTGTAGCGTTTGTTGTTGTATTTTTGTTTACTCGTTTACCATTTTCTTATGCTGGTGTTTGTTGTTATATTAAGCAGTACGATAATGTTTACTGCATTGTTTTGATTTCGCAGCTTTTGTTTATAATTTTAATGTTAAGCGATGTAAAAGCAAAACACCAGTATCTAGATTTTTCATTTTCGTAGCAATATTTTAAAATCTCTGCTTAATTTAGTTCCAGTAACCTCTTATTGGTAATAAATTCTCCTCATGGGTAACAGTCCCTTAAATTGTGGGGGTAATTCCCTAATAAAACTAATTCTACTCTTGGCCATTATTTTATTTTTAATTAAATTTAAAAAAAAAAAACTAAAAGAGAACATATATTTGGCACTCATTATACATGCAAACAGGCATTTAAACAAGAACAGCAAAAAAATTATTGAAATTCAAATGAACAGTTGCTGACCACTTGCTTCATCAAATTTGCTTCTCACTGGCAGAAAAAAAAAAATAAAAAAACCAACAACACACATACGGCAGCTATGCAGCTGAAGCTGGCCTTTGTAACAGAAATTTAAAAGACAAAAACAAACCAAAAAAAACAAACTCGTTTATTACAATATTGAAAAAGGAGTAAATGTGGCTACACTGTCTATGGTATATCGTTTAATATTTGTATGTTAACGGGATGTATTGTTGTTGACTTTAAATAACAATTCCTGAGAGTTACAAACAAACTCAAAAAACAACAACAACAATTACAATAAAGAAACATGTTTACAAAGAGAGAAAGTAACTTCTGTGCGGTTACTTTGTTGTGGCGTTTTTTGTTTGTGTTTCTCAATAGAAAACCAAACAAAAACTAACGGCATGTTGCAGCGGCCATGTAAATAAAGTTTTTATAGACAGTGATGCCAATTGTAATGTTCTTCTGTAATGGAACATTATAACGGTAGTAAAGCAAAACTAAGTTGAAAATTTGTTACAAACATTACCACAAACTCAATATATACCATTGCTAACAGTTGTGGCTGTGTAGAGTATACAAATGATGCGTTTCATGCAATGCTTGTTAATTGAATTTTATGTGGTTACAACACAAAACAATGCAACACAACAACAACAACAACACAAAAAACAAAAAAAACAGAACACAATAAAATAAAGTACACAAACCATCAACAAACTATTGTTTAAATAACAGCAAAAAGAAATGGTGGTGTGTCTGTGTGCGTAGAAGAGAGAGAGAGAGAAAATTGAAATAATTGTATGAATGGCTGAGTGCATTGTTATTGTAATCATAAATAAAATTAATGGTTGGATGAACAAACGAACGAAGGAATGAATAAACAGAAAACGAACAAGAAAGCAACCGAGTGCGTAAAGTTTGTTGCCATTCACTTCACACATTGAATAGAGTGTGTGTGTGTTTGTGTATTTAAATATTACTTTGTATTGCATACACTAGCATTCACTCTCTCTCTTTCTCTCTTACACATTTTAAACCATTTGTTTACAAAACTGTATGAAGATGAACGAACATCCATTACATCCATCTATGCATCCAACCGTATTGCGAAATTCATTTCCATTTAAACTTTGTTCGTTCGTTTGTTTGTTTGTTTTCCCATACAGAGTGCGTGTTTCGAAGACATTGTTCATATTCATTTGTAAGTTCATATGTATGTGTGTGTACAAAGAGATAAATGTACATGCATGTACATACATACATATGTTTTGTATGAATGTATGTATGTATGTAAATTTTGTAATTTTACAAATTAATCATGAATGTACGTACATACATATGTACATATGTATGTATGTGTAAATATGTATGCAAGCATTTATTGTTTATTTGAAAACATCGTTTGTTGCGGTTTATTTTACATGTGTTTGCCTGTCTGTGAGTGTAAATGATTCCTGTTATTTCGTTTTAATTTCTCTTTTTTTTTGTTTTTGCTCTCAGCACAGTGGAATTGATTGCATAATAAATGAAAATAAATACGTAATAAATTACTGGTTTCGGTTGGTATATTTATTTTAGTTTCTTTCACTGAGTATTATGGGTCCAATTAATTAATCGAACTAAACTTCTGTAGAAATTAATTTTTAAATGCAACTTTTATGGCATTTGGATTGAGGAAGTGTTAGAAAACTTTATGATTTTTTTTTTTTGAAACGATAAGCTACAGTATTGGGCTTTAGTTTACTCCACAGAGATTTAGGGCTGTACAATAGATCTTTTAGTTTGAACTTTTAGGTTAAGATTTATTAAAAATCAGAGGTGATAAAGCAATTTTGAGGTCGGATCCAAAACCGCAAAAACCTATAAAACTAGCAGTAGCAGAATAGTAGTAGTAGTAATAGCAGTAGTAGTAGTAGTAATAGCAGTAGTAGTAGTAGTAATAGCAGTAGTAGTAGTGGTAGTAGTACCAGTAGTAGCAGTAGCAGTGGTATTAGTAGTAATAGTAACAGTAGTAGTATTATAGTAGTAGTAGTGGCAGTAGCAGTGATAGTAGTAGTAGTAGTAATAGTAGCAGTAGTAGTAGTATTAGTAGCAGAGCAGTGATAGTAGTAGTAGTAATAATGAATGAATTTAGAAGGAAAAAAACTTTTAAAAAAATATTTTTTAAGTTCGCAATGAATGAATTAACAATTTATAAATATAATGTATTAGAAAACCTTAATCCTCTTTTCCTGCTGACAAGCCAATGGCTTAGCGGGTTATATTAACTTTCTTATGTATTATATTAATGATAAATAAATGAATAAATAAATAAATAATAGTAGCAGTAGTATAGTAGTAGTAGTAGCAGTGATAGTAGTAGTAGTAGTAATAGTAGCAGTAGCAGTAGTATAGTAATAGTAGTAGCAGTAGCAGTGATAGTAGTAGTAGTGGTATAGTAGTAGTAGTAGCAGTAGTAGTGATAATAGTAGTAGTAAAGTAGCAGTAGTATAGTAGCAATAGTAGCAGTAGCAGTGATAGTAGTAGTAGTATAATAGTAGCAGCAGCAGTGGTAGTAGTAGTAGGTAGTCGTATTAATGAACGACTTCATTGCGTGTGTATATTTTGTTAAAAGAAAGTATAGAAGAAGTTGATATGATAAGTACAGCCTACAAATATGAATGAATTTAGAAGAAAAAAAACTTTTAAAAAAATATTTTTTAAGTTCGCAATGAATGAATTAATAATTTATAAATATAATGTATTAGAAAACCTTAATCCTCTTTTCCTGCTGACAAGCCAATGGCTTAGCGGGTTATATTAACTTTCTTATGTATTATATTAATGATATATAAATAAATAAATAAATAAATAATAGTAGCAGTAGTATAGTAGTAGTAGTAGCAGTGATAGTAGTAATAGTAGCAGTAGTAGTAGTATAGTAGTAATACCAGTAGTAGCAGTAGCAGTGGTATTAGTAGTAATAGTAGTAGTATGTAGTAGCAGTAGCAGTGATAGTAGTAGTAGTAGTAGTAGTAGTAATAGTAGCAGTAGCAGTGATAATAGTAGTAGTAAAGTAGCAGTAGTATAGTTGTAATAGTAGTAGTGATAGTAGTAGTAGTAGTATAGTAGTAGCAGCAGCAGTGGTATTAGTAGTAGTAGGTAGTCGTATTAATGAATGACTTCATTGCGTGTGTATATTTTGTTAAAAGAAAGTATAGAAGAAGTTGATATGATAACTGTAGCCTACAAATATTTTCAACATAAGAATTGTAATAATTTTCTTAAATTTTTCTTTTTCAAATAAATTCACAAGTGATTACAAGCCCCACTGTACTTTTAGATAAACAAACAAACAAACAAAAAAGTAATTGTTCTTGGCTTAATCGTTAAAATAAATTGTTAGAATTTTATATTGTTGTTGTTGTAATTGTTTTCATTATTTATTATTTAATTATACATTAAGAAACAATTGAAGCATTTTTCATTTGTGGTTGACCGATGCAAAGTGTTTACCTTCAAGTTCTTTCTTTTAATTTTCATAATAAAACCACAAAATTGATGTTTTTCTTGGGTTTAAAAATCAAATAAATTTTAAGAGTCTCTGCTCAAGCAGAAAATAATTGGAATATTATCGTATAAGTATCATAACAATCAGAGTTTTTTTATTTTCGATTATAAATTTTTAATAAAAATTGCAGATTTTTTTTTAAACTTTAATTTCATATGAAACATTTCAATCAGTCATACCCAAAGAGTGTATGTATGTATGTGGGTATGTGTTAATAATATGCAGAATTAAATTCAATTCAAATTGATTAATTTTAATTATTATTTATCGCTACGCTTTTATTGTTTTTTTTTTTTTTTTTGCATTTAATCAACTTCCTTTCAATTTGCATTTTAATGTTTTGCATTAACACTGCCACCATCATCCCATCACTTAATCATTCCCACTGTTTGTACAGCGACAGTTTATAATGCAAAAATAAATACTCGCCACCATTATTATTATTATTCACCACTCACTCACTCTCTCTTTCTCTCTTAATGTTGTGTGGTCAGTGTTAAAAGGTTAAATAAAAAATCGTAAACAGTCACCAACACCTTTATAATGTGAATGCAATAAAATATAAAAACAACAACAACTGCTTGCTACAAAATAATAACAATAAAGAAGAAAAACAAACAAACAAGCATTGAAACTCTGCTATTTACGATAAATTCATGGTCTTGGTCGTAATTTTTTTTTTCGTTTCGTTTATAGCAGCATCTATTTATACGCGTCGTATGTCATTATTGTCATCATCAGCATCATGAGCATCATCGTTATCGACAACAACAGCGGTGTCAGAGCAAAAGTAACAACAATAACAACGATCACAACAATAACAATAAAACATTATCAAAACATGCAATTACAATTTATGCTTGTACGTAAACCTGTTTGAACAAGATACTCGCACACACACACACAGAGAGAGAGACAGTGTAGAAATGTGTGCTTATGAAAATAATAATAACAACAATAGACAATGAAACGCCATAATTCTAGCTGTGATGTATTAATATAATCACAGAGATGGGAATGTCGTGTGCGTCTAGAGTTTAGGTGTTTACGTTGAAAAATAAAATCACACTTCAAATGCAAGGAATTCTAGTGTATGTTTCAGAAAATATCATACAACAGGTGATAATTTATATACAAAGGAAATTATAAATGTTAATAGTATTGCGACTACAACAAGTTCCTTCTTCAATACATAGTTTTCTTTGATAAATATTTTTTTTGGTACGGCAAATGCCGTGTAGAAAGTGTACAATTTACAAACTTATGTTCAAAAATAATTTTAAAATCTACTAGAAAACTAATGGATCTGTGAAAAAGATACTTCTGGTAGTCGCTCAAATGTGAAATTGACACAAGATAACGCACTTTCATAATGTCATCACTTATTTCATATTTTTTAAGTAAAGTTTGCTACTATGAACGGACAAACTGGAAAAAATATGAAAAAAATTCGCATTTTCCAAGTTTACCTCATCAAAACTCATTGCATATTAAGCCAAATAATAAATATGTGTATACCGTTTTAAAGGTCTATCTCTCCCCTTTCCAACAAGATTTAAATTTTGAAAATCGGTTGAGAAATGTTTGAGTAATCCAGAAGTTTATGCGTAAAGTCTAAAAAAAAAACAGTTTTTATCAAATAAAAAAAGTTTGGAGGGTTCGAGAAATATAAAAAAAATATTTTTGAGATCTACTCAACAAAACTCACAACCTACACTATGAGATTAACCGGGTGTATTTAATTTTTTTTATTTTGTCGCATAGTGTAATTACTGTGGCTAAATTTTCATACATAATTATGTTCACCATAGTCTAGTATGTAGTGTGTTGGCTTATTAGACGTGAGGTCGTTGTTGAAAAACCCCAAATATCTCAAACAAAACGAAATTCGAAAATATATTTCGTTGCCGACTTCCATGAATTGTTTCCCAAAGTTTCTGTAGTTTATAGACGACGTTTAAATTATAGATCTCATCGCTCATGGATGAAATTAACATACACAACATAAGTGGTGTGACAAACTAGCTCGTAATTCTGACTAAAGGGTTGTAATAACTAATTATGTATGTATGTATGTATCTATGTGTGTTTATATGTGAATAATAATAATAAACAAAATTCTTAAGTTATTGCGTCCTTCAAAATCTTAAAAAGATCTTATCATATTCCTCCCCTTAGCTTGTATTCCATTCATTTAATTATCCTGAACGGCATACAATTGATAGTTTCCATCTCTGCCATACGCATACACTGTGCTTATGTTTATTTCACTAACAGCAGGCTACACGATTATTCGTTTTTTGCATTGGTATTAGTGAAATGAATGACTAAAATAACTGGTTATTGTCATCGATGATGATAATAATAATAAATACGCTCTACTCGCCATGTTTCTTCTTGTATTGATTTTAATAGCAATAACACATGGTGTTGTATTTGATGATAAAATAAAAACAAGATTATTTGTATGTACATATGTATGTATGTGTGTATGCTTGTGTGTCCATTTAATCATTGTTGTCCTTAGTGAGTAAAGAGCAAGAGAGCGAGGGAGAGAGTAAAATGAAACCTTTTTCATGAAGTATAAACTGTTTAAAGTTGTAATTGTTTTTGTTATTGACTTCTTTACAATTTTTCCTTTTGTTCTTGTTTGTACACTATCAAACAATTTGTAAGCAAGTGTATTAGTGTGTGTATGTTTTTGATATTTTTTTGTTTGTTGTTTTGTTTATTCTTCAATGAATTTCCAATTAAAAATCTGTTCAATACAATACACAACACTCGGCCTTTTCGATTTTATTTTTGATGTTCCGTTTGTTTTACATTACAGAGAGAGAAAGCGAGAAAGAGAGAGAGAGTGAAATGTACACCGTGTTGATTAAAAAAATTGAAATACACCACAGCTGTTTGAAATGTTGAAGTAAAAATGGACCAAAAAGGATGGTAGCAATTTGCTTCGATAACAATTAAACTTTTTCGATAAATTATTCTTATTTTACCACAAAATTAAAAATTATTTCAAATTCTTTGTTACTGAAAATACAAATTAACTCCGTGTGTTATTAAAAGATCGCTTTGAATGTTATGTATTCAGGGTAATTAGTAAATGAAGGCTTTTGGAGATAATAATTTAAAGGAAAAGCGCAGCTAAATCATACATAAATAAATGCCTGCCAAAGTCTATTGTTAATATTCTCCAATGAATAATTTATCAAGGAAGAATAGTAAAATAAAATCCATAAGTGCTCGGTTTTCACAAGTCCTGTAGACAAGCCCTTGTTGTCATGTCTGGACAAAAAGGTGAATGCAAAAGAAGCTTTCAGAGGTTCAAGACAAATTTCTATCCAAGAGTTGTTCGAATGAAACATAATTTCTTTCATATTTTCGGCAAAGCTGATCGCTTGTAAGCCATTTTTTGTAAGAGCTTGGATAAATGAAAATCCACTCATGGTATATGATTCCTAAGCCATACTATCAAACTCACCACACCAAAACTTTCCAAGTCGTCGTATGCAAACTCTCTGCTTTTCAAATACAAACGTTTTTGCTTTGATATTGAATTACCTCAACTTTGTTCCAACTGCTGTCTTCATTTGCTTTAAGAATAAAGTGCTTCTGGTGTGATTATTATTATCGTCAGTAGAGGGACTACTGCTCTCAACCTATATAGGGTTTCTACTTTTCTCTCTATGGAGAACTTTAGAATTTTTGATGTTATAGAGTAGTACCTTGCAGTAAGAAATCTAGAGGCTGTTGTATTAAATCCTGCTCAAACGACATGCTGCTAACGTTACATTTTCGATAAATAGCCTTCCAGAGCGTACTTTATTTGTGGCATTAAAATATCACAATGAATCGAGCTGGACATCCACTAATCAGGGAAATTTTGAATTTTTGTTTCGTTTTTCCCAGTACACGTTTGGGAGCATATGGGTTTCACAAAACTCTTTCTTGTTACACGATTTGCTGCTGCTATTTTTGATTCTTCCCATATGAGATAGGATTGGTCTTCAGGGTTTTTTTTTTTTTTTTTTTTTTTTTTGTGGTGGTAAACCAAGGCTTTTGAGCCTTATAGATTGCATTCTAGCGCTGTGCTTGTTTGACTTGACTACGTTTTATTTGTATTAATATGGGCTCTTCGTTGAACAGTTCCAAAGATGCATGTTGCTGATGTTGTTTACATCCATACATGAGTGTGCGGGCCCTATAATTTAAAGTCAACTTCGAATGACAGATTTTTGTGAAGCTTTTCATGGCAAATTTTATTTATTCTGCGTTTTTGCTAGAAATCTGCTGAGAGGCAGTTGTCGAAGTAATATATTTTTCATATTTCGTTTTGTTGGAGATGTCTGAGCTAGGGTTTGAACCATGGCCTCATGTCTATTAAGCCAACACACTAACTACTAGACTACGGCTATCAATATATGTACATACTCTGCATGCAATTCTGAGACACTAGTGGATACATGATGATTGCAGTTCCGTATACATTCGTCTGAATATTTGCCGGTTTCTTCACACTGATTGTTATCGATTGTTTTAATAACGAGACCATTAAGCGTTTTCTGAAAGAAAATTTAAGATTTAAATTTAAGATTTACTCAAAAAAGGTTTAATCTAATATATAAAATTCTCGTGTCACGGTGTTAGTAGTTAAACTCCTCCGAAATGGATCGACCGATTTTCATGAAATTTTATGTGCATATCGGGTAGGTCTGAGAATCGGACAACATCTATTTTTCACATCAATAAATGTTAAGAGGGCGTGGCAAATCGTTAAAATTGAACATTTAGGTACATATTGATCGTAGACTAAAAAAATTTGGTGGGTAAGTTCGTAGAGTCGATATCGACAAACTTACCCACCAATCCCACCAAAAATGGGCGTGACAGCCCTCCCCCTTCAAGGTGATACCTATAACTCTTAAACTACTGAACCGATTTTAACCATTCTTTTTTTGTTCGAAAGCTTATCAGGTTTAGATGGTTTAAAAAAAAATTCGACATAGCAAAAAGTAGGCGTGGCAAACCTTTAAAATTTAATATTTAGGGACATAGTGATCGTAGACGAATGTAATTTGGTGGGTAAGTTCGTAGAGTCGATATTGACAAACTCACCAAAAGTGGGCGTGGCAACCCTCCCCATTTAAAAGATACCTATAAGTTTATTTATTTCATATTATTGCTATGTTTATATGTCTTTACCATTTATATTAAAAACTCAAAATAATTTACTTATGAAAAAAAAAATTAAATTTTGTAAATTTCATTGATTTTTAATGGACAAAAATATAGGGTCACTAACGAAAACGATTAAAAAACTTTAACTGGATTTAAAATCTTGGTTCTAAGGCTAATATTTTGCACTGTAACCTTTATTTCTAAGAACAGCTTTGCACCTTTTTGGCATTGATTCCACCAAATCTTGACAAGTCTTATTTGGAATAGAATACCAAGCGTATTTAATTTTCTCCCACAACTCCTCCTTATTTTTTTATTTTAGTGGTCCAATTTTTTGTTTTACGATTTTCCATAAATTTTCTATCGAATTTAAGTCCGGGGATTGTGCTGGCCATTGCATTACGTTCACACCGTTATCCAGAAACCACTTTTTCACAAGATACGAAGTGTGTTTCGGATCATTGTCCTGCTGGAATATCCATTTGACTGAGATTTCCCATTCGGCATATGGTAGCATCACTTCGTTTAATATGTGACAGTATAAGTTTTTGTCCACGTTTTCTTTAATCCAGTACAGTGGTCCCACGCCATGCCAGGAGAAACATCCCCAAACCATAATACTACCTCCTCCATGCTTAAAAGTTTTTGTTGTATAACGGGAACAAAGTTCTTTATTTTTGGGACGTCTTAGTTATGTTTTTCCATCACTACCAATTAAATTAATCTTACTTTCGTCCGACCATAACACGTTTCTTCATTTTTTAAGAGTATGGAATCATCACAATTCAGTTTTATATTATATGTAATTATACTAACCCTATTTTTTTGTCCGTAACTGTATGTATATAACATGTATGTCTGTTAGTTTTTGTTTTGGAGCGAGTACAACAACTACAACTTCGTCAGCGCTACCCGTGATTCGGACCTCTTATTGTTATTCTTTGTATGCCTCACCTAAATAACGTACCGACTTCGTTTAAATTTTGAACTAGATAGTTAGATCCACACACTTATAGTAAGTTAGTTATTTTTATATAACTGTTTTATGCAGCGTATTACAATAAATATATGATGTGACCTATTTTGGGCAATAAAAAAAATCAATTTTGAACGGGACGAAGTTCGCCGGGTCAGCTAGTTAGGTATAAAATCTTAGCTCTAACACGAGTTCTATACAATATTAATACAAGAAAATATTAATTTTTTTTCTACTGTGGTGTCAAGTATACGCCCGGCCATAAAGGTTATACATACGCTGCGTATACTTAATATTTATTTACATGATGTTGTATTAAAAATACCACATACGCCCTGTGTTGCAAAAAATTCATTTCAATTCAATTACTGAAGTTTATTTTCTTGTTTTTTTTGTTTGTTTTTGAAAAACAATTTTAAACAATAAATTAATTTTGTTTTTCTTTGCAACTTATTTAAGGATAAACCAATTTAAAGAGTCTAAAAATATCGAGAATTTCGTTTTTAACAACAAGAAAATAACACGTACTTGGGCAATTACTTAAAATCCATTTAAGCGTTACTTTTGCAAAAAAAAAAAAAAAAACGGGAACAAAAAAAAAATAAGACAAAGAAAAAAATGTCTACTCAAAAAGAGAAAAATGGCTAAAAGCAATTTTCTTAATAAAAGATTTTAACAGAAAAATATAGGCTCTGGAAAAAAAACGAAAAAAAAAAACGAAAGAGAAAAAAACATTGGAAGCGAAAATAGACTAAGCAATGGTCATTTTTCTAAATGAAACGCCATTTTTTTTACTGCTGCTGCTTCTAGTTAACAAAAACAAAAAAAGAAAGAAAACAGAGAAGAATTTTCGTACGTGTGTCACACGGTCTATTAATTCGCATGTCGTATACCAAACACCCACAGCCATTATGGGTCTGCAATGTACTCTACTTACGCAGAAAATTGGCACAAAAAAAAAAAAAAAAAACAAACCAACAGGACAGGAACTGTTACCAATCAGCCTTTAAATGGGCGAACAAGTAATAACGGTTACGACAAGGGAAAATATGTTGAAACGCATTAAAAAAAAGGAAAGAAAGAAAGCAAAAACAACTAGAAAAATATCTTAAAATGTATAATAAACTAGGCCGATAGAATTTTCTTCTTTTTTTTTTTTTTGTTTTCAATTCAATGAACAATTTTAATTCCTTAAAAGATTATTTTTCTTATTCAAGCAAGAAATAATAAAAAAAAGGAAAAATAAAAAACAAAATCTGGCAACCTTATGCCTACATTTACAAGGAAATATTAAAACAACAGAGAAAATCAAGAGAAAAACACACACACACACAGTTTAACACACACAAAACAAAAGAACAGAACAGAAGTTTATTATTTACGCCTACACCAACAGTTTTATATTGTATACTATGTATGTGTGTGTGTGTGTATGTGTATCACAACATCCATATGCTAGGCCTTTGCATGTATAAGTGGTTTTTAGTTTTTTCACCATAAAAATCTCTGTCTAGGCCAGGCAACTCTTTACAAAATATTGCGGCATATGATCTTGTTTACGTGTGTGTGTGCGCAAAGTAGTTTACTGGGAATTATAAATATAAACACTTGCATATACACACACATACACATACACATGCTTGTATTTTACTTTAAATGTAAATTTTTTACTCAAACAAAACATTTTTATATGCAAGAGTTAGACTCTCTGTATTTCACTCTCTCTCTCTCTCTCTCTCTCTCTGTGTGGCTGTGGTGGCATTGTATTCCGAAGTGTATAGCAGCAGCAGCAGTTTTATTTTTGTTTTGTTTTTGTGCTTGTATTTGTTTGAGTCAAATAAATCAGCGTAAGCAAGCGGCAAATGCAGCAGCTACATTAGAGAAACGTTAAATGAATATTAATTAGTGAAGAAATCCTCACACACAGACCAACTCCTTCGCTTCTTTTAACCCTAAATAGGTACCTACACAGAGGGAAAAAACCGGTAGAAAAGTACCGAAATTGATACAATCCGTTGTCAAAAGTGAGCTTACCACGTTTGTTAAGATTTCGACAACGGATGTGTATAAAATTTTAATAACACCCTGCTATCATTTTGACAACCACCGTGGTAATTTTGACAACGCATCGTTGTCATTTCGACAACGCATCGTGTTCATTTCGACAACGCATATATTCACTCCATAAAGATACCCCATTCTGAACCCGACGAGTATAAAAACAATTGCGATATATATTTTATGATTTTCTTTATTATAACATTAATAATTTTATACATATTTTAATCTAAAATAAGTTTTAGAGTTATTTATGGAATACAAATGAAATGGTAGACTTATAAAGTCTGTAATTGGTTTAATATAAATGTTTTTATTTAATGATCCAGTTTCAAATGATTGAAAATGGTAATTAAAGTTTCTTATATTTATAGAATAACATAAAACATAAACTAAAGAATTTGAAATTAAAAAGCTTTTAATCTTGTACAATTCAATACATTTTAAATTGGCAGCTAAATAATATTTTTCTTTTATTTTACCTTTTTATCGCTGATGAAGGAACTGCTTGGGGACATGGCATCATTTTGGTTAAACCATAACTGAACTTCTGATGGCTCGGAAAGGGTATCATCGTTAACTCCTAGCTGATTGAAATACATATATTTGAAATTATGTGTATTTGTATAAGTAAACACTTTTACTCACCTCAGTCTTTGTCTTTGTCCACTTTAGTAGTTTACTTCGGAATTCTGCACGTAGCCCCAAATGTGCAATAGCTTCTGCAAGGTCGCCATTTGTAATGTCTGGCAAGCTTCTGTATGTGACATTTGCTGCTTAAATTGAATAAAAGTTAACTATTTTTATATTATTTAAGTTTTTAACAACTTACCTTTTAATGTGTCGAATGGAGACTCCATACCTACGCTTTCTAAGAATATTTGTAATTCAATATCATCGCAAATAGTTTCTTCATTTTCCATTATAATTTCATAAAATTATTATATTTTTTTATAATTTATAAAATGATTTGATTGATGATTTGAACGTCGACAAACAGCCAACGCCGTCACAAATTAGTTTCATAAAAATTTAAATTTATTATTGAATTTTTTTTTTTTTTTTGTTGATTTGATAACGTCGTGTATCAAATCAACAACAGATGTTGTTGAAAAATTATAAACACTTTTGTGTCAATTTGATACCAAACGTGTATAATTTTAAAACGTCTTTTTTCCCTCTGTGTAGTGTTTTAAAATTTTAAATTTTTTTAGGATTTTAAGAAAACAAAATAAATTTTTTTTTTTAAACTTTAAAGAGATAAAATAAAATAGTAAAGAAATCCTAAATTTTATAAATTTTTATTTTTTAATTCACTTTTCATATCTTAAGTCACTTGTAGAATTTCCCAATGTTACGTTAAGGGTTAAACTGACTTTCCCTTCTGTTTAATAAGTGTAGCCATGTGTAAGTGTGCCTAAATTACTGTGTTTTTTTTTTGTTTGTTTTGTTATTCCGATCTCGTTTCTTTGATTCTCCCACACAAATGTCCACATTTTACTGAAAATCAACCAACAAACCAACCAACTTACCAAGACAACAGACAGAGGGAATTTTATTACTAAGGGGTGATTTTTTAAGAGCTATAGGAAAATTTTTCAAAAAAAAAAAACACATAAAATTCAGAAAAATGCATGAAATCTTTATTTGAATCGATAGTACGGTGTCCATATAATTTAATGTTTGAAGATTATTTCATGCAAATGTTGACCGCGACTGCGCCTCAAATGGTCCATCCGCTTAGTCCAATTTTGGCATACTCTTTCCAACATTTCGGCCGGTATCTCACGAATAAATGCTTCAATGTTGTCTTCCAATGCGTCAATTGAAGCGGTCTTGTCTGTATAGACATGAGCTTTAACATAGCCCCACAAAAAATAGTCTAAAGGCGTTAAATCGCACAATCTAGGCGGCCAATTGACCGGTCCCGAACGTGAAATAAAATGTTCACCGAACTCGCCTCTCAATACGTCCATTGTTACGCGTGCTGTGTGGCATGTGGCACCGTCTTGTTGAAACCACATGTCATGCAAGTCAAGCTCAGAGATCAGCAATGAATCGTTTTTCCGCTACTCATAAGCACTCATTCAATTTTGAGTATGAGTGAATCAACAGAATTGAAATTCAACTACTCTGATTCATTCGTACTCGCTACAGCATTGATTTATAAGTATAGGTTACAATGAGTATGAGTACAACGTTGACATCAAACTCACAACATTCGAAATGTGTTTGATTCATACGCCTACTCATTCTGATTCATAAATTTAGAAAAATACTTATAATACTTATAAGTGATTCGAGTGGCTCGAATCATTCATAAAAATTTACAGCCTTTGTTATTGTTGCATATACAAACAAAGAAGAAAGGAAAGACAAAGACAACAAGCAAAGCATACACACAATCTTCTTGTGAGTATAGTAGTGTTCGTACGCGAATCATACTTATTTTGTGATTCGTGTAAATGTTAAGTAGAGACGAGTCGAAGTCAATAACATCATGCGTATTGTTAAGTATGAATACGACGAGTACTTCCAACTTTGAGTATGAGTAGTATGAGTATCATATTAAAATAAGTATGAATGCGTATAAGTATCAGAAATAATAAGTATGACTCGAATCTACTCATCGTTTTGAATACTGGTTGCTGATCTCTGGTCAAGCTCTTGCATTTTGGGCAAAAAAAACGTTGGATATCATCTCACGGTAGCGCTCACCATTCACAGTTACGTTACGATTTGCAGCATCTTTGAAGAAGTACGGTTCAATGATGCCAAATTCAATGATTTGCAAGCGTTGTTCGTTTGTAAGACGATTCATGGTTAAATTATAGACCAAACTGAAGACAGTGTTTGACAGTGAAACAAAACACGAAACGTGCGTGAGCTGTTTAAACCAGTGTTGCCAAAAAGATAATAGCTAAAAAATCACCCTTTATAACAACAATAACAACAGTTTAACAGTTATTTTGTTGTCAATTTCATTTGCACACATACATACATACGTACGTATGTATGCATACACATTTACATGCATCCTACATACAGGCTGTTAATAAAAATGACACAACAAAGTAAACAGAGACCAAGAAATGAAAACAAAAACAACAAAAAGAGAGCGTAGAAAACGAAATGAAAACATCAGTTTTATTTCCCGGCCAACACACATGTGTGTGTGCGCTGTATGTTGTAACTGGCTGACTGACAAGAGTTTATTATTATCAAGGGAGACTTGCATTAAGGCATGGTTGGTCGGTAGTTCGGTCGGTCACTTAGTTATTCTTCGTTAGTTTGAAATATTGTTGGTTGTCTCTTACAGGATAAATAAAACGTTTTATTTAGTCTCTCCATTCTACTTGTTATTGTTGTTGGAAAGATGCTAACGGTACAAATAATAGCAATTCCTTGGTTTTCTTACTCTGTCTCTCTCTCTCTCTCCCTCTCTCTGTGTCCCTCTTTTCTATAAAGTTTATTGATGAAAGAAAACACACATATGTACATACATACAGGGTGGCTGATTGCCACCCTGGCTGCACTCGATGAGAGGGGCGTACCTGGATATTTGATGGAAATTATAATGGACTACTTTAAGGATAGAGTACTTTTGTATGACACGGACGAGGGCAGAAAGTCTTACGCTGTAACAGCAGGTGTACCACAGGGTTCGGTGCTGGGCCCAATACTATGGAACACCATGTATGATGGTGTACTGAGGCTTCGGCTTCCGACGGGCGCACAAATATTCGGATTTGCGGACGATATTGCCCTCACTGTGAGGGGTAAGCACCTTGACGAATTGGAACGAACGTGCAATACAGCGGTTGCCAAAGTTAGAAGCTGGATCGCGAGTATAGGTCTGAAACTTGCTGATCACAAAACGGATATCGTATTGGTAAGCAGTAGGAAGAAAATAGAACACATCACCATAACCGTCGGCGAACAAAGGATAACATCGAAGCAGTCTATCAAGTACTTAGGAGTTATGATTGACAACAGGCTCTCATTCAAGGAACACCTGGCATATATTAGTAGGAAGTGCGCGGCAACAACAGGTGCACTCGCGCGGATAATGCCTAACTTAGGAGGTCCGACACAGGAGAAGAGGCAATTGCTGATGAGAGTGGTCAGATCGATTGCTCTATATGCAGCTCCCATATGGGCCGAGGCCATGGATAAGAAGACATATAGGATAGGAATGGATGCCGCCTACAGGAGATCTGCCCTTCGAGTAATTTCTGCCTTCCGCACAGTATCTACGGATGCAGCCTTGGTGATTGCGGGGATGATGCCGCTTCGATTATTAGTAGATGTAGAGAAGAAAAATCATTTGACAAGTAGGAGAACGGGACTAGTGCTCCCTGATCGGGTGGATGTTGATGCGATGTATAAGTGGCAGCGCGATTGGACTTCTTCCACAAAGGGAAGATGGTCTTATCGGTTAATACCAAACATAGAAGAATGGATTAGAAGAAGACATGGCCAGGTAAATTTTTACCTCACTCAGTTCCTGACGGGCCACGGATGCTATAGGTCATACCTCTACAAGTATGGGAACGATGTGGATGAAGCGTATCCATCATGTCATAACACGAGTGAAACAGCGGAGCATGTATTCTTTACGTGCCCGCGCTACGAATACCAACGAAATTTCTTGGAGAGGACGATTGAATCCCAGGTGACCCCCGATAACGTGGTTAACCTGATGCTAACATCTAGCGAAAACTGGAACGCGGTATGTTTCTTCGCGAAGGAAGTTCTGATACAACAGAGAATATTAGAGAGAGCAAGAACAGCAGAAATAGATAGCAGCACTCGCTGAATCTTTACCTCCCCCGATGTAATACTTGATTGTGGTCCCGGGGGGGGGCGACTTAATGGAAGTGTGACGAACTTGGTTGGGTTTAGTACGTATGCGTTTAGCAAGCCGAGAGTAAGTCTTGCGGCGAATCGTGCATGGACAAAAAAAGTTAGACTGAAAAGAGCCAAGGAGTTACTTCGCTTGCACGAAAGTGGCCAGTTACCGAATTTGGTTTTCTCCGATGAGAAGCCATCACAAATTGAGCAGTTTGTGAACAAACAAAATGATCGGGTTTACTTGCCAAAGAGGTCAACTGAAAATTTAAACCTGCGATTGGCCACCAGAACTCAAGCGCCGCCGATGGTAATGGTGTGGGCCGCCGTAACGGCCGATGGTCGCTCCCCGCTCGTATTCATCGACCGTGGGGTCAAAATAAATGCCGAATATTATCGGGAAAATGTCTTAAAGATAGTATTGACGCTCTGGGCAAACAAACATTTCGGCCGCAGACCATGGACATTCCAATAGGACTCAGCACCACCGCACTCAGCACGCGTCAACCAAGAATGGCTTAAAAAGGACGATCTAAGGATCTCCAGATCTCAATCCGTTGGACTTTTGCGCCTGGAGCATTTTGGAGAGTAAGGTTCTCACTAAAAAATACCAAAGTGTCGATCATCTCAAGACGGCGCTTCGCCGGGAATGGGCCAAAATACCGCAGAGCCACTTTCGTGCAGCCTGTGATGGCTTTGTCGGCCGTTTGAAGGCCATAATTCGTACCAAAGGTGGCCAATTCGAACAAATCTAAACTGATTCTAAAATTTTATGTTATTTCCAACATTTTTTGCTTTTGAACAATAAAATTAAAAAAAAAAATTAAAAAAAATATAGCGCTTTACTTTGTTGCATTATATATCAGCCACCCTGTATGTGGTGCTATGTTGTTTGACACAGTCAATGTGACTGTTCTATGAAAGTAAAAACAACAATTTAAATAAGAAATACACTGAAAGAAAAAAACAAATGCATTGTATAGAAAAATTTAAGAAAGTTTAAGAAAAGAATATTTGAATTTATTATTAAAAAATTAAATTTAAAAATACAAATTAATTCTTTACAGACTGGGAACGTGAGGCTGTCTCAAAGGCTGAAATATTACGTCTCATATATCAGGGTAGATTTTTACACTGTAATGTTACGTTGGGTGCACTGGGATTACCATTGGGCAAGACGACTGTTATGCATTTAGTACCGCGTGATAATTTGCCAGAACCCAATTCACAAGGTTGGTTTTGAATTTATTTACACAAAAAACAAAAAGAGAGAAATTTAAAATAAAAATAAAACTTTTCTTTTTTTTTTTTGCCACAGATCAAAGACAAAAAAGTAAAGGTGGTTCTAGTAGATGCTGTTCAACAACCTGCTGTATTTTGTAACTAAATTATAGGCATTAGAAATTAGCTTGAAATTATAAATTAAAAAAAAAAAAACACACATTAATTGAATTAAATTAAATTATAAAAACAAAAACAAGAACAAAAAAACATAAAAAAAACAAAACACTTATAAAAACCTTAAGTAAATACACATTAAAACAAATGATAATACATAATAAAAAAGAAAATAAATTATTAAATAATTTTATAATAATATAAACTAAAGTTAAAAAACAACAACAACAACAACACTAAAAAAATCATAAAAAAGAAATTAAATGAATGAAATTTAAATTTAAAAAAGCAAATAAAATTTAGCAAAATATTAATTAACTGAACAGAGGAAAAAAAGAGCAAAAAAAAAATAATTAAAAAAAAAAATATTCAAATGTATGTTTAATTAGAAAACCAGCAAAAAAAAAAAAACAATTTTATTGTAAATATTCGGCTGGGTCGAATATTAAATAACTGTTAAGCAAAGCAAAGGAAATACACCCAAACCTTTTTTTACACGGTAGATACGTTCCAGTGGATACCGTGTAAAAAAAAAAAACGCGTAAAAAAAAGACAAATATTATGTATGTATGTAAGTGTATAAACAAACTGAAAAGATATACATAGGATTGATGCAGCTGCCTACATATGCCTATAAAATTGAATAACTTTATAAAGACGCACAGATTTAGTTCAATAGTATACACAGAGTTTTTATTTTATTTCATTTTATGATTATAAAAAAATAAAGAAAAAACTAAAAAATTCTCTTCCATTTATAAAAATAAAATTAGTTATCAAACTCTTAAGACAATTAGGAACGGAATTATTTTCAATAAAAAATTTTTTTTATTTTATTCGGAGTCAGTTTCTGATAGCAAGCGCATTCTCTTCTTTTGCTGGGGTGGCTCAATATCAGTCTCGTCAGTAAGAATACTTATTACTTCTACATCTTCAGAAGTTGCTTCTGGCGCTGCTTAATTTCTTTTAACAGCAAATTCTGTTATAGTGCGTTGTGATCCAACTTTTGAAAGCTCTTTATAGAGCTCTCTGTATCTAGCCATACATGTTTGTAGGTCTGATTGAAATTTCACAGCTCTTTCAATTATGTTATAACATGTCAAAAAGTGTTCTGCCAACTTATTTGCCATTTGAAGGCCGTCAAGTATCAACTTGGCAGTTATTGGACTTTGAATTTCACTCTCATCAGTTTCGACATTTTGATCTTCACTTCCCAGCGCAACCTCCAAAATCTCTTTTTCATTTAGAGCTTTATCAACAATTATTTCGTTTTTATCTTCAATGTTAAGATTATCAAACCCTTCACCTCCAACTTCTCGCGCTAAATTAATAATATCTGCATACACTTCACCACCTGAATTATCATTCGCACAAGTGTCTTTGCCTTTGACGCATTCTGGCCAAATGCTCTTCCAACAGGCATTTAAAGTTGATGGTTTTATTTCTGAAAAGGCTAAAGCAGCATGCTTTATGCAATCCATAATCGAAAATTTCTTCCATGCGTCGATAACTGTAGTAATAGCATCACTTTCTATTTCATTTAAAATGTACTGAAAAGATCTCTTAATATAAAAAAAATGGTAAATTTGTTAAAAAAAAACCGTGTTATTTCAAATTCGCGTAAAAAAAAAACGTGTAAAAACAGGTTTGGGTGTATACTTCAAATGTTTTCATGTGAGATTCCATTTCAAATTCACATTTTTCATAAGCAATTCTTATTTATTTATTTATTATTTTATTTAAATTATTAATAATTATAATACAATTCAATGTTTAATATACTTATGTATGTACGTATGTATACATTTAAATAATTAAATTTCGTTACTTATTTTCAATGTAAACTTATCATGTTTGTTAGTCCAATATAACTGTCTGTCCTATGTCGTTCAATTGTCATGCAATTTATAAATTATAAAAAAAGATATTTAACTAATAGCCTAGCCTTGATATTCAAAACTTTAAATGTTTCTAATTTATTTGAATAAAACTTGCCATTGGAGTAGCACCAAAAGAGTCATAGCCATTAAAATCGAACAGTTTTGGTAGAAAAATTCAAAGATTTTGATTTCCAATAAATTCTTTATTTTATAATTTGAAATGAGATTTTGTATCCTCTTGTTGCAAAGAGATATTCACCCTTATTCTGGTTGTCAAGTCGTCATCGTCGCCGTCGTCGTCATTACCAAAAATGATGTCGACAAAATCAGAGTCGACACAACACAATATCAACGGCGTATTCACTCACAGAATACCAAATGTGTGTGGACAGTCATCTATAACTGTCAATAAAACGACAAACAGAATACCAATTTTAAATTGTCGACGCAAGACGACGTCGACGACGACAACCAGAATAAGGGTGATTATCAGTATCTTATAGTTACTGCCTTAACCTTAAGTGTTGAATTTTAAATGAATTTTAATAGAAAAACCTAGAAATGACACCATTCGACCATAACAACCATGCAACAAACAGTAACACAAGAGATATATAAAGTTTGCTCCACATGCTGGCATTGGTTATGAAAATACCTGAATATGGTACTAACGTGATAGATAAATTGTCTAATACTCAAATACTTAAATTAAAATATGCCAGCTATGTTTCGATGAGCAAAAAATTAGTTATAGACCTTGCTAAGGGCCCTTAAACTTCCACCATGCATGCGTATACCAACTCATACTTTTAAGACATAAAAGCCAAATAATTGGGTAAATTTTCTTTGTACGTTGGCTGGGGCATTAATGATTACGAATGCCTTCTTTAATATCAGACATATTGTCAGTTGAACCTTATATCAGATTGCAAAGATAAACCAGAGACCAGTAAGAGTACCAGTACTGAGTATCTTCAAAGTGGCAGGTAGCTGCTAAAGCTAAGGAACAGATAACACAATGCTCTTGAAACCATTTGAAATTGATAGGTGAACATAGATGAAAAAGAAATGAAAGTTGTTGAAAAGAAGCAGGCACTCGTCCCACCATTCAATCTGTGACTGAGATGAATTTCTCTAGGTCCGAAATTCTAATATGCAAAGATACACAATGTGGTCCTATGCTCTTAGAATGCAATGGCCAGATAGAAAGGAAGTAGGCAGTTGTCACTTTATTTAATATGTGACTGAGATGAATATTTCTAGATCCGAAATCCTAATGCGAGGACAAATAATGTGGTCCTATGCTCTTAGAATGCAATGGCCAAATAGAAAGGAAGTAGGGAGTTGTCACTTCATTTAATATGTGACTGAAATGAATATTTCTAGATCCGAAATCCAAATGCTGAGACACATAATGTGATACTATGCTCTTAGAATACAATGGCCAGATAGAAAGGAAGTAGGGAGTCATCACTTCATTTAATATGTGACTGAGATGAATATTTCTATGTCCGAAATCCTAATGCGAGGACACATAATGTGGTCCTATGCTATTAGAAAGGAAGTAGGGAGTCATCACACCATTTAATATGTGACTCAGATGAATATTTCTATGTCCGAAATCCAAATGCTGAGACAGATAATGTGGTTCTACGCTTTTAGAATTCAGTGGCCAGACGGAAAAGATGTAGGTAGTCGTCACACCATTTAATATGTGGTGGGGCACATAATGCGGTCCTGAAAAATGGTACTACGCTCTCACAATGCAATGGCCAGTCTGAAAACCTATAAAGGTTCTTATAAATAAATAAATAATGGTCCTAGATTCATTATCCAATATCTCCATTCGGTTTTAGAAAGCTCCATTATTGACCATAATACTTTAGAGATTCTGCAAACTCCCCTATTTTACTTTAATAAATTCACACTTTATTTGAAGGTTTTTAAGGAAGGTTAAGTTCCTATACCCGCGCGTTGGTCTGTGAGACCGATTTTTTTATTATTGCGATGTTTTTTTTTGTAAAAAAAATAGTGCCAGTAAGTTGATATCACTGGTAGCTTCATTATTCGTAATAAGCTTCGTTTTTGCATCAAAAAACTTTTTTTGAAATAGTACCAAGGATATAGGATTTTCTATTGTCGGTCTCACAGACCAACGCGCGGGTATTGGTGTTTCACTTTTTGGCGCGGGTATAGAAAGGTTAAAGAATCTACACAGGTGCTCAAGAGACATAATCAGACCTTGTATGGCTCATTGTGATATCATAGTCTTGTAATTTCCCATAATGCTGCTACCATTCGGAGATTCTGATGAAACCATTTAGACTCTCAATTGTGCATCCTTGAGAGATCAATGAGATCATCTGTATGGAAGTTATTCTCCTATGCAAAAATGCTGAGCATGTAGCCAAGAGATGAAGAAGAGCTTCATCATTAGCTTTGACTTTGCAAAAGTAGTTTCCTTTTACTCCTCTAAGCTTTCTGAGTTTTTAGAAAATCTTAAAATAAAACAATTTTCAAAAATCCTTTCCTTAAGGATTGGGACTATATATAATCTAATATATAATTAATAAATAAAAATGGAAATCGATGTTATAAAATATTTCGCTTTAAGAAATTTAAATTTTAGAAATAAAATTTAAAGATTTCAATAAAAATAATCTAATAACTTTGCTTATATGGTTTTGATAAAGTATACATCATCGTCGAAAAGCCAAAAGTACGTATCATCAAAAAAAAAATCAAAATCGAGTTTTGGATTGATTATGATTCGTGAGGTTATCTAACATATCTCTACCAATTTTTAGATTCTTGCGACCAAAAATAACGTTTTTATATCAATAATTCAAAATGTTTCTACATATCGCTCCTTTATTGCAACATAGTCATATCTCAAAAAATTAAAAATTTGTAGTTACTTAAGCAAAACTGCTCTTTTAGACCTTCTGTACATGTTGAAAAAAAAATCAGTTTTATATCCCAAGCTGAACTGAAGTTATAGCAAAAAGTGTTTGCGGCAATTAGATCATAGGACTTATGTCTTGAAAACTTAAATCGCATTTTGCCAAGTTCAGGTTTTTTTGAGATATGACTATGTTGCAATAAAGGAGCGATATGAAGTACTTGTTATTTTATAACTTTTTTTGCTTCTCCTGTAAAATTAGAAAAATGTTTGTTACGTACTTTTGGATTTTCGACGACGACATGCAGACATACACTTGAATTAATAATAAACTTAAACTAAAAAACTAAATAAATTAATTAATAAACATATTTAAAGAATCTAAAAAAAAAGGAAAAACAAACAAAAAATTGAAATTAAAATTTAAATAGAAAATAATAATTAAAAATAAAAATAAAGAAAACAAAATAAAAAAGCCAATGCTTTAATGTTTAATTAAATTTGAAAATAAAAAAGAGAAAACAAAAAAAAACCATTAAAACAAAATAATATATTATAAATAAATTTAATTTAGTTTTAAATATACAAAAAACCAACAAACATACAAACAAACAAACAAACAAACATACTCGTATATTGTATTTCATTGTATAAACTATTATTATTAATTAATATTATATTTAATATTTAAATTAAATTAAATTTATTAAATTAATTAAATTAAAATGCATATATACATATGTATCAGAGATCAGCAATGAATCGTTTTTTCGCTACTCATAAAGCACTCATAAAATTTTTAATATAAGTGAGTCAATAAAATTGAAATTTAACTATTCTACTCTGATTCATTCATACTCACCACACAACGTTGATTTATAAGTTGCAGGTTGCAATGAGTATGCGTACAACATTGAGATCAAACTCATACCATTCGAAATATGTTTGATTCATAAGTCAGCCTACTCATTTAGATTCATAACTTTAGAAAAATACTTATAACCTTTCACCTTCTAGTGAGTATTTTAGTGTTCGCATGCGATTCATACTTATTTTGTGCTTCGTGCATATGTTGAGTTATGGAGAGTCGCAATCAGGGCTGTTAGGTTTTTTTTTTTAAATCGTCAAAATTAAGAGAAAAAATCGTAAAAATCGTCACAAAAATTAGGAAAAATCGTCATAATTTTAAACATGAATAATATATTTTTCTATAAGTATAGGTCTATTTTTAATTTATAAAAACAATATTTAACATAAAGGAACAATTAATTCAGCAGTCTTTAATAAAACAATAAAGTAAAAAAAACAAAAAAGTCAATAAAAAATATATAAAATACTAGCTGTACCCTGCGCGCGTTGCTACGCCTCCAACTAAAACAAATTTGAATCATTTTATTGATTTTGTTCATTTAAAAAAAAAGTGACAAACTTTAGAAGTGTAGAGATTTTCGATTATGAACATTTATTGAAGTGCTGTCGGAAATTGGTAATACCAACTTATAAGCCTTCATCGGCTCATGCGCAATAACTTTGCTAAAGATCATAACATAATCAAATGCACAGTTTACGATTTAATTCATTTTTAGTCATTTTCAGTGGCTCCACCGTTCGAGAATTGGTCATACCAACTTAGAAACCTTCGTCGGTTCATGCGCAACAACTTTGCTAAAGATCATAACATGTTCAAATACATAGTTTACGATTCTATGTACCTTACATACAAACATACATTCATTTTTATGTATATACAGTCGAACTTCTCTATAGTGAACTTCTATACAATGAAGCTCTCCCTATTATAAATTGATTTCAAACACACAACTTTTTCCGTTCCAATTTCATTGTTTTTGATCTCCTTATAATGAATTTCCATACAATGAAGTTTTCTATACAATGAAGCAATTTTGCAGGTGTAATATTTGACTCACATGCGTTTTTGTCTCCATATAATGAATTTTTCAAATAATTTTCCGTTACGCATACTAACAATTCTGTGTACCGAGAAAGATGCCACATATAATGAGGGGATTCCCAAAAGAGGAAAATAAGAACAAAAAAAAGAAGAAAGCCACATCAATAACAATTTTGACATCAGTTGCCGGTGTTCAGTGATCGGAAATGACGCAGCGAAGTAGCATTTCTCTTGAAAAAAATTATTAATTATTAATAAAGTTGAAGAAGGATTAAAAAAAGATGTGGCTAGGCAGTTTGGAATTCTTCCCAGCACATTATCAAATATTTTAAAAAACAAGGCTGTGATTCTAGAAAATGTAAAAGACGAGCAATTGAGCACTAAACGCAAAAGGCTTCGAACCTGCCATTTTGAGGACATTGATGAAGCAATGCTCAAATGGGTAACTGCCGTCTTCCTATATCTGGGCCATTAATGAAGCAAAAAGCCAAAGAGTTCGCTGATGCATTGGAACACGAAGATTTTGAAGCTAGCACAGGATGGTTAGACAAATTCAAAAAAAATTTCTGTATAATGAAGTTTCTATATAATGAAGTGATTTTCTGGTCCCGTCAAGATTCATTGTAGGGAAGTTCGACTGTATATAGATTTTTTAGGTAAATCAAAAAAAGTGGGCGCAAAAGTGGGCGGGGAAAAATTTTCTCTTGATGAAAACTTTAAATGGATAAATACAAACATTTGAAAGTAAAATTAGTCAAATCGATGGAGCCGTTTTCTGATTTTAGATAAATAGAAAATGTGGGCGTAAAAGTGGGAGTGGCAGACTTCACATAAACCATCTACTAAATAGTCCGAACAAAGCCTAAACATTTGGCTTGGATAGGTGAGCCCGTTCTTGAGTTATAAAATGACAACGAAAAGTGGCATTAATTTTTATATATTAGAAGATTTTCTTTTGAAAATCTTACTAGACGGAAAACTTAAAAAACTACAAATATTTAAAAAAAAAAATAATAAAACATATTTGTCTCTTTCGTTTACGTTTATATATACGTATATTCGTTGTTCTTCTTTTTGGTTCTGTCATTCAACATGCAATGTTAATAGATGTTTTATACATAGTATATTAATACAAATTTTGACAACAAGATAGCTTAAAACAAAAACAAATTGCCTGTTTCTGTGGATGATTGTTGTACAATAAGATCTGTAGGCACTTTATGAATACACTTTGGTTTTATACAAAATGTAAGTGATGCCAAAAAATCGTCAAAATGTTAGATATTGTATGGAAAAAAAACGTCAATCGTCATATTAGTAAATTGACAATAAAAATCGTCAAAATAACGTAAAATCGTCAAATATAACACCCCTGGTCGCAATCAATAAAATCAGACGTCGGCACAAAGAGAACATGATAAAAATGTGAGTGTATTTGTGAGAGGCATGTGTTAACCCGGAGGAAAATTCTTAGTAATATTTTCAAGTGTAACCTAATATTTTCAAGTGCAACCAAATAATATGTATGTATGTATATGTAGTGGAAAATAAAAATAATATAAAATTATAGCGTCAAATCCCTAAAGACTGCATATTTAACTTGACAAATATTCTTCTAAAAATGGAAATAATTTCTCATTGTTATTAGTGAATCTCATTGAAAATTAGTGAATTCAACTGTACTATATTTTTGGGTGTATAATTGAAACCTGAAAGAAAGCGACATGAACCTTCTTCTTTAGAAGCTGACAAGCAACTGAATGTAATTTTACGCTCTTTTTTTTACGAACATTGTTGATGTTCGTGGCCTATGTGTGTAAAAAGCCGAAGATGATCTTCCCCTGGGGGACATTGGTGCCGACGTCTGATAAAATCACACGTGTTGTTAAGTATGAAATGTATGATGAGAGTACTTTAAACTCATTTGAATATGATTAGAGGGGTTCCATGATATTAAAATAAGTATGAATGCGTGCGTATGCCGCCACAGTTGATTGCCATTTGAGCCCTTTTTATGGCATTTTCCATCACTTTGGCCAAAACTTCCGGCGATAGGTCCTCACATTCTTGACGGATATTGTCGTTAAGAGCTGCAAGAGTCTGAGGCTTGTTGACATAAACCAGCGACTTCAAAAAGCCCCACAAAAAGAAGTCTGGAGCGGTCAAATCAGGCGATCTTGCTGGCCAGTGCAAATCGCCAAAACGGGAGATTAGGCGCCCGGGAAATGCATCCTTCAGCATATCGGTTGTGGCACGCGCAATGTGTGCCGTTGCACCGTCCTGTTGGAACCACATGTTTTCCAATCCCAATTCATCAAGTTGCGGCAAAAAGAACTCGTTGATCATTGCTCTGTAGCGCTCACCATTCACAGTAACCGTTTGGCCCGCGACGTCTTCGAAGAAAAAAGGTCCGATGACTCCTCCAGCGAAAACAGCACACCATACAGTGACTTTGAGCGGGTGTAGTGGCTCTTCGTGGGTTACACGCGGATTTTCAGTGCCCCAGAAGCGTAAATTTTGCTTATTTACGTACCCGCTAAGATGGAAATGGGCCTCATCACTCATGATTATTTTTGATGAAAAATCATCTTCCTCTTGGTGGTGATTAAGGATGGCTTGAGCGTATGTTAGACGCGATTGGTGGTCAGCAGCTAACAGCTGATGCACCGTCTGGACTTTGTACGGAAACATCTTCAAATCTTGTACCAAAATTCGCTGTAAAGACCGTCGACTGATACCCATTTGCGTGGCACGTCGTCTGGTCGATGTCGACGGCGCTTCCATGACATCCTCGGCTACAGCAGCAATATTCTCTGCAGAACGGCTACTCCGGAGTCTGTCACGCCTGGCAGCATCTCGTGTTGTGCCAGTCTCTTCGAGGCGAGCGGCTAAACGTCGCAGTGTTTCACCAGTAGGCGTTGGACGGCCAGGAAATCTGCGACGAAATTCACGTTGTGACAAAGTCACCGACCGATTATTGGTCAAATAAATAGTCAGCAATATTCCGCGTTCTGGAGCAGTGTAGCGTAACATTGTTTATTAACGTGTATTTCGCATGTGTTTACTACACAAATGTCAAAACAGAACAATCGCAAAATTTATAGCATTTTCTGATAGGAGGATTACTTTTGCGTCACCTTGTATAATTCGATTCTACTCATATATTTGAATACTCATTGCTGATCTCTGGTATGTATAGGAATTTAATTTTTCTTCTTCTGTGTTTCTTTTCTTAATTATAATTATTATTATTTTCTTTGTAAAAACAAAAAAACAAAAACAGAGAAAGGGCAAAATAAACTATATATTATTATTATTATTAAATATTTAATTAAAATGTTTAAATTAAATAAAAATAAATAAATAAATAAATAAGAGTGTAATATTAAAAAACAAAATTTAAATTAAAAAATAAAATTATATTTAAAACAATAAAAGAAAAATAAGAAAAAAAGAAAACAAGAATAAGAATAAGAATAAGAACAATTTTATGTAGATAATTATGTTGAAATTAATTTTTAAATGTTTTAAGCCTTTTTAAAATTTAAATAAATTTATTCATAGCAAAAATTATTAACAAATTACAAAAAAAACAGAAAAAAAAGGAACAACAAAAATAAAAATCAATTAAAAAATAAATAAAATCGTATTGTATGCGTGCTGCTCCTTTGCAATAAAATATTCAAATTAAATTAAATTTAAAAAAATAAAAAATATTTTTTGTCCTTTAAGCTAAAATTTCGCCAGAGCAGCTTAAAAAGTTATGCTTGGTGGCTACAATTTCCTTCTGGATTTTATATCTTCTGAGCTGTTTCGTGCATTCTTTGAAACTCTTTTTCAGTTGGCTAGCCGTTTGTGTATACCAATTGGGTATTCCATCAGTGGAAACCATCAGAGTCACAAATATGCAGCCAAAAGATTTCTAATATTCTGTGAAATTAACTATTGATGTCGTTTAGTGTAGGGTTTCATAACTCCCTTCCATGTAGCCATATGGATTTAATCAGGTATGTGATGAAAAACAATCGTTTTGAAAAAGCAAATCAATAATGAAAACGACTTAGATGTGATGAATACTACTGATTGGTTTCATATTAAAATTTTTGTTTCAACCCATATATTATTTCTCTGAAAAATGCAACAACGGTATCAACAATAAATACAACTCTGCATTAGTTTACTACAAATTTACAAAAATATAAAAATTACATTTTCAAATTATTATTTTTTAATGTGTTTAAACTAAAAACAAAAGTTATAATTGTATAATTATTTATAATTATTATAACTAAAAATAATAGTAACTTAAAAAAATAAAGCTATAATATATACTATAACTTCAGGTGCATGCATCCCTCATCTTTTTTCCACTGGTGTCCGTCTTGCTTAAACTTGTAGTATCATCATCATCAGAGGATAACGAAGTACTTTCTGATTTTGCATTTTCAATGCCTTCAACAAATGCATACTATCCACATATTTAGCCTAATTTTTCCTCCTTTTTTGATATATAAATTTGGTTATACGGACCACTAACTGTTACCATAACTTCCTTCTTGTTAGTTGAAATTTTTTTACAGTAGCTTTCCAGCATGTCCATATCTTTAAAGCATAAAGTTTAGATATATATTTAAATAAAATTATTTTCAATTACTTTTTTCCATCCAATGCATGATTTAAATTGGGGGACCTAAACTATTAAGCTCTTTAACTAGATCCTTCCACAAATTTTCCACATCGATTGTATTCCCTCGTGTGAATCCTCTAGCCAAATCCGTGTGATTTTGTATAAATTCTATTAATGCGTCTTCTTGTCGTGCATTTTTGTGCGTTCCCCTAAAATACATATAAAAATTTATATTTTTTTGAACGCTTATTAGGCAAAAAAATTCTACTTATAGGCCATTTACACTACACCGAAATCTAGTAGATTAGATTTCAAATCTAGCTCAAAATCTAGACCGTTTATACTTGATTTTTTTTGACAGTAGCAAGATTTCATTTTAATAACAAAAACAGCTGACTGAAATTTAAAAGAAAATAATAATATTTCCAAATAATAATAATATTTCCAAATACAAAATAAAAATGAAAAATATGGGACATTTACTATTGTTTTCATCAAGAGCAAATAAGATTCAAACAGAAATAATGTTGGTGCAAAAAAAAACGTCAGCATTTGTAGAATATAAGATTTAAAAAATAATGTAAATGTATTACTACATACAATTGCGAAATAAAGGGTCCGCCAAATAACTTTTTTTTTGAAAATGCTTTAAAAAAAATGTACTGAATATTTTCTCAAATTTCTTTTTTTATTTGAAAGCAAAATCTTTCCGGTTAATAATGGAAAATAATTTCATTCAAATGGCTGCCTCGGCTGGCCATGCAGTAGCCTACATGATCGGTCCAATTTTTATGCAAATTATCGATTGTGTGTAGCTGTATTTCACCAATGGCTTCACGAATATTGTCTCTGGCTTGTCGGCGTAACACTTATCTTCGACGGCACCCCACAAATAATAGTCCAACGGTGTCAAATCGCAGCTCCGAGGTGGCCCAATTATGCCTCTGGACCAAAATCCGCACCAAACAGTGACTCGTTTTAGGTGCGTCGGCTTTTCAATGTATGCGTGCGGGTTTTCTGTGCCCCAAATGCGACAATTTTGCTTGTTTACATACCCGCCAAGATCAAAATGAGCTTCACTGGAAAGATGATTTTTTTTGCCAAAATCGGCATCTTCTGTAAGTCGATCGCAGGCCCACTTAGCGAAGCGAAAACGCATAATCATTTATTTTCCATTATTAACCGGAAGGATTGTACTTTCAAATAAAAAAAGAAATTTGAGAAAATAAAAAATAAATAAAAAAAAAGTTATATTGGCGGACCCTTTAGCAGAATGAATGAATTTAAATTGAACTGTCATTTTTTTCCTGCGCAGCGTTGTATTTTTAAGTACTATTTGGCAAAACACATAGTTGCATTTCTATTTTTGCTAGATTTTGAGTAGATTTTGCCGAAATCTACTAGATTTGTAGATTTCGTTTTGTATGGAAAATCTAGTTGAAATCAACTAGATTTCGCTCGAAATCTCATAAGTACTAGATTTCGATGTAGTGTAAATGGCCTATTACATTTCTTAAGTTTCAAATGAAAATTTGAAAATGAAAAATTAGGAAAAAAAATCTTGGTATGATCTTGTTTTAAAAGCAATTTCAAACAGATTTAATCGTTTTTCATCACATAGCAAAACTATTGTTTTTTACTTTTAAACAAAATGTTATTTGAAATCGAATTAGACAAAACGATGTTTCCAGATGCATTACATCTTTTATCGGTTTCAAATCGTTTTTGTTTCTTAATCGTTTTTCATCACATATCTGAATATTACTTTAAAATATTCAAATTTTCGGTCAGGTAGAAGGAACTTTATACAGAATTAAGCATTGCATAAGCACATCTTTGCCTTTTCGAATCTGTTCTTGATGTCATGAGGGAAATAACAGATACCAAGTGTACGACAGCCTCAAAAAGAAATACTGGTTGTTATAATTCATTTTAGAATATCAATTGTATTGCTACGGCCCAACCGCCAGACTAGTTTTCTTTTTATTTTTTCAAAATAAAAAACAAAAATTTTCTTAATATTTTGAACGAAAGAAAAAATTAAAAATAAATAATAATTTTATAATAAATTTATAAAGAAAAAGAATGTGATATTTTCTACAGGTTGTGTGTTGTCATTTTCGTTCATAATATTTTTAAAAAATTCTTTTAAAAAAATTTCAATTTTTAAACAAATTTTATTGAAATTGTCTGGGAGACTGTGCAAAAAAAAACGCTTTAAACCTCAAACGTTTGTTTGATTGATTGATTGATAAAAGTTATTGATTTAATGAGTTTATTAAAATGTAAAAAAATCAAAAAAAAAAAGAAGAAAATTGTTAAAAAAAAATAAGAAAAAAAAAACTGTAACAAATAGTATGTGTATGTTTAAATTCTTTTTGTTTTAATGTTTTAAATGTAAAAACAAACAAACTGCAACAAACACTAGAAAAAATTAATTAAAAAAGAAAACAAAAAAGAAAAAAAAACATTTAAATTCTTTGTAAAAGAAAGAAAAAACAAAAAAATACTGAAACAATGAAATAACATCATTAACAAATATTAAAACAAACAATATTGTTTATAAAATAATCAAATGTTTATGATTTTTTTTTACTTGTTTTGCTCATTTAATTGCTTAAAAAGAAATTTATTTAATACTAGCTGACCCGGGGAACTTCGTCCCGTTCAAAATTGATTTTTTATTGCCCAAAAGAGGTCACATTATATATTTATTGTAATACGCTGCATAAAACAGTTATACATATATAAATAACTAACTTACTATAAGTGTGGGGATGTACTTTTAATCGAAAGCGTTGTAGTTATAAACCATCGAATTAGCCGACTTATAGGTATCTCTTAAAGGGGGCGGGGTTGCCACGCCCATTTTTGGTGAGTTTGTCGATATCGACTCTACAAACTTACCCACCAAATTGCATTTGTCTACGATCACTATGTCCCTAAATATTAAATTTTAAAGGTTTGCCACGCCTACTTTTTGCTATGTCGAATTTTTTCTTTTAAACCATCTAAACCTGATAAGCTTTCGAACAAAAAAAGAATGGTTAAAATCGGTTCAGTAGTTTAAGAGTTATAGGTGTCACTTGAAGGGGGACGGTTGTCACGCTCATTTTTGGTGGGATTGTCGATATCGACTCTACGAACTTACCCACAAAATTTTATTCGTCTACGATAAATATGTACTTAAATATTCAATTTTAAAGATTTGCCACGCCCTCTTAACATTCAGGGATATGAAAAATAGATATTGTCCGATTCTCAGACCTACCCGATATGCACACAAAATTTCATGAAAATCGGTCGATCCATTTCGGAGGAGTTTAACCACTAACACCGTGGCACGAGAATTTTATATATTAGATTAGATTTTAATTCAATTAATACTCTTCCTTCATATTTTTTACATTTGAGAGTTAATTTTTAAAATTGATTAAGAGGGTATTGTATGTACATACTTATATTTCAAATTGTCATTGATATGTCATTAACAGATTAGATTATCTTGTCAGCTCAAATTGTTATTCCATTTCTTCCTATCGTTGGAACAGCATAAGATTTTAAACCTTCTGCTAAATTTGTTTTCTCCTCCTCTACTTTCACGGGTGTCGTTATGCGGACGCTTCAACCTTCGCAGAATACCTAGTAACCACGCTATAAATATTATAGACCATTTATCTGGTGCTGTCTGTCACTCTAAGCACGTAGTCTATGTCACGACAAATGTAACATCAATTCAAAACTGGGTCTAGTAGGTAGTCTGTTGGCTTATTAGACTGAAGGCCCGAGTTCGAATCCCAGGTCAGACATCAAAACGAAAATATTTCTTCGGCGACTTCCTCTCAGCAGATTTCTGGCAAAAATTCTGAAAGTAAATGAAATTGCCATGAAAAGCTTCTCAATAAAATTTGTCGTTCGGAGTCGACTTTAAACTGTAGGTCCCGCCACTCATGTATAAAATTAACACACACAACATGAGTAGTGAGAGAAGCTAGGACTGAAGGGTGCGGGCTTCTTGGGGACGATTGCTGTACTGTCTAATGGTGAAGGTATAGCACTGGCCATTTTATAGTCACCTAGCAGCGACTCGTTTCCTTGCCGTTCGCATCATCCCCTTTCCACCTTTCCTAAAAAACCTGCACAATGCACTGCATGAGTAGGGGCCATCCCCTGAGTGCTGGTTTCACCAAAAAAAAAAAAACTGGGAATATGAGCTATGCACATTTGCATGCGTTGTGGTGCATGTTATTCCGTTCTTTTACGTTTCCAGCGAATGTCGCCGCTATCTCGACCTTCTTTCTGAGCGCTTCAGTGTCAAACTTATCTGCGTCCCCGGGCACAGTAATATTCCGGGAAACTGCAGAGACGACTAGGCGGTCACTAGGGCTGGTGCACTACTTCCGGAGTCCTATTCAATCCACTTGGGGATGCCACTTACTTCGGTCAAACTTGCAATTGCGTAGAAATGTTTTCGAGACGCCAACCTATCCTGGGTCAATGAGGAGTCCTGCTCCACCGCTAGGCTGACTTGGTCCTCGATGGATAAAAGGCGCACCAACCATTTACTAGGACTTGGTCGTAACGCCATCTCGATCACAGTGGCCATGCTTACGGTTCATTGTGAAGACATGCCGAAAGAATGCAGCTCCCGTGTAACGATTTCTGCCGTGGGCGCAGATCAGAGATCAGCAACGAGTATTCAAAACGATGAGTAGATTCGAGTCATACTTATAATTTCAGCTACTTATACGTATTCATACTTATTTTAATATCATACTCATACTACTCATATTCAAAGTTAGAAATACTCATCGTACTCATACTTAACAATACGCACGATGTTGTTGATTTCGACTCTCCATGATTCAACATATTCACGAAGCACAAAATAAGTATGATTCGAGTACGAACACCACAATACTCGCTAGAAGGTTGTGTGTGGGCTTTGCTTGCTGTCTTTGTCTTTTCTTTTCTCTTCTTTTGTAAATGCACTACTACTGTAAATTTTGATGAATGATTCGAGTGACTCGAATCATTCGTAAGTATTATAAGTATTTTTCTAAATTTATGAATCTGAATGAGTAGGCGTATGAATCAAACAATGAATCGAATGTTGTGAGTTTGATGTCAACGTTGTACTCATACTCATTGAAACCTATACTTATAAATCAATGTTGTAGCGAGTACAAATGAATCAGAGTAGTTGAATTTTAATACTCTTGACTCACTCATACTCAAAATTTCATAAGTACCTATGAGTAGCGAAAATACGATTCATTGCTGATCTCTGGCGCAGATCCGCTGAGGAAGAGGAGACTGTTATACACTTTCTTTGTCAATGCCCATCTATTGCGAGGTGCAGATATAGATTATTTGGCTCTCGAATCCTTGTCAGCTTGACGGAGCTATCACCCATTGATGCCAAGTACATATATTCTTCGTTTATCAAACTTTCGAGCTGGTTTTCCAGGATGGGAGAATCGTGCTTTTAATGTGCAGCAATTGCGTTGACCAACTTCTTCTTCCCTGGTTTGCAGGAACTTGGTCAGTACAGAGACTGCATTCACCTGTGACGTCACAATGGGCCGTTATGCATGCTTAAGTGAGCTTTTGGTATCAAAGCTATCACTCCAACCAATCTACCTACATCCCGTGAATTTAACCCGTCCTGGCTTCGGTTGCAGCGGATAGGGTCACAACTTCCGATTCTGAATTCAGGGGTGTTCAGATCTTAAACATTAAATTTAGTTACAGAGCAAATAGAGTTATTCTGCTCAAGATCAGTTGTCAGGTCCAATAGACGTGGCTTATTAAGTCAGGATGTACCAAGAATGATAAACTAAAGATTACGCCATCGCGCACACAAAATAATAACTTTCTGCGCATGTTGAATCAATGACGTCTGCTCGCAGCTATTGTTTCTATTGGCTAACGATAATGTAAGTTATATTGCAGGGCTGCCAACTTCTTTCACGTAGTGCACACATTTTTCAGAGAAATGTTAATTTTCACATATAAAAAAGACTTGGTAACCTTTAAAATAGCGCAACTACGTCATCTAACGAGAAAACATGTGCAAGGCGTAATCTTTAGTTTATCATTCTTGGGGTGTACCTAGGGTTGCCAGATTCCGATTCGCAAAAACCTGGACATTGGGTTTTAAAAAGCTGGACAAAACAAAAAAAAGCTGAACATAAAAAAATACAATTTTTGACTCTGTTGGGTCTACAAAATTCGAAATAGTTTGAGACAACTTCTGCGACTTTTCCATTTTATTATGTTTTTTTGTTTTTATGTGTTTATCAAGCGAGCGGCTGCCTTCATATTTGATTATAATGTCATAACATAATGTACACTCTGCCGTGTAATTATCTTTTTTTCTTATCCAATTAGCATATTTTGCAAACTCTTTCCATCTATCACAGAAAGTTGTGAGTCGTCTTTTTGATGGACCAGGTTCTTCATCAATATCCATTTCAAGATTTTCTGCAAATTATTTTTATTATTTTCATGTACATCGCTCGCAATAATATTTATTATGACATCAGCTGTTCAAGTGTTGAGACATGTTGTCAGTGATGATAGAAGAGGGAAATCATAACTTAGTTGTATAACAAATGTACAATCAGTGTTGGCTAACATGATTTGACAAAGATAACATGAAAATTATTGCCCAAGTTATTGCAGTGTGCTAAAAAAAATTTCTATTTAGCTGGACAAATTAAATTTTAGCTTGAAACTGGACAAGCATCAAAAAAGCTGGACAATCCAGCCAAGTCCAGCCATGCTGGCAACCCTAGGTGTACCACATATAGGTGAGGTTTAATATTAATGCTTCATGCACAATATGAGTTGGAATCAAATGAGACATTAGCCTTGGGTAGTCCCATCAGAAAGAATTCGTTATGCGTCTATAGTTCATACAGAATCTGAGGACATTGTATTCATCCTTATTGTGTGATCCTCATATGAATCTGAATGGTCTTTTTTTCTTAGTCTTTTTATCTTTAAATGTTAATGAATAATTTTAATTTTTTCTATTCCTTTTTTTAATCAAATATTTTTAAATTGTTTATAAAAATTAATTAAAAACAATTATACTTTATTATAAAGGCAGTTTCGTTAAACAAAACAACAACAATTTAAATGGTTATAACAATTATTAAAAAAACAAAAACTCTATTAGATGTTTTAAACTTATGAAAATCAAAATAAAAAATTAAAATAAGAAAAAAAAAAATAAATTGAATAAATTAAATAATAAATGAATGGAAATGGAAATTGTAATTGAGAAATACTAGCCACTTTAAATAAACCAAAATAAACTTATTAAGCATATGTATACAGACAAGACATGTAATATTAAATTACAAAACAACAACAATAATAATTAATAATGAAATTAAATAATTAAAGAAAAAAACTTAAAATTAAAAGAAATTTGCTTTAACAGACTAAAAAAAAAAAAAATAAAAACAAAAATACGAAATAAAAGAAAGGAAAGAAAAGGAAAAACTACTATAAAGAAAATAAGGAAAAATAAAATGAAAATGAAAAACATTTGCTTGAATTAAAAAACAAAAAGCAAAAAAAGAACTTAACAAATGAAATGAAATTGTAAAATACATCATTAAATCGTTGTCGTACATTAACATTCATCATTAAATGCATTAAAACGTACATACTGTGAGCGTCAAAAGAAAGTTTACAATTCAAACAAATATACATTAATAAATTACCGTTAATTTTTTTCAAATTATTTTATTGCCAATTTTTAAAATTGAAACACGAAGAAAAAAATTAGAAAATTTTGAAAATATTGTAAAATTTTTTCGGGCACTCTCCTTAAGTGGAGAACTTGAGTTGAGATTGTTAGAATTTTATCCATAGTGTACACTTTCTTTTGACGCTCACTGTACATACATACATATTTGCAAACATACATACTACATACCTACAACCGTATTAAAAATAAAAAAGGAAATACATTTTCATCTTAAAAAGAAAAAGAAAAAAAAAGAAAAATAAAATTCTTCTATAAGAACAACGGAAACATACAAACATACATAAACTCATTACATATTAATATCAATAATTATTAATTAAATTAATAATAATTATAATAATTAAAACCAATAAAAATAAATAATTTTAAATACTAATAATAAAAAGCAACAACAAATTTAGTAAGTAATACTAAATCTAAAACAAAAAAAAAAAAATAGAAATGTTTTAAGTTTAAAAAATTAATCATAAATTGTTTTTTTTTTTTGTTTAAATTTTCTTTGAATTTTCCACAAAGAAAATAAGGAAAATAAATCTTTAAGTAAAATGACAAGCAAGCAGAGTTAGTAAACAAAAAATAAAATTAATTAAAATTGGCATTAAGTATAATAAATTAATTAAATTTTATAATTTAAAATTAAAATTTGTTAAAATTGTAAATTTATCTAAAAAAACAAACAAAAAAAAAAAACAAAATATATATTCTATTATTATATTCTATTATATTGTATTGTATTGTATGTACTGCATTATATAATAATATTTAATAAGAATAATTCGGGTCTGTGTATAATCGTTTTTATGTTACTTTTTTAAATCATTTTTTTATTTTTAATTTTTTATTTTATTTTAATTGTTGTATTTTATTTTATTATTTAATACATATACAAACTATATTAATATTTAAATTTAAATGTATGTACTATAAAAACAATTAAAAAAAAAGCAAAAAAAAATAAATACAAAAAACAAATTCTATTTAATTATTAATTTATGAATACAAAACAAAAAACAAAAAATGAAATATAAACGATTAGTTAAAATTTAGTTGTATTAGTTTGTTAAATTATATTTTAATTATATCTAAACTAATTATTAAAACAAATATATAAATATACTATATATTTAATAAACAAAACATTATAAAAACAAAATCCTTTAAAATGTATGCTTATTTTTTTTCATTTTAATTTCCAAAATTCATGTATAATTTTGAAAGGGAATAGAATTCCTATACTACAGTATATATCGGGTCCGCCATCTAACGTTTTTTTTTTTGTCAACTAGTGCTTATTTCGTGAATGGTAACACTTAGCTCATGTCTGATTTGACAGATAATTAGTTTTATCCTTCCGCTGAACGAATATGGTTGTGTATTAGAGATGAGCGATATTTTCAAAACTGTGATTTAATCACGGTGATTGATAATTCACTGGTAACTACAGTGATTGAAATTGCCAAATAACAGTTACTAATAATGCCGTTCTTTCAAAATTGTTACATATTCAAATTTATTTCATTTTATTTTGAACGAGGCAGAATTACTATTAGATGATGCTGATTATTTACTTTTATCTTTTCTACATGAACTTTCTGTGAAACTTAATTGTCAAACTTTGTCAAACAAATTGTCAAATATAAAAAAAAATTACATTAAAAATAATAACATTGATGATACCACTTTGATTTTGTTTAGTAGTCTTTTCGTAGTATGTATCTAGTTGTCTCTTTCTTACGACTTAATAAAATACGTTATTGTCATTATTGTATTATTGGAATACTGTGATCACAATCACTGTTTTAAAGAACAGTGATTAACAAATCACGTTCACTGAGAACAACGTTCTTCAAAAATCACTGGATCGCTCATCTCTATTGTGTATACGCTTGAACAACGCTGGGAAATATTGCGACATTACTTTGAAAATCATGGTAATGTTGCAGAATGTGTGCGAAAAAAATCATCTTTTCAGATGAAGCTCATTTCTTGGCGGGTAGGTAAACAAGCAAAATTGTCGCATTTGGGGCACAGAAAACCCACACACATACATTGAAAAGCCGACTCACCCAAAACGAGTCACTGTTTGGTGCGGATTTTGGTCCAGAGGCATAATTGGGCCATTTTTCTTCGAAAATGAGCAAGGAGTGGCCGTTACAGTCAATGGCGATCGTTATCGGGCCATGTTGAACAAATTTTTGTTCACAAAAATTGAAGAGGAGGATATTGGCAACATTTGGTTTCAACAGGACGGCGCTACGTGCCACACAGGCGAAACTACACTCGATGTTTTGAGTCCTGTTTTTGAAGATCGCATTATCAGCCGCAGAGCTGATGTCGTTTGGCCATCTCGGAGCTGCGATTTGACACCGTTGGACTATTATTTGTGGGGTGCCGTCAAAGATAAGTGTTACGCCGACAAGCCAGAGACAATTGACGCTTTAAAGGACAATATTCGTGAAGCCATTGATGAAATACAGCTGCACACAATCGATAATGTGCTTAAAAATTGGACCGATCGTGTAGGCTACTGCATAGCCAGCCGAGGCAGCCATTTGAATGAAATTATTTTCCATTATTAACCGGAAGGATTGTACTTTCAAATAAAAAAAGAAATTTGAGAAAATATTCAGTAGTTTTTTTTTAAAGCATTTTCAAAAAAAAAAAGTTATTTGGCGGACCTTTTACAATGTGTGTATGACCTGATCCGAATGACATTATATTTCGATGATCGCTTCATCTTCGTTGCATTTCTGTCATGTCTTTCAGGGTTTTCAATTATTTGTATTTTAATCGAATCGCATACATTTTATCGTAAAAATATCACGACACAAACTGATCCACAAGCTTTAAAACGGACAATTTTACTGTCGAGTTTGTTGCATATTATCTGACATTCAAATCAAATACTGAGGACTTCCATGAGGGATGGGTTCTACTCTACAACCCAAAGCGGAAGAAAGGATTATCTCCCAAGTTACAAACTAGCTGGGAGATTAAAAGATTAAACGATGTCGTGTACAGGCTACAGAAAGATAACAGCCCCCGAGGAAAAATGAAAGTCGTAGACAAAGAGCGACTGGCGAAATATGGGAGAAGAGTTAATGAGCCTATTCGGGACGTACAGGCTTAAGTGGGCGGCAGTGTTACGAAAATGAGAAAATCAAGATACTGGTGTATTGCTTTTACAACGCTTAACATTAAAATTATAAACAAAAGCTACAAAAACAAAACAATGCAGTAAATAAACCTGTTTACAAATTGTCGTACTGCCTAATATAACAACAAACACCAGCATTAAAAAATGATAAACAAGTAAACAAAAATACAACAACAAACACTACAAGAATAAGTGTAAACAAAATATACAAACAACACTACAAACTAAATATAAACGACGATGTTTACATTTATAGAGATTTCGAAGCCACGAACATTCACCTTCAAGAACATTCATCAGACAGTTTACTCTGCCATATAAAAGGCAAGGCAAAGCAGGCGACTGAGTTAGTTAATTTCAATCAGTCTTGTGTGAAGACGCGGTGCGTTTTAAGAGAGTAATCGTGATTTGAAGATCTCCGCTACAAAGATCTGTCGTAGAATTGTTATTGTTTATGCAAAGTGTGTAAACAGAGGAATAACAAATAAGAGAAATTGTTGTTGTTTACATCAAGTTGTGAACAGAGGCACACAGAATTGTGCGAATAATAAAGAATTTTAATTAAAACTAAACACAAATTTATTTTTATTTTATTTGCAATCTACGAGGTCATATTTTAAACGTTTTTAACAATATTATCCGACATTTAACTCATGAATATTTTGTATTACCTATTGATTGGTACGTGCATTTTAGTTTCCTTTTTTAAGAAAAATGTGACAGCACGTGACAAACCACAGGATTTTTAATGCCCCCATAAAGAAATTTTTTGACAAAATTTTCCAATAAAACTAATGAGTTTTGCCGATGCCTACGATAGTCGTTGTACATTAGTTTTTGCTTCAACTGTACTTTGCAAGACTTTAAAATAAAGTCTCTATATGGAATTCCCTCTGTGATGATGACAGATAGGCTTAATTGCTGTAAACACTACCCATTTGGCAATTTTATAACTTTCTTTGTGTTACAAAGCATCGAATCCTTCTTCGTCTTGGTTTGGTTTTGTTTCCTCAATCAAGTTAATTTCAGCTAAGCAGATGAATTTTTTGTTTGAGAATAACACCCAAGAGATGATCCCTATTCATATACTCCATTGTGTTGGAATATTGAAAAGAAGGGGGTTTAGTCAGGTTCTAGGATAACAGGGTTGCCAACAATAGTTGCCTAGAAACAATACCCTTTGCGAAGAAGTATTGTGTAGTTTTGTTGGATGTAGTTCTGATGAACTTTTTCAGATTGTGTCCTACTCCTCCTTAAAAAGAGGAGGATCCTTCCATGATGTTTGTTGTTTATGTTGTCCTCTCTTATGTTAACCCTGGAGGTGAGAACACGTCCTGGAAGGGGTATTAAAGTAACCATATTAAGCACTTTTATCACTACACCATACTAACTTCAGCACCTCAGCGATATTTTGTACTGAACGAACGAAATAGACATGCACTGGATTTTTTCTGTCCTGTATCCAATCAAATGTCAAAAGTTCTACACGATTTATATTGACGTTCAGGCGTGATGTAAGTCTAGAATGATTTGTGACTGTTAGGACTCTATAAGATCAATTTTATTGGATTTCAAGGCATAGTGGAATGCGTGGAAACGAAATGACTGATACTCTTGCTAAGCTGCAATAGTTCCTCGTGGGTGTTGCAGTGGTTCGTCTTAACCATTCAATCTGTTACCTCTATGGACTCATAGGAAGGTGAGTTAAGAACAGGGAGAAGAGGAGCTGGTAGTATAGATTGACCTTTTACGTGTCCTGTGGCCTTAGGCCGTGCATCAACTATGGTAAAACCTAACAAACAAAATTTCAAATTTTTGGCAATGCCATTAAGTTTCGGTTGCTGTCCATAATACATGCATAAATGTTTACTGGGTATAACAATTGGTAATTGCTTAAAATAATTTCAACATAATTTACTTCTGAAGGCCTTTAATTAAATTACAAAAAAATATTTTCTTTCTTTAATTAAAAATTCCTTTTCTGCCTAAATAGCTACGCATATACCTTTAATGTAAAACAAACAACGTTTTCCATAGCCGTTGAAGGAAAACAAAGAGAATTTTTAATAATGTTTACCTACAACAGTTTAGGGATTTATTTCTTCACCTTAATTCTGTATAAATACAGCCAACCTGTTCTTGATTTTAAAACAGATTTAAAAAACCTGTGGAGAAAATCAAAAACGATAGAGAACAACAATGTTTAATCCAAAACCAAAGGAGGATCCTGATTTTCGTATACCACGCCAATGTATTTGGCTGAAAATGAATGGTTCTTGGCCATTCAACTACGAAAAGCAAAAGGATTTCTACAATTCCCGAACATTGTATGGCGTATTGTATACAATTTGGTCATGGTATGTTATATGCTCTGTAGGCATAACAATTGGTTTCCAAACTGCTTTTTTAGCTAACAATCTGAGCGATATTATGATGACTACGGAGAACTGTTGTAGCACTTTTATGGGCGCTTTGAATTTTGTGCGTTTGCTGCACATGCGTTTAAATCAGCAAAACTTTAGGCAAGTTATACAGAAATTTGTGGATGATATATGGATTGTAAAGTAAGTTTGTTGGAGGCACAAGTACATACGTTTAAATGTGATTTCTTTTAGAAAATATCATCCTGACATTGCTGCCGAATGTTCCCGGACAATGAGAACATTTCGCATAATGACTGTGTTGCTAAGCTGTTTGATTCTAATGTATTGCATACTACCCCTGGTAATTTTATTCTTCGATGTGGGCTTAGATGCTGAAGACAAACCATTTCCCTATAAAATGTTATTTCCGTTTAATGCCCATCGGGGATGGCGTTACGTGCTTACTTATATGTTTACCTCCTATGCGGGCATTTGTGTGGTGACCACTTTATTTGCTGAGGATTCCATATTTGGTTTCTTTATAACCTACACTTGGGGCAAATTTAAAATACTTCATCAACGTATCGATAATATAGTTATCGATGCTTATCAACTAACCCGAGATAGGCAAGATGAGAGTGCCATACAAAAAACATACATAAGGTTATTGAATCGGATTGCCTATGACCACAATAAATTAATTGAGTAAGTATGAGGCTGTAATGTGTAGCTTTAATCCATAATATCCTGTTTCCTTGCCTTTAATAGATTTTCGAATCGCTTGGAGAATTTCTTTAATCCCATTTTATTGGTGAATTTCACCATATCATCCATACTGATATGTATGGTGGGTTTTCAATTGGTGACGGGTAAAGACATGTTTGTGGGCGATTATGTCAAGTTTATGGTGTATTTATTCTCCTGTTTATCACAGCTTTATGTTTTATGCTGGAATGGTGACTCCTTAATACAAATTGTAAGACTTTTTTTTCGAATATGTTGTGTAACCACAAGCTTTAAAAACTTTCCTTTACAAAATAGTCTACAGAGACTGCTCAACATCTATACGATTGCAATTGGGAGGGCTTACAAATTAATATGAGCTCCTCCATTATAAATTATCAAAAGACCAAAGAGTGCCTTAAAAATATCAGCAACTCAAAACAATTGGCTGTAAATTTAAAACAACAAAATAAATGGCAAGAGATGCTTAACAATTATTATTTACCAGCCAATAAGCAATTCCGTCAAAACTTGCAAATAATGATACTGTGCAGCCAAAGACCGGTAAAGATTACAGCTTTTAAGTTTTCTACCTTATCGTTGCAATCATTTACGGCCATACTCAGCACTTCAATGAGTTATTTTACTTTGCTTCAAACGGTTTATAATGAAAATAAGGAGGAGGAACAAGATGTTTAAACTTAAAAAGAAATTAAATAAATTTTTATTATTAACTATTATTATTATATAAAAATAAACTACAATTATAACAATATATAGTAGTTTTCACAGTTACTTTTCCGTTTATATATTCAAATATATCGTTTTCGTGTTATAAAGGCGTAGCAGTTTCCTCTTTGGCTTCGGTTAAGGCTCGAGCTTGATGGGTAAACACAGGCACATTTATACCCTTTTGAGTTTGCAATATTAAAATATTTCTCTCAATAAAATCGTTTGTTTAATCGAAAATCGAAATAGAATACTAACCTGCATTTTAGCTGAACGTACAAAGGCCTTGTTGGAAGTCACTGTTACCGCTTTCATATGCATACCAAAGGCAAAGATTAATAAGCTTCTCTCATTGATTTTGCCACTGTACTTAATGCTCGCTAACTCATCTGGTATGGCAGTTACATCCGGCAGTATTTCTATGCGTTTGGTTAGCTCTTCGGCTCGTTGTTTTTCTTTTGGTCCACCCAACAAAGAAACAATGTCTTCGAAAGATTTGTGAGCCGTTCTACAACATATAAGTCGCTTGTCTGTAAAAAATAATTTTACGTTAGTACAACTTTAAAATTTTACAACTTTCAGTAGATGAACGAATTAAATTCAAAGCATCACTGGCAACGGCGACAAATCATTGATTTCATTGGATGGTTACTGTTGCCTAGAGTGAGAGGAGGCATGCAACCTCTATCAGTCGTAGCTAAAGACCTAACGGGCATAGGTCCGTAGATATAATAGGAATAATGTAAGAGGTATTTGGTATCATGAGGTCTTTACCAGCAGGAGAGGCATCGATTCCGACTTCCGGGAATTGTCCTTTAACGATAGGAGTTGAGAAAAGAGAAATCCAAGCGGATTTTAATAGAGTCAGGGTGGTTGCTGCCTGGGTAGGGTATTGCAGTCCGCGAAGACTGTAAGGTGGCCGTTTATGGACCTGATTATGCTCATATTTGTTTATTTCATATATTACTGTCCCCGTGATATGACCTTCATAAGAAATTAATGAAATTCTGTTTGATGTCATTAAGATATCGTCGAATATCTTGGGTGATGTACAGGAAAGGTGATCTTTCATTCGACCTTACTTGATAAATATAGTGTCATGTTGTCTAATCGTAAAAATTTGTGTTTCTTCATGGAAATGATTAATGCTGGTCACCTTCTCGCAGCCAATAGAAGCACTTCAGAAGTATTGTTGTAAACGGAGTTTAGAGTACCTTCCATTTAGTCGCATAGAAAAGGAGTGCAGACTATGGATATACGATAGCCCTTAAGCAAACCATCAAGTTCATTTTCGCCGATCTCTTAATTAATTTCATAAATGTGGCCAGGTACCTAATGATTTTGTGGCTAACAATGATTATATTTATACCTGGTCAGAATATGGACCAATTGTCTGCATAAGGGAAAAATTCAGCGTTTCGGGAACGGTCTGGAAAATTGGTGACTTATGGTGCAGCTAAATTAACACACGCAATCTGGGCGGTGTGAGAAACTAGGTCGTAATCCTGACTAAATGGTTGTAATGACCAATTATGTAAGTACTAAGAAAGTAAGTAGCGTAGCTATGGGTGTAAACCATCTGTTGTAAGACCTACTTCTGAATATTTGCTTGCATCCCCGTCTTCATATCGGAATAATACTGATAACATGAGTTACGAATAAGTGATCCCTTATTTAAAGGTTTATAACGCGAACATTAATACTTACCCATAAATAGTTTATCCAAAATAGGTACTAAAGGACATTCCCTTTCTTTTTCCGCCTGCTCGGTCAGTATTGGTTCAATAAATTTCCAATTACAGCCACCATTGCAAACATTACTGATATAGGCCAGCATAGTTGTTATGTCTAAATTTAAAATACTAACATTACCCAAATCGGAACCAATTACATCTTCTGATTGCTGTTCCAATGAAGCAATTTCAATGCCCTTCTCCTGTAAAGCTGTTAGCAGCTCATTTTCAATGGTTTGGCTGAAATAGAAAACCACCTAAAAAGCAATCGTTGATTAAAAATCCAATTAAATGCATAATATTCTAATGGAATACATCACCTTGGGACATTTAAACATGCACAAATTTTGTGCAGCTGCCTCCACAAATTCCTCAGCTTGATCGATTATGCTTCGGGCACCATAACTCGCTTCACCTCGGGCGGCATCTGTTAATGACTTGGAATTGCGTGCTATGGCCTTAATCCATTTTAGGCCATTCTGACATACAATATCAACCCTTAAAGGATTCTCTCGATAATCAACAGGGAAGCCACAATCCACATGGACAACATCACTTTGAAGTTTAAGAATTTTCACCAAGAACTCATAATGCGTTAAATTACTGCATTGCACGTGATTAATTTTTAAAGTTTGATTTTTTATGACCTTCATGTACGGAAAAAACGAAATTTCTTCTTTTTAGAAAAAAAAAGAACAGAAAGACAAAAAAATCCATTTCTAATGAAGACTCGATTTTCTTTTCGTACCTTTTTTAAAAATTTGATTTCCTGATAAATTTTTCTTTGCACCTTTTGCACTCCTGGAATTTCATTGTAATCGTCTAATTGTTTTATGAGATCGTTTCCAAGAATTAATTTTTCTTCAGCTTTTTCTAAGAGTTCCGAATATGGTATTTCCTTTTCCATTATAAATTCGTTTTTTGTTTTCTACTTATTTGCTATTATTTTATTTACTAGTTGGTAAAAGGAAAAGCAACAACAATTTAATGACACAGCTGACTGTATTGTTTGCTTCTTCTTCTACTCTCTGTTATTCACCTTGAGATGATAGCAAACAGATGAGAATACTGAGAGAAAATATAATATTTACTGCTATACATAAAATGCTGTGCTACAATTTAGCAATGATGTCAATCAGCATGCGTTTGCATTGTTTTAAAGACGGAGGCGCTAACGTTAAGTAGAACAAGTAAAAAGTTCATTTAATATCTATCACAATATAATGTTTTGTGATATCTATCAATGGTGCCACTAAAATGTGTTTTTAGCATTTTTAATAATTCTTTTGTACGCGTCGTATTTTTAAAATCTCTATTTCATGCATTTGATCGAATTGATAGCACTTATCTATAAAATTAACACACAACATAAGTGGTGTGAGAAACTTGGTCGTAACCCTGAGAAAAGGGTTGTAATAACCAATAATGTATGTTTGTAATTAAGAAATTAGCTTAAATGCATAGAAGCAGCATTGGCGCTGCTGTCTACTAGACGTTATCTATGCTAACTTTTTTGCAGATCTTGCATGAGAGTAGGCAAATAAACGGCTATCCATTTCGTGGTTTCAAAGGTATGGGACTGGAATTTGACATCTGTCAAACTAAGTTGTGAAACCAATTTTTTTCTTTTCAGTTGAAAGTCTGACATTGACGAAAATGGATCGCTTAACTATCACACAACGCATAAAAATTTATCAAAACCTACTACAAAAATGGTGATTCTGTCACAGCCACGTATCGAACAAAATTTTCTTCAGCGATGAAGCACATTTCACACTCGGTGGGTATGTTAATAAACAAAATTGTCGTATTTGGGGTTCTGAGAATCCTCAAGTAATTGAAGAGAGGCCATTACATCCAGAAAAAGTCACTGTTTGGTGCGCTCTTTGGTCCGAAGGTGTGATTGGACCTTACTTCTTCGAAAACGACGATGGAACGACTGTCACCGTCAATTCGGAGCGTTATGGTCATATGATAACCGACTTTTTTTGCCTGCTATTGAAGAATACGACTTGGAGAATATGTGGTTTCAACAAGACGGTGCCACATGCCACACAACTCGAGCGAATATGGCTTAATTGCAAGAGACATTTCCTGGCCGCGTAATTTCTCGTCGTGGCGATATCAACTGGCCACCAAGATCATGCGATTTGACACCATTAGACTTTTTTTGTGGGGCTACGCGAAAGACCGTGTTTATGCAGATAAATCTTCAACTCTTGAGCACTTAAAAACCTACATTCGTCAAGTTATGGCTGAGATACCGCCCAATAGTATGTGTCAAAAAGTGGTCGAAAATTACCTCAAAAGAATCAATGCTTGCAACACTTCGCGTGGAGTATCATTTAAATGATGTAGTGTTTCACACATAATGTCAACGTTTAAACTTTACAATAAAAAAGAAATATCATGAAAAAAATATTTTATATTTGAAAAAAAAATATTTTACTTTTGAAACCACGAAATGGATAACCCGGTATATTGTGGTAAAAAGTTCATTTAATCTCTATCAATGGTGCCCACTAAAATGTGTTTTTCGCGTTTTTAGTAGTTAGTTAGTTGGTTTAGTAGTTAGTTTTTTTTCAGTTAGTTTTAGTTGTAGTAGGTCCTCTCCTGATTTTACCATCTCACAAGTCGCAATTTTTCAGGAATTGTGATGTGGGATCGTGGATTACGAAATACTGTCTTATGCATTCATTATCTTTTCGAGAATATTCGAATGTTTTGCATTTTTAAATATCTTTCTTTGACTTTAATACTGTTTTTTCCAGGGACCGTAATTGTTATAACTTTTATCGTAAAAGTCAGAAAATAAGAATTATGTTTTGACTTTTATTTTTACGAGCAGAAATAAAAGTTATTTTTTGACTTTTATTTTTTCGGGTGAAAATAACAGTTATTTTTTTTTTCTAAAAAATAAAAATCAGGTTTTTAAAAAGCATCGCATTTTATAAAAATTTGGTCCAAGACAATCAAAATGGTATACTTGGTTTGGTTCTCCGACATTTCCTTGCGGATGATTTTTTTAATCAAAAATTCAAAAATAACAGTTATTTTCGGTCCCTGGTTTTTTCCATTCGTACAGAAATTTTTGTAATTTCGTAATCGTATGTATAATTTTGTGGGCATGTGTATATATGTACACATACTAAAGGTCGTAGCAAAATCAAAGCAAAATATTTGTCCATTAGTGGCGTAAGTGTTTTTAGATGGAATTTCCCGAGTCTTCATTTGTTCATAACAAATTTCAGTTGGTTTTTGAATTTTAAAATTTGATAATTTCGCTGCCTTTAGTTTTTTGTAAAATTTCTGTTCTTGTTGCATAAACACTCAGTCTACAAAAAGGTCGATTTGAAAACTGAGTACTCGAATACTGTGCTAGCATTACCATAAGTTAGGTTAGGTTGGACGGTTGCCCTATCATATACATACAGTGACATGCATTCACACAAAGTCCGTTTGGTTTATTGTGACCTTTCAGATCAGTGTTGCAAAACTGAAATTTTGTACTGAACCATTACAACCCTTCAATTAGTATTATGACCTTACTTTTCACACCACTTATGTTGTGTGTGTTAATTTTATATATGAGTAGCGGGACCTACTATTTAATGTAGACTCCGAACGACAGATTTTTTTTGAGAAACTATTTCATGGCAATTTTATTTTACTTCTCAGAGTTTTTCCCAGAAGGAATTGGCCGGAGAAATATTTTTTCATATTTGGTTTTGTTGTAGATGCCTGACATGGGGTTTGAATCGTGGGCTCATGTCTAGTAAGAGCCAGCACGCTACCTGCTAGACTATTTATTTATTAATATTAAAAATACACAGGGCCACAAAAGTATACTTACGGTTAACAAATTTCTGAAATTTTTTAACCAATCCGTTTTCGTTTAAAATCTTTATAATTGTCTGACAACTTTCCTCGATTTTAAGACGGTCTTTTGCATTGGTTCAGAAATTTGTGAAATTTGTTAATCGTATGTATACTTTTGTGGGCCAGTGTACATACGACACGGAACAGAAAAACTAGCGACTTATTCATGTTCCTCACACACAAGACAAAAACAGCTGATTCGGAACGTAACAAAACGTAAATGTCGCGTTTAGTCAAACGTCGATGGAACGTAATGTAACATACGTTCATACGTTTTTAGCATATGAAGAGCAATGCAAATGCTTACCGAAATTATATTACGGTTTGGTAAGCTTTTTCAATGCTTTTCGTATTCTAAAAACGAACGTACATTCCGTGATCGTTTGACTAACCGATGCTAAAGCCTAATTCTACTTATCGTTACGTTGAACATATTGTCAATGCATGTAAGACATAAAAAATGCTTTTCGTATTCTAAAAACGAACGTATATTCCGTGATCGTTTGACTAACCGGGGCTAAAGCCTAATTCTACTTTTAGCGTTACGTTGAACATGTTGCCAATGCATGTAAGACATAAAAAAGTGCTGAAAACGTGGCGGGGGTACTGCGATATTTTTGAATGGAAAAAGTACTGAAAAAAGTACAAAAGTACTGAATTTTTCAACACTAACGGGTGATTTTTTAGCTATTATCTTTTTGGCAACACTGGTTTAAACAGCTCACGCACGTTTCGTGTTTTGTTTCACTGTCAAACATCTTCAATTTGGTCTATAATTTAACCATGAATCGTCTTACAAACGAACAACGCTTGCAAATCATTGAATTTTATTATCAAAATGCGTGCTCTTGGAAAGTTGGCCAAAGATCCACTTCTTTATCGAAAAATTGTGTTCAGCGACGAAGCTCATTTTTGGCTCAATGGATACGTAAATAAGCAGAATTGTCGATTTTGGAGTGAAGATCAGCCAGAAGCATTGCAAAAGCTACCAATGCATCCAGATAAAGTCACAGTTTGGTGCGGTTTATGGGCTGGCGGCATCATTGGACCGTACTTCTTCAAATATGCTGCCTTTAGACTATTTTTTGTGGGGCTATGTTAAAGCTCATGTCTATACAGACAAGGCCGCTTCAATTGACGCATTGGAAGACAACATTGAAGCATTTATTCGTGAGATACCGGCCGAAATGTTGGAAAGAGTATGCCAAAATTGGACTAAGCGGATGGACCATTTGAGGCGCAGTCGCGGTCAACATTTGCATGAAATAATCTTCAAACATTAAATTATATGGACCGTACTATCGATTCAAATAAAGATTTCATGCATTTTTCTGAATTTTATGTGTTTTTTTTTTTGAAAAATTTTCCTATAGCTCTTAAAAAATCACCCATTATTTCAGATAAAGTAAAAAATAAACTTTTGGAGGACACTGTATTGCTTACTTCTTTTGCATTTAGTTAGTTTTGTTTAATTTAAATTTAAAAACATCAAAACTCTTGTTTCTGCTTCAAAACCTACACATTTTTCTTGTTAAATTTTCTATGAATTGCGTTGAATAAATTCTATTTTTAATTCATCTGCGCTAAAGAGTGTCAACATCAAAACCAGAATATATGGAGAATATTTTTAATTCTTATTCAATGTCACTCCAAGAATTTTGTGTTGTCATTTTTAAGATTTTTACAAATTTTAAAATACACAGGCCCACAAAAGTATACATACGTTTAACAAATTTCTGAAGCAATGCAAAAGACCGTCTTGAAATCGAGGAAAGTTGTCAGACAATTATAAAGATTTTCAACTAAAACGGTTTAGTTAAAAAATTTCTGAAATTTGTTAACCGCCTGTGCAGTTAACGGCCTGTGCAGGCCCACAAAAGTATACATACGATTAACAAATTTCACAAATTTCTGAACCAATGCAAAAGACCGTCTTAAAATCGCGGAAAGTTGTCAGACAATTATAAAGATTTTCAACGAAAACGGTTTGGTTAAAAAATTTCTGAAATTTGTTAACCGTAAGTATACTTTTGTGGCCCTGTATATGTACCTTCATGTACCAATGAGTTTTACAATTCCATACGACTGTAAAGTTATGGCAAAATATTAAATAAAAAAAAATAAATGCCCAAGGTCTTGTCCTTCCAATAAAATCTTAAAAACAAAATGGGGGAAAATGTTTTTGTCATAATGCTGCTTTTGTTAAAATTTGAAATTTTTCTATTTTTAAAAATTTCATTTAAAATTCAATGCCAACGAAGTAAGAGAAACAGACAATAATGGCAACCGGGGAGAGACAATTTTAAAACTGGGTTGCACAGAATGCATACTTCGTTAGATGGATTTGTGTGGGACAAATTCAATTAAGGAATGGGATTTTGCCTGAAAGTTTTTTGATTTACTCGGGTAGTCAGGCTGCAATTAAGTCCCCACATAAATGTAGTTTCAACGTCCGTATTTGTTGATGAATGCCAAAGATTTCTCAGAGAAATTTCGAATCATTTAAAGGTAACTCTTATATGGGTTCCGAGATATAGCGATGTCGTCGCAAGGAAAGTCGCCGTAGTCTAGTAGTAGGTGGTATGTTGCCATATTAAATGTGAGGCCAGGATTTAAACCCCTGGTCAGATTGCTCCAACAAAACGAAATAGGAAAAAAAAAAAATATTTCTTCGGCGTTTACCTCCCAGCCGATTTCTGGCAAAAAAAACTCTGAGAGTTAATAAAATTGTCATTAAAAGTTTCTCAAAAATCTACAGTTCGGAGTCCCGCCAATCATGCATAAAAATTAACGCACACAACATATGTAGGAGGTGTGAGAAGCTAGGTTGTAATCCCGACTAAAGCATTGCAGTGACCAATTATGTATGTATGTACATATGTATGTGTCTTGATTTATTCGGATAACTAGGCTGCAATTAAATTCCTACCGAAAGTAGTTTCAATGTACGTCCTTATCCATGAATGCCAAAGATTTCTCAGAGAAATTTCGAATCATTTAAAGGTAACTCTTATATGGGTTCCGAGATATCGAGATGTCGTTGGAAATTCCATTGCTAATGAGCTAACAAGGGCATGTACCAAGCTAGTAATTTTTGGCATGCTACAAGGCATAGGTATTCCGATTACCTCAGTTAATTTGAATATAATCCACTCGTTTTGCAGGGAAGCTCAATCTCCTGGCAGCAGGAAGATACGTGCAATACTCCGCCGCACCGACTCATTTCTATTTTTAAATCGCATGACCATCCATCGCAAAAAAGTGGTTCTTATGGGCCATTGTCCTTTTGGTAGATATGCACAAAGACTCGACACTCCGGCTAATGACATCTGCAGGTGCTGTAGGTCTGAAGAGCTGTAGTTCTGAGGAACTGTAGGTCTGCGGAGCTGTAGGTCTGAGGAGGGGAGAGAGATTGTCTTTTACTTCATGCGCCAGTGCCCTGCTCTTGTTATAAAGAGACGGAGGTCCTTGACCTCTCATTTACTAACATTTTTCTTTGACTGACGTCTCTAATATAAAGATTTATTTTGGTCTTGGGATGCTTTTCTCTAGGCAATGATGATTGACCCCTCGACAGAATTGTTTGTTATACCACAAAGGGCTTAAATGCTGTCCTAAGTGGCATCTTTTCCTTCAAGGAGATACGTCACCTAACTTAACCTAACCTAACATTCCGTTACATCTGTTTCTCACAACAGCTAACCTAACCTAACATAACCTTTCTATTAATTTTATGCGTCATAACGCTGTCATTACTTTAAACAAAACTATACCAATTTTTCTGTTTATTTTTCGAAAATATTTCATTACGTCTAGGGTGTTTTAAATATCTGTTTGCCTTGCTCAATGATGATTTTATTGGACGTTTTCGAGAGTATGAATTGCTTAAAAGGGATATTTTTTTGGGGTTTCCAAGTGTCAAACATAACAATTTCATTAGAAATCGGCTGCTGTTTAAGAATTTCAAGGACTTTAAATTCCTTTTGACATCGTTCCTTAGGGCAAATTAAAAAATGCGGCCCCACTGCTATGTAAACTGATTAGGTTTTATCAAATAAAAATATGAAATATACAAACACTTTAAGGGCCATTATTACAACTTGCCGTTAACTAAAGGGAGGATTTTAACGGGCAGATAAATTGTTTTTCATTATTATGAGTACCCAATAAGATAGAAGTGATCGTTAAGCTAAAGGGAAGATCATCCTACCTTTAACATTTAAAGGTCACTTTATGTTTGAACTTGACATATCATATACTATTTTCGATATGGCAACTTCAAATTTAAACAAAATGAGCATATACAACAAAAAAACGAAGTCCGTTGTTGCCACTGTGTTAAAAAAAACTTGTTTAATTGAGCAGTTTTATCGACTTTGCTCCGGCACTGCCATATTTTAATTTTATTTTATCTGTAAGTTGTAATAACGAAAATCAGTTAAAGGTAACTTTACAGTTCCCTTTAGCTAAAGGTACCTTTAACTAAACCCAAGTTTAACGGCAAGTTGTAATAATGGCCCTAAAAATGCTAAGCTACTTAAGCTCTTTTTTGCAGGGCAGGTAATAAAACAATTAAACAGTTACAACATAAATTACAATTAATACTTGGTGTAGGTTTGGCTAATAAAATGAAATAGAGAAAATTCGGGCCTACCAACTCACTAAATAACAATTATATTTACAATTTTTTCTTAGCTTTAGTTTTCGCAAATGACTTCGTTTAAATCCAGGCTTGATGCGGTTTTGTTTTCAATTGCTATTAGCGGTAAATGTCAGAGTCGAGTTTGGCCCATATTATTTCTTAAATAATTTTTTATTATTTTTAATTTGCTAAATGGCCTTTCAGCTGCTGCAGAATATATACAGAATAATAACATTGCTGTAAATACTTCCGATAGGTCGCATTCTAGCACTCCATATTTGCTCATTATCAAAATATCAATATCAAAATAACTAAGTTTTATTGCAGATATCGTATTGATCCTACTGGATCATCTAGTCGGACTTAGTTTTTTTTAGAGTGGTTTCCGATTCACCAGTGAACTTTGACAGTAGATCCCAACGTTTGATGCTGTTTCCGAAAAAGTTATACAAATCTTGCAACGTTGCGAAAAAATCTGTATTTCCATACAACTGCTAACGGCATCATTTATCACCAAATTTAAATTATGAGTGGCACAATGTACGTACTCTACGTTAGGTTGGATATCCTTAATATGTTTTTATACATCATTATGTACACCACTCATCACACTGGCTCCATCACATAGCCTTGCCTCACACATTTTTAAATCAATATTTTTCTCGATAAATAATGTTGTCACTTGGTTGACTAAATATACTGCGCCATGTTTGATGACTGCATGAAAGCCTAGAAACACTTCTTTTACTTCTATATCAATTGGCAGTCCATTTTCCGATTTGGTTATTACTGCATACCTCACAACAATGCTTAGCTGATCTACCTTCGGTATGTCCTGTGTCGTATCCATTATGATGGCAAAAAACGGTGACTCTCTAATTTGTTCTAGTAGATGGGTTTCAAGTTTGGTCCCCAAGCTCTCAATTATTTCATTATGAATCGTTGCACTCAGATATCGAATAACCTTCGAAGAACCATTTTCCAAAATTAAGCTTTTTTGCGAATTTCATTTTAAAGTTCCTTGTCGATAAGTATAGAGTATAATATGATTTTTTTTTTCAAATTCATACACAGCATATGCTTCCGAATGGCCACTCGAACAACTGTGTTGTTTAATTCTTTCAGATAAACGCTTCCAATCTCGAATTCCCGTACACCAAACTTTATTCCTTTATGAAGCAAATGACCAGTAGGGTTGACAATAGGCAGCGTCTAGTATTTTGGAATAACACAATCAAAAACGATTAACTGGCCCATATTTAGAACACTAAACATAGTACGATTTTGAAAAACACCTATTGTTCTGGTTGATGTCTGTTGGAAAAGGTTCTGAAGGCTGTAAAGGCCCCATATCAAGAATTTGACGTTTTTCGTTATCACTTAATATTTTGTTCGTGAAGTTTCCCAAGTTATAAGAAGATTTGTCGAAAAATGTAGAGGTTTGTGGTTCCTCCAAACCCTCCGCTCTTATGTGTGTCATGCAAACATCATCCATGTTCACATGATCGGTGGCGGAGATATCTCCAACTGCAATAATTGTCGAATCTTCTTCAGTTGGCTACTCAACCAACACTGCAGTTACCCCATTATTATAAAATGGGAGAAATTTCCAAAAGTTCAGTTCGATCGAGATTTCTGGTAAGGATTCGAGGGCCACTTGAGGCTCCGGGGCACTGCCCCGCCTAGCCCCTAGGTAGCTACGCCACTGTCCACAGCAAATAAGAATACTTAACAAGTATTTTTGTTTGTATTGTAACACTCACTGTAACACAATTTCATGGTATTTATTTTTATTTTGATTTCTCGAAAATTATAAATAAAATTCAAATTCAATTGAAGGCAATATGTGCCCAAAAATGTTTTCATTACTGAGTCCAACATATATTGGCTGCCTTTCGCAGTGTTTTTATTATTTTTCCTTCGAAGATGGTACTTGTCATGATGGATGGAAAAATTTTTATGCAAAATACCTCACATTTTTGTCTGCGTCTATTTTTAATTTCAAACGCGAAATACAATGGAATGTGAAAAATTAACTGAAAGAATCGGATGCGAGCAAGCTCAAGGACAAGATAGACTCCCTGATCATTAAACTTGAATGAAATTAAATGAAAATGAACAAAAGGAAAAAGGAAAATATCACTTGCATTACCATTTGATTGGTTTTCGTATTGGTTTTCGATTTATAATTTGTTTTCGTTTTTAACATAATTTGAGTAACTAACCTACAGAGCCACAGAAACAGCCACGATGGCGTAAAAATCTACGACAAATTCAAGGTTCATTGAATTTAAATTTTGAAATTTAATATGAAGGTTTGATTTGGTTTGGTTGGACTCTTGTTTGTCTTTTGAAATTCTTGCGTGAATTTATTTTCGAAAAAAGCCAGTAAAACGAAGTGTTAAGAATCATTTTGCCTTAATACAATAGACAACGTTTGGTGTTTATGTGGCATACGTCAGGGGAATTTAAACATATAAATTTGAAAAAAAACGAATGCATTGTAGAATATTTATTATTAAAGAGTAATCAATGCGATTAATTGTTTGTCAAAATGTATTGCTACGTTTTTACCTTTTAAAAATATTTAAGATATAAGCTCTTAGATTGCAAATAAAATAAAAATAAGTTGGAGTTAAGTTTTAATTAAAATCCTTTATTATTCACACAATTCTGTGTGTCACTGTTCACAACTTGATGTAAACGACAACAATTGCTCTTCTTTGTTATTCCTCTATTTATACAGGGTGGTTGATATGTATTGCAACCAACTTCAGGTTGTTATCATTTGTAAACCGCTCGTCTGACAGCTGACAGATTTACTCCAGTGACAGTTCATTTTATTATTTACAAGCTTACAAAAGCATTTTGATCTATTGCATTCAGAAAAAAAGTTATTCGTGATGGAATTCAAGCGTGATAGCGTGATTGCTTTATATTTTCTGGAAAACCATAGGTGGCTATCGTTAGAGCCCTCCAGCATTTAAATGTGAATAAATCTTTTGTTTCACGTACCATTGCTCGTTACCGTGATACTGGCAGTGTTGCATCGCGTCCAAAAAGTGGACGAAAAAACGGTAACAACATCAAAAATTATCCGAAAAGTGAAGGCCAGATTTGATCGAAATCCACGCCGCAGTGGTAGAAAAATAACTCGTGAGCTGAACATATCGCGAGAACGGATGCAACACATATTGAAAAATGAGCTTGGACTAAAGCCATTGAAGTTCCAAAAAGTGCAAGAGCTCACCGATGGACAAAAAAAGTTAGATTGGAAAGAGCCAAGGAGTTACTTCGCTTGCACGAAAGTGGCCAGTTACCGAATTTGGTTTTCTCCGATGAGAAGCCATTCCAAACAAAATGATCGGGTTTACTTGCCAAAGAGGTCAGTTGAAAATTTACACCTGCGATTGGCCACCAGAACTCAAGCGCCGCCGATGGTAATGCTGTGGGCCGCCGTAACGGCCGATGGTCGCTCCCCGCTCGTATTCATCGACCGTGTGGTCAAAATAAATGCCGAATATTATCGGGAAAATGTCTTAAAGACAGTATTGAAGCCCTGGGCAGACAAACATTTCGGCCGCAGACCATGGACATTCCAACAGGACTCAGCACCACCGCACTCAGCACGCATCAACCAAGAATGGCTTAAAAAGGAGGTTCCTCGCTTCATTTCTACCGCACAATGGCCACCAAAATCTACGGATCTCAATCCGTTGGACTCTTGCGCCTGGGGCATTTTGGAGAGTAAGGTTCTCACTAAAAAATACCAAAGTGTCAATCATCTCAAGACGGCGCTTCGCCGGGAATGGGCCAAAATACCGCAGAGCCACTTTCGTGCAGCCTGTGATGGCTTTGTCGGCCGTTTGAAGGCCATAATTCGTACCAAAGGTGGCCAATTCGAACAAATCTAAACTGATTCTAAAATTTGATGTTATTTCCAATATTTTTTGCTTTCGAACAATAAAATTAAAAAAAAAAATTAAAAAAAAATTAAAAAAATATAGCGCTTATATTTGTTGCATTATATATCAGCCACCCTGTACCCTTTGCAGAAACAATAACAATGACAAAGCAATTATACGACTGATCTTTGTAACGGAGATCTTCAAACTACGATTACTCTCTACAAACACACTGCGTCTTCACACAAGACTGACTGAACTTTTACTAACTCAGTTGCCTTGCCTTTTATATGGCAACGTAAATAGTCTGATGAATGTTCTTGAAGGCGAATGTTTGTGGCTTTGCCTTCTTGAGCTCCCTATAAATGTAAACATCGTTGTTTCATTATTGTTGTTTGTGTATTTTGTTTACATTTATTCTTGTAGTGTCTTTTGTATTTTTGTATTTTTGTTTACTTGTTTATCATTTTTTATGCTGGTGTTTGTTGGTATATGTTTGTTTACTTGTTTATCATTGTTTATGCTGGTGTTTGTTGATATATTATGCAGTGCGATAATTTGTAAACAAATTCATTGTTTTTGTAGCTTTTGTTTATGATTTTAATGTTAAATGATGTAAAATCAAAACACCAGTATCTAGATTTAAAATTTAAAACTGAATTTAATTTAAAAAAAAATCACTCGACACACATTGATTTCATCGTTCCATAAATAATGAGTAATAAATTTGATTTGATAAGTAACAAGGCATATCCAATAGGTAGTCTTATCTCAACAGCTGACGAGTATTTGAATGTCAAAATTTTGTTGTTTTTTTTTGTGTTTTGTTTCGATAATCATATGTACCGGATGTATCCTTAACGATACGATAACGATTCTTCAGGATTACTATTTCAAAGCCAATTTTATTAAAATTTTTGCAAGATGATGATGATGAGATAATATTTAAGTCTTTAACACTAAATCCATATATCTTTTAAACTACAACCTAGATTTACTATATTTATATTTATTTCGACGAGAGTGATGAATTACCCAAAAAAGATTTCGGTATCTCCAACTAGGTGCATAAACTATGACCAATAACAAATAACGTTTGCAGCTGCCAGTTTTCTCGATGGCCATATAAAAACATGTTCTTTACATAAAGTGGAAATGTTATCGACTGCATGGAATATTTTTTTTTTAATTTATAGGTGCCCCACTATTGCGTAATTAAGCATGACATAAAAATCAAAAGAAATTAAATCATAAAAATTTATTTAGTTTTTTTAATTGCTTTTATTAATTTCCTATGGAGGTTTGAGGGTTAATTTTTTTGACATTCCGCGTACTCTTTAACAAAAACAAAATGCCTGTTGTTTTTGCATTGTTGTACTTGTTGTACACTTGCGGTTACCTATTAGATGTGCCTTGATAAGCAAATTAACACACAATCATTTTTCTTCTCACACTGTCAAGTTAATAAATTATTCAACAAAAAGGGGGAAAGCATGTTTGAAATTAAATTATTATTTGCTGCTTAAATTCGGTAATGAAATGTTTATAAAAAACACTTAAAAAACTTTACTAAAGTCATTATTCATCTTATTATTCACCTGATCTACCTTTGGTCCTTCTGCGTATTGTATCAGGCCAATAAAAAAAGGTTTTTCATTTTTTGTTGCGGCTAAAAATTTATTGGCAACAATTTGTAATCATCTGTGGGTTGGGAATGTTTGTTCTGTTACCAAAAACCTTTACCTGACACGCCACGAAGTATAATAATTAAAGAGAATAATGATGTGCCAAAAAATTAATGTGTCCTAATGAACAAAGTAATCAAAAACAAATCGTTTTTGGTTTTGAACTTTAAAAGTCGTTTGAAGATTAAAAAAAGGTCACAATTAAATTGACAAAGAATTTAAAGGCACAGTGAAAAATTTTGTTTTTCATAAACAATTTCAATTTAAATCACCTTGAAAACACATGGACATTTGAATACAACAACGTAATACAATGTAATATTACGATATAGAATATGTTTTCTTTCACGATTGTTTATTTCAGAAACGATATATGTATGTATTCACAATGACGTACAGCTTAAATCCCTCAATAGCGTTAGAATTTGTTTCATTTAAAAATGAAATACAACTCTTATGGTGGACTTGTGTCTCCAATTCTATTTTCAAGCCTCTTGGCTACTCAGTGAAGAGAAAGAAGAAAGTGCTCTTAAATAACAGAAGGTTTAATAGGCTTGATTGGCATGACAACATCGTTTACAATGTATTGTATATACTGTGAGCATCAAAAGAAACTGTACACTATGGATAAAATTCTAGGAATCACCAAACTTAACTTTTACAACTTAAGAGGAGAGTGCCCGAAAAAATTTGACAATATTTTGAAATTTTTTTGTATTTTTTTTCTTTGTTTAAATTTTAAAAACTAACAATGAAATTTTTATTTTTTTTTTAATATTATTGAATCTTTCTTAATGAAATTTACAATAGTTTTCAAATCTTAAATCTAGTTTTGAAGGTTAATACTTAGCACCAGCGTGTTAACTATATATTGTATTCAAATCTTATAATAATACTATACTACATTAGAAATTATGGTCAGTGCAGCCGACGAGCGAGGCTCAATGTGTCTCTTCTTTTTAGCCTCTGATGGCCGTCGAAATGAAGCAGGTCCCTTGCCAATGTGTTGGGGTGATTCGTCAGTTTATCGACGTATTTTATGGCGAATTTTTTAATTTCTTCCTGAATTGTAGGAATGTTGAGATCTCTATGGATATTGTCGTTACGAATATACCATGGAGCGCAGACAATTTGTCGTAAAAGCTTGGACAGTCTTCTTTGTAATTTCGAAACGTTAGACGCGCAAGCACTGTCCCAAAGCTGAATGCCGTAGGTCCATATTGGCTTTATAATGCATTTGTATAAGAGAACCTTGTATTCAAGGTCTAATGTTGAATTAGGACCGATAATCCAGTGCATTTGAGCGGATTTCAGCTTAATGGCTGCTAATTTGGCCTCGATGCGACGGGACCATCTTAGACGCCGGTCTAAGTGGACTCCCAGGTATTTGAAGTGGTTTTCAACAGGGACATCAATATTATTTATTTTTATTTTTGGGCAATCCTGTCTTCTGAGTGTGAAGGTTACATGGGCACACTTGGATGGATTCACCTTTATTCTCCAATTTTCAAACCATTTTTCTAAGTCACATATGTATGTGCGACTGCAGTTGTGTTGATGCTACTTTCGGATCCTTGTTGACGCTAATAAACGCGGTGTCGTCTGCATAAGTTGATGTGTATGTGTTAGGATTTGTGGGCATGTCCGAAGTATAAATTAAATATAAAATAGGGCCTAGTATGCTACCCTGGGGGACACCTGCGGAGATCTTTTTTGTTGTAGACATTTCGTCCTTCAATTTGACCTTAAAAGTTCTGTCAGTTAAATAGCTTTTAAGAAGTTTGTGTGTGTTCTCGGGGAGCAATCGTGTTATTTTACTGAGTAGACCATCATGCCAAACCTTATCGAATGCTTGTGAGATGTCAATAAAAAGAGCTGAACAATATTGTTTCCTTTCAAATGCCGATTTAATTATAGTGACGATTCTATGGAAAAAACTTTAAAATAAAAATAACGGTAATTTATTAATGTATATTTTTTAATACTTATACAGTTTCTTTGGACGCTCACTGTAGTACGTCTAGTACAGTTGGACAGTTACCGGAACCACTACTGGACATTGCATACCGGATACTCAAGCGAATCGTATTGGTCTTGGTCATATGACCAGTAATTTCTGCAGAAGCTGTAGAGCATATAGTATTCGCCTATCATTATGTTGTACAAAACGGAAAAACGTGATCTTTATTGGATTTAAAACCCAATAGTCGTGTTGAGGTGATTTCTTCATTTTTAATTTTGTCAACCCATTGTGAAATTTATCCCTGTAATGGTTATTTAGTATGGGTTAGTGTGTTTTCTTATTAGACAAGCACCCGTGGTTCAAACCCCAGCCCAGACATTTCGAACAAAAATATGAATATTCCTTTCGCTTACTTTATCTAGAGTAAATAAAATTTTCATTCATGGATTCATGGTTGGTGCGGGAAGCTTCCTTTATTGCTTTTTAAGGGTTTTCGTTCATATGGTGGTGCTCAATATTCAATATTTTTTTTTTGGCTTATAATATTTAACTTTTCCTCTCATTATTCTTCTATGGAAATCATTTTTTAATTAAATATTCAGACAAAAATTTTAATTGATTTCAGCTTATAAATCTTATTTTCATTGAAACAAGGGCCCTTTTTGGCATGAAATAAAAACTTAATTTTTTTCCAGCTGTTGTCTTGCTTTGTAATTTAATTGAAAGTGTTTCATCAAGCAAATATTCTTGGAAATAAAATTCTTGATTTAGGGACTAATATCCCTTAAATATTAAATTTCTTCTGGCAAAAGCTCTGAGAATAAAATAAAATTTGCCATGAAAAGAGTCGTCTTTAAACTGTAGGTCCCCGCCACTTATGAATTAAATTAACATACACAACTAAAGGGTTGAAATGACCAATTAAGTATATAAGTACATAAGTTTAAATATTTAAATCACTAAAACAGTACAATAAAGCTTAAATTTATAATACAATGAAGCCAATGGTATAAAAAAATACAGTATTCCCTCGATTTACGTCGTCTCGATTTACGTTGCGATTACGTATGCAAAACTCATATTCGTACACCCGAAAAAAATAACAAAATTTACAAAATATTTAAGGCATATGCAATTTTTTGAGAATTTCTTATCTATTTATTGTTTTTATTTCAAAATACAGGTAATGTGTAGTTATCTTATGAATCGACCGCTAGATGGCGGTTTATTCACATAATGGGTAACAAAAACCGTATTCGTACAGTTGGCAATGCCATATTTTTCTTGTTCTTAACGCGAATTTTAAACATTATTCGTGTACTTTCCCTTTTTTTGTGGTCTTTGTTTACATTAAATATTATAGTCACTTGAATTATTATAAAAATTTGGGAAAATTCAACATGGGCAGAAAATCAAGCGAACTTTCAGATGATCAGCGCAAAATAGTTATTGATCTTCACATTAAAGGAAAATCTTTAAGGGAAATAGCCAAAGTAATGAACCGCAGTGCTTCTACTATCCAGTACGTGGTGTCAAAATATAAAAAAAACTGGACAATTTAAAAAATCGCAACGAAATGTAAACCGGCGCAAGTTGACAAGAAGACATTGCTCATTCTTACGACGTCAAATCCGAATCGATCCTTCAATAAGTAGCGTTACTTTGGCTGTAAATTTAGAAAAGTACTTTGGAATTCATGTTACACCTCAAACCGTTCGGAATTACATTAAAAAAATTGGATTCAATAGTCGGTACGCTGTCAGAAAACCATTTGTTAGCGTAATAAATAGACGAAAACGGGTTGCGTTTGCTAAAAAATATCAAAATAAAGATTATAACTTCTGGAAAAGAGTTATTTTTATGGACGAGTCCAAATTTAATATAAAACTATCAGATGGACGCGTTATAATTTGGCGAGAGAAGAACACGAGCTTACTTAGTCGTAACCTTATTCCAACATTCAAGCATGGTGGAGGCTCGGTAATGGTTTGGGGTTGTTTTTCAGCTTCAGGTGTTGGGAATCTGCATTTCATCGATGGAATTATGACAGCAAGGGATTATATAAATATCTTGAAGAAAAATCTGAAGCATAGTGCAGAAAAAATGGGCATTTCCAGGGACTTTATCTTTCAACAAGATAATGATCCCAAGCATACAGCACTGGATTCGCGACTTTGGATTCTGTACAACTGCCCCGAATACCTCAAAACGCCTCCGCAAAGTCCAGATCTCAATCCTATTGAGAACTTGTGGTCACTTTTCAAAAAAAAATTGAAACATTATAACTTTAGGAACGTAAACGACCTGAAAGTAGCGTTAAAGACAAAGTGGACTAAAATATCACCAGAATTGACTTCCAAACTAGTAGAATCGATGCCAAGACGTCTAAATGCTGTCGTAAGGCAGAAAGGATATCCCACCAAGTATTAATTTTAATTTTTATGTATAACATTTTTAACGTTATTGAAAAGTTTGCTCTGTACGAATACGGTTTTTGTTATGTATTCAGTGAATACTTCGGAATTTATGGTTTAAGTAATGATATTCCTATATATAAGTTGTTTTTTTCCATGAATATACTAATGAATTGAAAATTAAAAAAAAAAAATTGGTGTTGTATTGAATATTTTGTAAAATTTCTATTTTTAGCGGGTGTACGAATATGGATTTTGCATACTGTATATGTATGTACTTAGTTATACAGAATAAAAATTGAATTATTTTAGTTTTTTTTTTTGGAAAATGTACATAAATAAATGGATCTGATAGTATGAGTTATTTGAAATTCGATTTACGTCGTTTCGATTTACGTCGCCTTTTTCCGGAACATTCTACGACGTAAATCGAGGGAATACTGTAATAGGACAGCCAAGGCAATATTCTCAGGAATGTTAGTGAAAACATTAAAGAAATAAAATAAAACAAAAATTAAATAAATGAAAACACTTAAAAACATTAATATTGCGTGCCATAAGCGTAGAGAAAATTTTTTCCAGATATATTTTTCAGCCAAAAGTCATGTTTGTCTCACATAAACATCAACAACTTTGTCTGAATGGCCTTTGACTGTCTAAATAAATATGTATGAGTAGAGGCACTCAACGAGAAAAGCCAATAAAATATGCAATAAGCACAGTAGAAAATGTATTCATCACACAAACTATAAAAGATTTCCAATGGCTGTGATAAATTCTCAGATTTTTGCAATCATAAAACGATTATAATTTCATGTCTCCAAAGGAAAAGTAGAAGACAGCGTGAATTTTTTTTGCTTGTACTATTTGTTTTTAGAATTTATAATTTACGTTAGCTCTTAAAGAGTATAATAATTTTTAATTTGAAATTCTTATACTTTCTGTGTACTTCAGAAAGACCAAATGAGCGAAGCATTATAATCGACATTAGAAGCCTCCTAGTCTCCTGAAATGGAAATGAAGAATAAAAAATGAAACTGATTTTCAAATAATAAAGCCATTGGCTAAACAATAATTAATGAGTGTTTGAAAACAATGTAATGCTCATTGTAAATTGTGTTGTAAACAAGTGCCATCAACATCAACAAAGAAATTTTCAAAGCACCAGTGAACATAGACAGAAAACAAGGGAAAAATTATGACTTTCTTTTTGATGACAGACAATAAGCAGGAAAACACGTATTTTAATTTTAATAAGCTGAGAGAAATTCCAATAAGAATATTGTTACGAAAATGAAAAATTTAGATACTGGTGTTTTGCTTTTACATCGCTTAACATTAAAATTATAAGCAAAAGCTACAAAAACAAATCAATGCAAATAAACAAACTTGTTTACAATTTATTGTATTGCTTAATATAACGACAAACACCAGCATAAAAAAATGGTAAACAAGTAAACAAATATACAACAATAAACACCAGCATAAAAAAATGGTAAACAAGTAAACAAAAATATACTAACAACACTGCAATAATAAACGTAAACAGCGATGTTTACAACTAGAGAGATTTCGAACAATTTTTGAACAAGGCAAGGCAAAGCAGGCGACTGAGTTAGTGAAGTTCAGTCAGTCTTGAGTAAAGATGCGGTGTGTTTGAAGAGAGCAATCGTGGTTTGAAGATCTCCGTTACAAAGATCTGTCGAATAATTGTCTAGTAATTGTTATTGTTTATGCATAGGGTATAAACGGAGGAATAACAAAGAGAAGCAATTGCAATTAAAAACAGAACAATAAAGCATTCCTCCTTGTTTTTCATTTGAAGAAATCTTTCATATTTCTTACGATTTGTACGTCTGATTTTGAAATTTCTATGGGGTTAACGACCTCCAAGAGTTTAATGACATTACAATGGCTTGAAAATGTCAAATGCTGTAATGCTGACGCACATTAATAATAAATATTTCAATTAACAAATAAAAAACATGGTTTTTGATGAACTTAATCAACTTTATATGTCATCCTCAGGGAAATTTTGTATATATGAAAATGAAATTCTTTTCTTTTCTTTATTTTTTACGTTTCACGAAAAATATTTGAATTATTTTTTATGTTTTTTTTCTTAATATTTCTTAAACATAATGTAGGAATTAACAAAATAATGCATGGAATCAAAATTAATAAATTTTTTTCATTTAAAATTTTAAAGACAGGAATTTGTGAAGAAATTCAAAATAAATGATAAATGTAAACAAGAGTTGTGGGTATTGGAGCAAGAAAGATTTCTACAAAATATAAAAAAATTTTAATTTTAAACGCAAAATTAACAAAAGAAAAATAGTTAACGTTTGCCATTAAATATTGTTACATTTTTACGTTTTAAAAACTTTTAAAATATGAGTTCGTAGATTGCAAATAAAATAAAAATAAATTGGAGTTAAGTTTTAATTAAAATTCTTTATTATTTGCACAATTCTGTGTGCCACTGTTCACAACTTGATGTAAACAACAACAATTGCTTTGTTTGTTATTCCTCTGTTTATACACTTTGCATAAGCAATAACAATTATTAGACAATGATGAATGTCATTGAAGGCGAATGTTCGTAACCTCACCTTCTCGAAATCTCTATAAATGTAAACATCGTTGTTTACATTCATTATTGTTGTTTGTGTATTTGGTTTACGTTTATTATTCTAGTGCTGTTTGTGGATTTTTGTTTACTTGTTTAACATTTTTTTATGCTGATGTTTGTTGTTAATTTGTAAAGAGGTTTGTTTACTGCATTGTTTTGTTTTTGTAGCTTTTATTTATAATTTTAATGTTAAGCGATGTAAAAGCAAAATACCAGTATCTTGATTTTTCATTTCCGTAACAATATTTTAAATTTAAATTGCATGCACGCTTGATCTATAGACGGTCTTATCATTGTTTTAAAATGACAAACATTTGTTATGAACACGCTCATGGAGTTCACATCACTTCACGGCAACAAAAGGCCAAAGGAGTTTAAATATTTTATGTCACAAAGTGCGTAATTTGTTTACAAGTTCCAGAACAGAGAAAAAAATAAATGTTTACTGCATCCTCTTTGTACAAATCATCGTTTCGTTGATATTTATGGATTCACACCACTGACACTTGGTACAACATAGGCCGACAAAATTAAAAAAAAACTGAATAACCCATAAACCTGGTTACACTTTTCTAAAGCACTGTTATGCCACCCTAGGTTTTCGAGATATTCTAAACTAAAACAGCAATGAAGTTGCCGTTGTCTAGTGGGTAGTTTGTCGGCTTATTAGACATGAGGTCGTGGTTCAAATCCCAGCTAAGTTATCTCGAACACAACGAAATATAAAAAAATATTTCTTTCGACGACTTCCTCTGGCAAAAACTCTGGGAGTAATATAAAATTGCCATGAAAAGTTTCTGAAAAAAATCTGTCGGCTTTAAAATGGAGATCCTGCTACTTATGGATAAAATTAACACACACAACATGGGTGGTGTGAGCAGCTAGATTGTAATCCTGACTGAAGGGTTGTAATAACGAATTAAGTAAGTAAGTTAGTCAGCAGATTCGGGTTCAGTGCACCAAAACCATAATTTGGTTAAAAATTATGTCGTCCTGTATAACACTCTTGCGTTAAAACGACGGGTTTTTGAGTTTTTGGCCAATTTCTTGAGATTAGCATCTCCTTCGCTGTTAACTAATACCCTATCTGCTCACAATATTGATTTCAAAGCAGAATGAAATTGGGTGCCACGATGGTCTTGTGGTAACGTGTTAATCTTCGAGTGCGTACAAGGTTGTGGTTTCGATTCTCACCAGAGCCCTTTGATAGCGAAGGTACAACACTCGTCCTTAAAGAAAGAAAAGCAAAATTGTAATAATTCAACAACAATTTGTCGCACACTACTCCCCTTGCCAGTAACTCACATTCTAAAGCATAGATGCCCATTTCATAGTGCTTTTGCGCAAGCTAAAAACACACATAATCTTATTCTCTTTGGTTAGTCGTCACTCAGATAGCGACGAATGCACATGCGTAGCGGGTGTACGATTTTTTTGTAATATTTTTTGCTTAAAGCACTGAAAAAAATTTACTATGACTTACGAAACATATTTTATGATAAAAAATGCGTTTGGTGATGCTCAATGCATTTTATGTTATAAAATATTGAAGGAATGTAGAGAATATGCTTTTAAAAGGCACTATTGTTCTTATCATAGTGATATGGATGATATTAATGATGGGGAAAAAAAGATTTATTTTGTAAAAATAAAAAAATTTATTTGGAAAAATTGAAAGAGTGGTTCCTTGAAGAAGAAAACAATGAAAAAACCTCAGAAAATAAAATGTTAAAAATGGAGTTATCAAGCTTAATAAGCTTGGATATTGTTAGGCATGGTAGACCATTTTCTGATGGGGAGTTCATTAAAAAATTTTAAATAAATGTTTTCAAAAACTTAATTTTAAGCTTATCGAAAATCTTCCATTGTCACGCAGTAGTGTTATTCGACGCACTGATCAATTGGGGGCATCTTTAGAAGCCGCCATTGTAGAAAAATTAAAAAACTGTACTTTTTTCTGTTTGTTTTGATGAAAGTACAGATATTAACGATGTTTGTCAACTCGTTACTTGTATAAGATGCGTAGACAAGAATAACAAAGTTTTTGAAACAATGTTTTCCCTTGAAACTTTTTCCGTACATTTTATTTCAGTTTACACAACTTTTCTTTCAGTGCAGTTCTCTCTCGCTCACCAATACTACTACAGTTTTAGCTTTGGGCATCCCTGTTCTAAAGCATTAATAGCTGTCATTTCTCTCTCTCTCTCTCTCTGAGTGTTAATGTCAATTATTACGGTATTTAAATAAATTACATAAGCAAACATTGCCAACCACTATTAAGAGGTGTAGAGTCCTTATTTTTCATACGTAAAGTAAAACTTTATATACGAATAAGAAGCTTTAGAAGATAATTTATTCATGATTTCAGTTTATTTGTTTACATGTTACAAAAATAGAAAACAACACACACACACACTAATTGTCCATGAGATGCTTGACACTGCCTGTACTTGAGAGGTTGTGTAAACGCACTCCATGTAAGTAAGTGCTTGGCATATATGCGTTGTGTGTAACATATTTAATGTTCTTCTGTGTGATATGATAAGAGTAATCTATGGTGGTGTGGTTGAAAAGAGAAACAAGAAAACTTTAAACATTTTCCATAGCTTTACATACATAAGTATCGGTTCCGCCATCTAACGTTTTTTTTTTTCAACTAGTGCTTATTTCGTGAATGGTAACACTTAGCTCATGTCTGATTTGACAGATAATTAGTTTTATCCTTCCGCTGAACGAATATGTATGGTTGTGTATACGCTTAAACAACGCTGGGAAATATTGCGACAATACTTTGAAAATCATGGTAATGTTGCAGAATGTGTGCGAAAATTGCGTACGGATTTTGGAAGCAGAGAAGCACCGTCAGCTCCGTATGTTCGTTATCTTGTGAAAAAAGTGAAAGAAACTGGCATCCTCATCGATAAACGAAAGCGTGAAAAGCCAAAAACAGTGTGTACACCCGAGAATATTGCTGCTGCGGCAGAAAGTGTGCGTGAAGCGCCATCAACATCAATTCACCGTCGTTCTCAACAATTGAACATTTCGGAGACATCATTGAGACGAATTTTGCATAAAGGCCTTGGTATGACGCCATACAAAGTGCAATTGGTTTAGGAGTTGAAGCCACTTGACCATCCAATGCGTTTTCGCTTCGCTAAGTGGGCCTGCGATCGACTTACAGAAGATGACGATTTTGGCAAAAAAAAAAATCATCTTTTCAGAATGAAGCTCATTTTGATTTTGGCGGGTATGTAAACAAGCAAAATTGTCGCATTTTGGGCACAGAAAACACGCACGCATATATTGAAAAGCCGACACACCCAAAACGAGTCACTGTTTGGTGCGGATTTTGGTTCAGAGGCATAATTGGGCCATTTTTCTTCGAAAATGAGCAAGGAGTGGCCGTTACAGTCAATGGCGATCGTTATCGGGCCATGTTGAACGAATTTTTGTTCACAAAAATTGAAGAGGAGGATATTGGCAACATTTGGTTTCAACAGGACGGCGCTACGTGCCACACAGCCGAAGCTACACTCGATGTTTTGCACCCTGTTTTTGAAGATCACATTATCAGCCGCAGAGCTGATGTCGTTTGGCCACCTTGGAGCTGCGATTTGATACCGTTGGACTATTATTTGTGGGGTGCCGTCAAAGATAAGTGTTACGCCGACAAGCCAGAGACAATTGACGCTTTAAAGGACAATATTCGTGAAGCCATTGGTGAAATACAGCTGCACACAATCGATAATGTGCTTAAAAATTGGACCGATCATGTAGGCTACTGCATGGCCAGCCGAGGCAGCCATTTGAATAAAATTATTTTCCATTATTAACCGGAAGGATTGTACTTTCAAGTAAAAAAAAAAATTTGAGAAAATATTCAGTAGGTTTTTTTTAAAGCATTTTCCAAAAAAAAAAAGTTATTTGGCAGACCCTTTATATACAGTGAGCGTCAAAAGAAACTGTACACTATGGATAAAATTCTAACAATCACCGAACTCGACTTTTACCACTTAAGGAGAGTGATAAAAGAGAAAATTTTACAATAATTGGAATTTTTTTAAAATTTTATTTTTGTTTCAATTTTAAAAATTGGCAATGCAACAATTTTAAAATAAAAATAACGGTAATTCATTTGATGTAAATTTTTTTTAATTTACAGTTGCTTTTGATGCTCACTGTATGTACAATGTATGGTAAACGAATATAGTTTCCATTTTTTCATATACATGTACATATGTATGTGGTAGGATATAAAAATACCACAAATCGATATTAATGTAGAGTTAAAGTATACCATTGAGTGTGGTAGCACATTAACAAATTGAGTTTTTTTGAACAGGAAATAATAAAATGAAGTTGAAGTTAACCCCTGTGGGTAGATTATTATGGTACGTATTTCCTTTTGGAAGTGCCAACTATACACTGTTATGGTCATGTTATCTCATGTTTAGATTCATGGTAACTTTAGGTTTCGTTCGACTGTTATAGATAATGTTTTTTTATGGATGTACGTAGCAAGAGTCACACAATGAAATGTGGTGTCTTATATTGGTAGAAAACATTTTTTTTTTTTGCAAATATTGATGTAAAACTTGTGGCCTAGTAAATGTAGAATCAGTAAAAAAAGTGTAAAATTATAAGCAGCATAATCTGCATCAGAGTAATAAAAGAATTAATTAAACGAATCGAACTGAATCCAAGAACTGTTTTATAAAATTTCGCTTCATACATCTAATTCAAAGAATTTGAATAGTGAACTGACGTTAATCTATAGGTCTTGTGACTCATTGTTTAATTTTAAATATCACAATTCCGCCTAATTGGTCATTACAACCGTTTAGAAAGGATTATAACCCAATTTCTCGTACCCTCATGTGTGTGTGTTAATATTAACCCCCATATTAGCAACATTCAGAAGATGTATTATCTTCTACAGAAGACGGAAGGTGAGGCAAGGGATATAATACGAACTTGCCCTATTACCAATGACGGTTTTGATATGGCGTGGCAAAATCTGGTAGACCGGTACGAGAACAAGAGAGTACTGGTAAATTCCCAATTGAAAACTCTGTTCAATCTTTCTGTTATTGAAAGAGAATCGGGACCTGCAATTAAACAATTGCAGAGGACAATAAATGATTGTATAACAAATTTATCCTTGCTCGGGATTGAGACAAAGAATTGGGACATCATATTCGTGTATATTTGTTCCACTCGCTTGCCTGAGAACACTCTTGGCCTTTGGGAACAGTCCCAGGGTCCTAATTCGTCTTTGCCGAAGTGGAGTAGCATGGATGAGTTTTTGACTGCAAGATATCGGACCTTAGAGTCTGTCTCTGACATTATTGGCAGTCACAACCCGAATCAAACGAGTAGTCGTACTCGGAATTTGAAAACTTCTCCTCGGGAGAACCGAAAGTTTAAGAGTTATGGAACGACAGTGACCCCTACTATACCCCCGAAAAAATGCCCACTGTGTTCGGATAATCACCCCATTCGATTGTGCTCCACGTTTCTCAGGATGTCGGTAACCGAAAGGATAAATGTTGCCAAAAGTAAAAAGATTTGTACGTTTTGTGTACAATTAAATAATATTTGATTATTTTGAACTAATATCTTTGTATTTTTCTTTACCCGCTTTCTCGCCAAATATTTTGTTTTATTCTCTCCCCGCTCACCCTCATTTTAAAATATGAGCTCGTAGATTGCAAATAAAATAAATATAAATTTGTGTTTAGTTTTAATTAAAATTCTTTATTATTTGCAGAATTCTGTTTGCCACTGTTCACAGCTTTATGTAAATAACAACAATTGTTTTTCTTTGTTATTCCTCTGTTTATACACTTAGCATAAGCAATAACAATTACTAGACAATTATTCGACAGATCTTTGTAACGGTGATCTTCAAACACACTTCGTCTTCACACAAGACTGACTGACCTTCACTAATTTCAGTCGCCTGCTTTGCCATGCCTTTTATATGGCAGAGTAAACAATCTGATGAATGTTCATGACTTCGCCTTCTCCAAATCTCTATAAATGTAAACATCGTTGTTACATTTATTATTGTAGTGTTGTTTGTATTTATATTTTGTTTACATTTATTCTTGTAGTGTTGTTTGTATATTTTTGTTTACTTGTTTACATTTTTTTATTTTGGTGGTATTTGTTGTTATATTTAGCAGTACGGTTAATTTGTAAACAGGTTTGTTTACTACATTGTTTTGTTTTTGTAGCTTTTGTTTATAATTTTAATGTTAAGCGATGTAAAAGCAAAACACCAGTACACTAGAGCCCCGGCTTGCGTCGATCCGATTTGCGTCGATCCGATTTGCGTCGTTTCGATTTGAGACGCTTTTTAAAAATTGACAAAACTCAGCTTGCGTTGTTGCAATTTCAACTTGCGTCGATTAAATTTAGCCGAATTTGAAGGAATGGAAGAGGATGACATTAATGAACTTTTACTGTCTCACGATGAGGAACTTGATAATAAAAATTTATTATCCATTAATATTCAGCATGCTTTAGAAGATGATGTTATGATAATTGATAATACATTAGAGGAAAAAAAAAACAATCTCCAATATTTTGAAAGCCATGCAATTAATTTCCCATGCATTGGATATATTTTCTGAAAACGATCCTGACGAAAATCGTAGCGAGGGCGTAGCAGCATCTGCTGACCAAGCCATTAGTTGTTACAAGGAAACATATCAGCAAAAAAATCTCTAAAAATTCAACAAACCTTTTTGTTAACAAACCTGTAAGACCACGTAATCAAATGGAGTGTTGTTGATTTGAATTTATTATCTGAAGAAAGCACCACATAAACTAAACAAAGCACAATTTCTTCTTTAAAATTTATTTTTTTTTTATAAATGAATTTTATTGATTTTTGTTAAGTTTTTTTTGTTAATTTATATTTTTGCTATTTCTTTATAATAATTAGAGAAAACTTTACTGAACTTAATAAAATAATGAAAAATGTTTTCATAATTCCGTTTTATCCGAAATATTAAGTTTTTTTGCTTCATTTTGATGAATTTCAATGCATTTGTATAGAAAAATTTGATTCGATTTGCGTCGCAATTCTCCGGTCCCCATTAACGACGCAAGTCGGGGCTCTAGTGTATCTAAATTTTCTATTTTCGTAACAATACCACGTAGCCTACGTATCAGTACGGTTATCTTCTTCGGGATGCTCTTGCTACGTAAAATGGTATCAAATATCCCTGAGATTATATTTCATGAAATATTTGTTTACATTTTAATTTTTACATCCTATTGAAATTTAAATTTTACAATTTTTTTTTTACAAAGCCGTTAATAACCATTTGTCTGCATTACTGTTGACGAGTGGCCGCAGGCATAAAACCATCAAACGGATGATTGATGTTGCAATGAAATGTAGGCGTCAAATAACGCTCGATGACAGCAAATGCTTAAGGATATTAGAAAATTATCCTTGATTCCTTCAAAGTAATGTTTAAAAATCAAAGAAATTCTTATTAAAGAAGGGTGTCTACACTTCAGGGTGGATTTATTTTATTGTATTCATGTTTTCTTATAACACATCCTTTTATAGGAAACCATAAGTAAATGTATCCTTGTTGCATGGCTTTTGGTTTTTCTTGAAATCTTTTTGACATTTACAAATTTGTTGTCATTTACATGTAAAGTTCGTTTTTTAAGTTTTATAAACAAAACTGGTAAATGAATTGCAATCCAAGATATTTTATTTCTGAAATCTGAAAACAACGAATTAAAATTTTTATTTAAATCACAAATTTTATATTCGGATTGATTTATTTAATTTGATTTTAAATATTTTTAATGAATGAATGGAAATACCTTTTTTTTTTGAGAAAAGCAGCGTTTTAATGAGCAAAATAGTACAGCCGAAATTAGAAAAAATTTCTGGCAAAAACTCTGACAGTAAATAAAATGTCCATAAAAAATTCTCAAAAATCTATCGTTCCGAGTCGATCTTTAAACTGGATAACTAATAATCACCAAACTCAACTTTTACCACTTAAGGAGAGTGCCCGAAAAAATATGACAGTCACCCTTATTCTGGTTGTCGTCGTCGACAGTTTAAAATTGGTATTCTGTTTGTCGTTATTGACAGTTATAGATGACTGTCGACACATATTTGGTATTCTGTGAGTCAATACGCCGTCAATATTGTGTTGTGTCGACTCTGATTTTGTCGACTCTGATTTTATCGACATCATTTTTGGTAACGACGACGACGGCGACGACGACGACGACAACCAGAATAAGGGTGAATATTTCGAAATTTTTTTAAAATTTTATTTTTGTTTCAATTTAAAAACTACTAATAAAATAATTTTAAAATAAAAATAACGGTAATTTATAAATGTATATATTTTTTTTTAATGTACAGTTTCTTTTAACGCTCACTGTACATAAGTACTTTGGACAATAAATTTGCATTTCATTCAATAGGCATGTTAACCATTCATACCATACGGTCTGTATTCGTTGCTATTTTGAATGGCAAATGACTTTGTGAGCAGATATGCAGTGTAATGCATGGATTTCATAACATTCGTTGTACTCATGTGTTAAAAGAAAAACATACTGATAGTTGGCAACAGTGTACACTATTTTTGTGCACATAATCAAAGCTTCTGAAATTGTTCTCTGGTGTGAGAAGTTAAATCACAATTCTGACTAAACGATTGTAATGGCCTATAAAGTAAACGAGTAAGCAAGTAAGTAAGTGTATGGGATATTTTGAAGAATTTTAAGGTAAGTTCTCTCTTAAAGTTCACAGCTCTTTGAGAAAATTTACATTAAATTTCTAAACATAAATCATTCAGATGGGAAGCATGTACTGTGAGCGTCAAATGAAAGTAAACACCTCATTTTATTTAATAAAAACTCTATAGTATTTATATTTGTATTATATTTAATAAATTTATTGTTACATGTAATAGAATTAATTATAAAAAATAAATAAAAACCAAAAGCAAACTAACTTAGAAAATAATTCATACGTACTTACTTAATTGGTCATTACAACCCTTTAGTTAGGTTTAAAACCTAGTTTCTCACAACACCTTATGTTGTGTTCATAAATAGCGGCAGCTACAGTTTTAAGTCGACTGCAAAGGACATCAACTTTTCATGGCAATTTTATTTACACTCAAGGTTTTTGCTAAATTACTGCTGGAGAAAGAAATATTTTTTATATTTCGTCTTGTTGATGTTTGAGTAGGAGTTTGAACCAAGACCTTGCGTCTAACATGCCAACACACTATGTATTAGTCTACTCATTAACAATTTTGGTGCTATATTAAGGATCTGTCTTCTTGAAACACCCAGTTGTGGGATACATCCAATTTTTCCACTCTAGGAGCTACATTCTTTTTGAGAACAACCAGATAGTCCTTCTTTTTAGACGTTGAGCCATTAGAAACAAGATTACAAACTCCCGTTACCGCTAATCACCCTCAGAGCATCACTGACCCCCATCATAATTCACAGTTTTCATATTACATTCATTGCTTCAGGCTTTATTTTTGCTTTAGGACTCTTCTAACAACAAATACTTCGTATTTACTTTCGTCAGTTTATGAAATATTCCTCATAAACGATAGGGGCTCATTTATATATTTTTGTTTGCGTGATTTATGCGCTTAGTCTGGCTTGTTTTTTTTTTTTGTATGTTGTTGCCATGTTGGTGTAGAGATCGTCTAGCACTTCTAGACTTTCAAGATGATTCCGAGATATCCCTCTTACTTACTTACTTAATTGATCATTACAGATTTACAACCTAGCTTCTCACACCACTCATGTTGTGTGTGTTAATTTTAACCATGCTTGGTATGACCCACAGTTTAAAGTCGACTCCTTACGACAGATTTTTGAGAAATTTTTCATGGCAATTTTATTTATATTCAGAGTTTTGCCAGTTGCTGAGACAAAGTTGTCGAAAGAAATATGTTTTTTGTTTCATATTTTATTATGTTTGAGATGTCTGAACCACTATATCTACTAAACTACAGCAATTTCACAGAGATATCTTTAATTATTTTTAATGCTCTGGATAATATATTGCCATTTATTTCTCTTGCAATAACGCTTACCACCGAGTCTGTTCGTTACCTTCCTCGATTTTAATGAAATTAATTTTACTCTAAGTTTTAATGATTTACAATATGTATATTGTTTCTTATGTTTCACTGCTTGAATAAACATAATTTCAATTTTCCATTTTCAAATAATGTTAGGTGTTTACTTTCTTTTGACGCTCACTGTACATATATATGTATTGAAGTAAATTTATTCCTCAATAACCAGGCTTACTTAGATACCCTAATTATTAATACAAACAATAGGAAATATTTCAATTGCATTCATTAATTATTGTAATATTCGCCTATTAATGCAATTGAATTGTTCTTACTCGACATACTTAATTGTTGTATTATTTGTTTTATTATAATAAAATCTTATGTATTATTGTGTTCATCATCCTAATGGAACAACACAACGTATGATTAATATTTATTCACTGATTAATATCGCTCATCCGCTCTACGAATCAATGAATAATTGAATCATCATCTTTAAATTTGAAATTTTGCAATCTATGAATGTGTAATACGAAATTTATTTATTTATACAGTAGAACCTTGATTATCCGTGATTCGATTATCCGGCAACATCAATTATCCGGGATGGAAAAAGAAAATTTTTTGCATCGACTTAATTTTATTTTGGATCGACTTAAATTTTTCTGCATCGTTTAACCGTGATTACCTCTATTATCCGTGATTATAAGCAAAAAATTTTTTCTATTATTTTGGACAAACAAACGAAAAAGGGTAATTCCCTCTTTAGTATACGAAATCCTTATCTACTGTTCACTGTTTTCTGACAAAATTATTTTTTTTTTATATTTTTGAGACATGTATGTATATAAAATCCTTGAATTGTTTAGTTTTTATATAAATATGTACATATTCATTTATTAATTAATAAAAATATCTATTAAAAAACTAGCCAAAATTGATACTCAATTAACCGGGAAAATCGCTTATACAGAATGCTTCCGGTCCCGACCATCACGGAAAATCGAGGTCCCACTGTATTTTGCGTTTATTTAATAACTTTAAACAAATTGCCAATAAATATTAAATAATCATTTCCCATCTTTATATAGAGTCCGCCAAATAACTTTTTTTTTGGAAATGCTTTGAAAAAAAAACTACTGAAGATTTTCTCAAATTTCTTTTTTTATTTTTTTATTTAAAAGTACAATCCTTCCGGTTAATAATGGAAAATAATTTCATTCAAACGGCTGCCTCGGTTGGCCATGCAGTAGCCTACACGATCGGTCCAATTTTTAAGCACATTATCGATTGTGTGCAGCTGTATTTGACCAATGGCTTCACGAATATTGTCCTTTAAAGCGTCAATTGTCTCTGGCTTGTCGGCGTAACACTTGTCTTTGACGGCACCCCACAAATAATAGTCCAACGGTGTCAAATCGCAGCTCCGAAGTGCCAAACGACATCAGCTCTGCGGCTGATAATGCGATCTTCAAGCTTCGGCTGTGTGGCACGTAGCGCCGTCCTGTTGAAACCAAATGTTGCCGATATCCTCCTCTTCAATTTTTGTGAACAAAAATTCGTTCAAAATGGCCCGATAACAATCGCCATTGACTGTAACGGCTACTCCTTGCTCATTTTCGAAGAAAAATTGCCCAATTATGCCTCTGGACCAAAATCCGCACCAAACAGTGACTCGTTTTGGGTGCGTCGGCTTTTCAATATATGCATGCGGGTTTTCTGTACCCCAAATGCGACAATTTTGCTTGTTTACATACCCGCCAAGATCAAAATGCGCTTCATCTGAAAAGATGATTTTTTTTTGCCAAAATCGGCATCTTCTGTAAGTTGATCGCAGGCCCACTTAGCGAAGCGAAAACGCATTGGATGGTCAATTGTTCAAGCGTATACGCAACCATATTCGTTCAGCGGAAGGATAAAACTAATTATCTGTCAAATCAGACATGAGCTAAGTGTTACCATTCACGAAATAAGCACTAGTTGAAAAAAAAAAACGTTAGATGGCGGACCCGATATTATACAATGAACATCAAGTGGCAGATTAAAACTGCAAAGAAAGATTTGGAAAATAAAAACGTTTTTAATATGTTTTCTTGGACACGTCAAATGCACATTTGTAAACAAGAACAACAAGACATTGGTGATAATTAATTTAAACACTTTCGGAATAACCGGTGTAAATATTTTCAAGTTCAGCAACGATTATTCTCCGCGTGTTAATAACTTCAATATTTAAACTTTGTTAATGAGCACAAAGTATGAGTACAACCAAAGAATATGGATATAAAGAATGCGCATTATGTAGAAGTAAAATTTCTTATGGCGGGATGTACCAGTACGACCCGCTCTCACCAAAATCTTTTTTAAAAATTATTTCTTGATGAGGGAGGGAAGACAGAAGAAAAATAAACACAAACAAAGAGCGTAACAATGTGTTGCTCTCATCGTACGTATGTATATGTGTATGTACGATTATGTATGTATGATCGTTTTTATTGTTTGACCAAAGACTATAAACATATAAAGATGTTGCACACAGTGTATTTAAAATTGACAAAATTTTGTGCTTCTTTATGATGAGGGGGGTAGGTAACAGGGAAAGCTAAATCGTCGTTCTCACTCTCATGTTAACTGAGAGAAAGAAAACAAAAAAGACTCTTATTGTACTCAGAGAACTTATTATACTTAGAGAACGTATTGCTCTCTTTTCTAAGCAATTTATTCTCATATGCCATACATTGCCCAATAAAATAATAAACAAACTGAAAGATTTTTTGTTTTCACAAAATGTATGCGCAAATAGCCTGTGGAAAACAAATATTACCGTTTGTTTTATTGTAGGGTAAGAATATGTGTTTTATTGTTGTAGAAATGAAATTATATCGATTCGCACCGAATTATAATGTTATTTTTTAGACTATTCAATTATGTATGTATGTATTTACCATATGTGTCTATTTTTGTATAGAATGAAGTTGTAATAAAACGAATGCTTTTTTTGTTTAGTATTTATTAAATTTATTTATCATTTTAATGGTTCAAAATTTTAACTTTTTCCATACTGGATAATTTGAATTTGTATGTTTCCCATGTGGAATGCTTCCGTAGTAAAACAACAATTAGTAAATTAAGCATCTCCATTCTGTGTTTATAACATTCGTTATTTTCATCAAACCAAGGAATAAATTGTATTTTTTGTGCATTTTTTGTATTTTTTGGCCAACTACAAATGTTTTTTTGTTTTTTATAGATTTATTTTCTAAAATAATTTTTTCGAAGACTTATATGAATTTTGCAAACTTCAAAAAATAAATCAGATGGAGCGCACAAACTTCCAAAGTCGGAATCTTTTATATAATTTTTTGCATAAACGAACATTTCTGAAGGATATGACAAAATTTGCGCTGGTTTGATTATATCCACACGACATTTAACGCAAGATATTCGTTGAGCTATGTAACCAACAAAATATCGACTTGATGTTAATTCAATTGGCACATTGTTGGACGTAAAACAATCGGTGCCTTCATTAAAATATTCTTTATTTTCATCGTATATATCTGCGACATCTATATCAGGGGTATGTGTACTTTCTGATATATTTCCAGTCCTATCATTATCTTCTAAAAATATGATTTATGATTTTAATTATTTAATTTATTAATTATATTTATTAAACGTTTTGTTTGAGCATGCACTACAATTTTTAAATTCACACCTTTTATAAAACAATTTTTCAGTTTTTCAGTTTCAAATGTCAACACAAAATGTGGATTTTTTATTTCGGTGCGAATCGATATAGTTTCATTTCTACAACAATAAAACACATATTCTTACCCTACAATAAAACAAACGGTAATATTTCTTTTCCACAGGCTATTTGTACATACATTTTGTGAAAACAAGACATCTTTCAGTTTGTTTATTATTTTATTTGGCAATGTACAAGCACACACGTATACACGCATATGAGAATAAATTGCTTAGAGAAGAGAACAATACGTTCTCTGAGTATAATAAGTTCTCTGCGTACAATAAGTGGCAGTAGCCGTACTGCCATCGACAAATTTGGCACTGGCAGTACAATGTATGGCAGTGCAACATCTTCATATATTTATAGTCTTTGATCTCATCGCGATGAGAGCAAAGAATGAGAGCAACGCCTAGTTACGCTCTTCGTTTCTGTTTCCTTCCCTCCTATCTTTCCCCCCGCGTCATGAAATATTTTTGAAAAATATTCCAAAATATGTTAAAATGCACATTCTTTATACTTTATTTTCTTTGGTACAACACGTGTCATCCCAGACAAAAGACAGTGTGTAAACACTTTTTAAAGTTCACCACTTTACCTATACTTTTCAGTTTTTCACTTCTTTTCCATACTTTATTTGTTCTGTGCTGTTGTTTACTGTCGTCTAACCAAAGGCTATTAAAAGGAAAATTTATTGATTTTCATCGGATCTGGAGAAAATTGCCATGTGTCTGAATGTCTGCGAATGCTGCAGTTATGTTGAGTTATGGTTTTGAATTTTTCTCGTGTTTATTTTCAATTTATTTTGCTGCTTTTTTAATGCAAAAAATCCTGTTGAGTGTCAAGCGTTGTATTTTTTTTTCTCGTGTTAGACAAGAATTTTATTTTATTTTCTGACTTTTTCTGATTATTTATGATTTATTTTGTAAACTTTATTTGAATGAAAAAAAGGCTTGTGTATATGTGCATAAGGCTCAAGCACTTAATATGTAAATGGAATATTTTTACTTAAAAAATCTGTCGTTCGGAGTCGACTTTAAACTGTAGGTCCCGCAACTTATGTATAAAATTAACACACACAACATAAGTGGTGTGAGAAACTAGGTCAATAATCCTGACTGAAGGGTTGTAATGACCAATTATGTATGTATGTATGTATATTTTTACTTTAAATAGAGGTAAATGCATATACTGCACCCATTTCAAGGCAAGCAACACACTTACATAGTTGAACTCATTGCTAAAGGATTAAATGCTTCTCTTATTTGCTCTTTATTTGCAAGTAAATTTCATTTTCCTCTGGCAGACCAAGAATGAAGCACAAGCAGAAGCTGTAATGATGAAAAAGGAGAGCACACCAAAGGCGATTTTAATAAAAAAAATTCTCACTTTCATAAAACTTTTGCGATGGCTGAGAGATGCTAATCAGTTGTTGTAAATGTATGAGTGTAATATCGGTCATCGTAGTCTAGTACAGTGAGCATCAAAAGAAACTCTACACTATGAATACAATTCTAAGAATCATCAAACTCAACTTTTACCACTTAAAGAGAGTGCCCATAAAAATTTGACAATATTTCGAAATTTTTTTTTGTAATTTTTGTTTTGTTTCAATTTTAAAAACGGTCAATGAAACCATTTTAAAATAAAAATAACGGTAATTTATTAATATTGTTACGAAAATGGAAATGGTGTTATTAAAATAATAAGCAAAAGCTCCAAAAACAACACAATGGACTGGATCACACATAAAATGATAAACAAAAGTTCCAAAAACAAAACAATGCAGTTGTTCACGTGATCAACGAATAAGTAAACATATAGCAACAAAAACAACAGGCTTGTTTAACAAACAAAAATATAACAACAACGTCCTTGTATAAAAAATATAGCGGAAAGACAAACAAACAAAACAACAACAACTCTGCCTGGACGAAAGTAAACACGAACAACAAAAATGGAAAAAAGTTGTTTACATTTTTGGATTGTTCCCGAAGGCCGTCATCATCCTTCAAGGGCATTCATCACACTGTTGATTCAGTGATATAAAAGGCAAGATAAAGCGAGCAACGGGGATTCAGTTAGAATTCAGTCAGTCGTGTATGAAGACACGTGATTCCCGGAGATCGAGTTAAGTTATTCGTGTGACGACGTCGCGTTGAATTGAGTGAGAATTCAACCAGTGGTGTGTGAAGATACGAGATCGAGTTATAATTCAGTCAGACTTGTGTGCAGACAAGTTGCGTGAAGAAAACAGTTGTTAGTGTGGTGCTTACAAAAAAAGGTTGTGAGTAAAGAAGAATAACTAACAAGTGTTGTTATTTGCTTACAAAAAAAGGTTGATAGCAGAGAAATATCACGAATAAGCACATATTGTGAAAGTTATCATTGTATACGTGGAATAAGTTCGAACAGTGGCACAAAAGTTGTGCAGATAATAAAGAATTGTCTTAAAATTAAACACAGATTTATTTTTATTTTATTTGCAATCTACGAACTCATATTTTTAAGGTTTTTAAAAGGTAAAAACGTAACAATATGTATGTATACTTTTCTTAAATGTACAGTTTCTTTTGACGCTTACTGTAGGTAGTATGTTGGCTTATTAGAAGAGAGATTGTAGTCCATCCAGCGGAATATGACAAAATATTTCTTACGGCGACTACTACATCAACTTTCTGGCATAAACTCTGAGAGTAAATTAAAATTGCCGTGATAAGTTTCTCAAAACTGTCGTTCGGAGTCGATATTAAACTGTAGATCATGAGAAAAATTAACATAGACAACATGACAAACATAACAACAACATAAGAAAACTGAAGTTCTCCTATAACTTTGGGCCTGATAATATTCCTAGTAGCATTTTAATTAATTGCGCCGACGCCATAGCTGTTCCACTATCATACTTATTTAACAAATCGATTAAATGTGGCTATTTTCCTAACGTTTGGAAGGATTCATTCATTATTCCGTTGTTCAAATCGGGAAATAAATCCGATGTTACAAATTATCGTGGTATTGCAGAACTGAGCATAATTCCAAAACTATTTGAAAAAATGATTACTGATGATTTATGTTATCAAGTTTCTACCTTGTTATCTCCTTATCAGCACGGTTTCAGAAAGAAGTGTTCTACAACAACAAATCTGCTTCATCTTTCAACAGTTGTTTATCGAGGATTTTTTCATCAACAACAAACAGACGTTATCTACACGCATTTCAGCAAGGCTTTTGATAAAGTCAACCATGTACTTTTGAGGAGGAAACTTTATTTAATGGGTTTTACTGATCTTAGTTTAAAATGGATTTACTCATATTTAACCAACAGAAAACAAACCGTACTTTTCAAAAACTGCAGCTCCAGAAGTATTGAAGTCCTTTCTGGTGTACCACAGGATAGTCATCTTGGACCGCTTCTGTTTTCATTGTTTATTAACGACTTACCTGATATTATTTTGTTACAAGAATGTTGATCATACTGTGTTAAATCATTAGTTTTCATATCGTGTTTGTAAAGTGTTTGCTTCTTATTTTTTAATTTTAAAAATAACGTTTGAGACAAAATCAAGAAATTTTATTCCATTTTAAATTAATTTTTTGAAAAATACAAAACTTTGTTGGATTGGTGGATTTGAAGAAATTTTGTTTGGCATATAAAATTTTTGTTTTATTTTTAAGAAAGGACGCATTATAAAAGTAGCTGCCATGTCTGGACATAATGCCAATGCTTCAAGAAGACCAAAATTCGCTGTCAATAGCCAACCGTTTACAGTGCTGATCGAGGGCAATATTGGAAGTGGCAAGACGACGTTTCTTAATCATTTCGAACAGTTTCAAGACACGATTTGTTTAATCACAGAACCAGTAGAAAAATGGCGTAATCTTGCCGGAGTAAATTTGTTGGAATTGATGTACAAGGAACCAGAACGTTGGGCCATGCCATTCCAATCGTATGTCACTTTAACCATGTTAGAGAGTCACACACTGCAGACAGAAAAACCCGTTAAACTAATGGAACGTTCTATGCATAGTGCAAGGTACTGTTTTGTGGAGAATATGTATAGAAATAAAATTATTGAGCCTGGAATGTATCATATATTGCAAGAATGGTTAAATTTATAGACGATGCCATACATATAAGAGCTGATTTGATAGTGTATTTGCGTACCACGCCTGAAGTAGTCTATGAACGTATGCGTAAACGTGCCCGTTCGGAGGAGAGTTGTGTGCCCTTGAAATATTTGGAATAGTTACATAAATTACATGAGGACTGGCTAATTACTAACCGTGGCTATAATACAAATGTTGTCGTTTTAGATGCAAATTTAGATTTAGAACATATAGGTAATGAATATAAACGATACGAAAATCATATAATAAACCCCGCCTTTACACAACAACCACAGGCAGTTCTAATATCGCCTAGTAAACGTCCACACCTGGAATAACTATACAGTTAGAGGCAGAATTTTAAAGAAGTTTTTCTATTTCGATATAATTATACCCAATGGCGGTCGCCGCATTTTTTTAAATTTTAAATAATTCCTTTTATATGAGCCCTAGTTCAGACACCATCACATTAGTTTGAATGTAAAAGTTACATATATATATATGTTTTATGTTTAAAATTTTAGATAAATATTAGTCTTAATTATGTATAAACGCTTTATTTAGAATTTGTAAATTTAGCAATCCTAAAAGTAACATCTATTCAATTTAAAATGAATAGTGTGAATATGAAAACATATGTATTTATTCTGCTTTTAAAACCAAATTGCAAAAACTTGCTAACATTTAGACGTAAAGCATTTTTAACGAAATCTTTTAGAATAAGGAAATTGTGACTAAATTCTATTTTTATATATGTATTGATAAATTTAACAAATATATGTGAGATATCTTTAAGATAGTTTGGTAAGAAAATTTACTATTTCAACATCCTAATGTACGCTGATGACGTAAAAATTTTCCTAAGTTATCGCCAAATTTCCGATCAAAAACTTCTTCAAAAAGACCTAAATTCGTTTCATTTATAGTGTAATTTAAATTTAATGCAGCTTAATCTCAAAAAATGTAAATACATGAGATATGTAAGAAAGAATCCGATTCCTGCAAACTATGCATTTGATGGATATGAGCTTGAGCTTGTAGATAACTTCCTGGATCTAGGAGTTCTACTTGATCCCAAACTAAATTTTATTCTGCACATAGCTATGACTGTAAAGCTTTACTTGGTTTACTTGGTGTACTTGGCTTTATAAAACGCTGGGAAAAAAAAAATTTAACGATCCTTATGTTACTAACTCGCTATACACATCTCTTGTAAGGCCTATACTCGAGTATGGATCCATAATATGGGATCCTCTATATAAAAAATATTCCGACGTCATCGAATCTGTACAAAAGCAATTTTTGTTGTTTTGTCTCCGAGGACTGAATTTTAATCCCACAAGTTTACCATCTTATTCTGCCAGACTAGCATTAAACAAACTTCCGACACTTAAAAGCCGCAGAACTATGTTAAATATCTCGTTCATATTCAATGTAATTACTGGTGTTATTGGCTCCAGTTTTTTAATTCATAACATCTCATTTAATGTTCCTCAATGTCCGTCACGTCATTTTTCCCCATTATCAATACAATTTTTTAGATCCAACTATGCTGGTGCTGATCCAATAAGGAGAATGTGTTATGAATTTAATAAATTGTATATTTATTTATTTAATAAAGTCTATAGATATAATATCCTTACAGACTAGACAAATACAAATCAATAATTATTATTTAAATAAGAAATTAAATTACATTTAATAGTATTGACATTTACAGAAAAGTCAATGTAAGAATAAAGTTTATTAAATTCAGTACAAATTCTCATTAGCGGATCAGACTTGGCATAATTTGTCCTATAAACATTAACGGAAAGAGGACAGAAATAACGTGTAGGACGAGACGAAACATTAAAAGATATATTATTAATTAAAAATTCAGAACATACATTTCCTTTTATCAAGTTTAAGACAAACGTTACATTTAACATAAATCTACGGCTTTTAAGAGTTGGCTGCTTTATAAGGGCAAGTCTACTTCTATATGGCGGCAAGTTGAAAGGATCAAATTGCAGGCTCCGAAGGCAAAATAACAGAAACTGTTTCTGCACGGATTCAATGTTGTCAGTATGAAACTTATACATAGGGTCCCAAATAATATGGCCATATTCCAGAATGGGCCTCACAAGACTGGTAAAAAGGTGTTTCGTTATATATGGATCTTTAAATTCTTTCGCCCAACGTTTTATAAAACCAAGGACTGCACGTGCCTTATTAATAGTAAATGAGATGTGCTGGGTAAAATTTAATTTGGTATCAAATAGAATTCCAAGGTCGGAGAAATTTTCCAATTTATTTAGGGAATGTCCATTTAGAACATATGTGACATTCATATGTTTACGACGAGAAAAGCACATATAATTGCATTTTTTTGGGTTTAACTCCATGAGATTAAGCCTGCACCAAGAGCCAAAGGCATCCAAGTCGTGTTGTAGAAGAATATGATCAGCACAATCATTATAGCTCAGAAATATTTTCACATCATCGGCGTACATTAGAACATTAGAGTATTTTATAATATTTGGCAAGTCGTTTATAAAAAGAGAAAACAGTAGTGGACCAAGATGGCTTCCCTGAGGTACACCAGATAGAACAGCAATTGGTTTAGAAGTAAGACCCTTAAAGCATACTGTCTGCCTTCTATTTGTTAAGTACGAGTAGATCCAGAGAAGACAATTTGAAGTAAAACCCATTAGTCCAAGTTTTTTTTAGCAGAAGTTTATGATTAACCTTATCGAAGGCCTTACTGAAATCAGTGTATATGACATCTGTTTGCTTCTGATGAATAAATCCACGAATGACTAAAGTTGTTAATTGTAAAATGTTTGTAATCGTTGAGCAACCTCTTCCAAAGCCATGTTGGGCAGATGACAGTAAAGATGACACTTGATGAGAAAGATGGTCAGTTATTATTTTTTCAAAAAGCTTTGGAATTACACTCAATTTAGCAATGCCTCTATAATTTGCAATGTTATTTTTACAACCAGATTTAAACAATGGAAAAATGAACGAGTCCCTCCACATTGCAGGAAAATATCCACATTTAATTGATAAATTAAAGATTTTTGTCAGTGGTATAGCCAATGCTCCAGCACATTTAATAAGTATACAGCTAGGAATTCCATCAGGTCCAAAATTATATGAGTACTTAAGCTTGCATAAATTACTGAAGACTATCAATTCATCAATAAATGGAATTGTAATAGATGGCAATTTCAATTCAGGTAAAGGAAAAGATCCCGAGTCAATCAAAACATTCCTGAGGATAGGTTGTAGAAAAGAAATCGGCAAATAAATTGCTTATCTCTATATCATTATCAGTTTCAATATCGTTATACTTCATTGCAGAAGGAAATGTATTTGACCTTTTTTTAGAATTAGGATCAGCTTTAAAATTACTATGGATTTTTTTTAAGTAGTTGTAATAGCATAATTGATTTGTTGAGTTATACTGAGCACGTACAACAGCATACTTGGCAAAGTCAATGTTGGATCCAGACTTCTTATAGATCTTATATAGCTTGTTTTTCCTGTTTTTAATTATGGAGAGGTACTGTGAGTTTCACGGAGGGCCAGAACTTTTAAAGTCGTACGTTTTAGGTATACATTCATTCATACACATGAAAATTTGGTTATAAAATTTTCCAATAATACTATCAATATTTGCAGGATTACATATAAGGCTCGAACAGAAAAGTAAATTGTCCCAATCTGTAGTTTTTAGTAATTAAAAAAGGGTATTGAAATTTGTTTTTCTGTAAATATGATAATTGATTTTTCATTATCATATAATGTTATAAAAAATAATGTAATTAAATATTTAAATTCTTAGTTTTTTAGTACATTTCCATAGGCAAAATAAATAAATAAAATAAATAAACATGGGTGGTGTGAGAAGCTAGGTTGTAATCCGAACTAAATGGTTCTAATGACCAATTACGTATGTTTTTTTAGGCACATACATACGTAATATTTGACTCTCAAAACATAATACCATATAAACAATCGTAAAATAAGCCTGTATTACAAACTGACTTATCAAAAACCTTTTTTTATTCCAAGAAACAAACAATCTCACGTTTTGTCTTTCGTTTGTTTTGTTCTTCTAGTTGTTTTCTCATCCATTTTCTATTAAATTTTTTTGAAGCGCTTTTCGATTCATAATACAAAACAAAATTTTATTGCCTTTCGCGTATCCAGGAAATTTATGGTTCTGTCACTGCCGTCATAAATACTAAAGGGAAACTTAAATTCTGTTTTTCATTGGAAAGCATTCGGTGCTTACGACATTTTTCTTTTAATACAAAACAAATATGGTGTGAGGTATTCGAAACCAATGGCCATTGTCATGCTATTTTCAAGGAAATGCGTTAAGTTACTGCCACAAGCCAAATTGATTGATAATCTTAATGATGTCTGTCTTCTAATTGTAATGAAATACTAACAAATCAATCTTTATTCTGTGGTAATTAGGATCAATCCTACAGTGAAGTATATGTTGGCGTTTAAAATCAAAAGCATACATCTATTCAATCCTCTTTTAATGTTTAAATCAAATAAAAAACTGAAGTAATTTGAACAATATTCTTAAAGTACTCCTTGAATTTTATTCTTATTAACTGAATAACCGAAATTAATTTATTATCTTTCCTTGGCTTTAATTAGAACACATTAGTACATTTGGCACCATAATTTTTCTCTTTAAATTACTGGGTTTTTGTTTTAAATGTCAAGTAAAGGTTTTCCTAAACACAACACGGCAACCTGAAGAAGAACTTTTTTAATTTTTGTTTGTTTTGTTTTTGCCATTTACTAACAAGGAACAGAAGGACGGACAAACTTAGTACAAAAAGGTGTATAATGAATCCACTTTTTGTTACTTTTTATTCATTTTAGTTAAGTAATGACTTTTAAGAAGTTTTAAGTCGTTACTGTACATTTAAAACTTTAAAACGGCAATAAAAGTTTCACTTGAAACTGAACCCCCTTTCGTTTATTGGACATGACAGGAGTTTTTCAAAGTCATATTGAAATAAATTAAGTGCCGTTTTTTTTTGGTTTTAATAATATTGGGGGTATAACTTAAAAATGCGTTGCTAAGGCATTGACATAATGTAAATTTATTCAATATTATCAACTAATTTAGCTGTGATTTCCGCGAATGTACATACAGTGAGGTCAGCAGTAAATAAATACAATTCAGGACAGAACTTTGATCGAAACAAACGGCATTTCGATGAAATAAGGGCTATTTTCTATATACAGTGAACGTCAAAAGAAACTGTACACAATTGATAAAATTCTAACAATTATCAAATTCAACTTTTACCAGAGTGCCCATAAAAATTTCAAAATATTTCGAAATTTTTTGTAATTATTTTTTTTTTGTTTCAAATTTTAAAAACTCACAATGGAACAATTTTACAACAAATATAACGGTAATTTATTAATGTGTATATTTTCTAATGTACAGTTTTTTTTGACCCTCACTGTACATAGCTTTAGCTGTCCTTACTTACTTACATACTTAATTGGGCATTATAACCCTTTATGACATAGCTTCTCACACCACTTATGTATGTTGTGTTCCTTAATTATATCCATGAGCGGCGGTATCATTGACTGGGGTAAATATTCCATCATGAGTAATAATTGGTTCTTTAAGGTTCTTCGGCTTCAAGCCGATTGATTTCTAATATTTTTTCTCTCTTTAAAAGTAAGGTTTGAATGTACTTCTTGGGAAGTTAAGTTAGGTTAGGTCGGAGTGGTAGCTCTGAATATCAAAAAGCTCACTTGAGCATGCATAGCGGCCCGTTGTGATGCCACGGGTGAACGCAGTCCCTGTACTAACCAAGTTCCATCAAAATCAAGGAAAAGGAAGAAGTTGGTCAGCGCAAGGGCTGCATTATTTGGGAAGTAATCACTCAAATTTTTCAATTGAGTAAATCACCTTCGATGCCATTGGTTTCGATGAGACGTATTCAAAATATGTTGACCAGGTAATCGGTTTGCTCCAGGTTCACTTTTTTCAATTTAAAAAATTAAAACATACAGTGAGCGTCAAAAGAAACTGTACTTAAAAAAAATTATACATTAATAAATTACCGTTATTTTTATTTTAAAATTGTTTCATTGCCAGTTTGTAAAATTGAAACAAAAAAAAATTATAAAAAAATTACAAAAAAATTACGCAATATTGTCAAATTTTTTCGGGCACTCGCCTTAAGTGGTGAAAGTTTAGTTTGATGATTGTTAGAATTTTATCCATAGTGTACTCTTTTTTTTGATGCTCACTGTACGTTGCTGATAATTCTTCGTAGAAAATTTAACATTTTCAGAAACAAATAGAAAATAACACGTATCTCCTATGTAGTGTTGCCATATGAATTTCAACGAAAACCTTCAAATTGAGTAAAAAAAATCTTTTTTTTTTTTCAGAAAAAAATCTTTACTTTACAAAAACTACAATTTATCAAATTTAATACATGTTTATTATGATTAAAACATAACATAAAAATGTATACAAAACATTAATTTTTAAATAACGTTTAGAAAAGGAACAACTAATTACGTAAAACTTTTTATTCATCTCTTTAGATTGTGCAAAATTTGTACAATTGCGTTCATTTTTTTTTTTTTTTTTTTTTGGTAATCTTTTGTTCTTAAAATGCCACATAATGTAGGTATTTCTAGTTTATTTCTAATTTTATTTTTATTAATATTAATTTGAGAAAAAATTCGTTCAACATTAGCTGTTGCAATAGGAATCGATAATACGGCATAAATAATTTTTTTTAGGTCAGGAAAAACTTCAGATCCATCGCAATGTTTTGTTTTCAAAATGATTTCCTAAAATATTTCGATGTTTTTTTCTTCTGTTAGATTGTGTTCTTTAAAATTAAAGTGACACAATTCTCACCATTCATCATCTGTTTTTTAAGCATTTTCAGAAGTTATAATATTTGGGAAAAAAAACGAATTAATTGAGAAATAGTTTTGAATTTACCTTTAATAACATTATCAGGAGCTAAAATCTCCACATATTTTAGGAAATCATTCTCAAAATCAAATTTTTTTAACAAACAATTCAATATAAAATTTTAAGCAATTATTTCTAAAATACATTTCAGCTTCTACGGATAATTTATTGGTGGTTGTTGAAGCTATGGATACTTGGGTTCCCAAATAAATATCCATAGGATCTTTAATATACAAAGAGTTGCATTTTAAAGGAACGAATAGTAAATAAAAATAAATAAGTAAATCTGTTAATACTATATTTGCATTTTAAAAACATAAAATCAAATGAAAAATCTTCAAATTTATAAAAATCTTATTTTTAATACAAAAATCTTTTAATCTTCACATCACCTCAAAAAACTTCAAAAAGAAGATAAATCTTCATATATGGCAACACTGCTCCTATGACTAAATGAGAATAAATATGTCTTCGTTTTATTTTTTTTGCTCTTACCCAAATTCTTGTATAACTTTTCTCACTCTTTGAATGACTTTACAGAGTTTTTTGAAAAGAAATCCCAACGAGATGCAATTTTTGCACATGCCATTGTTGAATAGTTGAAAGTGTAAAGACTAAAACTATGGAGTTAAAACATTTTAAATTAATGTTTTAATTATATTTAAACTCTACAAACTAATTTATCATTGTGATTAATGCTGCTTAATAGACAAACACATTCACAATGACTTAATTTCACACGAAATTAAGATAAACGCTAATGTACACAAACATACATTGTTTTCAGAAAATTACAGGCACGTGTTGTTAATATTATTATCATTATCACATGTTTCCTAATAAATATTACTCATACGCCAGAGTACATACATTTATAGAATGCTGTACGCAGAGATTACGTGGGCACGTTTAAATATTGTAAAATACGGTTGCTATGAACACTGTTCTGTAAAATATACTGTGAGCGTCAAAAGAAATTATACACTAAGGATAAAATTCTAACAATCACCAAACTCAACTTTTACCAATTAAGGAGAGTGCCCGAAATTTTTTAAAATTTTTATTTTTTTTTTCAGTTTTAAAAACTGACAATGAAACAATTTTAAATAAAAATAACGGTAATTTTTTAATGTATATTTTTTTCATAATGTACAGCTTCTTTTGACGCCCACTGTACACTACGAATGCTAGGTACTTCTGGTGCTTGTTCATTACAACAGGATTACAGTCAGGATTACGACCTAGTTTCTCACACCACTCATGCTGTACGTGTTAATTTATATTCATAGGTGGTGGAACCTACTGTTTAAAGTAGACTCCGAACGACAGATTTTTGAGAAATTTTTCATGGCAAATTTGTTAGCGACTTACAAAAATTCTGTCTCTATTTTTGTTTCTGTTTAAAAATTATTTACATTTTCAATTCAATTCCATTTAATATTAAATTTTTGTTCCCCTAGTACATCTATTTTTGTATTATTTTTGGATGTCCTGGATTTATGCATAAAAACGCCAATACATTGATGATATTTTAATAATATTGTCTGCCACGTTATTACACTGGCATTATGGCTAATGGAAATTGTTACAAATTATGCCAAAATGTGTTACAAAAATTGTTAAAGACTTGCAATAAACGTTAATAAGTCAGAAGTTCAATAGAAAAACAACAACATGCTAATGTTTTATTTTTCTTTACATATTATTTTTTTAATAACAAAACAGAAAAATCAGTTTGTACTAGAATGTAATCATTGAAATATGTCGAGGGAATATTTGAATAAATTTGATTTCTTTTGAATTTGCTTAGATTTGTATTTAAATTGATATATAGAATGAAAATGAATTGCAAAATATTAATATTTATGTATATAAGATCACATGTCAATAATATTTATGTGTTAATAAGGTCAAATTATATGAATTTTTATGCTGCCTTAATGTTGCCTTTCTGGTTCACAACTATAAGTTAAGCCAATTATAGATCAATTGTTATTTTTTATACCAAATTTTATCAATTTGTTTGTTGTTGAATCTATTAAATAAATAAATAAATTTGATTTCTTTTTTAAATGACATTATTTTGAGCAATTTTACAGATTTTATTAATATTTTGAAATGAATAGTATAGGATAGGAGAGAATGGCAGTTTTTTTAGGTTAGATTATGTTAAATTGTCGGACGCGAATGACAGCTTTTTTAGATTATGTTAAATCATTAGCCGCCTTAAAAAGTTTAGGTACTGTGCCTACTCCTGTATTCAACTTGAACTCCTGGTTAACATTTTCCAACTACATATTCTGGTAGTTTTCTTTAAGTATTGTAGTAGGTTGTGTGTTGGCTTATTAGACGTAAGGCCACGGTTCAAACCCCAGGTCAGACATCTCCAACTAAACGAAGTATGAAAAAAAATATTTCTTCGCAGATTTCTGGCAAAAACTCTGAGAATAAAATAAAATTAACATGAAAATCTTCTCAAAAAATCTGTCGTTCGGTAACGATCACAAGGAAAGTGGTGTGAGAAGCTAGGTCGTAATCCTGACTGAAGGGTTGTAATGACCAATTATGTACATATGTATGTATGTATTGATCTTATCAAATCACCTTTGTGCCTGTGTGTAAATCCTGAATCAATAAGTCTGTGGCCCAGTATCGCATGTGATGATCAGTGGCAGATAAAATGTTTTGTGGTCCCCTCGTCTTCCACGGTTTTACGGTGCCAGTTAGAGCAGCTATGAGATACCAAAGGTAGATTCTCGTTAGTTTAAACGCAAATTCTATTCTCCATATATCCTTAGCAAGTCAGATTAGTTTATCTCTAGACAATGAGGTGTATTATCCCATCATCTCTTTGGAAATGAATAAAGTTTTTGTGAGACCCTCTTTACAGGAATGCTAATGTCTCGTATCAAACCTTACAATTGCAACAACATTGTTCCCGTGTTCAGAAATCAATATGAGACTAAACTTCAAATGATTCGCTATCTTCTCCAGAAGCACCTAGTATTCGTAGCGTACAGTGAGCGTCAAAAGAAACTGTACATTAAAAAAACAATATACATTAATAAATTACCGTTACAGTATTCCCTCGATTTACGTCGTCTCGATTTACGTTGTTTCGATTAACGTCGTCAAAAATTTTGTTCCCTTCAACTTCGATTTGCGTTGTCATTCGATTTACGTCGCCTTTTTTTGGAACCAACTGTGACGTAAATCGAAAGATTACTGTAACTTTTTTTAAGTTATTTGTTAAAAACATATTACTTTGTAGTATGAGCAATATGAAATTCGATTTTCGTCGTTTCTATTTACGTCGCCTTTTTCCATTCTACGACGTAAATCAATGGAATACTGTATTCTTATTTTAAAATTGTTTCATTGTGAGTTTTTAAAAATGAAAAAAAAAAAAATTTAAATATTTCGAAATATTATCAAATTTTTTCAGGCACTCTCCTCTTAGGGGGTAAAAGTTGAGTTTGGTGATTGTTAGAATTTAATCCATAGTGTACAGTTTCTTTTGACGCCTACTGTATACACTCTCTAGGGGATTAATGTTCACTTTTTTGTTTATTTTAGTCTGAATAATAATAATCGGGTACGGTAAGAGAGAATCTAAGATTCCATAAGTTTCTATTCCCAAATTGTCGTGTTGCTTAATCTGCATCCGTCAGTGTGTTTTTGAATGACTATCTATGGGAGAATAGATTTATTAAATTAAAGCTCTTTTGAGCATAGTATATAGCGGCCCGTTGTGGTATTACACAAGGTGATCTCCCAGCTGTAACTGACAAGTTCGAGTACATTCTCTGCTACATATTTACGTACATAATAATATTAATAAACCTGTGATGTGTGTTCATTTAGAAATGAGGCTTGAAAGGAAAACCAGCCATTATTTGCAGGAAAGTTCTCATTTCCTTCATTTCGTACTGCCACGTGCTAACGAGCATTTCACCACTGATTAAATTGTTTCATAAAAAACAACAACAACTTAAAGTTTAAATATAAAATAAGAACTGACACTAATATACGGATATAGTCTACTCCATATTTTTATTAACACTTACACAATAACACATACATATAGAGAGAGAGAGAGCTTAAAGACAACGTGTGTGTTTCGAAACAGAAGAATATGCTGGAGTAGCAGAAGAGAATATAACGTGTTCTGTTAGTAATTTAAATAAATCAATGCTTAACGTGCACTCCCATTTCATAGAAAAAAGAGAGAGAGAGAGAGAGAGAGAGAGAAAAAGGGAGATATTGAAATTGACAATGAAAACAGTACGTAGTCTTAGCTTAAATTTTATTTAGTTTCACAACAGTTGCCCTGCGGTTAAGCAACAGTGGTTAGATGTGGTATTTTTGTCGAGGAAAATATACTTTACTCGTGTATTTAAAAGCAATTTGCTTTGGAATGTAATAATTTGCTTATAAGGTCCACTGTATATTTAATATTTCGTTGGGTTTTTCTTGTTTGCTGTTTAAAAAAAATGCAAATTTTATATTCAAAGGTGACAGTTGTGAAATAAAATACAATTTAATATAATAAATGCCATATGATATCTTGTTAAGGAGTGCGCACGAAAAAAACTAGACTTACACTTTTCGTTATAGAAATAAAACTAAGTGGCGGATTTTTTTCGTTTTATATTTCAATTAAAGTAAATAACATTTGAATTCTTTTGTGTATAAAATTTTTTTCTGACAAAGGTCTCAGAGCATCCAACTTTTTGAGCCACTTTTCTTCCAGACATGTTAGGCTGTTTTTTGAAAAATACGTATTATTTTACTTGCTTTGTTTTGGTCGGCAAATCCTTTTTTACTTCCACTTCCACGGTTTTTCTCTCAATACTTAAAGACTCCTTATATTGTTTTATTCTTACCTTAGATACTGTTTTTTGGTTAACACCTGCGAGCATAGCAATCGTTTTTTGTAAGCGGCGCGATTTTTCATTGAAAATTTCAATTATTTTTTTACGACATTCTTGTTGGGTGCCCATTTTCAAGAAATTAATTTTGCTATTGCAATGAGATTTAGCACGTGGATTTTGAAACAGATGACTAACAAAAACAATGTAACGGTATTCATTTTTTTCAATTATGATAAAAGTTATAAGCTTAAAAGTAGGCCCATTTTTTTTTTGTGCGCACTCCTTATATGATACCTCAACACTTTCCAATAATGTATACCATCTCTGTTTCTTTCTCTCTTTCTATCTTCAGTGATTAGTATTCCTCAAGATGAATTAAAGGAGAATTAAAGGTGAATGACTCCTATAAGAGCAACAGTTTGATGTCAATTGAGGCATATTAGAGAACTGTGTGCTGCAAATGAAAATATATTTTTAAATGAATTAAAGTTTAAAAGAAAGACTGAATAAAATTTCAAATGCTTTACTGGAAATAAAAGTTTTCAAAGGACAGTAACACTATTGAACACTTTTTAATCTGATTTTTTTTAATACTGTTACGTTTTTACATTTTAAAAACGTTTAAAATATAAGCTCGTAGATTGCAAATAAAATAAAAATAAATAGGTTTTTTTAATTTTAATTAAAATTCTTTATTATTCGCACAATTCTGTGTGCCACTGTTTACAACTTGATGTAAACAACAACAATTGCCTTTTTTTTTGTTATTCCTCTGTTTGTACCCTTTGCAAAAACAATAACAATTACTAGGCAATTATTCGACAGATCTTTGTAACGGGATTATGAAGAGCAGACTTATGTATAAAATTAACACACACAACTTAAGTGGTGTGAGAAACTGCGGGCTTCTTGGGGACGATTGCGTGTAGACTGTCTAATGGTGAAGGTATAGCACTGGCCATTTTATAGTCACCTAGCAGCAACTCGTTTGCTTGCCGTTCGCATCTTCCCCCTTTCCACCTTTCCTAAAAACCGGCACAATGCACTGCATGAGTACGGCCATCCCCTGAGTGCTGGTTTCATAAAAAAAAAAAAAAAAAAAAAAAAAATGAAGAGCAGACAAAGTACCACGTAAGTGTAGTAGCACCACCAGAAGGATCAGATGATGGGGGAATGTTTAAGATTGTGATCTAAAAATCGTGGTCTTTTTATTTTTGCAGTGGTTGTCATTCTTATTATTTGATTGCTAGGGTTACTGGCCCAGTGTTATTGCGCTATCATTCCCCAAGTTTTCAATTTCATTTTGCCCATCTCTTATTGTGTTTTCTAAGAAATTTTTGTTTTAATTTCCAAATATAATGAACATTCTTTTGTTTTCCTGGTTTTTATTTCATTAGTTTCTGTATTAATTTTATTTCTCCAGAATATACAAAACCGTACGATTTCAAGTTCCTGGAAGCTTACAATTCAATACAACAAAATTTGTTCTTGTTTTTTTTTTTTTTTTTTTTTTTGGAAAAATACTTGCAATCTAATAACCTTGAACGCTTGTTTAGCGGATTACTGTAGACAATGAAAATCTAAAATAACAGAAACCTCATGGCAACTTCTCAAAATGTGGATTCCAAGGAAGCAAAACCTATAATTTTCGAAGAAAATTACCCTCATTTATGTACATCGCCTCATAAATATTTTTATTTAAGGCGGAATTCTCTTGCACAAATTCATTATTTTTCATTGTGGGAGTTTTCTTTTTTTTTTTTTTTTTTTTTTCATATATTTTATGGATAATAATTTTCCCTTTTGGCCTTGTTGTTCATCTTTAAAATTTTTTATTTTCTTTTAGGAAATCAGAGAGAATATTTACAGAAAATGATTCCTTGAATGTTTCTAAGAATTGAAGCAAAATTATGCAAAGTAAACCTACTGCAATTGAACGTAGGCAGGATAAAGGAGTAGAGAATAACCAATGGTCTCACACATATCGGCATACACCTTAGTCATCAATTAGGCTTGTTATGTGCTCACCATTACGAAGCACTAACCATACTAACTATAGAGAGTCTGTACATACAGTGAGCGTCAAAAGAAACTGTACTTTAAGTATAAAATTCTAACAATCACCAAAAACTCAACTTTTACCACTTAAGGAGAGTGCACGAAAAAATTTGACAATATTTCGAAATTTTTTTTGTAATTTTTTCTTTTCTGTTTCAATTTTAAAAACTGGCAATGAAACAATTTTAAAATAAAAATAACGGCAATTTATTAATGTATATCGTTTATTAATGTACAGTTTCTTTTGACACACACCAGAGATCAGCAACGAGTATTCAAAACGATGAGTAGATTCGAGTCATACTTATAATTTCAGCTACTTATACTTATTTTAATATCATACTCATACTACTCATATTCAAAGTTAGAAATACTCATCGTACTCATACTTAACAATACTCACGATGTTGTTGATTTCGACTCTCCATGATTCAACATATACACGAAGCACAAAATAAGTATGATTCGAGTACGAACACCACAATACTCGCTAGAAGTTTGTGTGTGTGCTTTGTTTGCTGTCTTTGTCTTTGTCTTTTCTTTTCTCTTCTTTTGTAAATGCAACAATAACTACTACTTTAAATTTTGATGAATAATTCGAGTGACTCGAATCATTCGTAAGTATTATAAGTATTTTTCTAAATTTATGAATCTGAATGAGTAGGCGTATGAATCAAACAATGAATCGAATGTTGTGAGTTTAATGTCAACGTTGTATTCATACTCATTGCAACCTATACTTATAAATCAATGTTGTAGCGAGTACGAATGAATCAGAGTAGTTGAATTTTAATACTCTTGACTCACTCATATTCAAAATTTCATAAGTACCTATGAGTAGCGAAAATACGATTCATTGCTGATCTCTGACACACACTGTAACTTATGCACACTTTCTTAACTTCTCCTCGAGCTTCTGAATGCTGAGCAATGAAAAAATAAAAATAAAAAAATGCTTTTTGAGAATGAATTTCAGGTTCGTAGTTTTATTTGGCGAACTCAAAATAATTCTTTTTTTTAAATCCAGATGATTAAAAGCTGACCTTTCCCCTAGTATACCGTGATGTATTCATAGTTCCTATGATTTAAATGTCCTCTCCAACTGTATTTGTATTGGACTATCTTATCATTTGTCTCCTGTAGGATCCGTGTAAACTACACGGATATTTTGTGAAGTTTTAAAGGTGAAAGTCAATTGCTTCTGGACCAACCGATTTCAAAAAGTATTTTATTTTGACCACAATACAATACAAGCGAACAAACTTAATTGGTGATTACAACTCTTTAGGCAGGATTACGACCTAGTTTCTCGTACCACTTATGTTGTGTGCGTTAATTTTTATACATGACTGGTGGGACCTACAGTCTCTGAAAGACAGATTTTTGAGAAGCTTTTCATGGCAATTTTATTTACTCTCAGAGTTTTTGCCAGAAATCTGCTGAGAGGAAGTCACTGAAGAAATATTTTGTCATATTTCGTTGAGTTGGAGATGCCTGACCTGGAGTTTGAACTGAGTTCTCACGTCTAATAAGCCAACATATTACCTACTAGACCATAGCGACATCACAGAGACAACTGGTGTGATTTAACTGGCAATCTAATATGAATTGTACCAAGTGGAAATAGCAATTTGATAGTTTAATGTTGAAAAGCCATAGGCCAAGACCATTGCCAAATTGAAACGAAGAAGCTTAATAGGAACGATTTACTCACATCTGACCTACATTACAACGATTTTAATAAACTCATGTTGCTTCCATTGACTCATAAGTATGTGTGACAATTGGTCAATGCACACAAGCCGTTGTATCGTTGTATTGAGTGTATTGTTGGACGAATATACAACAGTGTATGCTTGAGGTTGATAATTTTCATGTAAAAATCCGATACACTTATACACATTTTTTTCATATGTTTTTAAAAAGTTGTATTGGTTTCGTGCTATCAAATTGTTTGCATTCCAAAAAAATACATTTGGAATACGAGATATACAATACAGTGTATTCAATACAACATACGCGATACAAAGTCGTGTGAATTGGCCAAATAATAATATTCAGCTCATGGTGTGCTGCACCTGGTTTATTGCCGTTTGAATTGCTTGTACCGTGTGTAGAACAAATTGCAAACAACGGACAGGACATCCAACTCAGTTTATTGGTTTTTAGCAAGGTTTTTCTCAAAATTTGCTTTGGAATTGTTATTGAAAATCGTTTATGTTTGTGGCAGATGATGGCCTAGTGACTTTATGCAATGCAATCCATACAAAAATTCATATTTTTGCTACACTACTCTACTGCAGCAATATTTTCTAACTGGCATAAGGTAAACAAATTGATATCCAATATCTTTCTCTTTCTCATTCTTTATTTTTATTTCCAAAAAATTTTAAGGTTTTGTGACATAACAAGCTCATCCTTAAAGTACTCGTTTACGTTGCCATAAACTGTGAGGCTTTTTGCAAACATCCACTCTCGTACATATTTCGTATGAAAAGGAAATTGAATGTGTTCAGTTCGTTCTATATTTATCTTCTTCTGTCCGTCCATATTGCCAAATGTAAAGAATTTTAAAAATTTTCTAATAAACTCTGTGCTGTGGTTTCTATAAATAATTCTTTAAAATGGCGAGAGGGGAAGAAGAAAAAACAAAACAAAATCATTTTAAAATAGAAGAAATTGGATTTTAAATTTCTAAAGGTTTTTTCAGGTGAAAGTATTTAAAGTTTGAATAAAATTCATTTTCCAAATAAAACCATTTTTTACTACAGTAAAGAGATTAAAAGATTTTAAAATTGTTCTCAAAGAAATGAAAAAAAAAAAAAAAAAATAATCACCCTTATTCTGGTTGTCGTCGTCGTCGTCGCCGTCGTCGTCGTTACCAAAAATGATGTCGATAAAATCAGAGTCGACACAACACAATATCGACGCCGTATTGACTCACAGAATACCAAATGTGTGTCGACAGTCATCTATAACTGTCAATAACGACAAACAGAATACCAAATTTTAAACTGTCGATGCAAGACGACGTCGACGACGACAATCAGAATAAGGGTGATTTATTTACGGACAGGTTTAAATTGTAAAATGAAATGTTTTTTTTTTTTACAAATTTTTAAAGACTCTTATTTAAGCTTTATATTCAGGTTCAAATAAGATTTAAGGTAAGATTAAAATTGTATTGAACATATGTACAGTGTGCGTGAAAAGAAACTATACATTAAAAAAATATATACTTACATTAATAATTTACCGTTATTTTTATTTTAAAATTGTATCATTGCCAGTTTTAAAAATTGAAACAAAAAAAATTACAAAAAAATTTCGAAATATTGTTAAATTTTTTTGGGCACTCTCTCTCGGTGATTGTTAGAATTTTATCCATGGTGTACAGTTTCTTTTGACGATCACTGTATGTACATACATATCGTTTCATATACGGTGTACCGGCGTAAAATTTGTGAAACTTTACCATTAATTTTTAATCCTAATACGAGTATATATATATCCTAATATATATTATAAATCTTTCTGTAAGTCTGTTTGTTTGTTGGTTTGTTAGTTAGCCAATCACGCCTGAACGCCTGGACCGATTTTCTTGAAATCTGGGATATAGATCGAGCTTTTGTCGGTGCAGGTTATAGGCTATAAATCTTTTCAAATTTTTGACCCAAAGGGGAAAAAATGGGACAAAGGGAAAAAAAATGGGGAAAAATTAGTACTTTATGCATAATTGCTGTATTTTATCCAAAAGGGGAGAAAAAATGGGCAAAAATTAGTACTTTTATGCATAAATGCTGTATTTTATATGTTTTATAGGTAATTTTTTACGATTTAGGTTGGTTAAGTTTCCCAAATAGCTATTGGAGGTGTTCCGTTTCTAAAGTTGGACCAAAAGGGGTCCAAAAAGGGGGAAAGGTTCCAAAAACGGGCAAATTGAGTGCATAGCCAATCACACCTGAACGCCTGGACCGATTTTCTTGAAATTTGGGATATTGATCGAGCTTTGTCGGTGCAGATTATAGGTAATAAATCTTTTCAAATTTTTGACCCAAAGGGGAAAAAATGGGACAAAGGGAGAAAAAATGGGGAAAAATTAGTACTTTATGCATAATTGCTGTATTTTATCCAAAAGGGGAGAAAAAATGGGACAAAGGGAGAAAAAATGGGGAAAAATTAGTACTTTATGCATAAGTGCTGTATTTTATCTGTTTTAAAGGTATTTTTTTACGATTTAGCTTGGTTAAGTTTCCCAAATAGCTATTGGAGGTGTTCCGTTTATAAAGTTGGACCAAAAGGGGTCCAAAAAGGGGCAAAGGGCGAAAAACGGGCAAATTGAGTGCATTTATATTTAGGACTTAGAGTATTAAAAAAACTGAGTTGTTTGTTAGACCGGTTTCCGAATAATTTGAAAAATTGCATTTTTTAAGAAACCGGTTTCAAAACCGGTTTCGAAACCGATAAACCGGTTTTTTATTTATTGTTATTTTTAATGCAAAAATTACCCAATAATAATTTTTTTTGAAATTTAAAGAAAAAATCACTGTTTTTTTTAATTTAAAAACATTTTTAATTTTTTAAACTAATCCAAACTACATAACCCGCGCAACGCCGGGAACAATCTGCTAGTGGTAAAATAAAATAAACATTTTATGTAAAGTATTGGCCATTGGTGGCTACACATTTTTTCCCATCTCTCATGCAATTTGTGGATTTCACGCCAATAAAACTGTTTGTCTTTTGAAGCACTGCAATTAGTCACCCAGTAATCGAAATGCTGCTCAGCCATCACGGACAGCCATCTATGGACACAAATAGCAGTCGGAAGAAGCCAAGAGTGTTGAATACGGTTAAGATTGCGTCCTAGTTTCTCACACCCATCCATGTTTTTTTTTGGTGAAACCAGCACTCAGAGGATGGCCCTACTCATGCAGTGCATTGTGCAGGTTTTAGGAAAATGGGTTATAGGAAGGTGGAAGAGAGGGAGTAGTGTTTGTGGACATCTCAAGATGCGAACGGCAAGGAAACTAGTTGCTGCTAGGTGACTATAAAATGTCCAGTGCTATACCCTCACCATTAGACAGTCTACAGCAATCGTCCCCAAGAAGCCCGCACCCTTCAGACCTAGCTTCTCACACTTCTCATGTTGTGTGTGTTAATTTTATACATGAGTGGCGGGACCTACAGTTTAAAGTCGACTCGAACGACAAATTTTATTTAGAAGCTTTACATGGCAATTTTATTTACTGTCAGAATTTTTGCCAGAAATCTACTGAGAGGAAGTCGCCGAAGAAATATTTTCGTTTTGATGTCTGACCTGGGATTCGAACTCGGGCCTTCAGTCCAATAAGCCAACACACTACCTACTAGACCACGGCGACGTGTGTGTTAACTTTATCCATGAGTGGCTGGATCTGCAGTTTATAAGTTGACATTGATAAAGATTTCATGGCAATTTTATTTTATTTCTCAGAGTTTTTGCCAGAAGACCGCTGAGAGGAAATTGCAGAAGAAATATTTTTTAAAATTTCATTTTGTTCAAGATGTCTGGGCTGGGGTTTGAACTTAGGCCTCACGTCTAATAAGCCAACTCAATACCTTCTAGACTATAGCGACGTTAAAGCTTGAGCAAATATGGCAAAGTTTCGATGTGTTATCTTCAAATGTCAAAAAGGACGGTGTTTCTAAATCGATCGTTTTTTAATTGTAACTTAGAGCCTTTAACTCTTAAACATTCTTCATTCATTCGCGGTTAGAATGTGTGGCAAAATAAATTGCGATAAAATTAGTCAACCTTACATTTCTACACTTTCTTGGATTTCTTGAAAAGCACATATGTTTGCGGTTGATAGGCTATAAAATTACCTGAAATATTACATCGTGATGCATACAGTGAGCGGGAAAAGAAGTTGTGCAGCTTTTCCAACTTAAGAGGAGTGCCCGAAAAAATTTCACAATACAGTAGAAGCTCACAAATTAGAACCTCCAGTAATTAGAAATTCCAGAAATTAGAATCAGTGCTTGCAATACATTATACGCTCTAAAATTCTAATTTAAAATTCTAATTTCTGAGCGTTTTTTTTTTTTTTTGCTATTTTAACACAAGAAATACCAAAATTCTTTTTATTCTGTAAAACTAAAAAGGGGAATCACCAAATTATATACGTTTTTCCGTATTTGATGTTTTTTTTTTTGTCGCATTTATGTATTTTGTGGCTAGTTTATTTGTGAAATTTGATCGCGTGTACAAAAAAAAAAACGTCCAGAAATTAGAATAATTCAGAAATTATAATTGCCTCAAAAACAAATCGGTTCTAATTTGTGAGCGACTACTGTATTTTGAAATTTTTTGTATTTTTTTTTTGTTTCAATTTTAAAAACTGGCAATAAAACAATTTTAAAATAAAAATAACGGTAATTAATTAATGTATATATTTTTTCTTAATGTACAGCTTCTTTTGGCGCTCACTATATTTGTTCTTCAGACGCACTGGTATCTACTTATACCTCCTATACTTTTACTCTTCCTTTTTTCTTTTGTATCAAACAAAATAAATTGCATGAGTAAATAGCTATCATTGGAATGTTGATCCAGGAAAAAAAAGAACAGAAAAAAGGCACACAAATAATGTTTTATTCGATTTGCATCTCTTGTGCAACGGATGTTATTGTTTACCTTGACATTTTTATTCGCATTTTCTATTGATGCGTTCGATATGAAATATCGAATATTTACATGCTCGTCCATATTATAAGCGTTTGTTGTTTAATAACGAATAATAAAAAATTCATTCCTTTCCATCTATATGGTACAACAATCAAATGAACAAAAAGTTCAAATTCGTGCTGGGAAAATAAATGAAAAATCTAGATACATACTGGTGTTTTGCTTAACATTAAAATTATAAACAAAAGCTACGGAAACAAAACAATGCAGTAAACAAACTTGTTTACAAATTATCGTACTGTTTAATATATCAACAAACACCAGCATACAAAAAATGGTAAACAAATAAACAAAAATACAAGAACAAACGCTACAAGAATAAACGTAAACAACGATGTTTACATTTATAGAGATTTCGAGAAGGCGAAGTCATGAACGTCAGATTGTTATTCTGCCATATAAAAGGCAAGTCAAAGCAGGCGAGTGAGTTAGTGAAGTTCAGTCAGTCTTGTGTGAAGACGCGGTGTGTTTGTAGAGAGGAATCGTGGTTTTAAGTAGTAGTCGCCGTAGTCTAGTAGGTAGTGTGTTGGCTTATTAGACGTAAAGCCCGGGTTCGTATCCCAGGTCAGGCAATCAAACGAAATATGAAAAAAAAAAAATATTTCTTCATCGACTGCCTCTCAGCAGATTTCTGGCAAAAACTCTGAGAGTAAATAAAATTGCCTTGAAGAGCTTCTCAAAAATCTGTCGTTTGGAGTCGACTTTAAACTGTAGGTCCCGCCACTCATGTATAAAATTAACCCACACAACACAGCTAGGTCGTAATCCTGACTGAAGGGTTGAAGTCGCCGTGGTTTTGTAGGTAGTGTGTTGGCTTATTAGACTGAAGGCCCGAGTTCGAATCCCAGGTCAGACATCAAAACGAAAAATATTTCTTCGGCGACTTCCTCTCAGCAGATTTCTGGCAAAAACTCTGAGAGTAAATAAAATTGCCATGAAAAGCTTCTCAATAAAATTTGTCGGTCGGAGTCGACTTTAAACTGTAGGTCCCGCCACTCATGTATAAAATTAACACACACAACATGAGTAGTGTGAGAAGCTAGGACTGAAGGGTGCGGGCTTTTTGGGGACGATTGCTGTAGACTGTCTAATGGTGAAGGTATAGCACTGGCCATTTTATAGTCACCTAGCAGCAACTCGTTTCCTTGCCGTTCGCATCTTGAGATGTCCACAAACACTACTCCCTCTCTTCCGCCTTCCTATAACCCATTTTCCTAAAAAACCTGCACAATGCACTGCATGAGTAGGGGCCATCCCCTGAGTGCTGGTTTGACCAAAAAAAAAAAAAAAAAAAAAAACAATTATGTATGTATGTATGTGTAATCGTGGTTTTAAGATTTCCGTTACAAAGATCTGTCGAACAATTGTCTAGTAATTGTTATCGTTTATGCAAAGGCTACAAACAGAGAAATAACAAAGAAAAGCAATTGTTGTTGTTTACATCAAGTTGTGAATAGTGGCACACAGAATTGTGCGAATAATAAAGAATTTTAATTAAAACTAAACGCAAATTTATTTTTATTTTATTTGCAATCTACGAGCTCATATTTTAAATGTTTCTAAAAGGTAAAAACGTAACAATATTTCAAAAAAAAAAAAAAAAAAAAAATTTTGAACAAAACAAGATGTTAAATATGCAAGAATACTTAAGCTTTTAATTCCATTCAACAAAATTTTAAATTTTCATTCCCACAACATCCAAAGCAAAAAATTCCCACAAAAATTTTAAATTTCATTTCATCAATGCCTTTTTTATGATTCAATATACAACGAATGTTGGTTCATCAAGTAAACGAAAAATAGTTTTTCTTTATGCTGTTGCTGCAACTGAACCTAATCCTAACCCTTAAGCATCACTCTTGTAATATTTTTTTTAAAGAACTGCAAACAATTTTTTATCTCAAGTGGGTATTTCAATGTTTGCAGCAATGTTATCCTTACTGACTGTTGCACTTACTTTATGAGAACTGGTATCACTGTACTCAAGAGTATACTCGTACACTTTTGTACAGATCTTATATTGTATTTACTTATCCAGCTGTGTTCACAGTAACACAGCGTCATTCAAATATTTTCAGCTGAATTACGATTTTCTATAGTCAACAACTGTAATTGCATTCAAGTGCAAGTTCAAGGTTTACTGTTATGTTGCCAAGGAATTGCAAAGGCTCGTTGCTTGTGTATGCCAACATAGTTGAAAAAAAATATTTTGGTTTTTAAAATTGAAAATTAAATTGAAATTATTTTTTTAGTTGTAAAAATAATTCGTATTTTCCTTTAAAAAATACAAACAATTTTCATTTTAAAAACATGTTACACTTTCATCGTTCCCTGTGTTTTGTTACCCTTCCTGTGGAGGTCTAACTAACATAGTTGTCTGTCAGCCATAACAGGAAGTATTTGTAGTATTTTGTTAACCGAAGGGGTGGGTCCTTTATGTTATACATCAGCAATTAAAACATACCTATTTAGTACACATTAATCTAAACATGTTGCAATAATTCCATTCCGAATACTAAATGTAGCAAAAAGTCTACCATAATTGTTATCTATAAAATGTTGCAAGCCTCTATGTTTATATACTTTTATGTTTGTATACATGTTGCCATAATTAAAGTCCGAATATTTAAGGCAAGAAAAACCGAAAGCCATAATTTTATAAGCCTTCATAAATAACAACATGTTTATAAACATTTTTTATGTTTTATATGCCGAATATTAGTTTTCTATAAACATGTATAGATACTTTGTATATAATATTTGGAATTACGATATTCAAATGTTTAAAGCGGCTAAGGGTAGAGACACTGAAATAAAATTTTTGCTTAATAACAGTGCTTTCTTTGTGTTTTCAGCATGTTTTATCTCACAGTGGTTAACAAAGCAAATGATTACTTTTAGGGCATCTGTAAAACATATTATTTTGCGTTTATTTAGGAACAAACATTTTGAAGAATTAATAAAATGTACGCATTAAGTCGCCATAGTCTAGTGGGTAGTGTGTTGGCTTATTAGACGTGAGGCCTCGGTTCAAACCCCAGGTCAGATATCAAAACGAAAATATGAAAAAATATTTGTTCGGTGACTTCCTCTCAGCAAATTTCTGGCAAAAACTCTGAGAAATAAAAGAAAATTTCCATGAAAAGTTTCTCAAAAATATGTCGTTCGGAATCGACTTTAAACTGTGGGTCCTGCCACTCATGGATAAAATAAATACACACAACATCAGTGGTGTGAGAAACTAGGTCGTAATCCTGACTGAAGGGCTGTAATGAACAATTATGTACGTATGTATGTGTACGACATTTTATGTATTTTTCATGTACGAATGTAGGTTGGCTTAAATGAAAAAAATTCTTTATCAAACCGTATCATCAAATTATCATTTGCAGTATCAACATTTAATTAGTGCAAGAAATCTAAAAAAATTTTTCAAGCAAAGCCATTAACCAATATTCTTAATGACAGCCTTAAATTACTTCTTAACTAAGCACATATGTATGTAAGTTGTACATGGTGGGGCAAGAGTCACGAAGGGGTTTCATCGTTTAATCGTTCTTGGGAATCTCGTGGCTTTAGTTCTTGCGCTAACTGGAGCTTGTATGGGAAAAGATGTAAATTTCCCTTTAATATTCTGCGTAAAGACCGCCGAGACATTTGCAGCTCAGCAGAGCGCCTTCGTGTTGATGTTTCAGGATTCTCTTCAACACTCTCCAGAACGCGTTGAATATTTGCTTCATTAATTACAGAATGTGGTCTTCCGCTTCGTGGAAAATCCCTTACTGAGCCTTGTTCCTGAAAACGTGTCACTAAGCGTCGAATCATTGATTTGGATGGTGAATTCCGCACATTAAAATGACGACGATAGGCTCGTTGAGTTTGAATTATTGATCGATGATGTACAAAATAAAGTTCTATGATTTTGGTTCGCTGGATAACGTTGTAACCTTCCATAATTAATCTCCCAGATTTATTTTACAAGTCCTAAAAAGAAAAATAAAAAAAAAATTAAATTAGAAAAGTTATTAATTTTTCAAATCCCTTCGCGGCTTTTGCCCCACCCTTTATTAATGTAAAGAATTATAAAGAAGAATATAAACTTCTTTCCACATACAAGAAACACATCTAACTTTAATCTGCTTATAAACATGTTATTAAGCATCTCTTTCCGATTTGTATCTAATATTAGACAGCAACATCTTGTTTTAAATTTCGCTAAATGTTTATATACAAGTGTTGCTGAGAAAAAGTTTCATACATAATTGAGTGCATGTCGTTTAAGTGGTGAATTTAAAAAGGCGGTTTAAGGTGTCGAAAAACTCTTATTTATGAGGCATTAAACTATTGAGTGATTTTCTAATAATGCGTGTTGCAGCCTAAGCTATCAATATCAGTCGCCATTGGTAGAGCTAACACAACACAATGATTGAATAAAAAATTGGCCAAATCCATAGTTTTTCAATAAATAGAAAAATGTGTAAAAAATTAAAAAAAAAAAAATATGAAAACATTCTCAAAGTTTTTATTAAAAAAATACGAGAAAAAAATCACCGTTTAATTCAAAAAAAAAAAAAAAAAAAAATTACATATCGGATCTTTTATCGTTTCACCAAGCGATAGCAATGCCAAATGCTTTGTCCGTAGCCTTTAACAGTTATTGTGTGGTCGCTAAAACGTTATATTCAACAAAGAACATTTGGCCTTTAAGAACTTCACTTAAGTCAACTTTACTGCATAACTGCACCAACATCAAGTGATGACATCATCACCACCGATGTATGCCTACCTTTGATGATGGATTTTTTCTTAATCTTAACAACTTGGGTATGGCGATGGTGGCAATATACAGTGAGCGTCAAAAGAAACTGTTCACTAAGGATAAAATTCTAACAATCAACATTTACCACTAAAGGAGAGTGCCCGAAAAAATTTGGACAATATTTCGAAATTCTTTGTAATTTTGTTTTTGTTTCAATTTTAAAAACTGGCAATGAAATAATTTTAAAATAGAAATAACGGTAATTTATTAATGTATTTTTTTTTATTTCGAAATTTTTTTTAATTTTTTTTTTGTTTAAATTTTAAAAACTTTTAATGAAAGAATTTTAAAACAAGAATAACGGTAATTTTTTAATGTTTATATATATATTTTTTTTTATGTACAGTTTCTTTTGACGCTCACTGTATGTACACCGTATCGAAATAAATGTTAATTTAAAGCCTAATTTACTTTAAAATCCTACTTAAAAAAATTTAATTTGTGTGTCTTAATGACATTAGCGGTGTAATTGAAAATTCAACACTTTCACAAGTTAATTGCATGTACAGTGAACATCAAAAGAATGTGAACATTAAAAAAAATATATACATTATATAATTTAGCGTTATTTTTCATTTAAAATTGTTTCATTCTGAGTTTTTAAAATTTAAACTAAAAAAAAAAAAAATTACAAAAATTTTCGAAATAAATATTTTTCGGGCACTCTCCTTAAGTGGTAAAAGTTAAGTTTTTGGTGATTGTTAGAATATTATCCATAGTGTACAGTTTCTTTTGAAGCTCACTGTATGTTTACTAGAGATGAGCGATATTTTCAAAACTGTGATTTAATCACGGTGATTGATAATTCACTGGTAACTACAGTGATTGAAATTGCCAAATAACAGTTACTAATAATGTCGTTTTTTCAAAATTGTTACATACTCAAATTTATTTCATTTTATTTTGAGTGAGGCAGAATTACTCGTAGATGATGCTGATGATTTAATTTTGTCTTTTATACATGAACTTTCTGTGAGACTTATGTGATGTTTTTGTAACGCAGGCTATTTTACTTGCCTGCGTGTTTATATGGGAAACACAAACAAAGACACTCAATTTTGTATATGGGAAACACAAACAAAGACACTCAATTTTGTTTGTGTTTCCCATATAAACAGGCAGGCAAGTGAAATAGCCTGTGTTACAAAAACATCACATTAATTGCCAAACTTTATATAAAAAAAAAATTACATTAAAAATAATAACATTGATGACACCACTTTGATTTTGTTTAGTAGTCTTTTCGTAGTATGTATCTAGTTGTCTCTTTCTTACGACTTAATAAAATACGTTATTGTCATTATTGTATTATTGGAATACTGTGATCACAATCACTGTTTTAAAGAACAGTGATTAACAAATCATGTTCACTGAGAACAACGTTCTTCAAAAATCAATGGATCGCTATTCTCTAATGTTTACACAGACATTTCACACTTCATCTTTTAATTCTAAATTAATAAATACGTTAACATACATAGACACCCTTTAGACTGGATTACTGCTTGACTTCTCCTGCCACTTACATATGTTGTGTGTGTTAATTTTATCCATGAGTGGCAGCATGTACAGTTTAATGTCGTCAACGAACGACTGATTTGAGAAGCTTTCACATGGCAGTTAGTTACTTTCAAAGTGTTTACCATGAGACTGATTCCGTTACATTGGTTTAGTTAAGATTACATGTTAATTTTATTCATTAGTAACGTTATCTACCATACAGTTAAACATTGATTTCATTACTCTTTTTTTGTAATTCTCTCATACCACTTACCAAAAGAGTTTCTAATGACACAGAATCATATTGTAAATGAATTTGCAGTAACTGTTTTGAAATAAATTGAAATCCAATATTCTAGTCAGCCACAGTAATTAATCCTTATCATCGTTGAAAATCAAAATCAGTGTCACAAACATATTGCAGCCAATGAAGAAGTTGAAATCAATTCCATAAAAATGAATGATTATCTGAAAATGACAGGCAAAAAGGAAAAAAAAAGAGGAAAAGGAAACAAAGTAAAAATAATAAAAAATGATACAATGCTAGACATGTCGTCCTAGATAAAGGCGGACATAGTTTTGAATTTATTCTCTTCTATTCCCTAATGTGTTGCCAATTTTTGTCTTTAAAAAAGCTTTGTTTCCAACGTCATGATGAGGGATTTTTGTTTTTTTTTTGGATACTTTGTAAGGACATTCTCTTACGTCACATAAAATGGAAGAAGACATAATTTTGATGGAAATGAAAAATGAAGTTTTGACTGAGGATGGTCAACATGTACATACTTAAACCCGGATGTTAGTAAAGTTTTTTTGGATTAGATGGTCAAAGTTAATTGAAATGAGTTGATAATATTGTTGCTTATCTCTGCTAAATCATTGAATTATGTTGTTATGCCATCTTGTATTTCAGGTTGTGATATTGAACTTCTATCCTTTGACAATATTTTACTTAAAATTTCTAAAGGTTTTGTTCTTCTCTTGTTTTGCTACTTCTGTTACCGAAATATCTCCAAGTCATCATCAAGAGCTTCATCATTATCATCATCATCGTTATCGTAACAATTTAAAACGTTTTAGAAAGTTTTAAGAATTCCAATCGCCTGAAATATGTTACCACTGTTGTTTGCTTTTATGTTTTTGCCACAGTAGATACGGTAGCAAAATTTAATTTAAAGGTTCTTTAAAAGCCAAGATATTTAGAGCAGCATCGCAAAAGAACTAGCACAGTAACACTTGAAAAATATTCCGTAGAGACAACAGTAGTCCTTCATGAAATTTTATCGAATTTCCTAGACTTATGCCACTTTGGCGAAAAGAAATAGATGGAAGGAGTTCAACAGCACAAATTTACCCATATAGTCACATTATAACCAATTAATAGTAAACAGAGTAACGGGTAAGGTCAGATTGTTGAATTTAGTCTTGGTAGCAGAAGTCGCGAATGCATTCAAGGAATGGATTTCAGACAATACATGGGGCCCTAATATTAGAAAGGCAGAAATGCAAAGTTGGTAACACATAACAAGGTAAACTGGCAAGGAATGCATGGATAGAGAGGATAAGCTAAGCGCCACCACCAAAACTGTACTGAGAGCTTTGCAAGGAGTGGCCAATCAGCCTCAGAGTTATTGTAAACCATGTTTTAGGGAAGTCGCTGTGGTCTAGTAGGTAGTGTGTTGGCTTATTAGACTCAAGGCCCGAGTTCGAATCCCAGGTCAGACATCAAAACGAAAATATTTCTTCGGCGACTTCCTCTCAGCAGATTTCTGGCAAAAACTCTGAGAGTAAATAAAATTGCCATGAAAAGCTTCTCAATAAAATTTGTCGTTCGGAGTCGACTTTAAACTGTAGGTCCCGCCACTCATGCATAAAATTAACACACACAACATCAGTAGTGTGTGAAGCTAGGACTGAAGGGTGCGGGCTTCTTGGGGACGATTGCTGGAGACTGTCTAATGGTGAAGGTATAGCACTGGCCATTTTATAGTCACCTAGCAGCAACTCCTTTCCTTGCCGTTCGCATCTTGAGATGTCCACAAACACTACTGCCTCTCTTCCACCTTCCTATAACCCATTTTGCTAAAAAACCTGCACAATGCACTGCATGAGTAGGGGCCATCCCCTGAGTGCTGGTTTCACAAAAAAAAAAAAAAAAAATACAAACAGAGTCGCCTCCATATCACACGTAACAAGATAAACCGGCGAGGAATGTAAACGATCTCATGGATACAGAGGATAAGCTCAGCGCCAGCACCAAAACTGGACTGAGAGCTTTGCTGGGAGTGTCTAATCAGCCTTAGAGTTATTAGAAGCCACGATTTAAGGAAAATTACAAATAAAGTAGCCTCCAGTTCCTGTCCAAAAACCGCAACGCAGAATTCTTATCGTCAAAATAAAGTCAACTGGATGTGTAGAGTACTGCACTAAAATGCTATGACGTCGTCATATCTTTTCTCAAAATAAAGCACTACCAGATGCCAATTCTTCGAACGCACAGATAGGCAGGGCATACTCCGTGAAGATCTCATTTTATCCGAAATTGAAAGCGTGATCAACAGTCTTTAGAAAAATAAAGCGTTTGGCATCGGTAATATATCACCTGAATTACTTAAGTGCTCGACTGTTACGTCCGATTATCGAAGTATTTTGGATCGCAAGTGATCTTGGTGACGAATTGAAAGAGGGGTTAATAATAAAGATTCCCAAGAAAAAAATTTTCCTGCATGCCGACACAGGAGAGGTATCACTCCTTTTAGCATAGGAATCAACAAACTATTGGCAGATACTCTTACTAATGACTTTTGCAATAAACAGGCAACTTTTATTATTGGGATGCATCAGACTATATAGTCACAGCTAGTTACTGACCTTTTTTGTTTGTCCGCTGAAGATACTTTTAAATTTTTTTTAATGAAACATTTATTACATACGAATACTAAGTCGCTGTTCTTTTTGATTTCGCACTGGTGGTACAGTGAGCTTCAAAAGAAACAGTACATTAAGGATGAAATTCTAACAATCACAAAACTTAACTTTTACCACTTAAGGAGAGTGCCCGAAAAAATCATCATATATATTATTTCTAAAGCACTTTTTTTTGTCGGTTGCAAATATCTCCCATACCACCGCATCAAATTTAATGAATGATATCTCATTTTAAAGCTTATATCTAACACTAATGACGAAAAATAATTAGAAATTGAAAAATTAATATTTTCATTGATAAAAATTATATTTTATATAGAACTGCATGATAATACTGTTGTCATTATGATTATATGTTTTTGTTCAAGTGTCGTAATACAGGGTCGCTTAATAGTAATGTAGTTCTACATAATATAGTATGTATTAAAATCCATTCTGGCAATACCGCTATTTACTATAATGCCGTTTATTACCAAGTCAGTTATATATAATATGCATATTAAGTTGTAAAATGGTGTTTTGGCAATACCTTGCAGTAGTTGTTAGATCAAGTGCGATAAACAGGGTCGCTTAATTGTAATGCTATTCCACATAATATATAAAGTTGTAAAAGCCATTTTGGTAATGTCGTTATTGTCATGGCATTGTTTGTTTTATGAAGTGTAGTAATACGGTGTCTTTTAATATATACATTTATATAGTGTCAGCTGATACAGTTAAAAAGGTTTTAAGAAAAACAGGGTCAAACCCTTCAAAAGGTAGGATTGTATTTACCAGAACCGGTCTTTTCACATGGGCAGTTATATGTGACTTTTTCTCGAGTGCGTACTTTTAAAGATATTTTTGTTTGTATTAAGGATTCGAACGGATTCGTATTAAGGATTCGTAAACATATGTATGTATGTAAATATGTATGATATATTATGATTTCTAATATTTTTATGCTTTTAATAAAATTTCTATCAATTATTTTCATTTTATGTTACAAAAATGACAACAAACGGTGCGAAATATTCGCACGGGTCATCTAGTTTGATAATATTTCGAAGTTTGTTTTAATTTTTTTTTGTTTGTTTCAATTTTAAAAACCGGCAATGAAACAATTTTAAAATAGAAAAATAACGGTAATTTATTAATGAGTAAATTTTTTTAATGTACAGTTTCTTTTGACGCTCACTGTATATTCTCTTGAAAAATATGTACTTCAATACACATTTCTTTATAATAAATTTCAACGTTTTTTTTTTTTTATAAAATTTCTACCGGTTTCGTACTGTAAGACGTGGTAACCAATAAACCAAAAGTGGTTACACTTTTGCAAAGATTTTAATTTCTTACCAGCGAGCGAACAATTTTTTTTCAGTTAATTTCCTAAGTAAAGAAAAATCATTTATTTTGGTTTTCAAACTATTTATGCACACCAACATTGAACAAACATCTCAATAATAATATTTTTGTTTAACAAAAATTAAGGGAATCACTTACTTCCTATGAATGCCGTTATAAATTTGGAAACTAATGGCTGATGATGTTAACAGTAAAAGAATACATACATTAATCAGCTTAAACACACGGTTATTCTGTAACTTAAAAGGTACATACATACATACATATGTTATGAACAGAAGAACATATTGTAAGAGTGTTAGTGTATGCTTGAGTAAGCCGATTTGGGTGGGAGTAAGTGCGTTACGCAATAAAAACAAACATAAACTATTTTAATATTCTATCGATAGTATAAACAAACAAATAACAACAAAAACTAAAACAACTTACAAAAGAGAGAGAAAGAAAAAGAAACGAGACTTTTCTCTCGTTCTTATTACCAACACCACCACCACACAGTTTATTTGAGGTTTTGTTTTTATTGTGATTGTAATTGTTTTCATAACACAAACATACTCACACATACACTCTTTGGCATTCCTGTAACAAATACAAGGAATGTAAACAATACACAACAATTTCTTGTTTTTATTTTTCTTGTTCTTCTTACAGCAATAACATCAATTTAATGTTGTTGTTTATTTTCCTTTATTATTGTTGATGATGATGAGAATACCTCATACACACATTTAAAAGCAACCTTATGTAAGAGAACATGTGTGAGAGCGAAATTACTCATACACAACAATGAAATGCAATGTTTGGTATGCGGCTACTGGGAGCGATAAATTACGTTTAAATTCTCTTTTATAGGCATTTTATTGTGTATACGAGTGTATTTAAAATTAAAACATGCAGGGATGTAGTAACATTGTCTCTTAAGAGAGTCTGTATTTATTTAATAAGTTTTAAATGCCTATTACCAAAGAAAATAAAGTATAAAGAATGTGCATCTTAACATATTTTGGAATATTTTTCAAAAATATTTCATCTCAGCTCTCATCGCGATGAGATCAAAGACTATAAATATATGAAGATGTTGCACTGCCAGTGCCAAATTTGTCGATGGCAGTACAACTACTGCCACTTATTGTACTCAGAGAATTTATTATACTCAGAGAACGTATTGTTCTCTTCTCTAATTTATTCTCATATGCGTGTATACGTGTGTGCTTGTACATTGCCAAATAAAATAATAAACAAACTGAAAGATGTCTTGTTTTCACAAAATGTATGTGCAAATAGCCTGTGGAAAAGAAATATTACCGTTTGTTTTATTGTAGGGTAAGAATATGTGTTTTATTGTTGTAGAAATGAAACTATATCGATTCGCACCGAAATAAAAAATCCACATTTTGTGTGGACATTTGAAACTGAAAAACTGAAAAATTGTTTTATAAAAAGTGTGAATTTAAAAATTGTAGTGCATGCTCAAACAAAACGTTTAATAAATATAATATATAATTAAAATCATAAATCATATTTTTAAAAGATATTGATAGGACTGGAAATATATCAGAAAGTACACATACCCCTGATATAGATGTCGCAGATATATACGATGAAAATAAAGAATATTTTAATGAAGGCACCGATTGTTTTACGTCCAACAATGTGCCAACTGAATTAACATCAAGTCGATATTTTGTTGGTTACATAGCTCAACGAATATCTTGCGTTAAATGTCGTGTGGATATAATCAAACCAGCGCAAATTTTGTCATATCCTTCAGAAATGTTCGTTTATGCAAAAAATTATATAAAAGATTCCGACTTTGAAAGTTTGTGCGGTCCATCTGATTTATTTTTTGAAGTTTGCAAAATTCATATAAGTCTTCGAAAAATTTTTTTTAGAAAATAAATCTATAAAAAACAAAAAAACATTTGTAGTTGGCAAAAAAATACAAAAAATGCACAAAAAATACAATTTATTCCTTTTGGTTTGATGAAAATAACGAATGTTATAAACACAGAATGGAGATGCTTAATTTACTAATTGTTGTTTTACTACGGAAGCATTCCACATGGGAAACATACAAATTCAAATTATCCAGTATGGAAAATGTTAAAATTTTGAACCATTAAAATGATAAATAAATTTAATAAATACTAAACAAAAAAAGCATTCGTTTTATTACAACTTCATTCTATACAAAAATAGACACATATGGTAAATACATACATACATAATTGAATAGTAATATATAATTCGGTGCGAATCGATATAATTTCATTTCTACAACAATAAAACACATATTCTTACCCTACAATAAAATAAACGGTAATATTTGTTTTCCACAGGCTATTTGCACATACATTTTGTGAAAACAAAAAATCTTTCAGTTTGTTTATTATTTTATTTGGCAATGTATGTATACATACATGCACACACGTATACACGCATATGAGAATAAATTGCTTAGAGAAAATAACAATACGTTCTCTAAGTATAATAAGTTCTCTGAGTACAATAAGTGTACTGAGTCTTTTTTGTTTTCTTTCTCTCAGTTAAGATGAGAGTGAGAACGACGATTCAGCTTTCATAAGAAAGAAGCACAAAATTTTGTCAATTTTAAATACACTGTGTGCAACATCTTTACATATTTATAGTCTTTGGTCAAACAATAACAACGATCATACATACATAATCGTACATACGCATATACATACGTACGATGAGAGCAACACATTGTTACGCTCTTTGTTTGTGTTTATTTTTTTCCTGTCTTCCCTCCCTCATCAAGAAATGATTTTTAAAATAGATTTTGGTGAGAGCGGGTCTTACTGGTACATCCCGCCATAAGAAATTTTACTTCTACATGAAGCGCATTCTTTATATCCATATTCTTTGCTATTACACTAGTGAAGTTCGGCAGCAAACTACGACCTGTTGGAAAACCATCCATTTCGTGTAATATAGGACGAAACTCATGTTTGCAAGCTTGACCTGATGAAGATCAGAAAATTTTTGTACTCACTCTGATCAATCAAAATTTGCTAGTGTGATAGGCGCTTTAAGCATTCTATCGCCATTTTTTAGAAAGTAATTCATTAAAGAAATTTGAGAAAATTTAATCAAATTTTCCAATCCATTCGCTAATCATAAGTGAAAGCCTCTACTCATCGAGTTTATAATGGGTCCGCCATCTAACGTTTTTTTTTTCAACTAGTGCCTATTTCGTGAATGGTAACACTTAGCTCATGTCTGATTTGACAGATAATTAGTTTTATCCTTCCACTGAACGAATATGGTTGTGTATTCGCGTTTTCGCTTCGCTAAGTGGGCCTGCGATCGATTTACAGAAGATGCCGATTTTGGCAAAAAAAATCATCTTTTCAGATGAAGCTCATTTTGATCTTGGCGGATATGTAAACAAGCAAAATTGTCGCATTTGGGGCACAGAAAACCCGCACGCATACATTGAAAAGCCGACGCATCCAAAACGAGTTACTGTTTGGTGCGGATTTTGGTCCAGATGTATAATTGGGCCATTTTTCTTCGAAAATGAGCAAGGAGTGGCCGTTACAGTCATTGGCGATCGTTATCGGGCCATGTTAAAAGAATTTTTGTTCACAAAAATTGAAGAGGAGGATATTGGCAGCATTTGGTTTCAACAGGACGGCGCTACGTGCCACACAGCCGAAGCTACACTTGATGTTTTGCGCCCTGTATTTGAAGATCGCATTATCAGCCGCAGAGCTGATGTCGTTTGGCCACCTCGGAGCTGCGATTTGATACCGCTGGACTATTATTTGTGGGGTGCCGTCAAAGATAAGTGTTACGCCGACAAGCCAGAGACAATTGACGCTTTAAAGGACAATATTCGTGAAGCCATTGCTGAAATACAGCTGCACACAATCGATAATGTGCTTAAAAATTGGACCGATCGTGTAGGCTACTGCATGGCCAGCCGAGGCAGCCATTTGAATGAAATTATTTTCCTTTATTGACCGGAAGGATTGAACTTTCAAATGAAAAAATAAATTTCAGAAAATATTCAGTAGTTTTTTTTTTAAAGTATTTTCAAAAAAAAAAAAAAGTTATTTGGCGGACCCTTTATTTATTACACGTGCAATACACATACAGTGAGCGTCAAAAGAAACGGTACATTAAAAAAAATTATATGCATTAATAAATTTCGGTTATTATTATTTTAAAATTGTTCCATTGCCACTTTTTAAAATTGAAACAAAAAAATTAAAAAAATTTTCGAAATATGTATGTATGTGAAATTTTTTCGGGCACTCTCTTTAAGTGGTAAAAGTTGAGCCTGGTGATCGTTAGAATTTTATTCATAGTGTACAGTTTCTTTTGACGCTCACTGTACATACGTAGATAATTGGTCATTACAACCCTTCAGTCAGGATTACGACCTAGTTTCTTACACCACTTATGTTGTGTGTGTTTATTTTATGCATGAGTGGCGGAACCTTGTGTTTAAAGTCAACTCCGAATGACAGATCTTTTGGGAAACTTGTCATGGTAATTTTATTTTATTTCTCAGCGTTTTTGCCAGAAATCTGCTGAGAGATTCAATATGCTTTTTCATAAATTGTTATCATAACTATGAAGTGTTTTGCACTATTTTTTATTGCTAAAAGGCAAAGCCAAACATTATTTTTAAATAACAGCGAAAAGATAAAGTGAACTAAAGTGTAAATGAATGCAGATTTTTTTGCCTTCACTGAATAAGAAAACAATGTTGCTGTGGCGATTTTTTTTGGCAATTTACAGTCTAGTTGGCGATTTATTTGGCTATTTTTAACAAATTATGTTTATTTTCTTGAAATACTTTTTTAACACTTTAATTTAATAACATAATGTTCTTACATTATACATCTCTGGTATCCCTCATATATTATGTTATTATTACATAGTGAATGGCACAATTAATGGCAACAAATGAAAGAGTTCATATCTATAAAAAAGTAGACTTTTTTTGATATTTATTAACCCAATAGTTAAAAAAATGAATAATTTGTCATTATGATCATATGATCATATGATGTATGATGAAATAGTTTCAACAATATTAATCTTTTCTTCTAATATCTTTAAGCCGCCATTTTTAAAAAATAATAGAAATTTGGATAACTTAAATTTGGCTATTGATTCGCCGGATTCTTTTCTGCCATTGGAATCTATACATTTTGGCACAGAATTTGAAATGGAATTAAAAAATATAAAAATGAATGAATATGATGCAGAAATTTTAAAAGAAAATTGTTTTTTGTGCTTAAAAAAACTATTTAAAGAAATGCTAAAACGGTTACCTGAAAATATAAATATTTTTAAAACATATAATGAATTTTCAATATGAAAATGTGGAAACCTTTTAACAGAAGTTAAATTTTCGGTAGTTCAAAATTCATTAACTTTATTTTTAAATCCAAAAATATCTGCAGGGGAATATAAATTGCAATGGTCAAAATTAGCATATATCAATAGGACTGAGATCTTTAAAGGTGAAATCCCAACAAATTTATTAGACACACACACAAGTTGGCCACAAGTTTACAATTATTGCGATGCGGCTGGAACATTTCACTTTAAAGACTTGACATTGGCCGTTCTAAATATGTTAATTTTACCAACCAGCAACGCTTGCGTAGAAAGGGTATTTTCTATTATGAATTACACTAAAACTCGCTTACGTAATAAAATTCAATATGAACTTTTAGATTCATTGATAAGAATAATCAGTTATCTGAATGTTAATAAGTATTCTTGCAATTCATTTCAGCCTACAGATAAAATTCTAAGACAATGTATGATATACCAAGCAGTGAAAATGAATCTGCAGAGATATTATAGATTTATGCAATAAATTTTTGTAAAAAATATTTTGACAACTAATAACTAATGCACTAAAAATACAAATGTAATGTAAAATTATAATATTTTTTTATTATAGACTTTTATTAGACTTATATTGACTTTATAATACATGAAATAAATAAATATAAATGATTTTTTAAACGTTTGGCGATTTTTATTTTTGAAAAATTGAATAATATTTTATTTTGGCGATTTTTGACGATTTTGCGTATAGCTTCTGGCGATGGAGGTAAAAAAAAATCTGACAACACTGTTAGTGGCAGGGTTATACCACATGTCGGAATTTATTATAACGAATTTCTCTTATTCAAATTGGTTTGTTTTATGCTTTCCAAACACATCAAAATATATTCAACAGCGTATACATAATATATTAGGTTATTTTTGTACAAAAATTTTAGGTTTTTTAAAAATAAAGTGATTGCATAACTTACCTACATATGTACAGTGAGCGTCAAAAGAAACTGTTTATTAAAAAAAAAAAACAATATACATTAATAAATTATCGTTATTTTTATTTTAAAATAGTTTCATTGCAAGTTTTTAAAATTGAAACAAACAAGAAAAATTACGAAATATTGTGAAATTTTTTCGAGCACTCTCCTTAAGTGAAAAAAGTTGAGTTTAGTGGATGTTAGAATTTTATCCACAGTATACAGATTCTTTTGATGCTCACTGTATATAAAAATAAATGAAACAATCAAGAGAAATATTTAGAATAAAATATAAAGGATGATTTGTTAAGTACATTTGGATGGAATATTTTAAATTAAAAGAAAATTTTAAATACGCTTTTAACTAAAAGTAAAAAAAAAGAATTCAAAAAATATTTTTTTTTCTGTTTTATTGGTTCCAACAATATTCTCTTGTAAATTGTTATTTTCAGAAAATAAAATTGTTGATTATTGAAACATTTCCAAGAATTTCCTTAACTGCTCAATTAAAAATTTTTTATTTTAAATTTTATTATTCTAATTACATTTTCTGAAAAGCTGTTTCACTAAAATTCTTAAAATCTTTAAAAGGAATTTAAAAAAATGTTAACAACATGAAGAGAAGAAATAATAAACCATAAGCATGTACATTCAGGGGAATTGTGTCATTCCATAGCAAAAATTCAATTACGAGAAAAAGAAAAATTAATAAGTTTGTTAAACAAGTGACAGAATTCTTCAGAGATACGTAAACCAACAATTAACGTACAGTACTGTAGATTTTATGTAAAGTGAGAATGGTAAAGCACTTGTCTTACTTTAGCATTTAATGTGAAAATATTAATTGAGAAAGGAAGATAGAAATGTTCCTAAATTAATATTGTTACGAAAATGAAAAATCTAGATACTGGTGTTTTACTTTTATATCGCTTAACAATAAAATTATAAACAAAAACTACAAAAACAAAACAATGCAGTAAACAAACGTGTTTATAAATTATCGTACTGCTTAATATAGCAACCAACACACTATAAAAATGGTAAACAAGTAAACAAAAATACAACAACAACACTACAATAATAAATGTAAACAAAACACACAAACAACAATAACGAATGAAAACAACGATATTGTTACGAAAATGGAAATGGTGTTGTTAAAGTAACACAATGGACTTGATCACACATAAAATGATAAACAAAAGCTCCAAAAACAAAACAATGCAGTTGTTCACGTGATCAACGAATTAGTAAACATATAGCAACAAAAACAACAGGCTTGTTTACAAGATCGATGAATAAACAAAAATATAGCAACAACGTCCGTGTATAAAAAATATAGCGGAAAGACAAACAAACAAAACAACAACAACTCTGCCTGGACGAAAGTAAACAAGATACACGAACAACAAAAATGGAAACAAGTTGTTTACATTTTTGGATTGTTCCCGAAGGTCGTCATCATCTTTCAAGGGCATTCATCACACTGTTGATCCAGTGATATAAAACGCAAGATAAAGCGAGCAACGAGGATTCAGTTAGAATTCAGTCAGTCGTGTATGAAGACACGTGATTCTTGGAGTTTGAATTAAATCGTGTAAGACGACGTCACGTCGGTGTAAGAATTAAATCTATCGAGCTTTAATTCGGTCAGACTTGTGTGCAGACAAGTTGCGTTTGAGAACACAGTTGTTAGTGTAGTGCTTACAAAAAAGGTTGTAAGCAAAGAGGAATAACAAATAAGTGTTGTTGCTTACAAGAAGGTTGTAAGCAGAGAAATATAACGAAAAAAAGCACATATTGTGAAAGTTATCGTTGTATAAGTGGAAGAAGTTCGAACAGTGGCACAAAAGTTGTGCAGATAATAAAGAATTGATTGAAAAATAAACACATATTTATTTTTATTTTATTTGCAATCTACGAACTCATATTTTTAACGTTTTTAAAAGGTAAAAGCGTAACAATATTTACATTTATAGAGATTTCGAGAAGGCGAAGTCATGAACATTCGCCTTCAAGGACATTTATTAGACTGTTTACTCTGCCATATAAAACGCAAGCCAAAGCAGGCGACTGGGTTAGTGAAGTTTAGTCAATCTTGTGTGAAGACGCGATGTGTTTGAAGAGAGTAATCGTGGTTTGAAAATCTCCGTTACAAAGATCTGTTGAATAATTGTCTAGTAATTGTTATTGTTTATGATGCAATTTATTGCAATTAAAGCAATTGTTGTTTACATAAAATTGTGAACAGTGGCACACAGAATTGTTCGAATAATAAAAAATTTTAATTAAAACTAAACACAAATTAATTTTTAGTTTATTTGCAATCTACGAGTGCATATTTTAAACGTTTTTAAAAGTTAAAAACGTAACAATATGAAAATTTCTTTATTTCATAAACTTATCAAGCTACCAACGTAGTGTACGTTCAAATACAGCTTTCATTTAAATTTACACATGATTGCAGCTCTCATGCATGCTACTTTTAGTGTGCCTGGCGAAATTTTAGTTTTTATTGCCATTGTCCTGCTCTCAGTTTCATTTAATATTCAGTTTCAGTTTCAATTTTTAAAGCACAAGAGTAATTACACTGTATGTGTGTGTGTGTGTAATAAATATTTATTTTTGTCAACTCAACTTTAGTCATTTTTTGTTTGTTTTATTTGTGGTTGCGCTGTTGTATGCATATTTATGGTCAATTGAGCAGTAAATAAACGTTATTGAAATGGAAAAAAAAAGAACTTTATTATTCCTGTTTCTACTTTAGCAGTGTAAAGAGATCATAAATAACAAAACATGTTGGAAAATAAAGCAAAAGTTTTTTAAAATTTTTGGATTTTTTTTTTTTTTTAAATTCAACGAAAAAAATGTTGTTCGATACAGCAGGGAGAAATAAATTTCAAGTTTTGAAACGAAAACTTTTCATATTAAATTGAAGTAAAATTATTACACACAAGATTTTTTGGGGAAAAAAGGAAGGAACACAGACAGAAAGACAGACATTAATTCTACAATAAATTTAAAAAGTGTTCTTTCAAAAGTATTGGAACATAAAAATGTATTTAAAGGTTGAGATTGTCATTGAAAATTCAAATGAAGAAGTTATTCAATTTAATATTTATTTCCGGGGGTTCTTTTAAATCAACACTAAATAAACGTGTATTAAGTTGAAGTCACTGTAGTCTAGTAAGTAAATTTGACTTATGTAATACGAACTGTACACTGAGGATTCACTCTAGTGATTACAGAGCGCACCACATACAGTGAGCGTTGAAAGAAACTATACACTAAGGATAAAGTTCTAACAATCACGAAAATCAACTTTTACCACTTAATGAGAGTGCCATTATGGTGTTTTCTTTTCTACCAAAAAATGTGCATTGTGCATGTGCAAAATTCAATTTTGTGTTTGTTTCTTAAAAATGTTTCGCCCTCAAAAAGGGTGGTATGTTTTATTCTAAATAATTCGCACTTGCCAATGGTGGAAGGCATTGCATTTTATGCCCTGTATAAATCGAGAGTGCTGATAATGCCCTGTAAAGCAGATGACTTTTGTTTATTTATAGGGAAACATTACACATTACTTCCATTACTTAAGGAAACATTACATTATTGAAGATACATAGTCAGTAATTTAAAAAAATTGCATTCAGTGTTAGAACAGTGTTAAAAAATTTTTTTGGTTATAAAAACAGCGCTCAAAAAATGAAGTCGAAAATTTAGCTATCTGGCAACACCTTTCTCATATTTACATATTTTATTGAAAACAAATCAAAAAATACAACATATTTTTAAATATAAAACATTTAATACGTACAAAACACTTTTTTTAAATTAATTTTAAATATTATTATTTACATTGAACTGCTTTTGAACAAATTGCCATTTCCTCATTCATTTTCTTAATAAGTGGTAAACACAGGGCATACCCTTTTTTAATATTTGTGTTATGTTCTTCTCAAATAAAAAATTACATTATAACAGGGTTGGTCAGCAATTTTTTAATGCACCTTGTAAGAGGGTGACATTTTCTTTGTAGAAAAGAAAACACCATAAATAAACGTGTATTAAGTTGAAGTCACTGTAGTCTAGTAGGTAAAGTTGACTTATGTAATACGAACTGCACACTAAGAATAAAGTTCTAACAATCACCAAACTCAACTTTTACCACTTAAGAGGAGAGTACCCTAAAAAATTTGCCAATATTTCGAAATAATTCGTCATTTTTTTGTTTCAATTTTAACAACTGGCAATGAAACAATTTTAAAATAAAATTAACAGATATTTATTAATGTATAGTTTTTAATGTACAGTAGAGCGGGTCGCTCTCTATGGAAAAAAAAAAGTTGAGTCAGTTACCCCCTAGGATTAAAGATATATTAATAACATTTGCAAAAATATAAAAATTATTTTTTTGCCACGCCTAGAAATACCGCCCTTTTTGTTTTTTATATACTACGTCGTCATTTTAGGTCCTATCGTAACATATCATATATCAGTGTTTGTGGCTTGAGGGCAGCTACATTTCACTCTAAGACGATTTTTTAATTCGACGTCATATTCTATGCGCGACTTCTGATATCTCGGATCCTTCCCCAAAATCAGTAATTGTGGCTATGCAGGAATAAAGAGCATTTATTTATATAAAATATTCGCTTTTAAAATGTTCACTTTTATGCATTAACAGCTATTTTACAGATATTTTAAAATGTTCAAATATTCATTCATGATTATGATATGTTACGATCGGACCTAAAATGGCGACGTAGTATATAAAAGACAAAAAGGGCGGTATTTCTAGGCGTGGCAAAAAATTCTTTTTATGGTTTTGGGAACGTTATTAACATATCTGGCTCAACTTTTTTTTTCGACCCACCCTAATGTACAGTTTCTTTTGAAGCTCACTGTATACGATGACTTCTTTTCAGCAGTTTTCTGGCAAAAAACTCTGTAAGTTATTAAAATTACCATGAAAGATGTTTTATCAAATTTGCCATTCGAATTAAATTTTAAATTGTAATTGCTGCGACTTATGCATAAAATTAATACACACAACATGGCTGGTGTAAAAAGAAGTATTGTAATGACCAATAATGTATGTACAGTGAGCGTCAAAAGCAAATGTACATTAAAAAAATATACATTAATAAATTACCGTTATTTTTATTTTCAAAATTGTTTCATTGTCAGTTTTTAAAATTAAAAACAAAAAAAAAAAAATTCAAAACATTTCGAAATATTGTCAAATTTTTTTCGGGCAATCTCTTTAAATGGTAAAAGTTGCATTTGGCGATTGTTAGAATTTTATCCTTAGTGTACAGTTTCCTTTGACGCCCACTGTATGTAGTTGTCCATGTAATTAATTGTAATTTATTAGAATGTAACATGATTTTTTTTAAGGGTACAATGTGTCAATTCGACCTCCGGGTACTGTACTTGTCTTAACTGACAAGTACACGTCCTCTAACCGAACAGGATTTTTTTTGTATTTTATTTAAGGTAATAACAAGTACACGTCCTCTAACCTAACAGGATTTTTTTTGTATTTTATTTCAGGTAATAATAATTTTTTATTTTTTTTTTTTTTATTTAAATATGTATGTTTGTGTACGATTTTAATAAAATTTATTTAACAGCAAAGCTAGAGTAAAAGGTTTCTTTTTTTAATTAAAAAACGTGTTTTTCACCTGATTTCACAAACTTATTTAAATTTCCTTTTTTAGGCAATAATTATTAACTAAGTAAATTACAAAATGGTGTTCAACGATAGCATAATTTTTGTAATGAAATGTTGTTCAACAAAAAATGGAAAAAAATGTGGCACATGAAAATTATTATTTACAAATTACAAAATAGAAGACAAACAAACAAACAAAAAAAAAAGAAAAATATTCAATTTAAACACGTTGAAGTGGCCGTAGGTCTAGTAGGTAGTGTGTTGGCTTATTAGACGTGAGGCCGTGGTTCATACACCAGGCCTGGCATCTTCAACAAAACGAAATATGAAATAAAATATTAGTTTCTGCAACATCTTCTCAGTAGTCTTCTGACAAAAAATATGAGAGTAAATAAAATTGTAATGAAAAGTTTCACAGAAATCTGTCGTCCGGAGTCGACTTTAAACTATTATTATTATTTTTATTTTACTATCAATAAAATTACAATTATTACATTAAAAACAATTTTTGAGATACTATCATAAGATATTTCAACATATATTAACTAAGGTTAAACGGGTAAAAAGACTGTAGTTTAGTAGGAGGAGGAACATATGTATTTGTAGGAAAAAGAAAGTAAAAAACCTACAGTAGAAGATTAAAATTACAAAAGAAGGTGGAAAGAAATCAATTGACAAATACTAATACAATCTATAAATACATAAATTGGTTAGTCATTGTCAGCCAGATTTCTTAAATGAACAAATCTTGACTGTCTGCATTTATTATTAAATGACAGTGTCAAATTCTCTAACAAGACAGGTATGGTTTTCTGTCTTGACATGATGTGAAGTTGGCGTGTTGAGTAATCCCTAGGTAAATTATATTGTTACGAAAATGGAAATGGTGTTGTTAAAATAATAAGCAAAAGCTCCAAAAACAACACAATGGAGTTGATCACGCATAAAAACAAAAGCTCCAAAAACAAAACAATGCAGTTGTTCACGTGATCAACGAATGAGTAAGCATATAGCAACAAAAACAACAGTGCTTGTTTACAAGATCGATGAATAAACAAATATAGCAACAACGACTGCGTATAAAAGAAATATAGCAGAAAGACAAACAAACAAAACAACAACAACTCTGCCTGGACGAAAGTAAATAAGATAAACGAACAACAAAAATGGAAACGAGTTGTTTACATTTTTGGATTGTTCCCGAAGGTCGTCATCATCCTTCAAGGGCATTCATCACACTGTTGATCGAGTGATATAAAAGGAAAGATAAAGCGAGCAACGATGATTCAGTTAGAATTCAGTCAGTCGTGTATGAAGACACGTTATTCTCGGAGTTCGAGTGAAGTTAGTCGTGTGAAGACGTCGCGTTGAATTAAGTGAGAATTCAACCAGTGGTGTGTGAAGTTAAGAGATCGAGTTATAATCCAGTCAGACTTGTGTGCAGACAAGTTGCGTGAAGAAAACAGTTGTTAGTGTGGTGCTTACAAAAAAGGTTGTGAGCAAAGAAGAATAACTAACAAGTGTTGTTGTTGCTTATAAAAAAGGTTATAAGCAGAGAAATATCGCGAACAAGCACATATTGTGGAAATTATCATTGTATGCGTAGAATAAATTCGAACAGTGGCACGAAAGTTGTGCAGAGAATAAAGAATTGACTTAAAATTAAACACAGATTTATTTTTATTTTATTTGCAATCTACGAGCTCATATTTTTAACGTTTTTAAAAGGTAAAAACGTAACAATATATTATTTTCAAATTCTTGTTCTGAATGATTTGTAGACGTCTTTTATGCGTTTCAGCACATTTATACCAAATAGGGCAAGCATATGTTAGAATTGGCCTAATGCACATATTATAAAGCAAGAGTTTGTTTTTAAGATTTAATTCACTCTTACGACCCAATAGCGGATAAAGAGCCCTGCCACACTTAATAGCCTTTATACATACGTTATTCAAATGTTCTCTGAACAATAGTTTGTGATCAAGAGTAACGCTCAGATATTTTACAGAATTGGATAAATTAATCAAGTGACCCTGAAATGTGAATGGACGAGTGGGAGTTCTCCTTGGAGAGTTATTAAACGGAAAGATGATAGCCTGTGACTTGTCCTCATTAATCTTAATTTTCCACTTGTGGAAATATCTGTTTACAGACCCTAACACTCTTTGCAATCGCCTAACAATTACGTTAGCAACCTTTCCTCTACAAATGAACGCACTATCGTCACCCTAAAAAGCTACATCAATTCCACTAAGACACCTAAAATCTGAAATATATAACGAATAAAGCAGGGGTGAGAGGACAGAGCCTGGAGGTACTCCAGCTGAAATATACTTTTCACTCGATAAGGAACCCTCGACATCCACTGTGAAGCTCCTATCAGTCAAAAAATTCTTTATAAGCTTCACCAGATATAAAGGAAACTGCATTCTGTGAAGCTTATAAACAACACCAGCGTGCCAGATTGAGTCACATGCTCTCTCAATGTCTAAAAATAGGATTCCAGTGGAGTACCGCATCCGTTTGTTGTGTTGTATCATACCAACCACCCTTTTGAGTTGATGGACCGTGGAATGTGTCTGTCTGAAACCATATTGACAATTGTAAATTAGATCATTCTCATCCACATAGGATTTTAGTCTTGTAAGGACAATTTTCTCAAATAATTTGCCAAGAGAACTAAGCAGACCAATGGGGCGATAACTACTTGGTAATTTTGGATCCCTTCCAATTTTTGGAATTGGTATGACTCTTGCCTTTTTAAAGTGTTGTGGGAAAAAGGAATTTAGAATACAAAAATTAAATAACTTAACTATGAAGTTCAGGGCTGATGTTGGAAGTTTTTGTAATAATACATTCTGGATCCCATCCATTCCAGGAGACTTTAAACTATATGTCCCGACATTTCGAACAAAAACGAAATTTGAAATAAAATTTTTTCCTAGGCTAACTCTCAGCAGTTTTCAAGCAAAAATGCTCTGAGAGGAAATAAAAATGCAAAGAAAAGTTTCTCAGAAATCTGTCGTTCGGAGTCGACATTAAACTGTAGGTCCCGCCACTCATGGATAAAATTAATTCACACAACATGTGTGCTGTGAGAAGCTAGGTCGAAATCCTGACTGAAGGGTTCTAATGACCAATTATGTATGTATGTATGTATATATTTTTTTAATGTACAGTTTCTTTTGAAGCTCACTGTATACGGTGAGATATTCTCAGCAGTTTTCTGGCAAAAATTCTTTGAGTAAATAAAATTACCATGAAAGAGGTTTTCTCAAACCTGCCATTCAAATTCGATTTTAAATTGTATCTCCTGCGTAGCGTTGCCAGGTTTTTTTTAAAAAATTTATTTCTGGGAAAAAAAACCAATATTTTTAAAGGAAATTTTTAAAATTAATTCACACAACATGGGTGGTGTGAGAAGCTAGGTTGTAATTCAGACTAAAGGGTTGTAATGACCAGCTATGTACAGTGAGCGTCAAAAGAAACTGTACACTAAGGAAAAAATTTCTAACAATCACCAAACTCAACTTTTACCACTTAAAAGGAGAGTGCCTGAAAAAATTTGACAATATTTCGAAATTTTTTTGTAATTTTTTTTTTGTTTCAATTTTAAAAACTGGCAATGAAACAATTTTAAATAAAAATAACGGTTATTTTGTAATGTATATTTCATTTTTAATGTACACTTTCTTTTGCCACTCACTGTATACTAGAAACATTTATTGCCTTTAATTTTACAGCATAAAAAATAAAATTTGTGTGTAAAGATGTCTTTAAGCAATTTTTCTATTTGTTTTATAATAATCTTGTGACATTTTTATGTTTCATGTTCTGACCATAATAAGGAACCGCAATCAGTAAGAAACTTTTCCTGGCACTCGCGCATTATGGTCCATTAATAATTGTTTATTTATTTACGATTAAAGTTCATTCAGCTGCTTGAAAAAAGGTCTCATTAACATGGAAAAACAATTTAGAAATTTCAATTATTTTCGCGTATAATTTACCTTTATTAGGCCAAAAACTAAATGAACAAAATTAGCTGCGGTATAGAAAAACAAAGAAAAAAATTCAGTGACATAATCAATGTTTTTTTAATGGAGTTTTTTGGATTTGTTACCTGGAAATGGAAAGTTTCACACGCAACACCGAAACGTAATTAATACAGTCTAAAGGCAGCATGACAGGAAGCGGAAGGTGGCATTACTATGAAGGAAATTGCTAAATAAAAATGATCAGTTACAGTATCCCGTATAATTTCAATTTTTAAGCTCGTCATTGTAAGCAGTTTAACCATTCTCAATGGTAGTCCTTCTCCTTAGTCATGCCATCATGTAGAAAAATATTGGAATGGTTTGTCGCTTGTATACTGTTATGTTTTTACCTTTTAAAAACGATTAAAATATGAGCTCGTAGATTGCAAATAAAATAAAAATAGATTTTTGTTTAGTTTTAATTAAATTTTTTTATTATTCGCACAATTCTGTGTGCCACCGTTAACAACTTGATGTAAACAACAACAATTGCCTTTTTTTTTGTTATTCCTCTATTTACACCCTTTGCATGAACAATAACAATTACTAGACAATTATACGACAGATCTTTGTAACGGAGATCTTTAAACCACGATTACCTTTTCAAACACATCGCGTCTTCACACAAGGCTGACTAAACTTCACTAACTGACTCGCCTGCTTTGTCTTGCCTTTTATATGGCAGAGTAAACGGTCTGATGAATATTCTTGAAGGCGAACGTTCATTATGTCGCCTTCTCGAAATCTCTATAAATGTAAACATCGTTGCTTACGTTTATTCTTGTACCGTTTGTTGTTGTATTTTTGTTTACTTGTTTACTATTTTTTGTGTGCTGGTGTTTGTTGTTATATTAAGCAGTACGATAATTTCTAAACAGGTTTGCTTACTGCATTGTTTTGTTTTTGTAGCTTTTGTTTATAATTTTAATGTTAAGCGCTGTAAAAACAAAACACTAGTATCTGGATTTTTCACTTTCGTAACAATACTATAATACAAGAGAAGAAAGTAATCAAAGCTTTAAAACTTTGTTAAACCATCTATGTATTGTATTGTTATCTCACCTATACATTCAAAGATTCATTTTCACCTTTCAAGTTCAAATAATTTGTGTTTTTCTTTGAATTTCCTTTTAAACTTTTCTTTATTGTTCTGAGGAAATTTTCGTATTTTTTCTTTTCATTTTTAGTTTTAATTATTACGATATCATGAGAAACCATTTTCCTTACCTAGAGCATCGTGACAATGCCAAAGAGTTTAACAGAAACCTTGAGAACAGAGAAAACAAACATTTTCAGAGAAATAATAATTTATGCTGCTGGTAAAGACAAAAAAAAATCACAGACAAGGTAAAGAGTTTTAGTGAATAATGGAAGCTTTTTTTGCAATTATTTGCTTGTCATTCGAAATTTCTTTGGAAATTTCTAAAACTCAAAGCATTGAAGAGATTTGAATGTGTATTGAAAGTCGTTTAGATAACTTACTTGCATAAATTAATCGCAAATATTGATGTGGTAAACAAAGAAATATTTTAAGTCATATTATCATTTCAAATCGATTTATTCTGTAGATTCGTGAACCATTTGGTGTACAACTGGCATGGAAGTTCCTCTATGTCTACAAGAATACATTTCGCAGACAAAACTGAGTCTTAATGCATAGAAATGCAATGCGGTAGAGTATGGCGTGGATCCTACATTCAATATACCACAGCTTCATGCTAATTGCTATCGATGTAGTGACGATGTCAATATCCGGTCATACTTGAAGATTTTTATTAATTTATCAACGAAATTCGTCAAGTGTTTCTCTTTTTTGAGATCATAATTACCCGCATGGCAGCAACCAATCTGAAAATTGTGAGAAACTTTCTACTTTCCTTACTTCATACATACTGTTACGTTTTTACCTTTTAAAAACGTTAAAAATATGAGTTCGTAGATTGCAAATAAAATAAAAATAAATATGTGTTTAATTTTAAGTAAATTCTTTATTATCTGCACAACTTTTGTGCCACTGTTCGAACTTATTCCACGTATACAATGATAACTTTCACAATATGTGCTTGTTCGTGATATTTCTCTGCTTACAACCTTTTTTGTAAGCAACAACAACACTTGTTAGTTATTCTTCTTTGCTCACAACCTTTTTTTTGTAAACACAACACTAACAACTGTTTTCTTCACGCAACTTGTCTGCACACACGTCTGACTGAATTATAACTCGATCTCGTATCTTCACACACCACTGGTTGAATTCTCACTCAATTCAACGCGACGTCGTCACACGACTAACTTAACTCGAACTCCGAGAATCACGTGTCTTCATACACGACTGACTGAATTCTAACTGAATCCTCGTTGCTCGCTTTATCTTGCCTTTTATATCACTGGATCAACAGTGCGATGAATGCCCTTGAAGGATGATGACGGCCTTCGGGAACAATCCAAAAATGTAAACATCTCGTCATCATTGTTGTTCGTGTATCTTGTTTACTTTCGTCCAGGCAGAATTGTTGTTGCTTTGTTTATTTGTCTTTCCGCTATATTTTTTTATACACGGACGTTGTTGCTATATTTTTGTTTATTCATCGATCTTGTAAACAAGACCGTTGTTTTTGTTGCTATATGTTTACTTATTCGTTGTTCACGTGATCAAGTCCAGTGTTTTGTTTTTGGAGCTTTTGTTTATCATTTTATACATAATAAAGTCCATTGTGTTGTTTTTGGAGCTTTTGTTTATTATTTTAATAACACCATTTCCATTTTCGTAACAATACATACACACACACATAACATAATTGGTCATTACAACCCTTTAGTCAGGTTTACGACCTCGCTCCTCAACACACATTTATGTTGTGTGTATTAAATTTATACATGAGTGGTGGTGGGACCTACAGTTTAAAGTTGATTCCGAAAGACAGAGTTTTTGAGAAACTTTTCAAGTCAATTTTATTTACTCTCAGAAATTTTTGCCAGAAATCTGCTGAGAGGCAGTCGCCGAAGAAATATTTTTTTTGTATTTTCGTTCTGGGGTTTGAACCGAAGCCTCACGTCTAATAAGACAACACACTACCTACTAGACCATGGCGACTACATCCTTTGGTAATCCTTAAGTCAGGATTACAACCTATCTGCTCACACCACCCATGTTGTGTGCGTAAACTCTATCCATGAGTGGCGGATCTTACAGTATACGACTTCGAACGACACGTTTTTGAGCAACTTTTCATTGGAATTTTATTTAAGCCTTAAGTTTTTGCCGGGTGGCTACAGAGAGGAAGTTGGCGATAAATTTTTTTTTTTCATATTTCGTTCTGTTCTAGATGACTGATATGGGTTTGAAACACGCGTTTACATCTAATAAGTCGACAAACTACCTACTAGACTGCAGTGACTTCAATACGACCTCTTTATAGCCATCAAATTGTATGAAGTTTTTTTTGGTTGAGGACTCATAGGTCTCTCAGTGATGACTTTACGCCATTTTATTTTATTTTTGTTTCTTTTGAATTTATTTATCATTTGGAAGCATTTTGGCTTATGGAATACTTTATAATGCCACAAGCAAACATCTACAACATGTGGTTCTGATGTGAAGCCTTTAAATGGCATCCAAATTTAATGTTATGCTTTGTACAATTAAATTGCTTGCACAGATTTTCTTTCTTTTTTTTATTTATTATTTAGTAGTATATATTAAAATACTTTTAAAAAAAATTTACAAATTTAATATACAATTATCATTACAACATACAATCTCCTATTGCTTCTTTTTTTTTTTTAAATACTGTTATTAATTCTTACAAATTTTACAATTTCTCTCTTTACAATATTTATATTAGTTTCATTTTTAATACAATTGGGCAGCATATTATATAATTGTAGTCCTTTAAAAAAGAGCGACCTTTGCATTAATGTTGTTGTGACCCTTTGTAATCTGAAATTTTCAACATTCCTCAGGCTATACGGTTGTGCATCCCCAACATACTGCATCTGTTCAGTTAAGTAGGCAGGGGTGCATTTCCAATTTTAATTTTTAATATAAAATTTAGAGTGTTCAGTGCCAATCTTTTCTTTATGTTCAGCCATTTGAGACAATCCAACATTCGTTGTATTCCAGCGTATCTATTACATTTTAGAATTATGCGCATAGCTTTGTTCTGTAATTTCTGCAATCTATTCAGTTGAGTGTCCGTGCAGCAAGTGTACAAAATTATTGACCCGAATTCGAAATGCGGTTTTATTATTACGTTATATATATTTATCGCCGTTAGTATCGATAATTTGCTTCTTATTCTTCTGAAAAAACCTATTTTTTACCTATTTTTTTACATATGTATTCAATGTGTTGTTTCAGTTTTATGTCCTTATCAATTAGAAAGCCAAGATATTTAATTTCCTGTACCTTTTCTATTATTTCATTGTTGATTTTAAATGTTTTATCACTGCTCATATTGATTTCCATAATTTTTGTCTTTTTTTTTCATTCAATTTTAATTTATTCATTTTTAACCAATGATTAACATTCTTTATATCGTGTATTAATTTATCATAACACTCTTCAACCGAAGCTTCTTCAGCAAATATTAAAGTGTCATCTGCATATAGTACTATCTTGCATTTTTCCAAAATATTCGGCATATCGTTTATATATATTATAAACAATAACGCTCCAAGTATTGAGCCTTGAGGTACTCCATATTCTACGTTAATTTTCTGCGATATCTTATCATTTACTTTAGTCATTTGTTTTCTTCCTGTGAGATAAGAATGAAACCATTTTAATTCAACGTCGCGAATGCCATACATGCATAGTTTTTTCATCATAATCTCCTTGTCAATAGTCTCAAAAGCTCTCTTAAAATCTAAAAATATTGACAAGATTTTCCTATTTTTATCTACACATTTCCATTTATTTATCACATAATTTATTGCCGTTTCACACGAAAACTTTTTTCGGAAGCCTGATTGATAAATAGAAAACAGGTTTGAATGCTCCATATATCTCTCAAGTTTTCTTTCTTTCCTTTAATTCCATAAAAAAAAATTCCTAAAATAATTCAATTTCATCCTTTTTACATGCGACAGTAATTACTTAGTTTCCAAACCCTTCCATAGGTTTTCTTTCCTTCAGTTACATTTTTAATTTCAGGGCAAATCACTTCCAAAGTATTTGCATTTCATTTCTTGCATACAAACAATATTGAAACACAGAAATTAGGTTTTTATCACAGAAAAAAAAATGAACGTAAAGAGGTAATACCCTGCCGCATGTTCTCTCATAGCAATTGTGGACAAAGTAAGAGATAAGCATTCTAATCCCATAACACGGTATGGAAAGAAAACAAAATTCCTAGAAAGACTCATTTCATTTATACTCCCTTGACCACTGAATCCTGTACGGAAATATTGAAAACCTTTGGCAAGGAACTTGTACAAAAGGTTTAACGCATACATACATACATATGTATGTATGTATATAAATTTCAATACAATACAGATGCTTGTATACACTAGGAAACATCAAATATGAAAAGATTTATTGTTGTACACCCTTGGGATCTGTTAATTATACTCTCTGTTTACATGTGTTGAAATATTGTTGGCCATACAGTTAACATATTGCCAGTAATAGTTTACCAACCCTGCACTGTTTCCATGTCACTCCATTTGTACGTTAAGTACGTATAACAAGAACAAAAGCAAATCTTAACAATTACAGTTACCAGCAGAGCATTTGTCAGTGTTGTACAATGAAAACTGTGACCTCTTACTTGAGTCTGTGAGAGAGAGAGAGATTATTATTGTATGTGTGTGTGTATGTATGCCACTTTATATCGGTTACAATCAGCGTTTGCCAAGTTTTCCCTTTTTTTTTCAAGTTTTTGGAGATGCGAAAAAGTTTTCAATAAATTTGTTTTCTAACGAAACAAGTTTTTTCGACAAAATTAAATTTAAAATTTTTTTCAATAAATTCAGTATTAAAACAAGAAATATTTACATTTTTAAATAAAAATAAAGTTTTTTTAAGAAAAAATCTGGCAACGCTGGTTACAATACAATTAATTTTCAAAGGCTAATAGGGAATATGTAGAGACCTGCGGCGTATTGGAGATCAGATTGCGGCCGATAACTGTACTTTCAATATAGTTAAGGAATTTATTTATCTTGGTTTCGCCGTTACCACCAAAAATGATGTCAGTTTGGAGATCAAGCGCAGGATCACTCTTGCCAACAGGTGCTACTGTGGTCTCAATAGGCAATTGTGTAGCAGAGACCTCTCTCGTACGACAAAACTAATACTCTAAAAGAAACCCATCTTCGCCGTGCTTGTTTATGGCGCAGAGGCATGGTTGCAGCAGCCTTGAAAGTATTCAAGAGAAAAGTCTCACGTAATATCTTTAGTTGAAGTTGCCGTAGTCTAGTCGGTAGTGTGTTGGCTTATTAGACGTAAAGCCAGGGTTCGAGCCCCAGGCCAGACATCAAAACAAAATACAAAAAGTATTTCTTCGTCGATTTCCTCTCAGCAGATTTCTGGCAAAAACTCTGAGAGTAAATAAAATTGCCATGAAAAGTTTCTCAAAAAATCTGTCGTTCGGAGTCGAATTTAACCTGTAGGTCCCGCCACTCATTTTTTTTTTAAAAAAAAACATCTATGTATCAAAATCCTTACAGACTATTTACATTTACAAATTATTAATTAGAATATACATTTTCAAGTGTTCAAAGAAAGTATAATATTACGTTTTATGATATTAACATTCCACGAGTAATCAATATAAGTGTAAAAATAATTAAAGTTTCTACATAATCTCCTTAATGGATCATTGTTAGCATAATTAGTTTGATGATATTTAAGTTGAAGGGGTACGAAATTTCTTGTTGGTCTAGAAGGAACATTGAAGCAGATATTTCCCAGTAGATATTCCGAACAAATAGAGCCATTCAATAAATTTATCAGAAAGCTTATATTCAGTACCAAGCGTCTACTTTCCAACGTAGGTAGTTTAATTAAAGCAAGTCGTGAAGAATAAGATTGTAGGTTCACATTTGGATTCCACGTCGAGTTTCCCAAACAAAATAAAAGAAACTGCTTTTGAACAGATTTTATATTGTTTTTCTGATAGGAAGTAGAGGGATCCCAAATAACCGATCCATACTCTAAAATAGGCCTTACCAAGGCAGTATACAATCGAGTAGTTATTTTACGATCAGTAAACTCCTTAGCCCAACGTTTTATGAAAGCAAGCACCCCACCGGGCTTTATTAATCATCATAGTTATATGTTTATTAAAGTTTAATTTGCTATCGAGGAGAACTCCTAAGTCAAGGAACTCAGTAACTAATTCCAGCTGAAATCCGCCTAATGAAAAATGACCTTCTGTAATCAAGTTTCTCGAGAATCGCATCTGTTTACATTTCTTTAAATTAAGATACATTAGATTAATATTACACCAATCGTAAAACATATTCAAATCATTGTAGTGTATGCATATTGTAGAGTACAAATGCATACTCTGATTTAGTGTATTGGGTTGCACCAAATTATTAAAAAGTGTTTCTTTGAACCAACCGCATATTTGTTTATATTTGTGTGTGTTGTTTGTGCGGTAATACTTTCAGTTTCTGAAGTGTGTCACTAGTGTAAACTGACCTAAGTATAGTAATACTTTCAGTTTCTGAAGTGTGTCACTATTGTAAACTGACCTAAGTGAACATGTGCTATCCAGAACACTTTTGTTTTATTCAATGGCAACAAAATTCATTAAGCATATTTTATTTTAAGTATTTTGAGTAGAGTTTAAGTTAATGAGTGAGTTTAGAAAGTCACTCATAGAATTAGAAAATGAAATAGTATATAAGAAGAAATTTTAATAAAGAGAAATCATCTTATTTTGATCACTGAACTAAACAACCAGTTCTTTTATTTATTACATCATGTTGTAGCTTCTTTCTCTCGTGAATACTATTATAGCTCAGGAAAATTTTCAAGTCATCCGCATACATTAAAATATTACATAATTTTATTCACATGGTACATCATTAATAAAAAGGAAGTCGCGGAAGTCGGCGAAGAGGACGTCCTTGTTTGCGTTGCAAGGACCAAATCGACGAAGCCCTGTAATCGATTGGCGTAGCCGTGCAAGGAGCAGAGTCGCCTAGAAGGATGTGTTACGGCAGGCCGAAATTCGTTAATCTGGCGTAGCCGTGCAAGGAGGAGAGTCGCCTAGAAGGATGTGTTACGTCAGGCAGAAATCCGTTAATCTGGTTGTTAATGGCCAATTAAGTAATTAATAGGGAATACGTACTGCTATGAGTGATTTTTTTCTTCCTTTGCGGTAAATTAAATTGTAAAGTTGAACATTAAAATCCTTGTACTTGAAGGTACTTACTTAATGTCCACAACATCTTCCAAATGTCTTTGATTTACATACAGGAAATTAGCAATAAATCAATACAATGCCCTTGATACAATTATGATTATTACATGCTTAGTGGCAAATATCACATGCATGTTGTAGTTTAACAGACCAAAGTCTCTAGTTTACAACCATGACACCCACATACATACATACATACATACATAATTGGTCATTGCAACCCTTCAGTCAGGATTATTGACCTAGTTTCTCACACCACTTATGTTGTGTGTGTTAATTTTATACATAAGTGGCGGGACCTAACAGTTTTAAAGTCGACTCCGAACGACAGATTTTTTGAGAAACTTTTCCATGACACCCACACTCCTTTTTATTTTCTTTTGTCTTTTAAATCCCTCGTACTAAGTAAAGATGTCGCTAAAAAGTTGCCAATTTATTACCTATTTTTCTTCTTAAATTTTTATTTTCCTGTGTAAATAAAACAGTCTTTCAGTCAGTCAACAGCATTTGCATTCACAAATATTTGCGCAGCAAAGGTATATTTTTAGAATTTTTTTTCTTTCAGGTTTGATAAGTTGTTTGCTGTCACGATGGGAATCATATTTTTGTTTACACTTGATTTAAGGGTTCCATATTGATTTAATGGTTCGACAGGTTTTCCTATAATCTTTCTACAGTCTCTACACCGCTCTCTCTCTCTTCAAAAATATTTTACCTTGCGAAACTGTTAACCGCCACAATATTGGTCACGTAGACAACATAAATATTTGACAACAAAAAAAAAAACCGCACTTCTTTTGCGGTATGAGTTTCCTTTACTGATTTTTCCATCGCTTTCGTTTTGTCAACAGGAAATTTGTGATACGCAGTTAAACTTTCTACATTTCATTCTCATTGAGGGTGAGAAAAGAAGGTAAAAAAGAAAAAGAAACATAAAAATGAGGTCATTTTGCCTCATAAAACTGAAAATATTTGAAGAAAAACTTAACAAATGACCTGTAAAGAGGATGATATTATAGCCATTCGATGATGACAGAAATGCCGTAAATTAGATATGAAAAGTTTTAGAGTCTTTAAAATGTCCTCCTTTCCTTCTACCATTGTTTTTTGGTACTGGATTATATTTTGTATTTTTTTAAATTCGTATTCTTAGCCTTCGCTTACTAGTCGCCATGGTCTAGTAGGTAGTGTGTTGGCTTATTAGACGTAAAGCCCGGGTTCGTATCCCAGGCCAGGGATCAAAATGAAATATGAAAAAAAATATTTCTTCGGCGACTGCCTCTCAGCAGATTTCTGGCAAAAACTCTGAGAGTAAATAAAATTGCCATAAAGAGCTTCTCAAAAAAATCTGTCGTTCGGATTCGACTTTAAAACTGTAGGTCCCGCCACTCATGTATAAAATTAACGCCCACAACATAAGTGGTGTGAGAAGCTAGGCCGTAATCGTGACTGAAGGGTTGTAATGACCAATTATGTATGTATGTATGTATGTATAAATTACAGACCAACCTAAAGTAGAGCGTAAAGCCCAATGCAACTTAGTGTCCAGAATTTACGCTGTAATCAGTTTACCAGTTTACATACCAAGTTTGACCAAAAAAAAATTCAGGCGCTGTTTGAAATGTGTTCGTAATATATCTCTATTTTATGGTCACCTGATCTGACTTACTGAACAAGCTATTAATTTTTAGGTCAAAGGCTACGCCAAAAAACAGAATTTCCGAATTTGATGTGTAAAGCAATCACAAGCAGTTCAAAACCTGTCAAGACATCTTGAAAGATGCATTGTTTGTTGCAGTTTGTAAACAATAAACGCCATAACGATGCGGTCAATGGAGTAAGGTATCATGCCGTGGTCAGTGACGTTTTTTGCTTAAAATGGGCAACTTTATCATGATACATATGCAATACGTTACGTAATACCATGAACCTATTAAGGGACAGATTTGAATCAGTCCATTTTGGCTGCCAAAATTATGCATTGTGTGCAGAAATTTCAATGTCAACACTGGAAGACAAGATTAAAGCTGCCAATCGTAAGAAACCGTTCAAAATGATGGAAAAGGTATGCCTTCATTAGATTCAGGTTAGGTTAGGTTAGGTCGGTGTGGTAGCTCTGATGTCACAAAGCTCACTTGAGCACGCATAGCGGCCCGTTGTGATGCCACGGGTAAACGCAGTCCCTGTACTGACCAAGTTCCACCACAATCAGGGAAAAGGAAGAAGTTGGTCAGCGCAAGGGCTGCACAATGGAAGCACGACTACCCCGCACTGGAAAACCAGCCAGAAAGTTTGATGAACGAAGCTATATCCTTGATGTCAATGGATGATAGCTCCGTTAAGCTAACAAGGAATGGGGAGCCAAATAACCTATATCTACACCTAGCAAGAGACGGGCACTGACAAAGAAAGTGAATAACAGTCTCCTCTTCCTCAGAGGACCTGCATCCACGGCAGAAGTCATTAAAAGGGAGCCTCGTCCTTTCCGCGTGTCTACCCATGACGCAATGACCCGTAAACACGACCACTTTAGTCGAGATGACGTCACGACCAAGACCAAGTAATTGGTTGGTATGCCTTTTATCCATCAAGGGCCAGGTGAGCCTAGCGGTGGAGCAGGATTCCTCATTGACCCAGGATAGGTTGGCGTCCCGAAAGAATTTCCGCGCAATGGTCAACTTGACCGAGGCAAGTGGTATATTCATTAGATTCGCTGATATTATATTTGAATGGCACATGATAATGATCAAGCCAAAATAAATATTGTTACGAAAATGAAGAATCTAGATGCTGGTGTTTTGCTTTAACATTAAAATTATAAACAAAAATACAACAACAAACACCAGCATAAAAAAAATCGTAAACAAGTAAACAAAAATACAACAACAAACACTACAAGAATAAATGTAAACAAAATACACAAACAGCAATAATGAAACAATGATGTTTACATTTATAGAGATTTCGAGAAGGCGCAGCCACGAACATTCGCCTTCAAGAACATTCATCAGATTGTTTACGTTGCCATATAAAAGGCAAAGCAAAGCAGGCGAGTGAATTAGTGCAGTTCACAAATGGTTAAATGGCTTAAGACGGCGTAGTCAAACTTAGTAGATAGTTAGGTTTAACCCCTGGCTCAAATACCTCGAACAAAATGAAAATTAATAAAAAAAAAATATTCCTTTGGGGGACTTTCCCTCAGCAGTCTTCTGGCAAAAACTCTGACAGTAAAATAAAATTGCCATGAAAAGCTTCTCAAATTCATTCAATACTAGATGACCCGTGCGAATATTTCGCACCGTTAGTTGTCATTTTTTGTAACATAAAATGAAAATAATTAATAGAAATTTTATTAAAAGTATAAAAATATTAGAAATCATAATATATCATACATATTTACATACATACATACATATGTTTACGAATCCTTAATACGAATCCGTACGAATCCTTAATACAAACAAAAATATCTTTAAACGTACGCACTCGAGAAAAAGCCACGTATAACTGCCCATGTGAAAAGACCGGTTCTGGTAAATACAATCCTACCTTTTGAAGGGTTTGACCTTGTTTTTCTTAAAACCTTTTTAATTGTTAAATATCAGCTAACACTATATATATGTATATATTAAAAGACACCGTATTACTACACTTCATAAAACAAACAATGCCATGACAATAACGACATTAATAGCATACAATTAAGCGATATTACAATTAAGCGACCCTGTTTATCGCATTTGATCTAACAACTACTGCAAAGTATTGCCAAAACAGCTTTTTACAACTTAATATGCATATTATATACATATAACTGACTTAGTAATAAACGGCATTATAGTAAATAGCGGTATTGCCAGAATGGATTTTAATACATATTATATTATGTAGAACTGCATTACTATTAAGCGACCCTGTATTACCACACTTGAACAAAAACATATAATCATAATGACAACAGTATTATCATGCAGTTCTATATAAAATATAATTTTTATCAATGAAGATATTAATTTTTCAATTTCTAATTATTTTTCGTCATTAGTGTTAGACATAAGCTTTAAAATGAGATATCATTCATTAAATTTGATGCGGTGGTATGGGAGATATTTGCAACCGACAAAGAAAAGTGCTTTAGAAATAATATATATGATTGTTCAGAATAGACTTTATACCGTGAGTTGAACCAAAACTGCTAAATAGCTGCAGTGTTTTGAACACAAAAACGGCCACATCAAATTTTAAAACAAATTGTCACTACTGGCTGGCTACTTAATTTTCTGTTACTGAAACCAATTGATTGCCTTATTTTCCGATTTTTTTTTCTTTAACAACTGTAAGGCGTTGAGTAGCAAACATGAGGTGTTTTTTGTTCATTTCATTTTTATTTATTTTTTGTTTTTATGCTTTACGTAAACATCAAAGTGAAAAAATTTAATTATTTTTTGTTTTTTGTTTATTTCTATTACCTCCACTTTATGTTGTTGATGTTTATTTTTGACCCAACTTTGTTTTTAATTTTATTGGTCCTTCTTCTTCTTCTTTTCCTAAAGTTTCCATCTTGATGAACTTACCATGATGGCGCCTACAAGTGGATTAAAAAAAAAAAAATCAAATGAACATTTCGTTTGTGTGTAGGAATGTTTTATTGATTTTAGAACAAAGTAAAGTTGAAATGTATTTATGTTTTCAAGGTAAAATTGAAGAGATTTTTAGAAATTTATTAAATTTAGAAATTGCTTTTATATTTTAAATGTTTGTTTGTTTAAAATGAAATAAAACAATATCTTTTTTTTTACAATTTATTTTTTTACAATTTTAAAAATAAAAATAATTTTAATACATACGAGTACATAGCTTGAGATATAACTAAAATAAAGTATTGCAGCAATTAGGAACTTATTTTTACAAAATAGGTGGGCTTATTAATTATAATGCAGTTTAGGGGAAAAGATAGAACAAAAACCCCAATTAATTTTAATTAATTAGAAAAATTTGATAATTTAATTACTTCTATAGGATTTCATTATTGAAATAATAGAAGGAATTATTAATTCAAATTTCTTAAGATAGTGTAACGTGAAGATCTGTTTCGATTTTCGAATCTTCGGCAAAGATTAGTGGTTGTGGTTTCAAACATATCTTCTTTAAATCGCATGTGGAGACGAGCAGTAGAATATAATCTGGGTAAATTATATATTATTTTAAGGTTTTTGTTTTGAATTATTTGGAGCTTTTTCAAATATGTTTTGGCGCAGCTATCTGCCCATACTTGGCATCCATAAGTCATAATCGGACGAATGCACATTTTCTAAAGTAGAAGTTTATTCTTAGTGTTCAGTTTTGATTTACGATTTAATAGAGGGAAAAGTGCTCTCCCGCATTTTATAGCTTTTTCGCAAGAATATAGCACATGTCCTTTAAACGACAAGCGATTATCCAGAACGAAGCCTAGATATTTGATGGAGGTTTGAATGGGAATTTGGTGTCCCTGAATGCGAAGCGAAATGCTGGGAATTCTCTTTGGCGACTTATTAAAGGGAAAAATTATTGCCTGTGTTTTTCCTTCATTAATTTGTATTTTCCACTTTGTGAAGTATTTTTCAATATGCAAGAAGCTCTTGTTCATTTTCTTGACGATAGCATTTGAGACTTTGCCACTTGAAACAATAGCTGTATCATCAGCGTAAAGGGCCAATGTTGAACTTTTTGGTATCTTGTAATCCGAAGTATATATGGAATATAAAATCGGTGATAAAACTGAGCCTTGCGGAACGCCAGCTAAAATTCTACGACAGTCAGATCTTTTACCATCTATTTCCACCACGAATGTTCTATTTGCCAAAAAACTTTTTACAATTTTTTGAATAAACATAGGATATCCAAAGTTATTCAGTTTATAAACAAGACCATTGTGCCATAAAGTGTCAAATGCTTTTTCTATATCCAGAAAAATAATGCCCGTGCTTTTACGTTGAGATTTGTTTAGCTTTACAAATTTTACGATTCTTTTGATTTGATGAATCGTAGAGTGTTCCTTACGGAAACTAAATTGTTCTGCTTTTAAAATTGAGTTGGATTCTGTGAATTCATATATTCTGTTAAAAATAATCTTTTCAAAAACTTTATCCAAACAATTCAGCATACTAATCGGTCGGTAGCTCGATGTCAATTTTGGGTTTTTCCCCTGTTTTAAGATGGGAATAACTTTGGCCTTTTTAAAAATGTCGGGAAAATATCCATTTTTTAAGCACCAATTAAATGCTTTAGATAAAATATTAAAAATTGAATCCGGCATATTTGATTGAGAATGATTGATTTAATGCCATCAATCCCAGGAGCTTTAGAGTTCTTTAAATAAAACAATATCTTCTTTATTATAAATAAAGAAAGAAACCAACAACCACAATGAGGTTGGTAAGATGACCGCTCAATCCTACGCAAACATTTCAAACACTAACTAGACTAGCACTGGAGAAAAAGGCGGATTATAGACGGCCAATATCGTTTTTCAACATGATAAAATCCCTAAGCATACGATAAACTTACAAACAAAAAAAAAAAATGCTTGTGTGACAATAGCTTGGTTGGCCGCCCTAGTTAGCCGACCTTTACTCCATCGAACACCAGTGGGAAGTCCATAGAAGAGGTGTTGCCTGTATTCTTTTTTGATATCCTTTATCGAACTTCAAATATAACTATTTTGTCTCAATGTGTGAGCGTAATTTTCTCTACGACACCTAACTTCTAAATTTCAATTTATAGAAGTTCAGTTCATGCCATCATCCTCTATGGTATTAAAGGGTGATTTTTTAGCTATTATCTTTTTGGCAAAACTGGTTTAAACAGCTCACGCACGTTTCGTGTTTTGTTTCACTTTTAACATCTTCAGTTTGGTCTATAATTTAACCATGAATCGTCTTACAAACGAACAACGCTTGCAAATCATTGAATTTGGCATTATTGGACCGTACTTCTTCAAAGATACTGCGTTGAGCGCTACCGAGAGATGATATTCAATTTTTTTTTGCCCAAAATGTAAGAGCTTAACTTGCATGACATGTGGTTTCAACAAGACGGTGCCACATGCCACACAGCACGCGTAACAATGGACTTATTGAGAGGCGAGTTCGGTGAACATTTTATTACACGTTCGGGACCGGTCAATTGGCCGTCTAGATCGTGCAATTTAACGCCTTTAGACTATTTTTTGTGGGGCTATGTTAAAGCTCATGTCTATACAGACAAGCCCGCTTCAATTGACGCATTGGAAGACAACATTGAAGCATTTATTCGTGAGATACCGGCCGAAATGTTGGAAAGCGTATGCCAAAATTGGACTAAGCGGATGGACCATTTGAGGCGCAGTCGCGGTCAACATTTGCATGAAATAATCTTCAAACATTAAATTATATGGACCGTACTATCGATTCAAATAAAGATTTCATGCATTTTTCTGAATTTTATGTGTTTTTTTTTTTTGAAAAATTTTCCTATAGCTCTTAAAAAATCACCCTTTATAAAAGTCTCTGCAGCTTCATGAAACATTTAATTGTAGGCAAACACATTGTGGGTTAGTTTTTATTTTATTGCAGTATTCTTCTTAAAAAGTCTTTGTTTAAATTATCCTCTTTGTTTTGTATTGCCTGATATGCCTTGTACAACTCCTACAGATGCTCTAAATGTTGAGTTTATCTGTGACATTTTTATAATTATACCTTCTGGAAATTACAATTAAGGATAAAGAAGCACATGGCACATGTACAACAATATTTTGTTATGTTTTAAAACAACAAAAAAATTGTTTGATTATGTTTGTAAATAATAATTGAACTCATTCCTAGTCAATAATTGATGGATCTTTCTGTTAAAATGTGAATTTATTTTCAAATGTTGTTGGGTTTAGTTCCATTTAACATTTGCAACATTGTGGCAAAAAAAAGGGGCAGAAACGTGCCAACATTACAAACAGAGGAAAGGAAAAAAAATGTCAACACTACTAGCAACTGACAAAGTATTTCCATAAAATGTAAGAGAGAGAGAGAGAAATGGAGAGAAACACATCTTTAAAGAGGATATCCTTTATTTATAAAAAATTTCATTTGGAAAATTATATAAACTTTCCTTTTACCTTTGCAGAGACATATGTATAAATTAAATAAGTAGATAGTGTCAAACGAAAGAGACAAGTTATATTCTTTTTTTTTTCAAATTCAATTTCAAAATGCAATCAAAAAAGGAAATCAAATTTTCATTTGAGAATTATTTTTATTTTTATTATAAATGGACTTCTGAAGGATGCTTTATTATAAGGTAAAATAGGTCAGTTATTAAGTGAAAATTTATTGTGAATGCAACTACTACTACTCACCACTACTTTCAATATTTAAATTCTAGAAAAACTTTAAATTTTTAAAGCCTAGAAAACATGTGTAATACTTTCTACTTAAAGAACACTTCAACTAGAAACGAGGAAAGAAAACTTTACTATCCAATAAACCACATGTGAACTACAACAATATGAAAAAAAATAATGAAAAACCGGCCCCATTGGATACGTATTTTTATGGAAATTTATGCAACCAATTTTAGTTTTCCTTTATGGTGTTGCTGGAACAGGAAATTAGCATTTAAGCCAGAAATAATGTCCCAAGACTCACGAAATCTTTTAAAGTGTTTTTGCAAAAAACTTGAATTCTGTAGATATTCTCATAAAGAATATGTTTCGCTTACACATGCCAGCAAATAGTCCTGAAGTTAATACAAACAATAAATGTTTAAAAATCTAAATCAATAACAAACAAACAATATCAAAAAAGAATTTATTTGGATCAACAAAAATAAAATTTAAATTATTTAAGAAAAATAAAGAAATAATGGAACACTTTTTATGTCATAGTTTAGTATTCGCTAACTCAAGATTCCACAATTTTTTGACGATGTTATACCAGACATAACTCGCCTCAGAGAAGTGTATGGAAAGAAGGTAAAGAAGTTTCCTACAGTAAGAATAGTTGGTTTCCCTTAATGGTGTTCGCACAACGAGCCTACAGGCATGGGACATTGGCTGGTCTCCTCTCCTTCTACCTATTTGAAATGAAAAATTCTAAAAACATTTACCATCTGGCGGAGTCTAATTAAATACGGTGGATATTAATACAACAGTCTGATGAATGTTCTAGAATCCGAATATTTGTGGCTTCGCCTTCTCGAAATCTCTATTAATGTAAACATCGTTCTATACATTTATTCTTGTAGTGTTTGTTGTTGTATTTTTGTTTACCATTTTTTTATGCTGGTGTTTGTTGTTGTATTTTTGTTTTCTTGTTTCCCATTTAAATGTTAAGTGATGTAAAAGCAAAACACCAGTATCTAGATTCTACATTTTCGTAACAATATTTTTTTCCAGATGCCTTTTTTTCCGGGCCTTATGTCTAATAAGCCATTACATTACCAACTAGACTACGGCGACTTCAACCTACCTATGTATCTACTGGAAATGAAGAATTCTAAAAACATTAACCATCTGGCGAAGTTTAATGAAAATCTTTTAGCAATCCACATGAGTAACTTAATGAACTGATGCTCCATACAATATTGAGTGTTTGAAGGCCTAGTCAAACTTTATTTCAAGCTTTGATTTTTAATTTAAAAAATTGTTCTTTATTTTTATCCTGACTTTCCATAATTTATGCCACACATTTATTTAAATTTAAAATCTTACTTTCCTATTCATCTGCGTATGTTTTTTTTGGTGGTTATTAGATGTTGAGCTTCTTCTATTCAGAGGAGAAAATACGAAAATATGTTAAAAAATTTTCAATCCTCTAGAGGATTGTTCAAATATTTCTTTTGTTTCTGCTCCTGCTTCTTTTCCTTTTTTTTGTGGCTTGTGCTTTAAGATTTTAAAAACATAATAAATTATTTGATAAAAATTGTTTCCAAAAAAGGAATTTAATGCCACATGAAGCCTCAGGCCATTAGAATGCCTTGGAATGAATTAATGAAGTTTCGAAATGGCACTACCAATGTTCATTAAATAGGGGCTTCAGTACAAAGCGCGTTATTTTCAATGTTATTAACAATGCTCTGTGAAATATTCAATATTCTTCTAAAAACAAAATTAATTAAAATGTTTAAATTCTTTGAATATTTTTCTCAGGGATAAATTAAGAAAAGAAATCTGATGTTAGGACAATGTGCTAAAAGCTTGCAAACCAAGTCTTCATTTTAATTTTTTAATAGTCAATAAACCCTCTTTCACGAAAGCGGAGAAAATTGGTGAATATTTTTTAATGTTTTTCTTTTTTTTTTTTACACCCAAACTTTATAAATTGAGATGCATTGTAATTAGGGTTACCAGCCTGGCTGGACTTGGCTCGATTGTCCAGCTTTTTTGATGTTTGTCCCGTTTCAAGCTAAAATTTAATTTGTCCAGCTAAATAGAAATTTTTTTTTAGTACACTGCAATAACTTGGGCAATAATTTTCATGTTATCTTTGTCAAATCATGTTAGCCAACACTGATTGTACATTTGTTATACAACTAAGTTATGATTTCCCTCTTTTATCATCACTGACAACATGTCTCAACACTTGAACAGCTGATGTCATAATATTGTTACGCAGAACGAAACGACCTAATATCGTTTAACAATAAATAACAATAAGCAAAAGCCACAAAAACAAAGACTATGAGTATGAGGGAGATGGATAAAGCAAACGCAACATAAGCGAACACAACAAGAAGCAATGTGTATACAATACACAAATACATCGAACATCTTCAAAATAAACCAACAACAACAAGCAATGAGAACGAAGTACACAAACAACAATACAGTAGCTATAGAATTCTCGAGAATGCGAAACCGCGAACGTTCCATTTCGAGAACCATCATCAGACTGAAGAGGTTCGCATATAAAAGGGCAAGACAAGGCAGGCAACCAAGTCAGTTGTAATTGAGTCAGTCTTGAGTGAAGTTGCGTGTTTAGTCGTGTTTGAAGATATCGGTTGCGAGCGAATAGTTGTGTGTGAATAATAGTGAACAAGCAATAAATTGTAGTAATTATTGTTGTATCGGTTAAGTGTGAACAGTGGCACATAAGAAAGTGTGGACAATAAAGAGAGTTTAATTGAAATAAAACACATATTTGTTTTTACTTTGGTTTGCAATTAACGAACTCATATTTAAACGTTTTTAAAAAGGTAAAAACGTAACAATATGTAAATATTATTGCGAGCGATAGTCAATTTCTTTACGTACAGCTTTTATTTTTTTGTACATGAAAATAATAAAAATAATTTGCAGAAAATCTTGAAATGGATATTGATGAAGAAGCTGGTCCATTAAAAAGACGACCCACAACTTTCTGTGATAGATGGAAAGAGTTTGCAAAATATGCTAATTGGATAAGAAAAAAAGATAATTACACGGCAGAGTGTACATTATGTCAAACAGACATTATAATCAAATATGAAGGCAGCCGCTCGCTTGATAAACACATAAAAACAAAAAAACATAATAAAATGGAGATGTCGCAGAAGTTGTCTCAAACTATTTCGAATTTTGTAGTCCCAACAGAGACAAAAATTGTATTTTTTATGTCCAGATTTTTTTGTTTTGTTCAGCTTTTTAAAACCCAATGTCCAGCTTTTTGCGAATCGGAATCTGGCAACCCTAATTGTAATGGAAACTTAAGAAAGGTGTTGTTAAAAGGCAGAGAAGTGATAGAAATTGCTAATAAGGACAACATTTTCTTAGAGATCGGTATACAATACATAAATACATACATGATTGATTATTACAACATTTCAGTCTGGTTTACGACCATAGCTGCCACATGTGACGATTTATCGTCATTTTGACGATTTTGTGCTTCAAATATATCATATGGATGATGTGACGATTTATGCACTTATTTTGACGATTTTTAGTAATTAAAAATATACATCATACTAGATGACCCGTGCGAATATTTCGTACCGTTAGTTGTCATTTTTGTAACATAAAATGAAAATAATTAATAGAAATTTTATTAAAAGTATAAAAATATTAGAAATCATAATATATCATACATATTTACATACATACATACACACATATGTTTAAATGCTTTTATAATACTTCTTTGAATACAATGTTAGAGGTAATGACATGATCGTCGTTAACTTTTTGCCCATACGAATCCTTAATACAAACAAAAATATCTTTAAACGTACGCACTCGAGAAAAAGCCACGTATAAATGCCCATGTGAAAAGACCGGTTCTGGTAAATACAATCCTACCTTTTGAAGGGTTTGACCTTGTTTTTCTTAAAACCTTTTTAACTGTTAAATATCAGCTGACACTATATACATATACATATGTATATATTAAAAGACACCGTATTACTATACTTCATAAAACAAACAATGCCATGACAATAACGACATTACCAAAATGGCTTTTACAACTTTATATCGTTAGTATAATTCGCAAAGACGTTAAGTCCACTTTTTTCAAAAATTGAGATTTTAATGCAAAACGGTAACATTATACATAATACATATTTTACAACAAAAAAACATGTCATTATATAGTTTAAAGTTGTTGTAATTTAGTGGTTTGCAAAAGCGCTAAGTCCACAAAACTACGAAAAATATTAATATTAATATTAATATTATTAATTAATTAGTAATAATAATAATAATTAACATTATTAGTTATTAATATTATTATTATTTTGTAAAAATAATTGCGTTTAAACAGTTTAAAAATTTTAAAAACTGGAAAAGCTACAATGTTTTTTGTGTCTCCTGTAAAATTTGAAAAAAGGGTCTTAACACATTTGCGAATGAGACTAACGATATATTATGTGGAATAGCATTACAATTAAGCGACCCTGTTTATCGCATTTGATCTAACAACTACTGCAAAGTATTGCCAAAACAGCTTTTTACAACTTAATATGCATATTATATACATATAACTGACTTAGTAATAAACGGCATTATAGTAAATAGCGGTATTGCCAGAATGGATTTTAATACCTACTATATTATGTAGAACTGCATTACTATTAAGCGACCCTGTATTACCACACTTGAACAAAAACATATAATCATAATGACAACAGTATTATCATGCAGTTCTATATAAAATATAATTTTTATCAATGAAGATATTAATTTTTCAATTTTTAATTATTTTTCGTCATTAGTGTTAGATATAAGCTTTAAAATGAGATATCATTCATTAAATTTGATGCGGTGGTATGGGAGATATTTGCAACCGACAAAAAAAATGCTTTAGAAATAATATATATGATGATTCTTTACTTTAGTACATTAAAAGCCACTTTAACCTTTATATTTACTTAGCGGTTATTACTATTGCAATCTTATGTCTTTTACTATCTTATGTCTTTTTCATCCCTTAAAAGCCAAAAAATTACAACCTCTTAACGAAGGGAGTTCCACATACGAATAGTCTGAGTAAAGAATGAATTTTACATGTAATGCAGTTTGCGATCCACTGGCACATACGTATCAGAGATCAGCAATGAATCGTTTTTCCGCTACTCATAAGCACTCATGCAATTTTGAGTATGAGTGAATCAACAGAATTGAAATTCAACTACTCTGATTCATTCGTACTCGCTACAGCATTGATTTCTAAGTATAGGTTACAATGAGTATGAGTACAACGTTGACATCAAACTCACAACATTCGAAATGTGTTTGATTCATACGCCTACTCATTCTGATTCATAAATTTAGAAAAATACTTATAATACTTATAAGTGATTCGAGTGGCTCGAATCATTCATCGAAATTTACAGCCTTTGTTATTGTTGCATATACAAACAAAGAAGAAAGGAAAGACAAAGACAACAAGCAAAGCATACACACAATCTTCTTGTGAGTATAGTAGTGTTCGTACGCGAATCATACTTATTTTGTGCTTCGTGTAAATGTTAAGTAGAGACGAGTCGAAGTCAATAACATCATGCGTATTGTTAAGTATGAATACGACGAGTACTTCCAACTTTGAGTATGAGTAGAATGAGTATGATATTAAAATAAGTATGAACGCGTATAAGTATCAGAAATAATAAGTATGACTCGAATCTACTCATCGTTTTGAATACTCTTTGCTGATCTCTGATACGTATGTGCTCGCCGAGGAGGGCGAGTATTACGTAGGAATACATGGTTCTCGCTCGAACAAAATCCGTTATAATAGCGATAGAACAGTGAAACACAAACAACATTGCAACGATGCGCCAATGAATCAATGGATTTCGATACCCTACCGTCATTAATGGGCAACTTCGCCCTCTCTTTTACGCGGTCGAGAAGTCTCAAAATAGACGTTGAGTCACCGGCCTATACGTGAGAGTTGTATTCTATTCACTTTCGGATGTGGTGTAAATAGTAAGAAGATCAGATGAAGTGAATTATTTCTTGCATTCTCTGAAAAAGCTAAGGCACTGAAAAATGTGTCGGTTATAGCAAACATCACATTGAATTTTCATGGAGATTTGAACGTCATTGACGATTTTGTCGATTTTTTTTTCTAAGATTTGACGATTTGATGCTTTATTTATCTGGCAACTATGGTTACACATGTCCTCTCACACCACTTGTATTGTGTGTGTTAATTTAATCCACAAGTGGCGGAACCTCCAGTTAAAAGTCGACTCCGAACGACAGATTTTTTGAAAAACTTTTCGTGGCAATTTTATTTGATTCTCAGAGTTTTTGCCAGAAATCTGTTGTATTTCAAATTGATAAGAAATATTTATTCAAACATATGGAAACCATTTGTTTGGCTTTAGTTATTATGGAATATAATTTTTTATTTTCATATGATAAAATGTATTCAAGTATTTTTTTTTATTCTTGACACATAAAATTTGTAAAACTTTACCTGTTTTACTGTTTTAATATGTTGCCAACAGTGTCCTTGCTACCAACCTGTATCAGTGTTGTGTATGAAATATTCATTGCAAGTGTAAGGATTTATGGTTGCAAGGATATTAAAAAACTTTGGGAATTTTTTTCAGTTTTTTTTTCTTTATACAGTTTTAAGTTTTAAATTGAATACAAAACGTATGGGCATGAATATGGAGGATAGAGAAGCAAAATAATATATGAGGAAGAATTTGATGATCTTTTTTGTTTGTGAATATTATTTCAATTAATCAAGAAATCATTTGAGACGTAATTAACCTACTACTCTTACTATTAAAACGCAATAAATCAAATTAGAAAACATACATATTTAAGGCTTTTTGTTATTAGTATTAAAGCAACTATCCAATCCTTCAGTATAATAGATTCCAAATACCTTTTTTGTTGGTCTTCATTTCTTATTGGCGTAAGCCAAGTGATCATTGTTGCCCTGATAAGAATTTTCTGAGTAGCACAATGTACAACATACATACATACATAATTGATCATTACAACCCTTCAGTCAGGATTTCGACCTAGCTTCTCACACCACTTATGTTGTCTGCGTTACTTTTATACATGAGTGGCGGGACCTACAGTTTAAAGTCGACTCCGAAGGACAGATTTTTGAGAAACTTTTCATGGCAATTTTATTTACTCCCAGAATTTTTACCAGAAATCTGCTGAGAGGCAGTAGCCGAAGATATATTTTTTTAAATTTCGTTTTCATGCATGACCTGGGATACGAACCCGGGCTTTACGTCTAATAAGCCAACACACTACCTACTAGACTACGACGACTACAATGTACTACAAAGCAATTTAGAATAGAAAAATTATTGATTTTCATTTACACTAGTTTTTATATGGTAAACCATGTAAATTGCGACATACAGTGAACATCAAAAGAAACTGTACATACATACATAACATAATTGGTCATTACAACACTTCAGTCAGGATTACGATCTAGCTTCTTACACCACTTATGTTGTGTGGGTTAATTTTATACATAAGTGGCGGAACCTACAGTTTAAGGTCGACTCCGAACGACAGTTTTTTCAGAAACTTTTCACGGCAATTTTATTTGCTCTCAGAGTTTTTGCCAGAAATTTGCTGAGAGGAAGTCGCCAAAGAATTATTTTCTCATATTTTTGTTTTGATGTGTGACCTAGGGTTTGAACCGTGACCTTACTTAAGCCAACATACTACCTACTGGACTATGGCGATTTCAAAATGTACACTAAGGATAAAATTTTAACAATCACCAAAAATTCAATTTTTACCACTTAAGGAGAGTGCCTGAAAAAATTTGACAATATTATGAAATTTTTTTTTTATTTTTTGTTTCAATTTTAAAAACTGCCAATGAAAGAATTTTAAAATAAAAATAACCGTAATTTATAAATGTATATATTTTTTAAGTGTGTAGTTTCTTTTGACGCTCACTGTATAAATCTTCAGAAAAACACCATTACCATTACATAGCACAATTGTGCAGAGAGAACTCACACGCATTCTTGTGTTTTTTGATTTAGTTGTCGATCAGACTGCGACAAGAACACATGTGCGGCGGATGCTTTACCATTTTTTTCAGAATGACACTCAAAAAATATTGTATGTTAAAAGATGCTTTTGATAATATTCAATGCCTTATATATTTTGTCGCATAGTATAATTTTTTTAAATGCTTTGGAATGCTTGCTTTTTCTCTATTAATAAAAATGGTTTATTATTTTTTTTATTTTTATTTGTCTAAAAACATGGTCTAATTTTTAAGCCAGAGATGGATACCTTTACGATCTTTTAATAAAAAATGAATTTTTTATTTTATTTTTATTTATCTATAATTATTAAGCCAAAGATAGATAGCTTTACATATGTAAGTTGATAAAATGAAAATCAAATTAACGTATATTACAAACACTTTTCTATGGCTGTAAATAAATCAATTCTCTCAATTTATTTTCTCTCTCTTACTCACTAATACATAACCAAAAATTTTTTGGTAAACCCTGCATTAGACTCACAATCAATCTACATATGTATGCGTTATGACATGAAGTTGCCGTAGTCTAGTAGGTAGTGTGTTGGCTTATTAGACGTAAAGCCAGGGTTTGAGCCCAAGGCCAGACATCAAAACAAAATACAAAAAGTATTTCTTCGGCGATTTCCTCTCAGCAGATTTCTGGGAAAAACTCTGAGAAATAAAATAAAATTGCCATGAAAAGTTTCTCAAAAAATCTGTCGTTCGGAGTCGACTTTAAACTGTAGGTCCCGCCACTTTTGTATTAAATTAACACACACAACATAAGTGGTGTAAGAAACTAGGTCAATAATCCTGACTGAAGGGTTGTAATGACCAATTATGTATGTATGTATGTGTGTATATATTTTTTTAAATGTACAGTTTCTTTTGACGCTCACTGTACTTATGCAAATGACTCCCACTCTTGCCACTCTCCACTCTTATGGAGCACGCATATGGCGAAAATTATGGCTCATTAAGAGTTTTTGCTTTTCGTTTAAGACAATTTTGTAACATATTTGGATATAATTTTTGCAAATTTTTTTTTTTTACCAGAATAACAACACAGACGACGTCAATGTAATTATGAATGGAAATTGTGTAGCATAAGTAAGTAATTTGTGGATTGAAAACATGTTTATAAACTTAAGCACTAAATAATCACTATTGAAATGCTAAAAAACCTAATGGACCTTAATGGGTATAAGTTTATAGCTTTTATTGCGTATTTTAACAGAAAAAATTGTTGTGACATATGACGTATGCAAAAATCAATATCTGGTAAACAATAGTTAATAAAGGTTAAGGTTTAGGTTAGAGGACGTGTACTTGCCAATAGAGACAAGTACAGTAAGTGGAGTTCCAGTGGACCCATTGTACAACGTCCTAAAGCGGAAAGGATAATAGGGGGGATAGGGAAAAAGGAGAGAAAGTAGGAAAGGGAAGAGTTAATAAAGGTAGAACGGAAAACTTGACAGGAATTAATATACGCATATCTTAGATTTGTATGCCATTGCAGCAAACGTAAGAAATAAAGTGTCACCACAAGAATCTTTTCAAATTAAAATAATTCTTAATTTTGTCTAAATTCTGCTTCTGTATTTAAATTCTTAAAACAAAATTCTTGCCTACAATTTACAGCATTTTCTTCAATCATTCTCTAGATTGCTGTAATCATTTCGTAACCTTGACTAACATTTTCATGCTTCACATTGGCTTTTTTGGTTTGATCTCCTTAAATGACTTTCTTTTATCCCATTGTACGCATTTAGTTATACGTGTAATGTGTGCCAATATGTCTTCTAAAAGAGCAGCAAAAGGAAAATTAAGAAAAACAAGATGAATCGGATGACATGTACCATTGTCAGTGAGAAATGGAAATGTGTTGCAAAACAAAACTTAACGTCGGGTTCATTATTCCACTTCTTTGTTGTGCCAGTCATTAGGTTTTCATTGCATTGGCTTTATGATCGAAAAAAAAAATTTTGTCTGGCTTGTATGGTATAAATGACTGGCAATTGATTTTTAAATTGAACAAAGGTTTGAACAGCAATTTCCTTTCCTTAAATTTCGTGTCTGGATTGTAAGCCTCTAGGGAATATGCTTTAATGCAAGTATCGGGTCCGCCATCTAACGTTTTTTTTTTATCAACTAGTGCTTATTTCGTGAATGGTAACACTTAGCTCATGTCTGATTTGACAGATAATTAGTTTTATCCTTCCGCTGAACTAATATGTATGGTTGTGTATACGCTTAAACAACGCTGGGAAATATTGCGACATTACTTTGAAAATCATGGTAATGTTGTAGAATGTGTGCGAAAATTGCGTACGGATTTTGGAAGAAGAGAAGCACCGTCAGCTCCGTATGTTCGTTATCTTGTGAAAGAAACTGGCATCCTCATCGATAAACCAAAGCGTGAAAAGCCAAAAACAGTGCGTACACCCGAGAATATTGCTGTTGTGGCAGAAAGTGTGCTTGAAGCGTCATCAACATCAATTCACCGTCGTTCTCAACAATTGAACATTTCGGAGACATCATTGAGACGAATTTTGCATAAAGACCTTGGTATGACGCCATACAAAGTCCAATTGGTTCAGGAGTTGAAGCCAATTGACCATCCAATGCGTTTTCGCTTCGCTAAGTGGGCCTGGGATCGACTTAGAGAAAATGCCGATTTTGGCAAAAAAAAAATCATCTTTTCAGATGAAGCTCATTTTGATCTTGGCGGGTATGTAAACAAGCAAAATTGTCGCATTTGGGGCACAGAAAACCCGCACGCATACATTGAAAAGCCGACGCACCCAAAACGAGTCACTGTTTGGTGCGGATTTTGGTCCAGAGGCATAATTGGGCCATTTTTCTTCGAAAATGAGCAAGGAGTGGCCGTTACAGTCAAAGGCGATCGTTATCGGGCCATGTTGAACGAATTTTTGTTCACAAAAATTGAAGAGGAGGATATTGGCAACATTTGGTTTCAACAGGACGGCGCTACGTGCCACACAGCCGAAGCTACACTCGATGTTTTGCTCCCTGTTTTTGAAGATCGCATTATCAGCCGCAGAGCTGATGTCGTTTGGCCACCTCGGAACTGCGATTTGACACCGTTGGACTATTATTTGTGGGGTGCCGTCAAAGATAAGTGTTACGCCGACAAGCCAGAGACAATTGACACTTTAAAGGACAATATCCGTGAAGCCATTGGTGAAATACAGCTGCGCACAATCGATAATGTGCTTAAAAATTGGACTGATCGTGTAGGCTACTGCATGGTCAGCCGAGGCAGCCATTTGAATGAAATTATTTTCCATTATTAACCGGAAGGATTGTACTTTCAAATAAAAAAAAAAATTTGAAAAAATATTCAGTAGTTTTTTTTAAAAGCATTTTCAAAAAAAAAAAGTTATTTGGCGGACCCTTTAATTGCCCGAAGATAAATGTCTAATAAGAATACAAAAAAAAAAAAATAAAATTGGATTTTTAAACAAGTTGCACTCAATAGAAGCTTGAATAATTCGATGGAAAAATTTACTAAAGTAAACCTTAATTTTGTAAATAACGCTGTCCTATATACCGCATATACACTGAGCGCCATAAGTGAGTCAACACCCACTATAATTTTAAATTTTCTATTATAAAAAATGTACTTGTAGCACAACAATAATTGAATTGTTGTTTTTGTTTTAACAAGTAATAAATAAACGTTTTTATTTTTGGAAATTTATTCGACTATTCTCATTTACTTTTCTCGCTATCCTAAGAAAATGAATTATTTCAGTGGTGTTTACTCACTTTTGGCGCTCAGTGTATGCATGTACATACGTGTACACTAATGTTGTGCATAAAAAAAATAGAAAGAATTTCTAAGGGAACTCCTAAAAGGCCTGTAAAAGAAAATCCAAAAATTACTGTTAAAAAATCCTTCCATTCTCTATCTCTTGAATAGGTTGCCAGTGTTGTAAGTTATTTATTAAGATTGTTTAGTAAATTAAGGAAATTTATCCAAATATACATACTTACATATGCCGTAAATGAAACTAAATACGTTTGAATTATAAAATAATGTAACATTATGTTTGTACAAATATATGTACAGTGAGCGTCAAAAAAAGTGTACATTATTAAAAAAAAACATTAAAAAAACATTAAAAAAACATTACAAAATATACTGTTATGTTTTTACCTTTTAAAAATGTTTGAAATATGAACTCCTAGATTGTAAATAAAATAAAAATAAATTTGGGTTTAGTTTTAATTAAAATTCTTTATTATTCGCACAAAGTTTTGTGCCACTGTTCAAAACTTGATGTAAACAACAACAATAACCTTTTTGGTTATTCCTCTGTTTATACGTTTTGTATAAATAGAAACAATTACGAGATAATTACATCTTTGTAACGGAGATCTTCAAACCACTATAACTCTCTTCAAAGTTATAGCGTCTTCACACAGGACTGACTGAACTTCATTAACTCACACGCCTGCTTTGCCTTGCCTTTTATATGGCAGGGTAAACAGTCTGATGAATGTTCTTGAAGGCAAATGTTCGTGACTTCGCCTTCTCGAAACATCGTTGTGGTTATTATTGTTTGTGTATTTTGTTTACATTTCTTCTTGTATTGTTGTTTGTGTATTTTTGTTTACTTGTTTACCATATTTTTTTTCCGGTGTTTGTTGTTATATTAAACAGTATGATAATTTGTAAACAGGTTTGTTTACTGCATTGTTTTGTTTTTGTAGATTTTGTTTATATTTTTAATGTTAAGTGATGTAAAAGCAAAACACCAGTAGCTAGATTTTTAATTTTCGGAACAATACATTATTAACACGGTGCGACAGTAAAAATACACCCGAGTAACTACATAGTCCACGTTGTTCAGTTAGTTGAGTAGAACTCAAAAATACCTTTTTTATTTTTCTCGAACCCTCCAAACTTTTTTTATTTGGCAAAAATTGTTTTTTTAGACTTTATGCGCAAATTTCTGTAGTACTCAAACATTTCTGACCAGATTTCCAAAATTTAAATCTTGTTGGAAAGGGGAGAGATGAACCTTTAAAACGGTATACATATATCTATTATTCGACTTAATATGCTATGAGTTTTGATGAGGTAAACTTGAAAAATTCGAATTTTTTTCATATTTTTTCAAGTTTGCCCATTCATAGTAGCAAACTTTAATAAAAAAAATATAGGATAAGTGATAATATTCTTAAAGTGTGTTCTCTTGTGAAGAGATTGAGTCATCACTTGATCAAATCGGACTAAAATTACCATAGTTATTATTAAAAGAGTCTAACAGTCGAGTGATATTTTTTATATATGTCATCTCATCAAATGAACTTTTAGTTCGAAAATTTTCAAAAGTTTTGATGGATTTTGATTGTTTATCACAAAATGTGTCAATTTCAAGTTTGCACGACTTCCAGAAGTCGGCTAATATTTGTGTTTTTTGCAAATATTATTATTTCTCTTTGCGCAAACATTGGCCAACTTCTGGTGGTCGCTCAAACGTGAAATTGACACATTTTGTGATATACAATCAAGATCCATCAAAAATTCTGAAAATTTTTGAATTAAAAGTTCATTTGATGAGATGACATAAATATATAAAAAATATAACACGACTGTTATACTATTTATATAATAACTACGGTAATTTTTGTCCGATGTGATCAAACGAAATGCCAATCTCTTCACAAGATAACGCACTTTCATAATGTCATCACTTATTTCATATTTTTTAAGTAAAGTTTGCTACTATGAACGGACAAACTTGAAAAATATGAAAAAAATTCGCATTTTCCAAGTTTACCTCATCAAAACTCATAGCATATTAAGTCAAATAATAGATATACCCAGAGAGCCATAAGTGAGTCAACACCCACTATAATTTTAAATTTTCTATTATAAAAAATATACTTGTAGCGCAACAATAATTTTTGCGATTTTTTTGTTTTAACATTTTATAAGTAATAAATAAACGTTTTTAATATATGGAAATTTATTCGACTATTCTCATTTACTTTTTTCGCTATCCTAAGAAAATTAATTATTTCAGCGGTGTTTACTCACTTTTGACGCTCACTGTATGTATACCGTTTTAAAGGTCCATCTCTCCCCTTTCCAACAAGATTTAAATTTTGGAGATCGGGTCAGAAATGTTTGAGTAATACAGAAATTTGTGTGTAAAGTCTAAAAAAACAGTTTTTGTCAAATAAAAAAAGTTTGGAGGGTTCGAGAAATATAAAAAAAATAGTTTTGAGATCTACTCAACCAAACTCACAATCTATACTAAGTCATTAGCCGGGTGTATTTAATTTTCTTTATTTTGTCGTATAGTGTAATTTACTATTCTTTTTATTTTAAAATTGTTTCATTGCCAGTTTTTAAAATTGAAGCCAAAAAAATAATTACAAAAAATTTCGAAATATTGTAAAATTTTTTTGGCCACTCTCCTTACCTGGTAATAGTTAAGTTTGGTGATTGTTAGAATTTTAGCGCCGTAATCTAGTAGATAGTGTGTTGGCTTATTAGACTGAAGGCCCGAGTTCAAACCCCAGGTCAGACATCAAAACCAAAATGTGAAAATATTTCTTCGGTGACTTCCTGTCAGCAGGTTTCTGGCAAAAACTCTGAGAGTAAATAAAATTGCCATGAAAAAATTTCTCAAGAATCTGTCGTTCGGACTAGACTTTAAACTGTACTACTCATGTATAAAATTAACGCACACAACATAAGTGGTGCGAAAAGCTAGATCGTAATCCTGGCTGAAGGGTTGTAATGCAAGTATGTACAGTTATTTTTGACACTCACTGTATGTGTATGCAGTACATATACCTATAGAAAGCCTATAATGCTACATTATTACAGTGAAGGCATAAAACAACTTTGTACCAAGTAGGCGACATAACAACAACATTTCCAAATAATTAACGTGTTCAAGTAGTATCAAACAAAAAAGTAAATCATTTGCTTTACGGCCAAAATAATTATTTCTTATTTCTGGTTTTCACTTTGCTAACCAAAAAAAAAAAAAACAAAGAGAGAAAATGTAGAATAACATGAATAAATTAAGAATCAGTAGGTGCATCATTATTATTCCATTATTTTGTCTCTTGCTGCCCAAAACAATTAAAGGAAAACAAATTAGTCACGTGTACTATTATATCATTCTGATGATGTAAGGAATGACTTTTAGCATCACACGATTAGATGATTAATTGCCAGAATTACAGTCTAATTCTAAAACAATTACTTACAATGGAAAACATTTCCTTGGAAATATTGTCTACATTTGGCATGTGTTTCTCAAGAGACGGCGACAAGTTGGGGGATTATTTAGGCACTGATGTACTTCATTTAAATTACCCACCATACAACATTTTTTTACAAAACTTCATGGCTTAGTAGTTTCTTAATTAATTTAAGTTTAAAATAAAAAAAAAATAAAAAACTTTCAACTTTCTCATACATTAAGTTGACAGCGTTTACTCATCCGCATAACAATACATATGAAGATTTTCAAAAATTTCTCATTTTAAAAAGCCATGACATTTACATTAAAGCGTTCATTCTTTTATTTTTTTATTCGTTCATAAGTCAGGCTATTATCGTTCTTTTAAGGAATTTAAAAAAAAAATAATCTTTTGAAACTTAAAAAATTTATTGCCAGGGAATTTCTTTTTGAATACATGCCCCCCACCACGTTGTCTTTAAAATTCCTCTCAATTGCGTTTCATTGTTTACATTCATTACCAACACTGAGCTATGTCGCATGTCATCTTTAATGTGAAAAAATATCATCATGATGATGATGAGTAAGTATTATGACAGTAAAAATCATCTTGAAATCTTGATTAAATTTAATACAATCAAATATAAAGCAAATCATTTGCAAATTGTATTCTAACAGCGTATTTATGGATATTTTCTTTTCTCTCTTTTTCTCATTCTCATTTTCATTTTAGAAAAAATAAAAAAAAAAATAATAAAAAAAAAAAAATGATGGGGAAGTACTTCAAACACTCATCTTATAAGAATGAGAGTAAATAGATGGTAATGAAGTGAGAATAGAAAAATGTAAATGACAAAAGGAAAATTAAATATTTTTCTTCTCATTTTTTTTTTTTTTTTTGGTATGTTGAGAGAGAATACAAACGAGAAATAAAAATGGAATCTATTCGCTGTGGAAGAGATTTGTATGTTTTGAACCATTGGGTAAGATCAAAAGTGCCAAGTGTCGATGTTACTACAAATAAAAAAACGATGATTAAGATCACCATAAAAATTAAGGCAAAATGCATTTCAAAAACTTACTCCATCTTCATTAATTATATAATCGATTGTTACGAAAATGAAAAATCTATGTATATTGTACTAGTATTTTGCTTTTACATCGCTTAACATTAAAAATATAAACAAAAGCTACAAAAACAAATCAATTCAGTAAACAAACCTGTTTATCGTACTGCTTAATACACGTATAACAACAAACACCAGCATAAAAAATGGTAAACAAGTAAACAAAAATACACCAACAACATGAGAAGAATAAATGTAAACAAAATACACAAACAACACTACAATAATAAATGTAAACAACGATGTTTACATTTATAAATATTTCGTCATGAACATTCGCCTTCAAGAACATTTATCAGACTGTTTACTCTGCCATATAAAAGGCAAGGCAAAGCAGGAGAGTTAGTTAGTGAAATCCAGTCAGTCTTGTGTGAAGACGCAGTGGGTTTCAAGAGAGTAATCGTGGTTTGAAGATCTCCGTTATAAAGATCTGTCGAACAATTGCCTAGTAATTGTTATTGTTTATGCAAAGGTGTAAACAAAGGAATAACAAAGTCGCCGTGGTCTAGTAGGTAGTGTGTTGGCTTATTAGACTGAAGGCCCGAGTTCGAATCCCAGGTCAGACATCAAAACGAAAAATATTTCTTCGGCGACTTCCTCTCAGCAGATTTCTGGCAAAAACTCTGAGGGTAAATAAAATTGCCATGAAAAGCTTCTCAATAAAATTTGTCGTTCGGAGTTGACTTTAAACTGTAGGTCCCGCCACTCATGTATAAAATTAACACACACAACATGAGTAGTGTGAGAAGCTAGGACTGAAGGGTGCGGGCTTCTTGGGGACGATTGCTGTAGACTGTCTAATGGTGAAGGTATAGCACTGGCCATTTTATAGTCACCTAGCAGCAACTCGTTTCCTTGCCGTTCGCATCTTGAGATGTCCACTAACACTACTCCCTCTCTTCCACCTTAATATAACCCATTTTCCTAAAACCTGCACAATGCATTGCATGAGTAGGGGTCATCCCCTGAGTGCTGGTTTCACCAAAAAAAAAAAAAAAAACAAAGCAATTGTTGTTGTTTACATAAAGTTGTGACTGGGTTAGTGAAGTTTAGTCAATCTTGTGTGAAGACGCGATGTGTTTGAAGAGAGTAATCGTGGTTCGAAGATCTCCGTTACAAAGATCTGTCGAATAATTGTCTAGTAATTGTTATTGTTTATGATGCAATTTATTGCAATTAAAGCAATTGTTGTTGTTTACATAAAGTTGTGAACAGTGGCACACAGAATTGTTCGAATAATAAAGAATTTTAATTAAAACTAAAAACAAATTTATTTTTGTTTTATATGCAATCTATGAGGTCATATTTTAAACGTTTTTAAAAGTTAAAAACGTAACACTATATTTCCTTTTGAATGCAATACAAAGGTTCTTACTTTTGATCTAAGCGGACGAGAGTGAACTTTCTAAATGCTTTTGGAATAGCTATGAACGAATAACAACGATCCTATAAGCATACATACATACATAATACGTAATTGGTCAATACAATCCTTCAGCCAGGATTACGACCTAGTTTCTTACACCACATATGCTGTGTGTGTTAATTTTTATATATGAATTCAAATGATATATTTTTGAGAAACTTTTCATGGTAATTTTATTTAAAATCCGAGTTTTTTTTTCCAGAAATCTGCTGAAAGACAGTCACCGAAGAAATATTTTTTTCATATTTCGTTTGTGTTGAAGATGTCTGACCGGGGAGGTTTGAACTGAGGCCTCATGTTTACTAAGCCAACACAGTACCTACTAGACTACGGCGACTTCAATTATCACAACATCAGTTTATTCATAGAGACAACGACCTCACTTACGGTTTATAACTCAAAGTTGTATTCTTTTATTGGATGGCAATAAGTCGTGTAAATTAAAGGCATTTAGAAACAGTGAATTATTCATGTAAGTTGAATAAAGAACTAACATTGATATGATAATGATAAGTTTGAAACAGAAATAAACAGAGATAATTTACTCTACAGATTTCTTACGAAAGCAGAATTAACATTAAACGCTAAAGTCTTAATTCTGTAAGAAAAGAACAAGAAAAATAAACAAAAACAAAACAACATTGAAGATACGGTACAAAGAAATACAAAAACAAAACATCAACAGAATTATAAGTTTACAATAACAACACAAGAAAGGCAAAAAGAATAATCTCGAAGTTGACAGACAGAAAATAAATACCATGTAAATAGAGCGAAAGGCAACGTTGCCTGTATTTAGTTAGAAAGTTGTAATGAAAACGTGATATTTGTGTGATATACGACTTGATTGAAAGGAAAAAGAAGCTGGACAGAACGGTCTACGCGTTCATTCGGCTCTTAAGGAATACAGAAGTACTTACTGATACCTTTCTAAACGTGGACTGCATGTATTGCATGAAGGTAGGCTCCTGGCCTTGTTGAATACTACATATTAATGGTGCAGAAAACCAACTGACATCAGTTCCAAAGGGAATAGAATAGAGGTTATTAGTCTTCGTTTGGAGAATGCCTTAATCTTTCTAGTTTTAACAGAAATACAGGAAGCCATCAAACCTTACTCTAACCAAAAAAGCTTAATAGACGTAAAATAATTTTTTTTTTTCACAGCAAATATTTAAAATTTTTTAAAGGAAAATTCTACATCAACAGTACGTAATAAAAGCATGGAAAAAATGTATTTAAATACATTAAATGCTTAAATAATATTTCATTATTTTATGATATTTTATTCGCTTTATGATACCATAAAATCATTTTGTTTCGCATTTCCCTGAGAGCCTACGAAACTGAAAAAAAAGTAATAAAAAATGCTTCCTACTGACTTTTAATTTATAGATTAAGGACTGCTGGTGTCATTGTAAACAAAATGAATAACAAATATTCTGCTCGTAAAACGTAAACGAAAACCGTAAGGATATGCTCCAAAAAAATGTCTATGATTTTTTCTCTTTTATTTTTCTATTCGTTTCGTTTTAAAGACAAAAATTAATAGTCAACAGCTTACAATTAGATTTTCAGATTTCAGATTTTGTTTACATCCCACAAGAATGATAAACGATGTTAAGTTTCAGGAAAACATTAATAAAATTTAAGCTTCAACATACATACATGTACATGTACGTGAGTGTAATCGTAAAAAATACAGATTTTAAGTTCAAAAGTTTAAAATCATAGATTTTGAATAGGAAATTTGAAAGAGAAATTCTTTTTTTTATGGAAACAAACATAAAAACTTTTTGGAAAATTTCTTACATCTTACGCAGGAATATGTATGTATGTATGTATGTAAGTAAACAATGGCGTATATAGTCATTATAAAATACTTTCGCCATGAAAAATGTGTTTAACAAAGCCTATGTAAAGTATGGATAATGTTTATTCATGTAAAGTGTAAACATTACTCATACGCAACGGTCTGTTATACTTCTTCTAAGGATATAGGTTAAACGTTTAAACGGTTTCAATTAAAGTGCATTACACATAATTTACAAAGTATGACTTCCACACGCTTTCACAATGCTTAACTAATTTCATCGTTTAATCTTTTAAATTACATCTTAATTGCATGGACGTGAACGGAATGTGAAATGGAATAAGAGTTTCAGGGTGTTTTAAATAACCAGTAAAGATGTAAAAATACTTTGGCGTATGAGTAATATTTCATTATGTTCAGTATGTTGAAATGCTACACGAAATACTCATACATACGTGCCATATGCAAAAACGGTGAACATTTTTCAGAGTCATTAATTACACGCCTATGTAGGAATAAAGACGTCATTATGTACTTCAGACATTAAGGGGTTAGTACATTTATGTACGTTAGAATTTTCAAAAAAAAATAAAATCGAATTAAGGAAGAAATCTTATTTAACCTCAAACGATACAAAAAGAAGGAGAAAAAAGCAACGTTTACCAACAACGAAAGAACGAATAAAAATTGTTTAAACTTATCACAAAAGTTGCGACTAGTCGTGTATTAGCATATTAGAAGTGAGGTTCAAACTCCAGGTCAGATATCGCCAACCAAACGAAATATGAAAGAAATATTTCTTTGGCGACTTCCTCTCAGCAGATTTCTGACAAAAACTCTGAGAATAACATAAAATTTTTCCTGAAAAGTTTCTCAAAATAATCTTTTGTTCGGAATCGACTTTAAACTGTAGGTCCCCACCACTCATGCATAAAATTAACACACACAACGTAAGTGGTGTAAGAAACTAGGTCGTAATCCTGACTAAAGGCTTGTATTCACCAATTTCGTATGTATGTATGTATGTATGAATGAATGTATGAATGTATGTATGGATGTATCACAAAAGTGCTTCAATTATTTCGAGGGGATCCTGATCGTAATTATCGATCTACTGTACAAGAGTACAGTCCAGCCTGTATATCATAGCAATGCACGCAATGTACTATCGTAAGTATTGTTTCTGTTAGGGAAATCTGATCTGCAACATCTGGGTGGTTGTAATGCAATGATTAAAGACATGAGTCAGCGCTCCCAAAATATATGGCAATATAAGTTTAACAAATTTAATGGCTACACCATCTGAACCTATGGCATTGGATCGAATTTTCAAGATATGCCTGGTTACGTCAGCCTCTGACAATGTAGAAAATGAAAAGTTAGTATTGCAGGGAAGTTCATTTTGTAGATTAGGACCGGTATGATTATTTGTCACGCCATTAATACAAAAAAAGTCATTAAGCTCATCTGGGTCTATTTTGCACCCAAAAGAACTATGGGAGTGTATACCTAACGACTTCACATTCCTCCACAATTCGCCAGCAGGGAGAAATATGATTTTTTAGCTTCTCTGACAATGAGATTGGAGCGGTTTCTAGCTCTATTGTAAGCAGCTCTGTTTATCAACGTGGGTATCCTTTTCCAAACGTTGTAAGCTAAATTGCGATCACGAATAGCATTTTTTACAGCAGCTGTATACCACGGACAAGAGCGATTATTTACAGCAAAACTACGTTCAGGTACATGACGATCATAAGCTCCCTGTAATGTTGCAAGAAGTACGTTCAACTTATCATCCACTGACGCATAATACTAACATTCATTCCAGCCCAGAGTAGAAACGTCAGCAAAGAGGGACGAAAAATCAATCGCGTTATAATCCCTATAAGTTATAATCCGAAGATTATCATCTCTAGTCAGGTTAATATCTAATGTACAAAATAATAGATCATGGTCAGAAACGAAAGAAATTTGATCATACAAAAGTAATAAGCTTGGATGAGATAGCAGGAATAAATCGATTAAACTTGGCCTTGAATTGGACGAAAAACAGCCGTGGTTTGATACGGAGATAAAGGCACTCATCAGGAGGAGGGACAGTGTTTACAGGCGATGGAAGAGGTTTAGAACTGATGATTTAAGGGCTTTACATAAATTCGCACGGACGGAAGTTACCAAGCGCATAAGAATTGCCAAGGCATTGTATTATGGTGGCAAGTTTTCCAACGCAATGGACAACAGGTCTAAATGGAATGTAATTCGGGAAATAGGAATTGGCCGAAAGAGTCCTGAAACGGATATTGATGTGGACGTGAATATGCTTAATGATCAGTTCGTAAATTCTAAGATTCCAACTTCTATCGGTAACTTCTATGATGATCTTTGTTGTGTTCCACCACAACATTCCTTTAGTTTTCGTTGCGTGAATCAGTTTGAGGTTTTGGAATGTATTTCAGCGGTAAAATCGAATGCGGTCGGTTCTGATGATTTGAATCCTTCATTCCTGAAAGCTCTGACTCCTAAACTTTTGCCATACTATACTCACTTGTTCAATACAGTTCTGACTAAATCTACTTTTCCTGAACATTGGAAACTGGCAAAAATCATTCCCATTCCCAAATCGAACAACGAGTTCAGGCCAATTGCTATCCTTCCGTTTTTGTCTAAGGTAATGGAGAATATAATGGCCAGACAGATCACTAATTATCTGGAGAGTCATAATTACTTTACTCTTAGTCAGTCGGGATTTATGAAAGGTAGAAGTTGTACTACTGCTCTAATAAATGTTGTTGAAGATCTTAGGTCGAAACTAGATGTAAATAGTGTAGCGTTTTTGGTTCTGCTTGATCACACTAAGGCTTTTGACACAGTCGCTCACGAAGTTCTATTGAAAAAGCTCCGGAAACTGTTTTATTTCTCAGATTCTGCCTGTAATCTTATTTATTCTTATTTGCTTAATAGATCTCAAAAAGTTCATCTTAATGGTAATGTCTCAGATCCTCTTAATATTAGTAGAGGTGTTCCCCAGGGGTCAATACTTGGGCCTCTTCTGTTTTGTATGTATATAAATGATCTACCGGATGTCTTGCTTCACTGTAATGTTCATATGTATGCTGATGATGTGCAGCTTTATACTAGTACTCCTAGGGAGGATATTGATTCTTGTTTGGATTTCATCAATAGTGATTTGGTTAGGATTGACAACTGGGCCTCGGCCAATGGACTTTGCATCAATCCCTTCAAGTCTAAATGTATTATACTTTCGAGGACCGATAGATCATTTGTCATACCTGAATTGAGCATCAGGGGAAATAAGATTGACTTTGTCAAATCTGCGAAGAATCTGGGTATTGTCTTTAATGGCAGTTTATCGTGGTCTAATCATATAGGTGTCGTTGTTGGTAGAATTTATAGTATGCTTAGGAACTTGTGGACTGTTATTGATTCGACTCCTTTTGTCATTCGTATGCAACTTGCTAGAACGTACTTAATTCCGGTACTTTTGTATGGGTGTGAAATCTTCACTAACTGTGATTGTGATGATAACCGTAGACTTAACTTGGCATTTAATAACATAGCTAGATATGTCTTTCGTAAAGGGAGTCGTGATCACATTTCTCATTTGGCTTGCCGGATTCTTAATGTGAAATTTGATAATCTCTTGAAAATTAGATGCCTTATTTTACTTCATAAAATAATTTACACGGAACGGCCGGAATATTTATTTTGTCGAATTAAATTTGCTAGATCCTACCGGGGTAGGAACATTATTCAGCAACGATTTAGGACTCTCTTGTCTCAGAGACAGTTTTTTATACACACCACTAGTCTTTGGAATTCCCTACCAAACTACATCCAGAATCTTGGCAATGCAAATGCGTTCAAAAGGGAGTTATTTAAATTATTTTCATAAGTAAAATTTTTTTTTTTTATGATTTGTGATTTGTTTTATGGGTTTATATCGGTTATATTTTTATTCCTAGTTTTTTAGATTGATTTTTATAAATATGTAGTAATATTTTTTTTAATATTTTTTCAACTTTTTTATTTACTTCTACAATATTATAATTTTTTTAAATTTCTTTATATTATATATTTTTTTTTTTTTTTCTTTATATTTTATATTTTAACATGATATTAATTATATTAATTTTGTATTTTTTATTTAATATGTTTTGTTTCACTATTAATTTTTAAATCTTAATGATTCCAAACATAGCACTGTCACTTATAAGATTCATATCTTGTTGTGCTATGTAAATTATAATAAATAAATAAATAAATAAATAAACGTCCTACTAAGAGTACAAAAAAAAAAAAAAAAAAAAAAAAAAAAAAAAAAAAAAAAAAAAAAAAAAAAAAAAAAAAAAAAAACGTGTGGGAATTTCATCATTTACCGTAGTCATACCCACAGAACATATCATATCAAGGAAATCATTACTAATTTCATCCTTAACCATCAAGTTTACATTAAAATCACCACAAGTGATAAAAAAGTCATAAGCTATGGAATGATTCCTGAAGTTATCAAAAAAGGGTTCAAGAGTTAATGTTCTTATAGGATTATAAACGCATGACACTAAAGCTCTCACACTATTATCATAAACGACAATATTAATAAATTCAATGTCACAATCCTGTGAAATGTTGACTACCCTAGTATTGAGGTTACTCTTAGCATAAATTGCAACACCAACGCCTCTTCTATGTCTCCTATCATTCCTATATAGTTTATACCCATTTATGCTATAGCAACTATCCGGAACATCATGGTGATGTTCGCTGAATTTTTGGCAGAATGTTCCTAAAACCCATACTAGGGTATGTTTGATCCATCAATAAACAATAACTTTATTAAACAATTAAGATAGAAAAAATAGGCGAAAACAGAAAAATAATCAAAACGCCGCCATTTTGTTATTTTATGACCTTTTCTAAATATCCTACTTCAAGCTATAGCCAGTAACCTATTGTCATTGTTTTTATCTTTTAAAAACGTTTAAATTATGAGCACATAGATTGCAAATAAGATAAAAAAATTTGGGTTTAGTTTTAATTAAAATTCTTTACTATTCCAACAATTCTGTGTGCCACTGTTCACAACTTTATGTAAACAACAACAATTGCTCTGTTTGTGATTCCTCTGTTTACACTCTTTGTATAAGCAATAATAATTAATAAACAGATCGACAGATCTTTGTAATGGAGATCTTCAAACCACAATTACTCTCTTCAAACGCACCGCGTCTTCACGCAAGACAGACTGAACTTCACTCACTCAGTCGTCTGCTTTAACTTGCTTTTTATATGGCAGAGTAAACTGTCTGATGAATGTTCTTGAATGTGAATGTTCATGACTTTGCCTTCTCGAAATCTCTATAAATGTAAATATCGTTGTTTATATTTATTATTGTAGTGTTGTTTGTGTATTTTTGTTTACTTTTTTACCATTTTCTTATACTGGTGTTTGTTGTTATATATATAAGCAGTACTAGAGAACGTATTAGAGAACTGTGTGCTGCAAATGAAAATATGTTTTAACCCTTATCCTGTACTTTAAAAATAAAACGCATATAACATTAGTGGGTCAAATTTGCCCAATACAAAAAATTATAATATTTATTCAGTTTTTTTTTATTTTTTACATTCATTACATACAATATTGGTATCAGAATGCTTTTAGCAATTAAATTTTTGACATTCGGAACATTTATTTGCATATTTGGTGCTGTTAGAACGATTTGGACAAAAGTAACAACTTCCCCTTTTTAAATTTTTTGTTTGCGGGACTTCAGCAGAATCCTTTTAAAGGCTTTTTACGACTGCGTTAGCAGGACTACTTTGTAGCATGTTCGGTCTACGAGATATTTCTCTGCTTATAAGATCCATGCCTAAGTCTTCCAAGAATATCCAGTATACACCAGGACAGTATACATAAGGACCATGCATAATTTGTTTCTACATCATAAAACACCCAAATTTTTATACCATATTTTCCTGGTTTTGATGGTATGTATTGCTTGAATGGCATCGTCCACGATATGTTACGAGCTGCTCATGCACTGTCACACTCGCCAGGATGAAATATATTTCGTAGATTCGTTTCCCAACGGTTTCAAAAATCTTTTATTGGAGTAAGTTTGTCACGGAATCGTCTTTCGCTCCTGTCTGGCTTTTTATCAAACCGTATCACTCGAGATATATTTTGAAATCGGCGCAAACTCTTGGTGGTGAATAGCGGTCTGCTTTACGGTCGTCTCATAGAGATTCTAGAGCTTCGCCATGAGATCTAAATACATCTGCTAACAAAAGTAGCCCGAAATATGTTTCAACTGTTCTGCTGTCTATAGCAATCCAATTATTTCCAAATACAGATTGACATAAGTGAACCGATTGAATAACTTTTACTCTTATAAGTCACCTTGTAAATTAGTCATATCGACAACTAACTTCATAATATCACTGGGCATAAATAACAGAAAAAAAATATTTTATACTATCAGCTCTTGAAATAGCATAATGCGTTGACCAGGAGTCAAATTTATTATGTCCTGTTTAGAAAATCTTCCAATTTTGTTTATTGTTGATGTTTCTGAGCATAAATATTTATTATCAGATGCATGTTCAGAAACGAGATCGTTTTCGTCTTCACTTGATGTGTCCTGGGGGCTTTCATCGCCTGAGTCTAATTGCATAAGAAAAGTTCTTATCTCTTCTGGTTTCATTGTCCCAAAGTAAGTAAAGGTTTTGTCACTTGTATTCATTTCAAAAACACATAAACGAATGAAATATTTACACTACTTATTCTCTTTTTTTTTGGTTTTGTTACAGTTTGTAATACCGCTATAAAAAAACAAAAAACACTTGTGTGTTTTAAGACAAGTTCCATACTGTGTCATGATATTGATTAGGTTAGGTTAGGTCGGAGTGGTAGCTCTGATGTCACAAAGCTCACTTGAGCACGCATAGCGGCCCGTTGTGATGCCACGGGTGAACGCAGTCCCTGTACTGACCAAGTTCCACCACAATCAGGGAAAAGGAAGAAGTTGGTCAGGGCTGCACCATGATATTGATTACTCATGATAATCTTCCTGTCAGGCTTATGACCTAGTTTCTTACATCACCCATGTTATATTAGTTGGTTTTACCCATGAGTGTCGGGATTTGCAGTTTAAAGTCGACTCCTAACGGCAGATTTTTGTGAAATTCAGAGTTTTTGCCAGATGGATGCGAAAAAGTCGCCGAAGCAATATTTTTTCATATTTTGTTCTTAATCTTGAACCGTGACCTCACATCTAATAGGCCAACATACTACCTAATCGACTAGGGCAACTTCCACTTGTATTGTTCCGTATAACATACATAATTGGTCATTGCAACCCTTCAGTCAGGATTATTGACCTAGTTTCTCACACCACTTATGTTGTGTGTGTTAATTTTATACATAAGTGGCGGGACCTACAGTTTAAAGTCGACTCCGAACGACAGATTTTTTTGAGAAACTTTTCATCGCAATTTTATTTACTCTCAGAGTTTTTGCCAGAAATCTGCTGAGAGGAAATCGCCGTAGAAATACTTTTTGTATTTTGTTTTGATATCTGGCCTGGGGCTCGAACCCTGGCTTTACGTCTAATACTACCTACTAGACTACGGCGACTTATTGTTTCGTATAATCTTTCTAAAAACCCGCAGACTACCCAGAGAAGATAACGTTAACAATGAACATCAACAGCCATATATATTGGGATAGAGTAGGTAGGACCAGTGGTGTTGTCGAGCCAGAACGCTCCGGAACGTCGTTCCGGTACTTCTTTTTTGGACAGGAACGCGTTCCGGAACTAAAGATGATTTCTGATAACGAGAATTGGAAATGATTTTCGTTTCCTTTCCTTTTTATGCTATATACAGCCCTCCCCCCGTCGTCAAATTTGGGACATGAGACCTAAAAAAAAAACGCCGCCGCCAGGATTATCATGGAAAATCACCCCCGTCGTTAAATTTGGGACATGAGACCGCACAGAGCGGCCGCCTACCCAGGATCGGCCCTGTTATATATACGCGTTCCGGTAAAAAAAAAATTAGCACAACATCACTGGGTAGGACTCAATGAGTAAACTTCCCAATCACTACACCTAATGCAATTGCTTAATCCAATATTACTGAGGCCGCTAGCCTAACAGAAAATTAAAATGTTCTATTACGGCCATTTGCCTCTTAAAGGATTCCAAGAAACTATTTAATATACAGTGAGCGTCAAAAGCCACTGTACATTATAAAAATAATATACATTAATAAATTATTGTTATTTTTATTTTAAAATTGTTTTGACTTAATTTTCTCTTTAAATGTTAATCTTAAGAATTAATTAAAATTATTTAAAACATAAATAAATATGTAAAAGAGAGTGTAAAAAGAGAGTGTAATAATAATAATAAAAAATTACCTGGTAATTTATCTTTCATTACCGACATTTAAAGTGTCAGAAAAAAAAGAGGTCACAAGCTATTGTGTGCCAAAGGTGCAACTGCCAAGTTAATAGTCAGTCTGACTCTGGCATGGGTATTTTAATTTATTAAAATTTTTTTACCTTCCTGCCTGTGTTAATTAAAAATGCCAGAAAAAGGCGGAAGGTTTTTACAAAAAAAATAATTCGTCATCATTAAAACGTGTTAAATGAGTGTTGAATGGTAAATAAAATATTGTTTACCCAGCCTTTTCTTTTCCATTGTTATTGTCCTTGGAAAGTCTCTTACAGCTACTGAGCTAAAATACATATGGGCAATATCGTGTCAAGTGAGCCAATTTTTAAAATCGATGTCTTCCGATTTGGATGATAGGATGAAGGCCTTGAAGGAAATTTTATAAGCTTTCTTTTAAGCAAAAAATAAAAAAATAAAAGGGCCCAAATTGAAAAAAAATTTAAAAAAAATTTAATTTAAAAAAAAAATAAAAAAATTTTTTTTAAAAAATAAAAAAAATTTTAAAAATTAAAAAAAATTATTTTTGGAAAGATTGAAGAAATAGCTATCTAATATCTTTTGGAAAATTTTTTCTAGGACCAATAGGTGGAAAATTACACACATTTTAAAAGAACCCTTTTTGACCAAAATGTCCAAATTTGACCCCTTCTAACTCAGGCAGTTCTTGAGTGATAGAGCTGAAAATTTGTGTCTGGACAACTATCAAATAGTACTAACCTTGGTGCAAATTTCATCCAAATCGGAAGACATCGATTTTAAAAATTGGGTCACTTGACACGAAATTGCCCATATATACGCTGGTTTTAAAGCATTTTTTTTCCGTCGTGAATCTGAATATAATTGTCAGCCAAAATTGTCGTATTTTCTTGGATTTTTTTTTTTTGTGAGGAGGCAACTTAAACTAAGAGGTATAAATACACTGAGCGTCAAAAGAAATTGTACATTAAAAATAAAAAATATACATTAATAAATTACCTTTATTTTTATTTTAAAATTTTTTCATTGCCAGTTTTTAAAATTGAAACAAAAAACAAAAAATTACAAAAAAATTTCGAAATATTGTCAAATTTTTTCGGGCACTCTCCTTAAGTGGTAAAAGTTAAGTTTGATGATTGTTAGAATTTTATCCATAGTGTACAGTTTCTTTTGACACTCACTGTATACAATGTGTGCAAATACTAAACTTGTTTTGATCAAAATGGTTGTCCTGTTCGGGTAACGTGCTGTGTTAATTTTCATCGAAAAATCGTCTTCACCGATGGGGGCAATTTTTGAATGAATGGGTACGTGAAAAAACAAAATTGTTAAATTTGAGACGCTAAAAATCCACATGTGGTACGGATATTGGCACTAAGGTCAATGATTGTCAACTTCTTTTGAACTAAACTGGATGATGTAGGCAGAAACCACATGTGGTTTCAACTGGACAACGCTAAATAGTTTATGTCGGTGGGGTGTCACAAAGCCATAGGACATAAAGCCATAATCGCTTTATGTCTCAATCCAAACGGACATAAAGTCATAATTTTGATATGGCCTTAAGTCTCATATCAATTTTAGTGAAATGGGACATAAAGCCTGTTCGACTGTGGACTATATTTAAAGGTGTGGGGGGTTGTGTCGACTTCTTGGAACTAATATTGGGCTCAAATTTCTAGCAACCAATCATTTGTTTTAGATTAGTTAATTTAACTATTATTATCAAACTAAATAATGGCCGAATGCCTCAAATAAAAATTCAATTCAAATTTAATTAATAGAGTTTAAAAAATTAATGATCCTTATGGATCCAATCAACAAAAACGAATAATGAATTCATAAACAAAAAAAAACCAAATATTTAATCCCAAAAACAACAATAATATTAAAATATCAAAAAGCCTAATTCTACACTGCAGCGCCCTCTGTTGCCAATTTGCCATCGTTTAAACAATCCTGTTTATGTCGTCAAGGATGGGAAGTTTGGACTATCAGACATAAACAAAGCCATTATGGTTATATGTCCCATTTGATGTTTTGCGTTACAAATGCTTTATTTCACTAAATATGCCTATTTATCTATGAAATTAATGATTTAAAAAAATCCAAAATTTCTAGGCTCCAGGAATTACAGCTGAAAACATTTTGTGAAAGGAAAAATCCTTAGTTATCATTGGAAAACATTTTTTTATTCTCGTGACGCACGCAGGAAAACTTTATTCAGCGAAGCCACCTGCCTCGTCCTACTGGAGGAAAAAACCCCTAAGCGCAGAAAAACTTCATTATGCGAAGCCAGATTTCAATACTTAACTTTAGTGTCTCTGGAACTGAAATGAGAGATAAAACTGCTTTCTAATATTGCTAATGTGAGCTAAGGCCATGATGGCTTTATAATGCTATCATTATTAAAAATATAGCTTTATGTCTCATTTTCGGAAAAAAATTTATGGCGTTAAGTCCCATTATAATGAGACTTAATGGCATATGCCCTTATGTCTCAATGGAATGGGACTTAACGTCATATGGCTTTATGTCCTATGGCTTTGTGACACCCCACCGTTTATGTCACATTGGATTCTCTGCACAAGCAATTTAAGGACATGTCCATCTCACGTGGAGATAACAAGAATTGGCTGTCGATATCATGCAATTTAACCTCGTAAGACTTTTTCTTATGGCGTTTTCGTATGTCACTGATGTATGCGCATAGGCCATAAGCCGCAGCGGTTGTCAAAGCCAACATAATCCATGTGTGCCAGACTCATGGAAAATTTAACATTTTGGATGCGTTTCACCCAGAGAAGTTGTGGCAGACGTTCCGAACATAATGACAACAGAAGGTCTTTCAAACGGATTACAACTTAGTCTTTAGGTCATTACAACCTTTTAGTTAGGATTACGACCTAGCTTCTCACATAATCCATGTTGTGTGTGTGTAAATTTCATCCATGAGCGGCGGGACCTATAGTTTAAGGTCATCTCCGAATGACAGATTTTATTGAGAAGCTTTTCATGGCAATTTCTAATTTACTCTCAGAGTTTTTGAAGTCACCGTAGTCTAGTAGGTAGTGTGTTGGCTTATTAGACGTGAGACCTAAGTCTATATCCCCGGCCAGACATCACAAGCAAAGCGAAATATATAAAAAAAATATTTCTTCGGCGACTCCCTTTCAGTAGATTTCTGGCAAAAAACTCTGAGAATAAAATAAATTTACTATGAAAAGTTTCCCAAAAAAATCTGTAGTTCGAAGTCGACTTTAAACTGTTGGTGCCGCCGCTCATGGATAAAATTTACACACACAAGAAAGTAAGTTTTCGCCAGGTATCTACTGAGAGGAAGTCGCTAAGGCTGAGTCAAGGTTTGAGCTACGACCTCATGCATAATAAACCTCTAGACTAAGGTGACTTTATCTACTGCGGCGACATATCTCACACACACTTTGTTTCATTTAAATTTAATGAAACTTAATGAAAGACCCGATATTATGACCGAAAGTTTAATTGATATGAGTATGCATATATGTATGATGGCAGGAGAGAAAGAATCAGAAACAAAATTTTAAACGATTTAATGCCATTTAAGTCTGGCAAATTTTTTTTAATTTAAAGATTTTCATTTAATTTTCAAAATGAAACATTTTTACTCATAAATAATAATAAAAGAGAAATAAAATCAAATTTAAATCATTTTTAATATGTTCGTATACATTTTGTGTGTCCTCTCTTGGCAATTGTTCTTCCGTAAATGGATGTTGCTTAGTTGGGCAAATTCGTTTCCTTAGATAATAATTCAAATGAATATGACATCCTTGTTTAGTTTTACTGTAGCAAATAGATGTTAACAATGCCTCTTGAATTTAAGTCATTTCATTACGTAGCCATGGGGAATTGTCTTTGGAAATGAAAAGTAAATTGAAAATAATGAATACATTTTGAAACATGAGCAATGACGTTAACTTTGCAATGCGTAAAGCTTTAATCTCCTACCATAACTTTTATTACGAATTATGTTAACATTTCAATTTATGTCTTGAAATCTTCGTAATCATTATTGTGTGAAAATGTCTTAATTTTCACGATCTAGTGAATGCTTGTAAATAACTCAACTGAACCATTGAGTTAAACATTATGTGTCCCATTTTCCCATTTTTCTAGAATTGCTGTTGGTTGCCTTTGGCTACCATTATATCGTGATCAAACATCAAATAACCAACAAAAATTTCTTAATAAACCAACCAAAGATCAGCAATGAATCGTTTTTTGCTACTCATAAGCAGTGTTGTCAGATTTTTTTTTACCTTCATCGCCAAAAGCTATACGCAAAATCGCCAAAAATCGCCAAAATAAAATATTATTCATTTTTTTCAAAATAAAAATCGCCAAAAGTTTAAAAAATCATTTATATTTATTTATTTCATGTATTATAAAGTCAATATGAATCTAATAAAAGTCTATAATAAAAAAATATTATAATTTTACATTACATTTGTACTTTTAGTGCATTAGTTGCACTATTGCATTAATCTATATCTAGTTGCATAAATCTATAATAGCTATTTTGCATACAAAACACCACGATGTATTTTGGTCATTAGATGCAGATTGGTACGACAAAGGGGCATCTGCAATAGATTTTAGCCAACCTACAAATTTATGTCATTAAAGGGTTTAAAATATTACATTTGTGTACCTACCTATGGCCCAACTTTCATTTTCCCACTCCTTTCGATGTCGACGATCTACTTTAATTTTTTTTGAAGAAGATGCCATTATAACATGTTTTTTCTTTTCTTTTGAAGTCTTAATTTTTTTCAAAATTACCGTTAACTAATTTGACACTTGTTTGGCATCAATACTGCACATTTAAAGAGGTGTCACACTTCACATTTGTCAATATCAATTTTGACAGAAAAGTTCTCTCAACAACAACAAGCAGCTTGTTGTTTTTGTATTTTTTTTACAAGTTGTTTTACTGGTTGACATTAATTGTGCCATTTACTATGTAATAATAACATAATATACGAGGGATACCAGAGATGTATAATGTAAGAACATTATGTTATTAAATTAAAGTGTTAAAAAAGTATTTCAAGAAAATAAAAATAATTTGTTAAAAATAGCCAAATAAATCGCCAACAAGTCTGTAAATCGCCAAAAAATCGCCAAAAAATCGCCACGTCGCAAATTGCAAATTTTGGTCGCCAAAGGCAATGAAAAATCGCCACGTTTGACGAGAAATCGCCACATCTGACAGCACTGCTCATAAGCACCCATGAAATTTTGAATATAAGTGAGTCAACAATATTGAAATTTCACTTCTCTGATTCATTCATACTCACCACTACAACGTTAATTTATAAGTACAGATTGCAATGAGTATGCGTACTACGTTGACATCAAACTCAAACCATTCGAAATATGTTTGATTCATAAGCCAGTCTACTCATTTAGATTCATAACTTTAAAAAAATACTCTAATAATACTTAGAAATGAATTGAGTGTCTCGAATCATTAGAAAAAAGAAAAGAAGAGAAAACAAATGAAAACAGACACATAAGCAAAAAAGACAGATCAGCAAGCACAGCAAACCCACAACCTTCTAGTGATTATTTTAGTGTTCGTAAGCGATTCATACTTATTTTGTAATTCGTGTATATGTTGAGTCGAAATCAATAACATCATACGTGTTGTTAAGTATGAATATGATGAGTACTTCAAACTCATTTGAATATGAGTAGAGGGGTTCCATCATAATAAAATAAGTATGAATGCGTATAAGTATCAGAAATTATGAGTATGATTCGATTCTACTCATCTTTTTGAATATTCATTGCTGATCTCTGAAACCAACACCAATCCAAATTTTTCAAAAAAAAAAAAAAAAAAAAAAAAAATACAGAAAACAAATGCAATGAAGCGTCAGAGAAAATGTTTAAAATTCCTTTTTTGCACGACCATTACAAAACAAAAAAGTTTTCCATTTTGTTCTCTATTTATTGTGTAAAATAGTTGGGGACATTCGAGCTGACATCTACAGTTTGTGCTAAACTATTGCCAATTCAAAGTTAAACGGAAATAAACAACGGCGAACACAAGTCACAAGACAACAATGGCGATAAGAATACAAAGTACACTCAGGTCTCGTTTTATGCGATAGTTGCGTTCCAAAAAAAAATCGCATAAATTGAATTCGCATAAAACGATACTCTAGCTTCATATAAAAATTAACGATTCGTTCCAAAATCCTGAAAAACCGCATAAATTCAAATTTTAATTGAAAAATCAATGCAAAATCACAAAAAAAAAAAAATCAACAAAAGTATATTTATTTCATTTTCTTAAACAATAAAAACAAAAACTTCTAAAAAAAATAAACAAAAATAAAATATTAATTCATTTTTTACAGAAAAAAAAAAAAAATAAAATGATCCAAAAAATATGAAATATTATGAATGTACGATCAATCATTCTGTATCGTTTTGGAATTGGTTCGACGTTACTTTTATCATTAACATACACCTATCAGGTTGTGCATACATATGTAGGGGACTAGATCAACGAATTTTTAGAAAGTTTCTTCTGAATAAGGGTATTAAAGTGCCAGTTATTAAAAAGGAGCTGCTTCTTGAAATAAAAGATTCTTTAAATCATAAGTAAGGATTGAATTTTGAAGGCTTTTATTGTCATAGTTAGAGCAATCTGATGCTAAACAATTGACTTTCCAATTGGAAACAAACTAGAACGATTGATTTTCGCAAGCTATTCGGCATAGAGATCTGATAGTATTAGGTGTCGGGCTCAAACTACAGCGTACATTCACAAGAGATTCCAATATAAAAAAGGTTTTCAAACCGCAGGAAAATCACTGCCGCTTTCTGAATCAACAGCGTTGGTTATTACAACCCTTCAGTTAGGATTAACAATACTGATTATATCAGTGGTGCAAACTTATTTTAATTTAAAAATGATGCAAAAGTTTAATAAGTATCATAACATTTTAAAATCTATTAAAAATCTAAAAAAAATTTTTTCATTTAAAATCGCATAAATTCGAATTCGCATAAAAAAAATCCGCATAAAACGAGACCCGAGTGTATTTCGAAAACAATTGTTTTTGCAAAAGTTTTGTTGCTGAAAGAGAGAGAGAGAGTGAAAATTATGTGAAATGAAGTGAGAAAATAAAATAAAAAATAAAACAAAACAACAGCAGATTCAGGCTCCATTTTTTTTTTATAAATATTTAACCACAATTTTTTATTAATAAAATGGAGGTATAGTACCACTACTAATTACAGTGCAGCCATTATTGTAATTATTACATCAGTGACGGCACTGTAATTAGTGTTGGCACTATACAGGTCTTAATTCCATAAATACAAGAAAGATTAAATTCCTTTTGAAGAAGGATATCCTAATATATATTATAAATCTTTCTGTAAGTCTGTTTTTTTGTTTGTTTGTTGGTTTGTTTGTTAGTCAATCACGTCTAAACGCCTGGACCGATTTTCTTGAAATTTGGGATATAGATCGAGCTTTTGTCGGTGCAGGTTATAGGCTATAAATCTTTTCAAATTTTTGACCAAAAGGGGACAAAAAATGGGTCAAAGGGGGAAAAAATGGGCAAAAATTAGTACTTTTATGCATAAATGCTTTATTTTATCTGTTTTATAGGTAATTTTTTACGATTTAGCTTGGTTAAGTTTCCCAAATAGCTATTGGAGGTGTTCCGTTCCGGTTCAAACCCGGTTTCGAAACCGATGAACCGGTTTTTTATTTATTGTTATTTTTAATGCAAAAATGACCCAATAATAACTTTTTTTAAATTTATAGAAAAATTTGTACAATAGGGTGTCCCATGGCCACCCTTTTTGTAGAAATACCTCCCAAACGATGCCTGTTAACGCACTGATTACGAGAAAAAAAATATTTTTTTGTAATAGTATTACGGTATTATGTTGTTTTTTTTAACTTTTCACGAGAACGTTTTAAAGTTTTGAATCTTTCCAAAATTTTGACCAAAAGGGGAGAAAAAATGGGCAAAAATTAGTACTTTTATGCATAAATGCTGTATTTTATCTGTTTTAAAGGTATTTTTTTATGATTTAGCTTGGTTAAATTTCCCAAATAGCTATTGGAGGTGTTCCGTTTATAAAGTTGGACCAAAAGGGGTCCAAAAAGCGGGAAAGGTGCGAAAAACGGGCAAATTGAGTGCATTTATATTTAGGACTTTGAGTATTCAAAAAACTGGGTTGTTTGTTAAACCGGTTTCCGAATAATTTGAAAAATTGCATTTTTTAAGAAACCGGTTTCGAAACCGATAAACCGGTTGTTTATTTATTGTTATTTTTAATGCAAAAATGACCCAATAATATTTTTTTTTTAAATTTAAAGAAAAATTTGTACAATAGGGTGTCCCATGGCCACCTTTTTTGTAGAAATACCTCCCAAACGATGCCTGTCTTAAATTTAAAAACATTTTCCATTTTTTAAACTAATCCAAACTATATAACCCGCGCAACGCCGGGTACAATCTGCTAGTTTTAAAATAAATTTTTCTTATTCAAAATATACTTGGACTAAGCATAGACTCACAACAAACGGTTCACTGTTTATTTCCTCTTAGAATTGGTAGTCCCGTCTCTTCGTCAACTATCTTGACCGTTCGTCAAATAATCTCTGAAATCATGACTTATGTTCTAATATCGGATATTTCCACTGAAGCCATAACACAGAATGCACTGTACAGAGTCCTCTTATACGTTTGAAATCTGTCTTACAAATAGTTGCCATATACAGTGAGCGTCAAAAGAAACTGTACATTACAAAAAAAAAAAAATATACATTAATAAATTACCGTTATTTTTATTATAAAATTGTTTCATTGCCAGTTTTTAAAATTCAAATAAAAAACAAACAAAAATTACCAAAAAATTTCGAAATATTGTCAAATTTGTTCGGGCAAAAACTCTGAGAGTAAATAAAATTGCCATGAAAAGCTTCTCAAAAATGTATAAAATTAACACACACAACATAAGTGATGTTAGAAGCTAGGTTGTGATCTTGAATAAAGGGTTGTAATAAACAATTTTGTATGTACATATATATGTACAGTCGCCGTTGTCTAGTAGGTAGTTTGTTGGCTTATTAGACGTAAAGCCCGGGTTCGTATCCCAGGTCAGGCATCAAAACGAAATATGAAAAAAATATTTCTTCGGCGACTGCCTCTCAGCAGATTTTTGACAAAAACTCTGAGAGTAAAAAAAATTGCCATGAAGAGCTTCTCAAAAAATCAGTCGTTCGAAGTCGACTTTAAACTATAGGTCCCGCCACTTGTGTATAAAATTAACACACACTACATAAGTGGTGTGAGAAGCTAGGTTGTGATCCTGAATGAAGGGTTGTAATGACCAATTTTGTATGTATGTATGTATGTACAGAGTTCAGGTGGTGGTATTGCCAGCAACTGTTATCCCTAAAAACATAGTTTCACTGAAGTGGGGATCATCATTCATCGTATTAATTCTCATTAAATCACATTAAGAAGCCAATGAAAGCAATTTATAATGAAAACGTAAACGGAATTTACAATTTTAATTAAAAATTTACTTGAAATTCAAGTTATGTATACGAAATTAACCAGATGGTGTTGTATTTTTATTAAAAAACATATAAACGATCAAAAGTATCCTTCTAGGAGCAATTGAATACATTTCATTTGCTTTCCAGGAAATAACACAAAGGAGAATTGTTTCTTTAATTATTTCTTTCGTTGCCCAAAATTGACATGTTCTGACCGCTCTCTATAGGGGATATTGAATTTAATTTGAGGGTGTTTGTGTATTTAATGGAATTTGTCTGAAATTAGACAAAAACCAAAAAAAAAAAAAATTGTTACAAAAAATTATAAATTACCAGTGAATCTTTGATTAGTTGAATAAGTCTGAATAATAAGTCTTGAATAAGCCACGTTGTTGCACATTATTGGTGAGTTGGCTTTAGAAACATAAGTTGTCTATTAAGCCTTCTTTATAAACAAATAAATCGATTTAGAGCCATTATTATAACTTGCCTTTAACTAAAGATAGGATTTTAACGGGCAGATAAATTGTTTTTCGTTATTATACATAAGTGGACAATATGGTAGAAGTGAGCGTTAAGCTAAAGGGAGGATCATCCTACCGGTAACTTTTAAAGTGAAGTTTATGTCTGAACTTGTCATATTATATATTATTTTCAATATGGCAACTTCAAATTTAAACAAAATTAGCAAACACAATAAAAAAAAGAAGCATGTTGTTGCCACTGCGTTTTAAAAAATACTTGTTAAAAAAGTTAACTTTATTTTATCTGTAGGTTAGGTTAGGTTAGAGGACGTGTACTTGTCCGTTAAGACAAGTACAATACCCGGAGGTCGAAATTGACCCATTGTACAACGTCCTTGGAGAGGGCAGGAAATAGAGGGAATAGGATGAAAGGAGGGTATAAGGGTAAGGGGAGGATGGGAATCACACAGAAAGAAACAGACACAAAAACAAGGGTTGAGCGCGCGACTACACTTATGAAGCCCTAGCACCTCTCAACCAGCTCAAACTGCTAATGAATCTGTGGAGAGCCTTGATGTCGGCTCTCGACACAGAACTCAAGCTCTCAAAGAAGGCTCTGCCAAGGGTCCTCAACCTCAATCTACCAAGGGCTGGGCAGTTACAGAGGAGGTGTTCGATAGTCTCTAACTCCTCCTCATCGCAACATACCCTGCAATAGTCCGGCTGGGATCTGTTCCAGATCCCCGTCAGCGACCTAATCTCGCAGTGCCCTGTGATAAAACCGACAACCAACCTTACGCTGGCCTTAACCAAGCCCAGCAGCCAATCTGTTCTCTTACTGTCCACAGCAGGCCATAGACGTCTAGAGACAGAACAACCTGATCCGTTCCTCCAACGCCTCTGTTCTTCCTCCCTGACCCATCCATCGATGAGGCCATAGAGGTGGCAGACTGGGGGTTCAGGACCAACTATTAAATCGCCCCCCGAAAGGGAACCTAACCTAGCGAGGGCATCCGCCGTCTCATTGCCCAGTATTCCGCTATGACCCGGAACCCAGCATAGACGGATACGGTCCGGTCCAAAAGACCTCAACGACTCTTTGCACTCGCGAACCAGTCGTGATTTGCACCAGACCGACGCAATGGCCTTAAGGGCAGCCTGACTGTCAACGAAGATCATGTAAGATTCCGAATCCGAAGATGGGCCACCAGCTATGGCCTCAATAGCCTTCAGTATTGCGAAAATCTCCGCCTGAAAAACGCTGCAGTCATCATTCAACCTGAAGTGGAGTTCAAGACCGAGTTCTCTACAGAAAACCCCAGCACCTGTACATCCACCTAACTTAGACCCATCTGCGAAAATGGGTATATCACTCTGCCCCCGGAGTACCCCACCATTCCATTGTCCCCTATCCGGTATAAGTGTCCTTAAACCAGGTAGGAATATAGCCTCGGGCACAATGTAATCAGTGGCTTTTTCCGAAAGTCCATACCTTCCGTCAGGAAAGACGATACTCAGAACTCTGGAGTGACCTATCGAGCGCTGCTTCCAGCAACCCGATTCCCTCAGGCGTATGGCACTACGCGCTGCACACCTCTTGACATATAAGTCAAGCGGAGTCAGACAGAGCATAGTATCAAGAGCAGCCTGAGGGCAACTCTTCCTCACTCCAGTGATACTCAAAGAGGCAATCCGCTGAACCTTATCCAAGATTTTCCGTTGAAAACTCTTGTCTAAGGCACACCACCAGACAACACAACCATAAGTAATAACCGGTCTAACAATCGCCAGATATATCCAGCGAATGGCCCTAGGCGGAAGACCCCAGTTCTTACCTATGGAGTTCCTACACTGGTAGAAAGCATTCAGTCCCTTCTTCATTCTTTCCTCGGTGTTTCGTTTCCAGTTCAGCTTACTGTCCAGGACAACACCCAAGTACTTGACCTCAGAAGACAACGGCAGCTCCCTACCAGCTAATCTTGGCAGCCTGAAGGTTTCAATTTTGTACCTACGCGAGAACAGAACGAGATCCGTCTTATTTGGATTTATCCCCAGGCCACAGTTCGTTGCCCAAGAGGATAAAATTCCAAGAGCAGACTCCATCAGTTCCCCCAGCGTCGGCAAAAATTTTCCACCCACAAGAATAGCCACATCGTCGGCATATGCCACAACCCTAAAGCCCCTACTTTCCAGGAGCCTCAGACCAACATTTGCGACCAAGAGCCACAATAGAGGGGATAGGACACCCCCCTGTGGTGTACCCCTGGTCGCACGCTTGACGATAGAACATCCACCCAGATTCGAGCGGATTAGTCTGTTACCCAACATGTGGGCGATAAACCGCACCAGAAAATCTGGGGCATGTATATCCCTTAGTGAATTCTCAATAGAAGAAGTGGTAACATTATTGAAGGCCCCCTCTATATCAAGGAAAGCCGACAGTGTGTACTCACCCCTAGCCAAATTCGCCTCAACAAAACCTGTCACATCATGAAGAGCACTCTCAACTGACTTACCCTTAATGTAAGCATGTTGCGACCTACTCAACAAAGACCGGTCCATGTTTGACCTCAAATATAGATCGATAAGTCTCTCCAAAGCTTTCAAGGGCCGATGTGACTGGGTTTACCAGCCTTTGGTATAAAAACCACGAGCACATCTTTCCAACCATCAGGTATATCACACCACCGGAGACAGTCCCTATACACGTCCACCAGATATTCGTGTAATATATCACCAGCATGCTGAAGTAAAGCCGGAAAGATACCATCCGGACCAGGCGATTTAAACGGCTCAAAGCTATTAATAGCCCATTTGACCTTATCCCTGGTAATGATATCCTCCAAAACGCCAACATCACAGAAGGGATCAGCTACACCCAATGGATAGCTTACTGGATCCTCACAATCGGGAAAATGAGTGCTCAACAGAACCTCTAGGGTTTCTTTTCTCGAGGATGTCCATGTGCCATCGTTCTTTTGGACGAAGCCAAGGACTTTGGGGTCCTTCGACAGCGTCCTACGGAAACGAGCCACATCAGCAACATCCTCGATACTCGTGCAGAAACTCATCCAGGTGATTCTCTTTGAGCGCTTTTTTGCCCCTTTGTAATCATTAAAACTGGATCTATAAGCAGACCAGTCAACATCCTTGCCCGACCTCTTAGCCTTATTAAAGAGTCTCCTAGTACAACAGCGGAGTCTCTGGAGTTCCGCATTCCACCAGGCAGGCTGGCTCCTCTTACCCGGGTAAGTGAGAGGACAAGCAGCTCTATAACAAGACAACAAAATATCCGTCAAAGATCCAACTCGATCATTGATGCCAGGAGTGGAGCGTCCCCGAAGGGCTCTAAGTTCCCCCTCCACAGCACTCTCATATCTGATCCAGTCGGTTCTTCTTGGATTTCTAAAAGGCTTGTTAAGGCCCCCAGATAGATTTATACTGAAGGATATCAGTTGGTGATCAGAGAAGGAACACTCCTCTGAAACCCTCCAGTCTCTAATCATAGACCTTTCCATGTTAGAGAGCGTAATGTCAATTACCGCCTCCCTAACACGGTTTCTAAACGTTGGCGTATTACCGACGTTACAAATGTTGAGCCTATTAAGAATAATAAAATTCAAAATCGACTCACCCCTAGTATTTATGTCAGCACTGCCCCATTGAGTGTGATGAGCATTGGCATCACAACCCAAGACAAGGCGACATCTTTTCCTCTTAGCATGCTCCACCAGTAGTTCAATTAAGTCACCCGGAGGGGATGCAGCCTCATACGGCATGTACACAGATGACAGCATCAAATCGGTACCACGGTCATCTCTGTAGGCCACAGTTGTTACGTCACCTGTACAAAAGGAAGGAGTGATTAACAAGTCCAAACCACTTCTAGCTAAGATACAGGTCCTTACCTTCTCACTTGTTCCAGGAACAAGTAACTTATAATCAGGATCGCTCAGACCCAGAATATTATCCCTAAGGATCCAGGGTTCCTGGATAAGAGCGATGTCAACTTCAAGGCGGCGCAGGGTGGTTAGCAGGTAGTGTGAGGCGGCTTCGCAGTGATGCAGATTAATCTGCACCACTTTTAGCCTCCTCTGGGTTACCTGACACCGCTTATGTCCGGATGCCGGAATTTTAGGCGTGCCAACCCACATAACACTACACCACCCCTTGCCCTTAGCCACTGAAGAGAATCCTGACCAATAGCGATCCTAAGATCGCATCCTTTCTTACCGTTACCAGTCAGGGAGTTGACAACTACCCACGAGCTGGTGTTCAATCCGTCATTCTGCTTTCCAATAAGTTTGGGTACGTTATTCATCTGCCTAAAAGTAGGCGGGACCCATACCGTCGCTATTGGACGTAGAGGGAGGTCGGATTGAGGGACCACCTCCAAGCGAGCACCGAGCCAGAGTTCACCAAGGCGCTTCACTGATTCCACAAGAAACTTTACAGTTCCCTCGTTTTCACAGTTCACTACCTTGATGCCCTTGGACCAACCGATGGAAGATATGCGAGCATTACCGCCATCACAACTCTTTTCCATCATAAATTCAATGAGCCTTTCTTCAACTAGATTCCACCTTTCAGGAGAGATTTTTCCATCTAAATTCGACCTGTCGATGAATGCTAGCTGAAGGGAAGGATTAGTTCCGAGGCTACCTTGTTTCTTAGGACGCTTGGAGCCGGGGGAAGGCTCATCGTCGGATCTAATCCTCTTCATGCGATTTCCCTTGCGAGAATTCTGCAAAGAAGACATATCCACCGAAGTATGCCCCCCCCACCTCCTTCGCCTCCAACCTTACATCCTTCTTCTGTGATAAAGGATTAGCGGTAGTTTCTACCTCCTTTCCTTCATCCATTGTGGAAGGAACACCATCATCCTTTCTCTTCACCGAAGGTTTGAAAACCTGGGTGGTTTTCTTTGCTCCAGTTGGGAGTAAGGGTGTAGAACCTTCATGCCCCTTGCTTGCGGCTTGAGAAGTAGAAGCAATTTGCTCCACGTTCTCATCGGCACTCAAGGGACCATCCTTCTTACCAGAGTCAGCGCCTCGTGAGAGGCCACTGCCCGGGTATTTGGACTCATACCGCGAAACAGTGCCTCTGTGTCGAGCCAGCATCTTCTGCTCCTTAACAGAGAGGGAGTCCACATCACAGCTTGCAAATCTCTTCAAGACCGTGCAAGCCCTGCGGTATGACTTCCTCTCATTATACATAGCGGAACGTTTCCGCCCAGCTTTTCCCCCCTTGTCAGACGAGGTACTTTTTCCCATGCAGTCCGAATCTATAGATGATTGTACTAGTGGGTCCGAAGCATCCTGTCTGACAAGTGGGTTCCTTAAAGGGAAAGTCCCCACCTCATTGCTCCCAGTGGCAATTTGGATAGGAGTTAAGGGGAATCTTTCGATGACCGTATTGTCACCGTCTTCATCTGATAGTGGGGAGACAGGGTCTGACTCCACGCACATATCTTCCGTCGAAGTGAGGTTTGCCAAAGCAGTCGTCTCACTAAAGATCTCCTCTACACTCATAATCCTCATACCAGCCGGGGCGAAATTTCTGACGATTTCGTTGTTGTTGTCAACGATACTCGCCTGGATTTGCGCAATGAGCTGGGTCACGTCTAGTCCAAAGTCAAAAATACCAAAAATACCAAAATTGTAATAGTTATCGTCCATATATATGTAGGTCCCACGAGTGAGGGGGAAAGGAGGTCGATCATGCCATAGCCCCCGTTAGCATGACAAGGACTTGGTAGAAACCTAATACTCACTGAGGCGCCCAGGTATCAGTGAGGCTCCGTTATAATACAGTCGGATTAGACCCCCGACTGCAAACCATCCGATAAGCACGGGTCGCTTTACACTCCGGATTAGGGGTATAAAAGAAAACTATACGTGATCCGACGGTTCGAAAAGATCAAGCATGACGTCGATCCGAAACAGAGTCTTCCCACGATATTAGGGTAACCTTTAGTCATGCACTCCAACTCACGCTGGGTCACAGAATGAATCGAAGTACACTTAAGCCCCCACATCGCGACAAGATTGTTACCCAGGTGGGGGGTACTGTAGGTTGTAAAAATAAAAAACCATAAAGTTCACTTTAGCTAATGTTACCTTTTACTAAACCCAACTTTAACGACATGTTGTAATAAAGACCCTTAAGGAGAAAAAAAACCTTCTTTGTTTTATTAAAATATTCCGGTAAACTTGACCAAACGTTATAAAGCCAAACTTCGAGGATTTCTGCATTTATGTTTACAGTCTTAAATATTTTAAATTTATTGTTCTGTTATTTTCTAAATTAAAAATGTCGGCATAAACGACACTTTTCTACATACATTACAGCCCTTTAGTCAGGATCACAACCTAGCTTCTCACACCAACCATGATGTCTCTGTGTGTGTTAATTTTATCCATGATTGGCGAAAAGTACAATTTTAAATCGACTGCGTACAACAGATTTTTGGGAAACTTTACATAGGAAATTTATTTACACTCAGAGTTTCTATAGAAGACTGCTGAGAGTGAATCGCCAAAGAAATATTTTTTTTTATTTCGTTTTGTTGGAGATGGCTCAGCTAGGGCTTGAATCACGGGCTACTATGGCGACTTCAAAGAGTAAGTCTTTAGGAAATTCGTGTCATAGTTTAAAGGTATGATTCATTATAAAATTTATCCAAGTTCTCTAGCAATATTTTTTTTTTTAAATTTTTTGAAGTGCAAAGCCATCGCTTGTCAACAAACAGAAAACAATCGTTCCCATCTATGGATAACAATTTTATCATCTTCCATTTTCTAATTCTTTTCTCTTAAGTCTACAATTAAAACTATTTTCAATATTTATGACAAATGACGTCATTAATTATTTTATGACGAGTAAATGAACTTTTAATAAAAAGAAATTTCTATTTAAGAATTTGTGGTTAATACAATAACAACAACAATAAAAAAAATAACAACAACATCAGTAATTTATTAAATATTTTTATACTCACAAACAATAAGCACCACAGTATTCATTGAGTTTAGAAACGATTCAGTTAATCAAGCAATGAATTTACAACGAATTCTTGTGATTTTTGTAACGATCCTCTGCTGCAACAAAATCATACACGGTGCCAACGATGAGGGCAAGAAATGGCATCTTATTGGCGGTTTATTGTTTTACATTGAATTGGAACAGAAAGTAAGTTTGCCTGTGAACGTTAAAACGCCAAAAGCTAAACTAAGACAACACATAAATACATACATATTTGGCCATTACAACCCTTTGGCATTTACGGTCTAGCTTCTCACACCACTCAAGGTGTTGTGTGTTAATTTTATACATGAGTGGCGGGACCTACAGTTTAAAGTCGACTCCGAACGACAAATTTTACTTTATTTCTCAGAGTTTTTTGCTGGAAATCTGTTGAGATTAAGTCGCCGAAGAGATATTTTTTCACATTTCGTTTCGTTCGTGATGTCTGGCCGGGGATATGAACCTTGGCCTCAAGTCTAATAAGCTAACAAACAGCCTACTAGACTACGGCAACAAGAGACTGAAGCAAGAGGAGTCATTAAATTTCAAAAAATTAAAATCGAGTTTATTGGCACCACCTATGTATATATACTTAAGGGGTCTTTTTTAAGCGCTTCCTCTATTTAAATTTAAATGAAACAAAGTCTGTGTGAGATATCATCGAAATTATTAATTCGTTTGAAAGACCTTGTGATGCCTTGAAATGCCATCACCACACATCCTAAATGTTAAATTTTTCATGACTCTGGCTCATGAATCAGATTGACTTTGATCGATGGCATGGGTTATGTGGGCTGGGAGGACCGTTGTGGTTTGTGACTTATTAGCATACATCTGCGCCTCAAGAAAATTCCATAAGAAAAAGTCCAATGGGGTCAAATCAAACGATCTCGTTAGCCAGTTTATATCAGCTCTCCGTAAGGTGATCAGGTTCTCAGATTTCTTGTGCAGAATATTTAATGCGGCTGAAGTCGCCGTAGTCTAGTAGGTAGTGTGTTGGCTTATTCGACCTAAGGTCACGGTTCAAACCCCAGGTTAGACATCAAAACAAAAAAAAGACACGAAAAAAATATTATTTCGGCGACTTCCTCTCAACAGATTTCTGGCAAAAAACTCGGAGAAAAAAAAATCTGTCGTTCGGAATCGACTTTAAACTGTAGATCCCGCCACTCATGTATAAAATTAACACGGCATGAGTTATTTGGCACGTTACGCTACATGTCGTTGTAGTCTGTTTTGTAAATCTGAATAGTTTTGTTACAAGAAATTCAATTAAAAATTTAAGAAAATATTTCGTTTTATTTTTAGTACAATCCCAGCGAAGCTCTTCAATATTGTAAAAGTATAGGCATGGATAACTATCTGGGAGATAATACTACTTTTGAATTTCGCAAATATTATGAAGACTTTTATGGTAAATTGAAATAAATAAAACATTATCAGACAAAAAAAATAAAAAATAAACGATATATGGTACATACGTATGTATGTACTCGTATGAGTACATAATACTTAATTTTTTTTTTTGAATTTTTCTTCCAGGTGTTGCACCAGCAATTTGGGAAGCAAACGGTAACAGTGTTTATGCTGGAAAGCGAGATTATTTGATTGTTCGAAATGACAAGGTGACCACACTTACAACCGATGAATCATTTGTCGAATATGGATTTATTTGTTCGGCACACATTTCCAAAGGCTATGTTAAATACAGAAATGCCGAGGAAGAACTCATCCCTGGAAATGTAGTCTTTGAAATTTGCAATCCACAATGGCAGCCATATGAGATGCAGCAGTATTGTTTGATAGTTTTCGATTAAGTCTTACTACAGACTGACTCTACTGATTTAATAAAAAATAAAAAAATGTATTAAAAAATATTTCAAATGCTAATACTTCTGAAAATACTGAATATATTTCCTTGTAGCCAAAGTAATAACACTATGCGACAAAATAAAATAAATTAAATACACCCGGCTAATGACAAAGTGTATGTTGTGAGTTTTGTTGAGTAGATCTCAAAAATATTTTTTTTATATTTTTCGAACCCTCCAAACTTTTTTTATTTGACAAATATTGTTTTTTTAGACTTTACGCACAAATTTCTAGATTACTCAAACATTTCTGATCCGATTTTCAAAGTTTAAATCTTATTGGAAAGGGGAGAGATGGACCTTTAAAACGGTATACATATATCTATTATTTGGCTTAATATGCTATGAGTTTTGATGAGGTTAACTTGGAAAATGCGAATTTTTTACATATTTTTCAAGTTTGTCCGTTCTTAGTAGCAAACTTTACTTAAAAAATATGAAATAAGTGATGACATTCTAAAAGTCTGTTCTCTTGTGAAGAGATTGGCACTCAGTTTGATCAAATCGGACAAAAATTACCGGAGTTATTATATAAATAGTATAACAGTCGTGTTATATTTTTTTATATATGTCATCTCATCAAATGAACTTTTAGTTCAAAAATTTTCAGAATTTTTGATGGATCTTGATTGTTTTTCACAAAATGTGTCAATTTCACGTTTGAGCGACCACCAGCAGTTGGCCAATGATTGCGCAAAGAGAAATAATAATATTTGCAAATAACACAAATATAATCCGACTTCTGGGAGTAGTGCAAACGTGAAATTGACACATTGTGCAATAAACAATCAAAATCCATCAAAACTTTTGAAAATTTTTGAACTGAAAGTTCATTTGATAAGATCACATATATAAAAATATAACACGACTGTTATACTATTTAAAGTATAACTTCGGTAATTTTTGTCCGATTTGATCAAACGAAGTGTCAATCTCTTCACAAGATAATGTACTTTCAGAATGTCATCATTTATTTTATATTTTTTAATTAAATTTTGCAATTAAGGATAGCTAAACTTGAAAAAAACAAGAAAAAAATTATATTTTCCAAGTTTACCCCATCAAAACTCATAACATATAAGTTTGGATAAAACGTTTATGTATACCGCTTTAAAGGCGAATCTCTCTCCTTTTTTAAGAAACTTTGGATTTTTAAAATAGGTTCGAACATATTTGGGTAGTCAATAATTTTGTGTAAAAAGATCAAAAAAACCGTTTTTGTCAAATAAAACAAGTTTGGAGGGTTCGAGAAAATTAAAAAAAGTATTTTTGAGTTCTACTCAACCTAGTAAATAACTTAGACTATGTAGTTGCTCGGGTGTATTTTCACTGTCGCACCGTGTAATCAATCAAAAAGTTATTCACAATAGAGACTTATGTGAAAGATAAATTGGCCTTTAAAGAAGACTATGTGTCGTTCCTTATAAATTAATATAATACTTAAGATATGGAAAGAAGCTGTAATTGTCATATATAACGCTCAACCTACAGTGAACGTCAAAAGAAACTCTACATTAAAAAAATATATATACATTAATAAATTACCGTTATTTTCATTTTAAAATTGTTTCATTAACAGCTTTTTAAAATTGAAACAAAAAAAATTACAAAAATTTTGAAATATGACTAAAGGTTTGTAATGACCAATTAAGTGAGTAAGCAAGTATGTAAGTGAAGTAAGAAATGCTTGTTTACAGGTGTAGTCTTGCCCTTTCAGTTCAGACTCACTCTCATACCGAATTCCAATCTGCTTTATTGTTGCAATCTGCGAAATCTTACTGGTTCAGCAACTATAAATCAGACTGAAAGACAAAGAATTTAATTGTTTTGTGATGTATTTATATTGAGTTTAGGCATACAAGTTATATGGTTTCAAATTCCAAACGAATCCATTAAAGGCTTCATTTAATATTGTTACGAGTTCGTAGATTGTAAATAAAATAAAAATAAATTTGTGTTTAATTTAAATTAACATTCTTTATTATTCGCACAATTCTGTGTTGCACTGTTCACAACTTGAGTTAAACAACAACAATTGCTTTATTTGTTATTCCTCTGTTTACACCCTTTGTATAAACAATAACAATTACTAGACAATTGTTCGACAGATCTTTGTAACGGAGATCTTCAAACCACGATTACTCTTTACAAACACACCGCGTCTTCACACAAGAATGTCTGAACTTCACTAACTCTATCGCCTGCTTTATCTTGCCTTTTATATGGCAAAGTAAACAGTCTGATGAATGTTCTTGAAGGCGAATCTTGAATGTGTATTTTTTGTTTACTTGTTTACCATTTTTTTATGCTGGTGTTTGTTGTTATGTTAAGCAGTACGATAATTTGTAAACATGTTTTTGATTTTTAATTTTCGTAACAATATCTTAAAATATATTTTTGAATAAAAATGAAGTAATCAATTCGACTATTTGATCCCCTTTCAGCTTTCCGCTTTTAACTTAGTCTACGAGGGTAAATATTGCGGCAATACTGCGAATGAAACTTCAAACTCCTGAAAGTTCTTTTTTGCAGTAAAAAAGTGCCCGCTTTTCGATTACAAATTGTAAATATTTTACATTCAGTTGCGTTTGTCGATATGTTGTTGAAGGCTTATTTGTTTTTTAAATTCTAATAATTTTTTTTCTTTGTACGAATCGTTTTTATTTTTGGGCAACAGTAATTACGCGAAATTTCTATCAAAGTAAACTCTGCTCAAATAAGAAGATTTTTCTTTTGCTTTGAATTGATTGTTGTTGATACAAAAGTGTTGAAATAAATTCTAGTCTTTTGCAACAGACCAGATAGCAAATTTCGAAATAGTTTTTCTAATTGCATATAACGCTACTTACCATGGTTTTTAGTGAAGCTTTTAGCAATGTTTTTCAGTCATTTTATCCTCTGGAAAGTTTTTAAAAGCACGTGTTATGTATTGCATGTACGGGTATATGGTGAGAGAAAAAAAAAATTGAAATAATACATCGAACAGCATCTGCTTTGACAAGTTTTGATTTGATTTTCTGCCAACGGCAGACAGTTTGTCAAGGTTATGGGAATCAAAAAAAGAGTTTACTTTCAAACGTAAAAATATTTCCTTTAATTTATTTAAGATCTCAAACGTTTGCAACACAAAATGGGTGAAAATTTTTTGATGATAATGTTACGAAAAGAAAAAATCTAGATATTTTATTTTTTTATTTTATTTATTTATTCATTCATTTGTACAATACAACACAACAAGAACATATGTATCTTATATTAAAGTGTTGGGCAGACAATTGGCAGTTATACAAGATTACTATAGATTATTTTTACACATTACATAAAATAAACAGAAAAAATTTTAATTATAATAAAAGTACATAGTACATAAAAATAAATTAGAAATATAAAATAAAAATCAACAAAAGAAACATAAAAAATATATATATTAGTTAGGTGTCAAAGAAGCACAAAAAAAATAATATAGTATATATAGATACTGGTGTTTTGCTTTTACATCGCTTAACATTAAAAATATAAACAAAGGCTACAAAAACAAAACAGTGCAGTAAACAAACCTGTTTACAAATTAACAACAAACATCAGCATAAAAAAAATGATAAACAAGTAAACAAAAATACACAAACAACACTACAAGAATAAATGTAAATAAAATACACAAACAACAATAATAAATGTAAACAACGATATTTACATTTACAGAGATTTCGAGAAGGCGAAGTCATGAACACTTGCCTTCAAGAACATTCATCAGACTGTTTACTTTGCCATATAAAAGGCAAGGCAAATCAGGCGACTGGGTGAGAGATGTTCAGTCAGTCTTGTGGCAAGACGCGGTGTGTTTGAAGAGAGTAATCGTGGTTTGAAGATTTCCATTACAAAGATCTGTCGAATAATTTCCTCGTAACTGTTATTGTTTATGCAAAGGTTATCAACAGAGAAATAACAAACAAAGCAATTGTTGTTGTTTACATTAAGTTGTGAACAGTGGCACACAGAATTGTGCGAACAATAAAGAATTTTTATTAAAACTAAACACTAATTTATTTTTATTTTATTTGCAGTCTACGAGCTCATATTTTAAACATATTTTAACAATATTGTTACGTTTTTTACCTTTTAAAAACGTTTAAATATGAGTTCGTTGATTGCAAACCAAGTAAAAACAAATATGTGTCTTATTTTAATTAAACTCTCTTTATTGTCCACACTTTCTTATGTGCCACTGTTCACACTTAACCGATACAACAATAATTACTACAATTTATTGCTTGTTCACTATTATTCACACACAACTATTCGCTATACTGCTCACAACGGATCTCTTCAAACCGCAACTGATTAGTTCACACGCAACTTCACTCAAGACTGACTCAATTACAACTGACTCACTCGTCTGCTTTGTCTTGCCCTTTTATAGTCCAACACGAACAGTACATCGAACGTTCTTGAAGAAGAACGTTCGCGGTCTCGCATTCTCGCAATTTCTATGGTGACTGCGTTGTTTGTTGTTGCGTATGCTTACTTGTCTGTCCCTTTTTATCTCATACTTGTTGTAGCTGGTTTATTTATAATCAGTTCGATGTATGCGTTAGTGTGTATTTGCGACGTGTGTATTGTGTACGCATTGCCTCATGGTCTTTGTATGTATTTGTAGCTTTTGTTTATCGTTAATGTTAAACGATATTAGGTCGTTTCGATATGCGTAACAATATGTTGAAGGCAATTCGCATTTTCACACAACAACTGTTGCAAAGTGTGTTGCTGTTTTCTTTCAGTTTGTAGTGTAAGAGCAACAGTATTCGCTATTCACTGTGACTGAGAATCTTTTAAATTAAACAAAGTGAAAATTAAATTTTACGTAGGCATTCGCTTTTTAATAAAAAATGTCTAGCAAGTGTTACAAAATTTATTATTATTTTCAACATTTTTGCTTCATTACCACCTCTTAACAGCTGTTGCTTATGGTTTTCAGTAGTTGGAACTTGAGAGCAAACATTTGTTGTGAAGTATCTAGATGGTATAAAATGTTTCAATAATTGTCTAAATATTTGCTTCTTGTACGTCTCTATTAAAAAAGCCAACAAATAATCTCTGTTTCATATAAAAAGCAATGAAATTCTGTTACAAACTTTAAGTACTCCTTAAGAGATTTAACTAAAGCTTGAGATTTTCAAAATAATTAAAAAATAAAAACATTTTTAATAATAAGTCAGTGTTAAGCTTCACTGTCATATTAATTGATTACAGTGCGTGTGGTATTACATACAGTGAGCGTCAAAAGAAACTGTACATGCATACATACCATAATTGGTCATTACTACCATCAGCCAGGATTATAACCTAGCTTCTCACACCACTTATGTTGAGTGTGTTAATTTTATGCATGAGTGGCGGAACCTACAGTTTAAAATCGAATCCCAAAGAAAGATTTTTTTGAGAAACTTTTAATGGCAATTTTATTTACTCCCAGTGTTTTTGCCAGAAATCTGCTGAGAGGAAGTAGCCGAAGAAATATTTTTTTCTTATTTTCATTTAGATGTCTGATTTGGGGTTTGAATCGTGGCCTTACGTCTAATAAGCCAACACACTAGCTTCTAGACTAAGGCGACGAAACTGTATAAAATTCTAACAATCACCAAACTCAACTTCTACCACTTAAGGAGAGTGCCCGAAAAAATGTGACAATATTTCAAGATTTTTTGTAATTTTGTTTTTGTTTCAATTTTAAAAACTGAAAATGAAATAATTTTAAAATAAAAATAACGGTAATTTATTAATGTATATTGTTTTTTTTTTTAATGTACAGTTTCTTTTGACGCTCACTGTACATACTACGTATCATACACGCAACCTTTCTCAATGGAATGGAATTATCAGGCACGAAATATTAAACAAAACCAATCCATGCCACTTACTATAACGAAATAAATTTTTTTTCTGGTTGAATATGTTTGATATGGTAGATCAAACGCCAAATTCATCTTAAATAATACATGACAGATGCCAAGTGTCAGTTTACTAATGGTGTTTTCTTTTCTACAAAGAAAATGTCACCCTCTTACAAGGTACATTAAAAAAATTGCTGACCAACCCTGTTGTAATGTAATTTTTTATTTGAGAAGAACAAAACACAAATTTTAAAAAAGGGTATGCCCTGTGTTTACCACTTATTAAGAAAATGAATGAGGAATTGCCAATTTGTTCAAAAGATGACGAAGATAAATCTAATAACTGATTTATTTAAATTTTCGCAAATAAAATAGATGCAGCAATATCCATATTTAAAAATTTAATTTAAAAATATGTTGTATTTTTTGATTTGTTTTCAATAAAATATGTAGATATGAAAAAGGTGTTGCCAGATCTCTAATTTTTCGACTTAATTTTTTGAGCACTTTTTTATAATCAAAAAAAATTTTTTAACACTGTTCTAATACTGAATACAATTTTTTTTATATTACTGACCATGTATCTTTAATAATGTAATGTTTCCTTAAGGTTACTCCACAAAACAATGAAAAAATTAACTTTAAAATTGGATAAAGATACCAGGCGACTTTTTTTAAATTTCATCTGGTAGCCCTATAAATAAACAAAAGTCATTTGCTTTACAGGGCATTATCAGCACTCTCGATTTATACAGGGCATAAAATGCAATGCCCTCCACCATTGGCAAGTGCAAATTATTTAGAATAAAACATACCACCCTTTTAGAGGGCGAAACATTTTTAAGAAACAAACACAAAATTGCATTTTTTAAATAAAGTGCACATTTTTTGGTAGAAAAGAAAACACCATAAGTATTCAAAAAAATTCTTCAATGAAAGTTTCTTCAAATGAATAGGAGATCACTATTCAATCGATTAAAATCTGTTTATTACAGCAGCTATGGATTTAAGCTAAATTTATACTGGAAACTGATTCATCATCAGAACTACATATTGTTGTGTGAAACAGTTTTTCTATTTTTTTCTTTACTGTGTGAGCGAGTAGAGTTGTATTTGTAAACAACAATACAATGCAACATAATTGTCTGTGTAAACAGAATGATAAGAACTTGAATTGTTTTGTTTCATTTTTCTGAGTCATACACAAGGTCTTTCCATAAGTTTCTTGTAAAAATAAATCCTCAGAAGCAACTGTCGGGTGTTAAGCACAACAAAATAAACGTTTTGCCTTTGTTTTTTCAGTTTCACTTTCGCAACATTCTGGCTAAATAAGACAGTGTTGCCATAGGCAATCTTAAAATAAGGACACCTGAAGAGTTCGTTTAACTAAATGAGAATTTTTAAACTGTAATCATCAGTTCAGAATATGGAAACCTTGTATTGTGACAAAAGGAATAACAGAAGAGAAATGATTTCAAATTCTTTCTAGTGAAGTATGTGATAAAACGCAATGAAAGCAAAGAGCTATTAAAGCAAAATTATTCAGTTTTAATAAGATCCTAAAAGATTTACAAATTAATTGTAAATTTAAAGTACAGTAAGAGGTAGGTAGGTAGCACGCATAGCGGCACTTTGTGATGCCACAGGTGAACGCAGTCTCTGTACTGACCAAGTTCCTTCAAATTAGGTAAGAAGAAGAAGTTGGTCAGCGCAAGGGCTGCACATTTAAAGCACGACTATCCCACGCTGAAAAACCAGCCCGAAAGTTTGATAAACGAAGCTATGTCCTTGACATCAATGGATGATAGCTCCGTCAAGCTGACATGGATTGGAGAGCCAAATACCTGCACCTAGCAAGAGATTGGCATTGACAAAGGAAGTGGATAACAGTCTCCTCTTCTTCAACGGATCTGCACTCACGGCAGAAGTCGTTTGATGGGAGCTGCATTCTTTCCGCGTGTCTTCCCATAACATAATGACCTGTAAGCATGACCACTGTGATCGAGATGACATTACGATCAAGTCCAAGTAGCTGGCTGGTGCGCCTTCTATCCACCGAAGGCCAACTGAGCCTAGCGGTGAAGCAGGACTCCTCATTGACAAGTGCAGTAAGAACAAATCCAATATTTTCGAAAAGATTATGATTACTACACGCTATTGCTGGCTTTTGAAATGCGAAGACTTTGTACAACAAGAACTTCTTTGGGGTGATTTATGAATACTGATCTCAATACTATCTAAGCACACGAGTCAAATATGGATAACAGCAAAGCTAGAAAGGCAAATTTTCAAACTCTTCTTTCGATAGATAGAGTAGGGAGATAGTGTTGCTGGTTTTGTTACTGAGGCAATTACACATGCGCTATATCGTTGATTCCATTCTGGAAATTTAGATTGGCTATCATGCAGGGATCAAACGAGTTGAATCAACAAAAGCCATATAACTACGAGGAATGAAGGGTGGAAATCGTGTTGTCTAGTAGCTACTATGCTGACTTATTAGAAGCGAGCTCAAGACTTAATCCTAAGCTCAGTCATAGCGACCAAATCGAAATACGAAGCAAAATACATTTTCGGTGACGTCCTCTTCGCAATCATCTGGCAAAAATTCTGCGACCAAAGAGTAAATAAAATTGCCATAAAAATTGTATTAAAAAATCTGTCGTTCGGAGTCGACTTCAAACTGTAGTTCCAGCCACTCAAGTATAAAATTAACACACACAATACACTGAACCAAAAATTTCCGTAAATACTGTAAAAAGGAGTGTAGAATTGAAGAAATTTCGTTATATATCAGCTAACAAAAATGTGTATTCATATCTACGTCTTTTTTAGTAAAAATTTACAAATTTAGTAAATTATTCGTATTGAAAAAATTTCTTCATATTGAGGAAATTTCTTCATTTCTTCATATTAAAGAAATTTCTTCAATATGAATAAAATGCTTTCGTTATTTTGAGGGATGTAAATATGGCGAAATTTAGTTGAATTTAATAAAAAACTTTATTTATATTGAAGAAATTTTATTTGAATTTACTAATAATTTTTATTTATATTAGAGAATTTTTATTTAATTTTATTAATATTTTTCGTTAATATTATAATTATTATATATACATACATATGTACTTTTAGTAAAAAACAGTTAAAAAAAACTTAAATATATATAATAAAAAACGTAAGTTTACAATTAAAAAAAATTATTTCAAACTTGAAATTGATATATTAATTTGTGGGCTGTTTAAATCTGTATTTGTGGTAATTTACGTATGGGCTCTGATTTTGGATACATGTGCATGAAATCCATATCGATCTGAAAAATTAATCAAACATACACTTCCTTAAAACACAGTTACATAAATTAAAAATTGTCATTCAAAATACTAATTTCCTAACTAAAAAACAGAAATCTTTTTGATTTAATTTTGAAAAAACATACATACATACCAACTTAAAACCAAGTGGTTTTTTATATTGCGGCCATTTGTCTATTATGTTCGAAGTGTGTTTCACACTTGCTACTTCAGATAGCTGGTAGTTTTTGGTAGTTGCCCAATGGTTTTCAATTTTCTCCCAAGTGCAGTTGTCGGGAAGGATTGCTTCGATGCTTTCCTCAGAAAAAAAAATAATTTTTTACATTTAAAACACTTCATATTTTGTTAAATTAATAAAAAAAATCTCACTTTATATTAACACTTTTTTTTAACTAAAACCACAACTTTTTAATATAAGTATACACTCTCGTAGCAGATATGAAGCTAAAATTCTGACACAATTTTTCCAGCGCCTACTAGGTTTTTTTAAAACTTCAAAAATAAATGAAACCAACATTCTGAGAATAATTTTTCCAACGCCTACTTCGTTTTTTTTTTAATTTCAGAAATAAAAGAGTTGAATTAAAGAAATTACTTCAATTTTACTATAATAAAGGAGTTAAATTGACGAAATTTCTTTAATTTTAAAGTACCATAATAAATTAAACGAATTTTCTTCAATTCTACTAAATTTTTTTAAAATTAACAAAAAATAATTATTCAACATGACTAAAAAAAAACTAAAGTTTTTTGTTATTTTTATTCTAGTAGATTTATTTAATTTTGGTAAATTTTAGTTAATTTAACAAAACATTTATTATTTTTAACAAAATTTTATTCAAATCAACAGGTTCTACTTAAATAAATTTTAAATAAAAATCTTGTTTCGTTAATTTAAATAAAAATTTTTATTTTTAATAAAATGTATGTAGATTTCAAGAAAATTTATGTAGACTTGAATAAAAAATCTATAGAGATGAATATATTTTTCGTTGAAGGTTTACTAAATTTTTAAGTTAATATTACCTACGATATTTTTTTCAGTGTGTGGGTGGTGTGAGAAGCTAGGCCGTAATACTGCTTAAGGGTTCTAATGGCCTATTAAGTCAGTTAGGAAGTAAGAAGAATGCGTTACTTACAGTAATATCGAGAAAAAATTTGATAAATTTGCCATGAGTCTGCATAAACGGGCTCTGAGACGGAGGTATTGTTCTGAAAGGTCTTGCTGTGAGTTTCGTAAAATTTTTCAGGAAATCATCTACTACGGCCTACTATAATGCCAATAACTCTTCATGGAGTCACCGTAGTCTAGTAGGTAGTGTGTTGGCCACGGTTCAAACCCCAGGTCAGACATCAAAACGAAGACATGAAAAAATATTTCTTCGGCGACTTCCTCTCAGCAGATTTCTGGCAAAAACTCTGAAAGTAAATAAAATTGCTGTTTTTAAAAATTTGTCGTACGGAGTTGACTTTAAACTATAGGTCCCGCCATAATTAAATCATGTATAAAATTAATGCACGCAACTTAAGTGGTGTGAGAAGCTAGGTCGTAATTTTGTCTAAAGGGTTGTAATGGCCAATTAAGTAAGTAAACAAGAAGAGCGGATTACTTACGATAACTGAGTCGGTATAAATGGCGGCTGAGACAGAGGTATTGTTCAGAAAGGTCTTGTTGTGAGTTTCGTAAAATTTTTCAGGAAATCATCTACTACGGCCTACTTTAATACCAATTAGTCTTCATGGAGTCGCCGTAGTGTAGTAGGTAGTGTGTTGGCTTATTAGACGTAAAGCCACGATTCAAACCCCAGGTTAGATATCAAAATGGAGGCATGAACAAATTTTTCTTCGGCGATTTCTTCTCAGGAAATTGCTGGCAAAAACTCTGAGAGTAAATAAAAAATTGCCATGAAAAGTTTCTAAAAAATCTGTCGTTTGGAATCGACTTTAAACTGTAGGTCCCGCCACTCATGTATAAAATTAACACACACAACATAAGTGATGTAAGAAGCACTGAGCCGGTATAAATGGAGGCTGAGGCAGCGGTCTTGGTCAGGAAAGTCTTGCTGTGAGTTTCGTAAAATTTGCAGTAAATCATCTATCACGGTTTAACTTAATACCAATAGCCCTTAATCTATTTTTTCATTTTTTTTAGGAAAAACAAAACAAATATAAAAAGATAAAGATTTTATTTTATTACTTTCAATATTGCATATACAATATAATATGTATGTATGTACGAGTACGTAACAATGTATTAAAAAGCAATAAAAGTAACAGTTGGCCTAACATGTGAGGAGGCATAATAAAAAAGAAATAAAATTTAAACAATTACCAGAGCATAAGAGCTGGGGTTAGAATTTCATGCTGTAGGTTTAACCGTTTCAGTGGCAATAATGTCAACGTTATTGTTCTGCGTAAAATGTATTTATAAAAACGAGAGTATTTTTTTAATGTCAAATTAAAAATTTTTTATTGAAAATTTTTGTTGAAAGATTATTATGACAAAGGCATCATATGGTAAAATTTCATCACAATCATGCCACATGTGGAAAATAATAGTGGGAGTCACTACATAATCGGAGGTAAGATGTGTAATATAAAACGACTCTTTGACAGCAGCATCAGAGATCAGCAACGAGTATTCAAAACGATGAGTAGATTCGAGTCATACTTATAATTTCAGATACTTATACGCACGCATTCATACTTATTTTAATATCATACTCATACTACGAGTACTCATATTCAAAGTTAGAAATACTCATCGTACTCATACTTAACAATATGCATGATGTTGTTAATTTCGACTCTCCATGATTCAATATATACACGAAGCACAAAATAAGTATGATTCGAGTACGAACACCACAATACTCGCTAGAAGGTTGTGTGTGTGCTTTGCTTGCTGTCTTTGTCTTTTCTTTTCTCTTCTTTTGTAAATGCAACAATAACTACTACTGCAAATTTTGATGAATGATTCGAGTGACTCGAATCATTCGTAAGTATTATAAGTATTTTTCTAAATTTATGAATCTGAATGAGTAGGCGTATGAATCAAACAATGAATCGAATGTTGTGAGTTTGATGTCAACGTTGTACTCATACTCATTGCAACCTATACTTATAAATCAATGTTGTAGCGAGTACGAATGAATCAATGTAGTTGAATTTTAATACTCTTGACTCACTCATACTCAGTACCTATGAGTAGCGAAAATACGATTCATTGCTGATCTCTTAACAGCATATGCTTGAGTTAATTTAACGATGAAAAAGCACAGAAATATGCAGCAGTTTCTGAGCGGCTACTCGTCAAAATATCTGACCGATTATCTCGATTTTGCTGCAAGTATGACTCTTATTTATCTCAGAAATAATACATTAAATGCTGACGCTAAATACAGTACCTCATTAATAAATTCTGCAGTAATTATTTGCATTTATTTCAGTTTAAATAATAAAAATATCATGGCATACGTATCGATCAGAGATCAGCAACGAGTATTCAAAACGATGAGTAGATTCGAGTCATACTTATTATTTCTGATACTTATGCGCATTCATACTTATTTTAATATGATACTCATACTACTCATACTCAAAGTTGGAAGTACTCGTCGTATTCATACTTAACAATACGCATGATGTTATTGACTTCGACTCGTCTCTACTTAACATTTACACGAAGCACAAAATAAGTATGATTCGCGTACGAACACTACTATACTCACAAGAAGATTGTGTGTATGCTTTGCTTGTTGTCTTTGTCTTTCCTTTCTTCTTTGTTTGTATATGCAACAATAACAAAGGCTGTAAATTTTAATGAATGATTCGAGCCACTCGAATTACTTATAAGTATTATAAGTATTTTTCTAAATTTATGAATCAGAATGAGTAGGCGTATGAATCAAACACATTTCGAATGTTGTGAGTTTGATGTCAACGTTGTACTCATACTCATTGTAACCTATACTTATAAATCAATGCTGTAGCGAGTACGAATGAATCAGAGTAGTTGAATTTCAATTCTGTTGATTCACTCACACTCAAAATTGCATGAGTGCTTATGAGTAGCGGAAAAACGATTCATTGCTGATCTCTGGTATCGATTCTAAACTTTCGTAAAGATGTTTCACTTTCGAGTACAAATTTAGCTTAAATCCATAGCTGCTGTAATAAACAGATTTCAATCGATTGAAAAGTGATCTCCTTTTCAGTTGAAGAAACTTTCATTGAAGAATTTTTAGAATAGTAAACTGTTACTTGGCATCTGTCATGTCTTCTTTAAGATGAATTTGGCGTCTGATCTACCTTATCAAACTTATTCAACCAGAAAAAAAAAATTTCTTTGTAGTAAGTGGCATGGATTAGTTTTGTTTAATATTTCATGCCTGATAATTGCATTCCATTGAGAAAGGTTGAGTGTATGATACATAGTATGTACAGTGAGCGTCAAAAGAAACTGTACATTAAAAAAAAAATATATATATATATATATATATATATTCATAAATTTCGGTTATTTTTATTTTTAAAATTCTTTCATTGCCAGTTTTTAAAATTAAAACAAAAATTACAAAAAAATTTCAAAATATTGTCAAATATTTTCGGGCACTCTCCTCAAGTGGTAAAAGTTAAGTTTGGTGATTGTTAGAATTTTATCCTTAATGTGCAGTTTCTTTTGACGCTCACTGTATATATTAACTGTTATTTTTAGAAAATTGTTAATAAATATAAACAATGACGTCATTATCTTCTACGCATTTGTATTTTAATGACAAAAGTTTTACAACTTTCTTAGCCCCCCCCCCACCCATCCAAAAAAATATGTCCTGGAAAATGATATGAAAATTTTCTTAATGAATACGAGTACGAGTAGAAAAAAAAAATAGTAATTTGATGGTCAAGAAGTGTGCATTGTAGTGATATTAAATTTTATGATTAGGGTTGACATACAAAATGATATTCAGTTTCGTTTCATTTCGTATCGTTTTTATTACTTCTCTTTACGTACATACATAATTGGATTTGTGTCTGTCTGTCAGACATTTCCATTTCAGACGGTCCCTGAGGAATGCTACGCATAAAAATCTCTTCAGAGTTATTAGAATATTAAAAACGTTTAATAGAAAACATTTAAGCAACTTGTACTGGACAATTTATGAGCACATATCCGTTAATTTGAAAGAATTTTTTTTTTCATTTAAGGCCTATGACTTCACATAAAATTTCATTACAACGAACTGTGATAATTAATAATGGAAGCAATGGACTACAATGGACTTGTATCATAATAATAAAATACGTCTTAAACGGTTAATGTACAGTTTAGGGAACGTAAAGCTTATTAGTAGGGGCTTATAACGTAGTTGAGAGGCAAAATATCAATCAATCTTATAGCCGAGTTGTTCCTTAAGACAATGGAAGTGTTGAACAAGTTCCATAATGGTTCTAGCGGAGGTACCGTTGCAGAAACCAAAATTCTGCAAAAAATACAGCTCCAGTCAGACGAAGCCAAGGACAGCTTCAATAATACAACTTGGCATGTAATTCGAACAGATAGCAACAGGGGTTCCTTTCGATAGCCGGTAATCGTTGTAATCATGACTTATTGAACTACTTCAGTAAATCTGCTTTGTATACAGCGTAAAGGAACGAGGACAACAGTGCTACATCCACAGTCTAACCTAATGGTACAACGATTTAATCATACCCTGAAGAAATATCTAAGGAAAGTGGAAAGCGGGCAACAAAATCACTCCAGCAATTCAGCAATTCCTATTGGCATACTAGTCAACTATGCATGATTCAAACTTAACGACACCTGCAAAGATTGTCTTTGGAAATAAGTCAAGTTTGATGGTCAATTTATAATTTGGTGCGAAACAAACATCAGCAACTAGCTGGTCTAAGTATATACCTTGGAAAAGCCAGAAAACCGTAACAGATTCTATTTTTCATCGAAAATTTGTCTCAAGCGCCGAAGTCCATTTCTGGACGTATTTGGGACGATATCGATCCACATGAGATCCAAGAGCATATCAAAACAATGACTATTTTTTGGTAAGGGTTTGGAGTTAGCGGTGTCACTGGTCCATATTTCTCTGGAGAGGCCACCACTATCAATGGCAAGCACTATAGATCGATGATTACCAACTTCTTTTGATATGAATTGGATTATCTAGACAGCAACGACATGAGCATTCAACGTGTGTAGTATTTACATATTTTGCACAAACGATTTGAGGGTATGGTCATCTCTGGTTCGTGTAGATGATATGAATTGAACAACGAGATCGTGCGATTTGTGATTGTTAGACATTTTCTACTAGGGTTCCCTTAAATTGCTGGTGAAATCGAATAGATCACACATCACACTAGTCCTTAAAGCTATCATTACATATGCCTTCGTTCGAATTTACTCTGTTTTATGCTTCAGAGTTATGAAAAGTCTGTGAAGCCGTATTAATTGCCATAAAATGTTTCTCAAAAATCTGTCTTTCGGAGATTTATAGAGATTTCGAGAAGGTGAAGTAATGAACATTTGCCTTCAAGAACATACATCAGACTGTTTACCATGCCATATAAAAGACAAGGCAAAGCAAGCGACTGATTAAGTGAAGTTCAGGCAGTCTTGTGTGAAGACGCGGTGCGTTTGAAGAGAGTAATCGTGGTTTGATGATATCCGTTACAAAGATCTGTCGAACAATTGTCTAGTAATTATTATTGTTTATGCATTGTATAAACAGAGAATTAACAAACAAAGCAATTGTTGTTGTTTGCATTAAGTTGTAAACAGTGGCACACATAATTGTGAGAATAATAAAGAATTTTAATTAAAACTAAACATAAATTTATTTTTATTTTAATTGCAATCCATGAGCTCCTATTTTAAACGTTTTTAAAATGTAAAAATGTAACAATATTCATATGAAAAGTCGTGTTCTTTTCTGGTTTTCTTTCCTTTTTAACACTTTAGCCCAAATACTTGAAATTCATTAAAATAATGAACAAAAAATTCCTTTAAATTCTTAAATGTTTCACTTTTAAGTTGTTAGCAGATGTTAATGGATTTTTATTTTTAGCTTAATTCTGAATTAACTTGTAATTATTTTAATTTCATAAGACTATTTATAGTACGAATACTGTTCGATATGCCTTGTGGTAGGTTGTTAATTACATTGTCTTGCTAGATTTACAGGGTGGCTGATATATAATGCAACAAAGTAAAGCGCTATATTTTTTTAATTTTTTTTTTTAATTTTATTGTTCAAAAGCAAAAAATGTTGGAAATAACATCAAATTTTAGAATCAGTTTAGATTTGTTCGAATTGGCCACCTTTGGTACGAATTATGGCCTTCAAACGGCCGACAAAGCCATCACAGGCTGCATGAAAGTGGCTCTGCGATATTTTGGCCCATTCCCGGCGAAGCGCCGTCTTCAGATGATCGACACTTTGGTATTTTTTAGTGAGAACCTTACTCTCCAAAATGCCCCAGGCGCAAAAGTCCAACGGATTGAGATCCGGAGATCCTTCGATCGTCCTTTTTAAGCCATTCTTGGTTGACGCGTGCTGAGTGCGGTGGTGCTGAGTCCTGTTGGAATGTCCATGGTCTGCGGCCGAAATGTTTGTCTGCCCAGAGCTTCAATACTGTCTTTAAGACATTTTCCCGATAATATTCGGCATTTATTTTGACCCCACGGTCGATGAATACGAGCGGGGAGCGACCATCGGCCGTTACGGCGGCCCACACCATTACCATCGGCGGCGCTTGAGTTCTGGTGGCCAATCGCACGTGTAAATTTTCAGCTGACCTCTTTGGTCATTTTGTTTGTTCACAAACTGCTCAATTTCGAATGGCTTCTCATCGGATAAAACCCAATTCGGTAACTGGCCACTTTCGTGCAAGCGAAGTAACTCCTTGGCTCTTTCCAGTCTAACTGTTTTTTGTCCATCGGTGAGCTCTTGCACTTTTTGGAAATTCAATGGCTTTAGTCCAAGCTCATTTTTCAATATGTGTTGCATCCGTTCTCGCGATATGTTCAGCTCACGAGCAATTTTTCTACCACTGCGGCGTGGATTTCGATCAAATCTGGCTTTCACTTTTCGGATCATTTCTGGTGTTGTTATCGTTTTTTTCGTCCACTTTTTGGACGCGATGCAACGGTACGAGCAATGGTACGAGAAACAAAAGATTTATTCACATTTAAATGCTGGAGGGCTCTAACGATAGCCACCTGTGGTTTTCCAGCCAAATATAAAGCATCACGAATAACTTTTTTTCTGAATGCAATAGATCAAAATGCTTTTGTAAGCTTGTAAATAATAAAATGAACTATCACTGGAATAAATCTGTCAGCTGTCAGACGAGCAGTTTAGAAATGATAACAACCTGAAGTTGGTTGCAATATATATCAGCCACCCTGTATAAGAGTATGCTGTAGACAGAATTGAATTTCTTCATAAAATTGTTTAATTTAAAGAAACAATTCATAGAATGAATGGCAATATTGCTTGAGTAAATTCACAAGAATTTTTGATATTTAAATCATAATTTTTAAATCTCATTATCACGAGAAAGCCATTTCCATCAAATGAATAACTCACTGTAATAATGTTAAACGCGAGCCTATTGTACTTAACAGTCTGTCTTGGTCTTTCTTTTTCGTGTTTATTTACTGAGTGTCAGGCAAATATTTCAAGTAGAAAATTCTACGAAATGACTCTCACTCGGTAAGCAGTAATTATTTGAATAAGATTTTAAACCCCACATTTTTGTTTTTTTTTTTTTTGAGAAATTTAAATGAAAATCATTTCATAAATAATTTGAGTTGGTATCCCGCATTGCGAATTGTGGACACGAGTCATTGATCTGTCATTATGAGTTGGTGGACCAAGTCCAACAGCCTGCAGTAATAAATAAATACGTTTTTTTTTAATTTGAATTTTAATTTCATTTGCAAAAGTAAGAAGGCTTTCAAACACAAATTTCTTTCATTGTTATTGACAAAGTATGTGCGTAAATATTTCTTTTTGTTTGTAAAAAGATTTTTTGAAAATTTCAAATCCAAATCCAGAATAATTAAGAGTTCACTGGCATTTAATTAATGTTTTGGAATGTTAAAGGCGTATAAAAGATATTTATTTTAAAAAGACAAAAGATGATGTCTGCTGAGGCAGTAATTGTAAATGAAGGCCACCTCCTAAGAAAATATGTGGGTCCTTGTGATGCTTTCACTGCATTTAACAGTATGAAGTGAGTTGTTAGCCCTTGATTGCTTTTTTAAGGTACTTGATTACTATCTGTTTGCCTTTTCGAAATTTTCGAAATATTGTGAAATTTTTTCGGGCACTCTCCTTAACCCATTAACCGCCAAAATAAATCCAGAAGCGATAATTAACAAAAAAGTTTATTTTTTAATTCATTGTATACAAAATTATTATATAAGTATGAAAAAATTTAAAAAAATTAATAAAGGGGTGGAGTAGGGAGGGTGTACTCAACTGAGTACAGCGGCGGGTTATAGGTGAAAAATTTCAAAACATTGTTTTTCAATGCGTAATGTTTTTAAACATTTCTTGCATTGCCAGCGAACTCTTGCATGACATAAAGCACATCTTAATTGCTTTTCCAACTTTTTGGGGTAGTGGCCTATACCATCTTGGGGTAACCCTAGGACCAATGATGATGAAAGTCGAACTTTAGTTTGGACGTTTTGACGTAAATAGTACCTTGCAATTGAATGTCGGAATAAAAGTTGATCCATGCTATCGCTATGACTCATGACATATAACCGCCAAGCGTTTGCAATGGCCATATCTATTATATAGGTAAACAATGCCCACCACCGTTTCTTACCACGAATGGCAATTCTGTAGAGTGCAATAGACTGGTCCAGCTCATCTACTCCTCCCATATGTTTGTTATATGACTGAAACACTTTTGGTATATTGATATCAATTTTTTGTCGTTGTGTAGAAGACCAATGTTTTACTGCTCCTAATGGTTCTATTGTGTCATAGTTGGTTGCCATTGTACAGACGCTATTGTCTTTCCATTTCACCAAAAGAATTTCATTTTGCTTGTCAAACCTATAGTCATATGAGGAACGCTCTTCTTTTTTCATTTCTTTCGAACTTCGTAATGGACACCTTTTTTGTTCTATTCTCTCTAATTGTTCCAGTCGCACGAGATCCTTTCTCTTTGAGATCCACCAAGAGATTATAGCTAGTAAAAAAAGTTATCAAAAAATACTTCATACGATGCTGAGTTAGTCTCCATTTTCTCAAGCAATTTGTTTACTACTCTTGACCCTAGGGGATCAGTAGAAATTTCCTCCGATTTTCCACAATAAAAATCGAAAGTGTAGCAATATCCAGTGGAATTCCCGTCTTACATACATAGATGTGCATTTATATTTCTGTAAACACAACAGTGTTACCACATTTTGTATATGGATTTCGCCGCTGTACTCAATTGAGTACAGTTGTATTTAAATAAGCATAACTTTGTAAAAGTAAATTGCAGACCATTTGTTTTTACATATTTTATAAACAGAAATGCTTGCTTTTAGAAAATTAAAATAAAAAAGAAATTAACAAAACTGAAAAAGCTAAAAACTGGTAAAGTCTGTGCTTATCTGGCCACATCAATTTTGTATAAGTTTAAGAGTCCATTTTGTGACAGTCGATATACATATATATAGCCCGATTTGTTTATTATTTTAACAGGGAATATGTTTCTTTTATGCTAAAAACGCAAAAAAATTACAAAAACTTTTAAGTTTTAAAAAATTTTGCCTAATGATTACCTGTACTCAATTGAGTACGGCGGCGCCAAATGGGTTAAGTGGTAAAAGTTGAGTTTTTGGTGATTGTTAAAATGTGTACAGTTTCTTTTGACGCTCACTGTACATATCTCTCTACATTTTAAACAACTTGTTAAATTGTTTGTTTGTTTGTCTTTTAATTATTTTGCTGGCTAATTAACTATTTTTTGCACACATTATTAATATTTGTATTGTATTCGGAAACAATGTTTGAAATTTACAAAATTTTATTTAAAGTTTTTCAACAGATATTTGTCCATAAAGAATCAGCCTGAAGGCAAACTACAAGAAACTTGTATACAAACTAAGAAACAACAAACCTTTGTTAACATAGACAAGAATAATTCACAAGTAAAACAATTGTTTTAAACAAACAAAAAAAAGGAACTAAAGTTAACGAAAGCAAATAATAACAACAACAAATGCAGAACAAATAACACTCCCTCTACCATAAAAACTTAAATTGTGAGTAACTTTCTACTTGAAATTCTCTCTCTTTAATTGCTGTATTTACCGTTTTTTAGTGGCAAATAATAACAGTTTATGTACGGGGGGTTACGAAAGTAACAAAATACGGACGTATGTACGTAATAAAATACGGCCATATTGTGTTACTTCTTCTTCGGCTTTTGAAATAAAAATAAACTCAAGTAAGAACAGCAAAAAGGAAATAAAGGGTCCGCCAAAAAACTTTTTTTTTTTTGAAAATGCTTTAAAAAAAACTACTGAATATTTTCTCAAATTTCTGTTTTTATTTGAAAGTACAATCCTTCCGGTTAATAATGGAAAATAATTTCATTCAAATGGCTGCCTCGGCTGGCCATGCAGTAGCCTACACGACCGGTCCAATTTTTAAGCACATTATTGATTGTGTGCAGCTGTATTTCATCAATGGCTTCAAGAATATTGTCCTTTTAAGCGTCAATTGTCTCTGGCTTGTCGGCGTAACACGTATCTTTGACGGCACCCCACAAATAATAGTCCAACGGTGTCAAATCGCAGCTCCGAGGTGGCCAAACGACATCAGCTCTGCGCCTGATAATGCGATCTTCAAATACAGGGCGCAAAACATCGAGTGTAGCTTCGGCTGTGTGGCACGTAGCGCCGCCGTCCTGTTGAAACCAAATGTTGCCAATATCCTCCTCTTCAATTTTTGTGAACAAAAATTCGTTCAACATGGCCCGATAACGATCGCCATTGACTGTAACGGCCACTCCTTGCTCATTTTCGAAGAAAAATGGCCCAATTATGCATCTGGACCAAAATCCGCACCAAACAGTGACTCGTTTTGGGTGCGTCGGCTATTCAATGTATGCATGCGGGTTTTCTGTGCCCCAAATGCGACAATTTTGCTTGTTTACATACCCGCCAAGATCAAAATGGGCTTCATCTGAAAAGGAGATTTTTTTTTTGCCAAAATCGGCATCATCTGTAAGTCGATCGCAGGTCCACTTAGGGAAGCGAAAACGCATTGGATGCTCAGTTGGCTTCAACTCCTGAACCAATTGGACTTTGTTGGCGTCATACCAAGGTCTTTATGCAAAATTCGTCTCAATGATGTCTCCGAAATGTTCAATTGTTGAGAACGACGGTGAATTGATGTTGATGGCGCTTCACGCACACTTTCTGCACACAGCAGCAATATTCTCCGGTGTACGCAGTGTTTTTGGCTTTTCACGCTTTGGTTTATCGATGAGGATGCCAGTTTCTTTCACTTTTTTCACAAGATAACGAACATACGGAGCTGACGGTGCTTCTCTTCATCCAAAATACGTAGGCAATTTTCGCACACATTCTGCAACATTACCATGATTTTCAAAGTAATGTCGCAATATTTCCCAGCGTTGTTCAAGCGTATACACAACCATACATATTCGTTCAGCGGAAGGATAAAACCAATTATCTGTCAAATCAGACATGAGCTAAGTGTTACCATTCACGAAATAAGCACTAGTTGACAAAAAAAAAAAACGTTAGATGGCGGACCCGATACATGAAAAGTTTACAAATTCAGAAAAGTTTTCTTTGTAACTTAAAAGGTTAAAAAATTAAAAAAACAAATTCCGCTTAAGGTCAGCTTAGAGGACGTGTACTTGTCCGTTAAGACAAGTACAATACCCGGAGGTCGAAATTGACCCATTAATTCCGCTTAAAGGTCAGCGTCAAATTGCTAATCATTCCACTATCACGTTAATGAAACATGTTATCAATATTGTTACGAAAATGGAAAAATCTAGATACTGGTGTTTTGTTTTTACATCGTTTAACATTAAAATTATAAACAAAAGCTACAAAAACAAAAACAATGAACTTGTTTACTAATTATCGCACTGCGTAATATAACAACAAACAGCAGCATAAAAAATGATAAACAAGTAAAAAAAAATACAACAATAAACACTACAATAATATATATAGAGATTTCGAGAAGGCGAAGCCACGAACATTCGCCTTTAAGAACATTCATCAGACTGTTTGCGTTGCCATATAAAAGGCAAGGCAAAGCAGGCAACTGAGTTAATAAAAGTTCAGTCAGTCTTGTGTGAAGACGTGGTGCATTTGAAGAGAGTAGTCATGGTTTGAAGATCTCCGTTACAAAGATCTGTCGAACAGGTGTCTAGTAATTGTTATCGTTTATGCAAAGGGTGTACGCAGAGGAATAACAAACAAAGTTGCAAAAGTTGTAAACAGTGTCAAACAGAATTGTGCGAATAATAAAGAATTGATTTAAAATTAAACACAAATTTATTTTTATTTTATTTGCAATCTACGAGCTCAGATTTTAAACGTTTTTAAAAGGTAAAAACGTAACAATATGAATTACTATCATGCCCTAGACTATTATTAACATCATCAAACTACTCAAACTAGCTTTTTAAATTAGCTACACATCAGAGATCAGCAACGAGTATTCAAAACGATGAGTAGTTTCGAGTCATACTTATTATTTCTGATACTTATACGCATTCATACTTATTTTAATATCATACTCATTCTACTCATACTCAAAGTTTGAAGTACTCGTCGTATTCATACTTAACAATACGCATGATGTTATTGACTTCGACTCGTCTCTACTTAACATTTACACGAAGCACAAAATAAGTATGATTCGCGTACGAACACTACTATACTCACAAGAAGATTGTGTGTATGCTTTGCTTGTTGTCTTTGTCTTTCCTTTCTTCTTTGTTTGTATATGCAACAATAACAAAGGCTGTAAATTTTGATGAATGATTCGAGCCACTCGAATCACTTATAAGTATTATAAGTATTTTTCTAAATTTATGAATTAGAATGAGTAGGCGTATGAATCAAACACATTTCGAATGTTGTGAGTTTGATGTCAACGTTGTACTCATACTCATTGTAACCTATACTTATAAATCAATGTTGTAGCGAATACGAATAAATCAGAGTAGTTGAATTTCAATTCTGTTGATTCACTCTTACTCAAAATTGCATGAGTGCTTATGAGTAGCGGAAAAACGATTCATTGCTGATCTCTGCTACACATACTACTCGTAATATCTATTATGGTTTGTTTAAAAGTTTGAAAGAATCTTTTTAGCACAAATTAAATATTTGAGTATTGAAAGGCTTTCCAAAGCTCACGATTTATTTTTCTTAAAGAATTTTATTTTCTGTTGAACTATTCAACCTGCAAACAACTCATTAATCTTTGTTTATTTGTTGTGATATTTTATGTCTTATAGAAAGAAGATTTTAATTTTATTAAAGAATTTCAAAATTTTTTGTATAAAAAACTAAAAAACCTACAAATTCTCTTTCATATTCCATTATAACCTCAAATGAAAACCATAAGCCATAGTGCAACTAAAAACAAAAGCTTTGTCATTCAATTCCAAGAGTAGACTTAAGGTTATGAACCGACTAATATACCTCTAGGTTATTGGGATTGCCGGAATGTGTAGAGAAATTTAATTAAATTTAATTGAACAAATGTTAAAACATTGTTCCTGACAATTTCTAGGTAATTTGTCTAATCTATGAATTTTTTTTTTCTTTTGTTCTGGTATTCATTAATATGGCTTAGGGTGGTGGTTTGTTGCCTTCAAAGACAAAATGCCAACATGCATGCACTTTGTGGCACATAAATTCAGTTCTACAGTTGCTTTATATAAGTTTGTACAGTTGTTGATAATACGATTGAGTGTTGATAGCATTAAATCTAATATTGAGGCACATACGAGTGAGTATTAAGGCACATACGAGGTCATCCAACAAGCAGTTTAGAAGTTTGACAGTTGATAATGCCCAGCACAGTGAGCGTCAAAAGAAACTGTACATTAAAAAAAAACTATATACATTAAAAAATTATCGTTATTTTTATCTTTAAAATTGTTTCATTGCTCAAATTGAAACAAAACAAAAAAAAAAAAAAAAAAAAACTACAAAAAATTTCGATATATTGTCCACCTTTTTTTTATTTTTTTTTTTTTTAAAGTGGTAAAAGTTGAGTTTTTGGTGATCTTTAGAATTTTATCCATAGTGTACAGTTTCTTTTGACGCTCACTGTACATCTCTTAAATTGTTTGTCTTTTATTCATACAAACAACGCTTCAGTCAGAATTACAACCTTGTTTCTCACACCACCCATTTTGTGTTTGTTAATTTTTTTTGCATGAGTGGCTGGACCTACAGTTTAATGTCAGATTTTTGAGAAACTTTTGATAGAATTTTTTTATCTCAGTATTTTTGCTAGAAATCTTCTGAGAGAAAGTCGCAGGAAAAATATTTTTTCATATTTTCATTTTGATGTCTGACCTGGGGTTTTGAATCGTGGCCTCACGTTCAGTAAGCCAACGCACTACCTACTAGACTATAGCGACTGTCTTTTATTCAGTCTGTTTTATGATGGACGATCATAGACAACAACATGTGATCGCTGAATCGGCTCTGAATCACGATAAAAGACAAATATGATCGTGCAACCAGTACTTAAGGTTTCAAATTTTACAATACCCAACGGAAGATACGATTGATTATCTTCCAAATTTCAAATTCGCTGCGGAACTTGTAAAGTAATCAAAAGGGTAAATGGATTTAAAAGAATAATAAACCAAAATTTAAAGTAAAAATCGTATATTTAGAGAGATTACAGTGAAGTAGTCGCCGTGGTCTAGGAAGTTGTGTGTTGGTTCGTTAAACGAGTGTCCGTGTCTCAATAATTTTTTCGGTGACTTCCTCTCAGCGGTTTTCTAGCAAAAACTCTGAGAGTAAAATAAAATTGCCACGAAGAGAACTCTCAGAAATATCTGTCGTTCGGTAAAATTGATTGATTGGTGTGAGATGCTAGGTTGTAATCCCGACTAAGTTGCTTTCTGTGAACAAAAAATACAAATCGGAACAGTGCAACTTATTTCAACTACCATTGTGATTAATTTAATAAGTAAAAATCAACTACGTATCTGATTTTTTGCATGCTATTTTTATTCAACGCTACTGGTTTGTGGATTTGCTAAATATTTTTCTGTTAATTTTAAAGTCGAAATAATCGAATAATCGTTCGGATTAAATATGGAGTGTTCAAATGCTAATTGTCTGATTACTGAAACAGGTCGAATGGTCTCATGCTGGTTATGTATGAGTAATTACCATTTAAATTGTAGTGGTCTTAAGGCTAGTGAAGCGGATGCATTGGCTGATCCCCAAAAATTTCTTCAGTGGACTTGCCCGGGTTGTAGAAAGGTGAATATTGAATTTTACAGGATGTTCAAGGAATCTAAGGATGATTTCAATAAAATAAATGAAGAGTTTTTAAGGCTGCATCATAAGTTAGCTCAGTTTGGGGACTTATTTAATAAGTACCCTAATTTGGATAAATTTATTAATAATGAACAACGTGCCTTACAGAAGCCCAAAAAGATGATTTTAAGATCTGCAGTTTCTCAAAATATCTCCAACTTGTTGCCTAGTGATTCTAATACATCTGTTCCTTCTGCTGGGTCATCGTTGGATGCTGCAAAACCAGCTAATAATCCAACTTGTTCCATTGAGGCTTCATCAAATCCCCTAAAGGGTTGCAATGACCAATTAAGTAAGTAAGTGGTAATGTAATCATGGTAATGGGTTAAAACCTTTACGATTTGAAAAAATTTACTTAGACATTCTGTTCAATTCATTTATCTCTTTGCCTGTATACTACCTTAAACCAATAAAAAGAGTTTCATCGTTTTTATTCATCTGTTCCTGTCTTTGTCTTATAAAAATATATCGATAACTAGAAGGTAAAACACTGTAATTAACATTTTAAATAATTCAAAAAATTTTTTTTAAATTTCTTAAATTTTATAGGGGTATAATGCATTTCTTCATCGATTCAGCTGTACCTTACGGCCATATTTAAATCTTAAAGAAGATTTATTAAGAAAAGTATTAAAATAAAATATTGTATGACGTATGACGTCATTGTTTTTTATTTTCATTTATTATTAAAGAAACAACAACAACATATGTATTGTAAAAGGTTTATTAGAACCAACTTTTCAAAAACCCTTGTTTCCAATTGATTGCATAAGGATTGGAGAATAGAAAAATGAAATGAAATAAAATTATGATCCTTGTTTTATTAATAAAAATAAAATCATAAAAAATATACCTGCTGACATCCTGTAGAAGCTTATGTAATAATTTGTTAGCAAAAGTTGTTGTTAGTTGTTGAAGTATGGAATTGGGGTTATTTCTTCAATAAAATATTGATTGAAGATTTCAGTTACGGATGTCACACATACATTTGTAATGTGCAGCTGTTTCCTCGTAATATTTTACAAGCATTTCTATATGCTGTTAGCAATTTATCAAGGTAAACTTAGAAGATTGGTTTTTTTATGTAAATAACACACGATTTGTATTTGCCCATAAGGCTTTAAGGAGCCTAGCAAATCATATCAGGATGATTTATACGGTTATGGCCAGCAAACTATGTTTGATGAAATGAAGAATGGTGTGGCAATGATTTAAACGCATAACAAAATTTCCAATTTTAGGATATTTTCTTAGAAATATTGCAGTTAACAGCTCAAATGTCACTAATGTGTGTGCCAACAGTTTTTTTTCTTTTTTGTTTTGTTTAAGTACCATGCTTTCACAAATAACCATTTCCGTATGTACAGTGAGCGTCAAAAGAAACTGTACATTGAAAAAACAATATACTGTTACGTTTTTACCTTTTAAAAACGTTGAAAATATGAGTTCGTAGATTGCAAATAAAATAAAAATAAATGTGAGTTTAATTTAAAATCAATTCTTTATTATCTGCACAACTTTTGTGCCACTGTTCGAACTTATTCCACGTATACAATGATAACTTTCACAATATCTGCTTATTCGTGATATTTCTCTGCTTACAACCTTTTTTTTTGTAAGCAACAACAACACTTGTTAGTTATTCTTCTTTGCTCACAACCTTTTTTTGTAAGCACAACACTAACAACTGTTTTCTTCATGCAACTTGTCTGCACACAAGTCTGACTGAATTATAACTCGATCTCGTATCTTCACACACCACTGGTTGAATTCTCACTCAATTCAACGCGACGTCGTCACACGACTAACTTAACTCGATCTCCGAGAATCACGTGTCTTCATACACGACTGACTGAATTCTAACTGAATCATCGTTGCTCGCTTTATCTTGCCTTTTATATCACTGGATCAACAGTGTGATGAATGCCCTTGAAGGATGATGACGACCTTCGGGAACAATCCAAAAATGTAAACAACTTGTTTCCATTCCATTTTTGTTGTTCGTGTATCTTGTTTGTTTGTTGTTGTTGTTTTGTTTGTTTGTCTTTCCGCTATATTTTTTTTATACACGGACGTTGTTGCTATATTTCTGTTTATTCATCGATCTTGTAAACAAGCCTGTTATTTTTGTTGGTATATGTTTACTCATTCGTTGATCACGTGAAAAACTACATTGTTTTTTTTTTTTTTTTTTTTTTTTTTTTTATGAAACCAGCACTCAGGGGATGGCCCCTACTCATGCAGTGCATTGTGCAGGGTTTTTTTTTAGGAAAGGTGGAAAGGGGGAAGATGCGAACGGCAAGGAAACGAGTTGCTGCTAGGTGACTATAAAATGGCCAGTGCTATACCTTCACCATTAGACAGTCTACAGGCAATCGTCCCCAAGAAGCTTTTGTTTATCATTTTATGTGTGATCAAGTCCATTGTGTTGTTTTTGGAGCTTTTGCTTATTATTTTAACAACACCATTTATATTTTCGTAACAATACATTAATTAATTACCGTTATTTTTATTTTAAAATTGTTTCATTGCCAGTTTTTAAAATTGAAACAAAAACAGAAAAAAATTACAAAAAATTTTGAAATATTATAAAATTTTTTCGGACACTCTCTTTAAGTGGTAAAAATTGAGTTTAGAATTTTCTCCATAGTGTACAGTTTCTTTTGATGCTCAGTGTATGCTTCAATAAATAAAAAAAATTTCTGCTTATTTTTAAAATTACTTCGTTGCTGGAAAAGTGAAAAATAAAATGAAGTTTTATTATGTATTTGTAAAGAAAAATAATTTCTTAATTTCCTTGTGGATTTTCATTTTTTGAACACTTGTTTAATGCCTTCTTTATCTGTCAACAGCAATCATACTTTTGATTGATTTATGCCTCAAGCAAATTATCATCACTTCAATCAAAGTTTTTTTTTTTTTATTTATGACGACTACACGACAGCCACCAATTTGTGAAATTTTAATTTATTGACGCGATATCAATAAAAAAAAAAAAACAAATACTTTTCGCCTTACTTCATGGAATGTTTTCACACCGTTTGGTGTAAAAATTGCCCTACATTATGAAAGCTGATACAAAGAATGAAAGCGATAAAAAGTTAAACGGGGAACTTAAAGCTGATATTCGATATTTATTTGCTAATTAAAACTCTGTGCTAATTTCTTTGGACGTCAGAAAGAACTCTTGTTTACACAGCATACAACAATGGATGCAGTTGGTGATTAATAGAGATCACTGTATTTCTTTGGATGACTTAAAAGTGTTTCTTTGCAGAATTAAAATTGTAGCCTGTGACCATGCAATGAGGTTAATTTAATTCTACGCTTTGCTGAAGATACAAGAACAGAATGAATGAATTCGAATTCAAAAGTGGTAACAAGTTTTGTGTGTAGATAGGTAGGTTGGAGTGGTAGTTTTGATAACAAAAGCTCACTTGAGCACGCATAGCGGCCCGTTGTGACGCAACGGGTAAACACAGTCCTTGTACTAACCTATTTCCATCAAACTAGGGAAGAAGTTGGTGAGCGCAAGGGCAGCACATTAAAAGCCATGCACTGCGCTGGAAAATCATCCCGATAGTTTGATAAACGAAACTAAATCCTTGACATTATTGGATGATAGCTCCGTCAAGCTGAGAAGGATTAGAGAACCATAGAACCTATATCTGCACCAGAGATCAGCAATGAATCGTTTTTCCGCTACTCATAAGCACTCATGCAATTTTGAGTATGAGTGAATCAACAGAATTGAAATTCAACTACTCTGATTCATTCGTACTCGTTACAGCATTGATTTATAAGTATAGGTTACAATGAGTATGAGTACAACGTTGACATCAAACTCACAACATTCGAAATGTGTTTGATTCATACGCCTACTCATTTTGATTCATAAATTTAGAAAAATACTTATAATACTTATAAGTGATTGGAGTGGCTCGAATCATTCATCAAAATTTACAGCCTTTGTTATTGTTGCATATACAAACAAAGAAGAAAGGAAAGACAAAGACAACAAGCAAAGCATACACACAATCTTCTTGTGAGTATATTAGTGTTCGTACGCGAATCATACTTATTTTGTGCTTCGTGTAAATGTTAAGTAGAGACGATTCGAAGTCAATAACATCATGCGTATTTTTAAGTATGAATACGACGAGTACTTTCAACTTTGAGTATGAGTAGTATGAGTATCATATTAAAATAAGTATGAATGCGTATAAGTCGCAGAAATAATAAGTATGACCCGAATCTACTCATCGTTTTGAATACTCGTTGCTGATCTCTGATTTGCATCTCGCAAGATATGGGCATTGACAAAGAAAATGGATAACAGCCTTCTCTTCCTCAGCAGATCTGCACCCACGGCAGAAGTCGTTAGATGAGACTGCATTCTTTCTGCATGTCTTCCCGTAAGACAATGACTAGACTATACTGACGATCAAGTCCGAGTAACTGGTTGGTGCGTTTTCTATCCATCGAGGGCCAAGTGAGAAATCGTTCTTAAACTGCAGTCGACACTTTGCATCAAAACATTTCTTTTATGTGCGAATGTTTATGCAGTTAAAGGCAGACGTTTAAGGAGAGAAGAATGTTGCTAAAGTATGTTGATAGCAGCATAAATTTACCGCCTATGTAAGGACGGTAATTTGCACTTTTGGCTTTTAAAAATCATGTGTTTGGCAAACCAAACCATATGTCTAGCAGGTCTTGATAAAATTGACAAGTTTTGACGTCACGAAATATTTTAAAAATATTGAAAATTCCTTAGTTTTAATTTCTTTTTCCCATGGTTGTTGTCTCCATATGCAGAAAATATGAAGTCGACGTAGTCTAGTATATATTCACCCTTATTCTGGTTGTCGTCGTCGATGTCGTCTTGCGTCGACAGTTTAAAATTGGTATTCTGTTTGTCGTTGTTGACAGTTATAGATGACTGTCGACACACATTTGGTATTCTGTGAGTCAATACGCCGTCGATATTGTGTTGTGTTGACTCTGATTTTGTCGACTCTGATTTTATCGACATCATTTTTGGTAACGACGACGACGACGACAACCAGAATAAGGGTGATTGTGTCGGCTTATTAGACGTAAGGCCACGATTCAAACCCCAGGCCTGACATCAGAACGAAAATATGAAAAAAAAATTTCTTCAGTGACTTCCTCTCAGCAGAATTCTGGCAAAAACTCTGCGAGTACATAATATTGCCATGAAAAATTTCTCAAAAATCTATCGTTCGGAGTCGACTTTAAACTGCAGGTACAGCCACTCATGTGTAAAATTAACACACATAACATGAGTGGTGTAAGAAGCTAGATCTTAATCCTAACTGAAGGGTTGTAATGACCAATTATGTATGTATGTACGTACAGGGTGGGGCAAAAGTCACGAAGGGGTTTAAAGCGAACTGCATAAATTAATCGTTCTTGGGAATCTCGTGGCTTTAGTTTTTGCACTAACTGCAGCTTGTATGGGAAAAGATGTAAATTTCCCTTTAATATTCTGCGTAAAGACCGCCGAGACATTTGCAGCTCAGCAGAGCGCCTTCGAGTTGATGTTTCAGGATTCTCCTCAACACTCTCCAGAACGCGTTGAATATTTGCTTCATTAATTACAGAATGTGGTCTTCCGCTTCGTGGAAGATCCCTTACTGAGCCTTGTTCCTGAAAACGTGTCACTAAGCGTCGAATCATTGATTCGGATGGTGAATTCCGCACATTAAAATGACGACGATAGGCTCGTTGAGTTTGAATTATTGATCGATGATGTTCAAAATAAAGTTCTATGATTTTGGTTCGCTGGATAACGTTGTAACCTTCCATAATTAATCTCCCAGATTTATTTTACAAGTCCTAAAAAGAAAAATAAAAAAAAAATTAAATTAGAAAAGTTATTAATTTTTCAAATCCCTTCGCGACTTTTGCCCCACCCTGTACATATGTATGCATATGCAGAAAATAAATTTAAAATGTCTTTAGAAGCCTTCTTCGGTTAACTACTTTGTAATACTTTCAGCAAAAATTACTGATACGTTTAATTTTCCTTAGGGTATTATTTTATGCACCAGTTAAGTTAATATAGCCCATAAAGTGAGTGTTAATTCAGTGTAAATTGTTTTACTGTTTGGTCGTTCTTTCTAGGAGATTGCGGCAAACCGACTAAAGTCCTTAAATTGGTCTACAAACTGTAAACTTGCATAAGGTTGTCGTCACCATTGAAAAATACTTGATATTGAAAATAAATAAAAATTGGAATTGCTTACAATGAATCTTAAATGGATTATTACATGCTGGTGTTAATTTTTCTGTCATTGACAATTTATTGCTTCAGATGAGATGTAAAATCTTGCTTCCACAGAGTAATAATGTTTTAATGTGTCTCAGCTGAAAGCGAAAGCACTTTTCTTTCCTGTACCCTTACAATCTCAATACAAAAAATCACATAAAAACTTATGTTGACACATAAAATTTGGGAAAAATTTATGATTCTTTTCGATTTTGTTTTTTTTTGTTACGGAAGGCTTTAAAGAGCAATTTTCCTCAAGCATGTAATATTTATTTAAGGAATTAAATTTATCATGAAATTTAGTTGTTTAAGCCTAATAAGTATTTATCGTGGGTCATTAAAATTGATTAGTTTTGCAAGCATCTTAGAATCAGTAACAAAAGTGATGAGACATTCATACATATTGATTAAATTTTTTATTTATTTATTTATTTTATTTATTATAATGAATGTTTTCCTAATGCAACAAGATCAATTATCTTATAAATTACTGCATTAGAATCAGATAAGTTACATACCGTTTACTGTTTTAAAATATTTTATGAATTTCTGTAATAACTACTTAACAAGTTTTTGAATCGCGTTGCGTTTCTAGTAAGTTGAATATTTGGGGGGAGATGGTTCCAGAGATAAATGGTATATATATAAAACTGGTGAAAAGAAGCACTCTTTCGGTATTTGAATGTTCGAATATTATTGTTCCTCGCAGACGATGTGAATACCAATTTGTCATAAAGAGAGTCAGGCTTTTTTGTAGTTATTATTTAAGCTTCATGTAGTCAACGAGGTGCATGCCAAGGACATGCATTAAATACGGTGATATATGATCAAATCTTTTCAAAGCAAAAACATATCGAACAATATTATTAAACGCTATGTTGAGCTTTCGTTTCAAAGTCATATTGCATCCAGCAAAAATCTCAGAGGCATATAAAAGAGAAGGAATTAAATATGTTTTGGCAATCATCATCCTTATCCTCATGGGTGTATAGTGTTGAGTCTGCCATAGGGTTCTAATCTTCCCATAAATTATGCCACATGCTTGATTAATGTGATCCGACCATGTCAGCGAGCTATTAAAAGTAACGCCCAAATTTTTGGCTGTATTTACCAATTGAATTTTAGTCCCATTAAGAGAAATATTCAAATTCCCTCTTAGTACCGCCGGAATTTTGCCAATTGTTAAAAATTTAGACTTAATAGGATTAAGAAGTAGTCCATTAGCAGATGCCCACTGATAAATTCTATTTAGATCAAAATTTATTTCATTAATAGCAGAATTTATAGCTGCTTTTGAACAACTTAAATATAGCTGTACGTCATCAGCATACATTTGAATTTTAGAGTATCTGATCTGCAAAGGAAGGTCATTTGCATACATGGAGTAAAAAAGTGGGCCAAGTATGGACCCCTGCGGAACACCTCGGCTTGTAAATAAGGGTGAAGAAACAATACTACCATTGACAACTATCTGTGATCTACCAGTTAAATACGAAGATATTAATTTTGTTGCGGTTGTAGAAAATTTAAACATATTGGCTAGCTTCAATAACAACATTTGATGGTCCACAGTGTCAAATGCCTTGGAGTGATCAAGTAAGACCAAAAATGTTAACTTATTCTCATCTAGATTGCCACGGATGTTCTCAACCACCTCGGTTAATGCTGCAGTGCAGCTGTGTTGAGGTCTAAAACCAGACTGGCGGTCTGTTAGTAAATTATTGTCGAGTATGTGTTTATAAATTTGTTCATGAAGAATTCTCTCAAAAACTTTTGATATGTAGGGAAGGATAGATATTGGCCGGTAGTCACCATCACTTTTAGGCACTGGAATAATTTTCGCTGACTTCCACTCAATTGGAAAAGTGCTAGTTGTTAAAATCGTGTTGAAAATGTGATTGATATGACGTATTATATAAGGCAATATAAGTTTTATAAAACGAGGACGGATGAATTTTGGTGGATGGATTTTATTGTCTCTTGAACATGGAGATTTGGAATTATATGCCGATCTGCAGATAAATTGTCCCAAACATAAACTCATTTTCAATGGAATGCTAGGATAACGAATCCATTTTGTTAGAATAGAGACAAATCTAGGCCGTAGTGGATATATAATACGGATATCTATATCGTCGTAAATTAAGTAATTTGTTTTTTATTATCATTTATTACCTAAGTACAGTTCAAGTGAATGGCAGTAATTTTCAATTCAAAAGTTATTAAAATAAGCGAGCATTTGGACTGATAACATTACATATTGTTATGTTTTTAACTTTTAACATCGTTTAAAATATGTGCTCGTAGATGGCAAATAAAATAAAAATAAATCTCTGTTTAGTTTGAATTAAAATTCCTTATTATTCGCACAATTCTGTGTGCCACTGTTCACAACTTGATGTAAACACCAACAATTGCTATTCTTTGTTATTCCTCTGTTTATATCGTTTGCATAAACAATAACAATTACTACAGAATTATTCGACAGATCTTTGTGACGGAAATCTCGAAACCACGATTACTCTCTTCAAACACTCCGCGTCTTTACACAAGACTGACTGAACTTCAGTAACTCACTCGCCTGCTATGCCTTGCCTTTTATAAGGCAGAGTAAACAATCTGATTAATGTTCTTGAATTCGAATGTTCATGACTTCGGCTTCTCGAAATCTCTATAAATGTAAACATCGTTGTTTACATTTATTATTGTAGTGTTGTTATTGTATATTGTTTAGATTTATCCTTGTAGTGTTGTTTCTGTATTAAGCAGTACGATAATTTGTAAACAGGTTGGTTTACTGCATTGTTTTGTTTTTGTAGCTTTTGTTTATAATTTTAATGTTAAGCGAATTAAAAGCAAAACACCAGTATCTAGATTTTTCATATTCATATTCAAAATTTATGCAGTGCAAAATAATTAATATACCGCCAGAGCGTGGCCAGTGATAAAAGTCTTCAGAAGCAAATATCTTATGGTGTAATACTGGAACGCAATACGTACTAGAATGGTATGACAGTAAGGGCAACGGACATAATTAAAGTAATTTTTGTTTTTAAACTGCTGTGAAATTGTAATAAAATTCTGAGTGAATAATATCGTCTGCAACTGATAATTACAATAATTTATTGCCGCAAAAACAAATTGTACCAAATTAGTCTTTTTTTCTCATAAGAATTTCATTCTCTATTCTAAACAAAAATGTTTTAAAATGGTCGATAACTTAAAGTGGCTATTACACTGGCGAACTTCGCCTGCAAACACAATATCAAAAATAATTAATATACAGTGAGCATCGAAAGAAATAGTACACTAAGAATGAAATTTTAATAATCACCAAAAACTTAACTTTTACCACTTAAGGAGAGTGTTCGAAAAAATTTCAAAATATTTTAAAATTGTTTGTAATTTTTTGTTTTTTTTTTTGTTTCAATTCTAAAAACTGGCAATGAAACAATTTTAAAATAAAATTTTAAAATAAAATTAATGTACAGTTTCTTTTGAGGCTCACTGTATGTTGGATAGTATTGTAACAAAACACTCTCTCTCATCAGGTCGTGTTTGCAGGCGAAGTTGGCTAGTGTAATAGATATTAATTTAAATATAAAAATTGGTAATTTTTTGATGAGTCGTAACAGCAACATCAGTAAAGTACCAATTAAATACTGTTTTTTTTTGCATTCTAAAAATAATTAAATTATTAAGAGTTTAAGATTTAGGAGAGCGATTCTTTGGTTTTCTTCATCACAAAAGAGGAAATTTGAAAATTTAATTTCAAGGCCATCGAGTGCATGTTAACCATTCAAAGTGTATTCACAGCCATAAACTAAGTATTCTTCTTTTAGAATTTGTTATAATAAATGTCAAATGCAAATCAAACATATTTTTTTTTCATTTCTTATTACGACAAATACATCAACCAATTCAATTTATTTTATCATCAATTTCATACACTTGTCAGTTATTTATAGAGTTGTCAACCTCTTATTAACCTTTATTAAGTGCACTCAATGATTAATAATTGCATTAATTAAATCAAATTAATTAAAGAGAAAAATTACACGCAGAAATAAAGATTTTCTGGTGGCAAATACTATACAGTGCGGTACTTTACAAACCTCTTTTCGATACAACGAAATAAAATGAATTGTTTTCAATGCAACGCTGCAAAAACATCTATCATTCAAGTATTAAACCGTGGTTAAATATCTACACTCAATGCATATTATATTCGGTAGATTGTTTACATTGATTACAGAATTGTAGAAGTCATTTACAATATTTGACTGATTAAAAAAAACACTCTAGACTAGACCGTTCTTGGAGAAACATACAGTGAGCGTCAAAAGCCAGGGTTTGAGTCCCAGGCCAGACATCAAAAATAAATACAAAAAGTATTTTTTCGGCGATTTCTTCTCAGTTTCTCAAAAAAATCTGTCGTTCGGAGTCGACTTTAAACTGTAGGTCCCGCCACTTATGTATAAAAATTAACACACACAACATAAGTGGTGTGAGAAACTGCGGGCTTCTTGGGGACGATTGCTGTAGACTGTCTAATGGTGAAGGTATAGCACTGGCCATTTTATAGTCACCTAGCAGCAACTCGTTTCCTTGCCGTTCGCATCTTCCCCCTTTCCACCTTTCCTAAAAAACCTGTACAATGCACTGCATGAGTAGGGGCCCTGAGTGCTGGTTTCATAAAAAAAAAAAAAAATTACCTTTATTTTTATTTTAAAATTGTTTCATTGCTAATTTTTAAAATTTAAAAAAAAAATTACTTAAAATTTCTAAATATTGTCATATTTTTTTGGGCACTCTCTTTATGTGGTAAAAGTTGAGTTTTTGGTGATTGTTAGAACTTTTTGTACAGTTTCACTGTACATACAAATTGTGTTAATTCAGATGCAATTTCCTTCTCGTAGACAAACACTTATGGTGTTTTCTTTTCTACAAAGAAAATGTCACCCCCTTACAAGGTACATTAAAAAAATTGCTGACCAACCCTGTTGTAATGTAATTTTTTATTTGAGAAGAACAAAACACAAATTTTAAAAAAGGGTATGCCCTGTGTTTACCACTTATTAAGAAAATGAATGAGGAAATGCCAATTTGTTCAAAAGTTTACGAAGATGAATCTAATAACTGATTTGTTTCAATTTTCGCAAATAAAATAGATGCAGCAATATCCATATTTAAAAATTTTATTTTAAAATATGTTGTATTTTTTGATTTCTCGTCAATAAAATATGTAAATATGAAAAAGATGTCGCTAATTTTTCGACTTAATTTTTTGAGCACTTTTTTATAACCAAAAAAATTTTTAACACTGTTCTAACACTGAATACAATTTTTTTTTATATTACTGACCATGTAGCTTTAATAATGTAATGTTTCCTTAATGTTACTCCACAAAACAATGAAAAAATTAACTTCAAAATTGTATAACGATACCAGGCGACTTTTTTTAAATTTCATCTGGTAGCCCTATAAATAAACAAAAGTCATCTGCTTTACGGGGCATTATCAGCACTCTCGATTTATACAGGGCATAAAATGCAATGCCCTCCACCATTGGCAAGTGCAAATTATTTAGAATAAAACATACCACTCTTTTAGAGGGCGAACATTTTTGAGAAACAAACACAAAATTGCATTTTTTAAAATAAAATGCACATTTTTTGGTAGAAAAGAAAACACCATTAGAGAACCGTTTTGGCACTTCACAGTGAGTAAAAACTTCCAACAGAAGTTATTGTGTAACTTGAAACATGTATTACGAACAAGCAAAGAATGGCGGATAAATAAAGTAGATAGTCGACTAAACAAGCAAAAATGGGGAAAATAGAAACGAAATCCATACCGTTTTATGATTAAGAGTTGCTATCAAAAATTCTTTTAGGATTTTCCTTCGTAACTTAAATAGAATTTTTTTTAGTTTTTCATAAAGTTCGTGGACACAAAAATCTGTGTACAAAAATGTTTCTTTGAAATAATCAACAACACTTTCCATATCACACTGTGGTATAACAGTTTTATATTAAAACTTTGTTGCCTTGGTTCCTTTATATTCATCGTTATGAAGTTGTGAATCAACAATGGCTTATAAACATAAGTATGAAATTCATTTTTGTCTCATATTGATTAAACATTATTGTATAGAAACATATTTGTATAGTTCTATGCAACATTTGTTGAGAAACATATGCGTTTTGTTATGAATGGTGAATATTTTTCAATAATTTTTAGGAGTTGCTTACATTTTCCTGTCAACATTTGTATATAAACATTTGTGCTCTTTTGTATATGGTGAATAATATTTAGGAGTAATTGCTGCGTAGGAGTAAATAATGTTTAGGGGTTGCATTTAAAAATATAAATAAAAAACATTTTTGTATCTAAACATATTTTTTTATTGTAAACTACTCAACATTTGTGTATAAGCATTTGTATTTTGTTTATTCATGGTGAATTCTCATAAGAAATATTTAGGGGTTGAATGTCTCTTTCTATTCTGCTTAAATTTCGCATTACAATTTGTGTTGAATTTCATTTTATTTCATACTCTGGCACATACTCTTACTAGTCAATGACAATAAACACTCAAGAACACTTCAACATCGTATTCGAAATGTTTGCAAATCAAAAGCAATAAAATCGTGCTAATAATACGAACAAAAATAAAGATAAAATGAATTTGGAATAGAAACATAAAACAAAAAAAGATAAATTTTCGATATTTCAATATATGCTAAGAAGATTAAAATAATAAACTGGGTGTTGAGTTTAAAAGCAGATTAGATTGACTAGGGCTGCTAACATGTTATGGCACTAAAGAATTAAAAATGAAAGAATTTGTTAAATACTCTACAGAAAAATACTTTTCATTGAAAACTACAATAAAAATGTATTTTCACTGTTTGTAAATTGATTTCATAGACGATACGAACGATAGAAAATAAAATGTGAAATATTTCTGGCTTCTCATCAATTCAATTGCAATGATGCTTAATATTTATTTTGGTTTTTAATTTTTTAATTAGTCTAGCAGGTAGTGTATTGGCTTACTGGTTCAAACCCCAGGCCAGACATTAAAACGAAAATATTTAAAAAAAAAAAAATTTCGGCGATTTCTTCACAGCAGGCAAAAAGTCTGAGAATAAATAAAATTGCCATGAAAAGTTTCTCAAAAATCTGTCGTTCGGAGTCGACAAAATTAACACACACAACATGAGTACTGTGAGAAGCTAGGCCGTAATCCTGACTGAAGGGTTGTAATCACCAATTATGTTATGTATGTATGCCTGTCTTTTTAATGGAGTATCTCGCACTGTTCCCAATAAAAAAAAAAAAAAAACATACAAATGAACGAGTTTTTTTAGTAAAATTTTTCCAGTTTGCTTGCACTTTGCAAATGGTTGCTGATTAGTTCAAAGAATTCAGTTTTTATTTCATTAAAAATTTGCCTTTTCATGTCTATGCCTTTCAGAATCTAATTTTATTATTTGGATTGTAAAAGTAAAATTTTAATTTTTTTATGGAAATAATTTTTATTTTTTATTGTGTAGTTTTATTTGCTTTTTTGTCTGGCCATGGAAGTATTAAATTCTTTTTCCCCTCTATGAACTTGATTTCAAGGAAATTTACTACGTATTGCATTTTTTCAAACAACACTTGTATTAACATGTCATATTACATACATTTTCTATCGAAATAGATGGCTTTTATAACCCCATTCCATTCTCCCTCAATTACTTTTGGCTGTAAATTTCAACAGAACAGTGCAGCAATGAAATACTTTGTATGATAGTCATGCGGCTACAGTGTATATTGCATTACTGTGTGCATTTTAGGGCAACCTGTTGATTCTTGTAGCCACCATCAAAAGTTTATTGCAGCGTATATGCAGATGAAATTTTTTGTTACAGCGTTTCAGTATAACATCATCCATCTACAGACACTTTTTGGTAAATGTTATCTTATAACACTGTGGCATATGTGTTGATGACTGATAAGTATGGATACTATGTGAGACGGCTAGTCATGTTTTTCATTCAAAAAGTGATGGCTTTATTGCCCCATCTTGGTAATCTTTGTTTAAGCAAACAAATAATTTCATACTAATACAGTCATTTATTGGCGACCTTTGTGCATTACAAGTGCAGATATTTAGAAACAATAATGTCCAGAGCATTGTGAGCATCCGATAATAATATTGTTACGCGGGCAAAGACAAACAAGATGTAAAAACAACAACAACAATATGAAAATCTTATTGTACAAATGATTACACAAGCACAACTATGTAAGAACAAAGTAAAAATTTAAAATACAAGAACAATACTACATAAAAAATTCCAGAAGTTGCCAGACATAGCATAAGACAGTCTAATTGTGTCAGTGATTAGTTAATCTAGAGTTTTATAGAAACCTATGCGTTATACTCGTACACTGTACAATTGAACACTAAAAGTTTGTTCTTGATTAATAAGGATCGTGAATAAAATTAATAGCGTAATTTTATCAATTAAAATGTATCTAGTATGTTGCAGTGTCCAGTTTAGACCTCTCGAAGAAAACGAAATTTGAAAAAAAATATTTCTTTGGCGACTTCCTCTCAGGAGTGTTCACTCTGAGAGTGAAATTATGAAATTCAGACTATAAGTTCAGCCACTAGTGGATAACATTAACACTCACAACATGTTTGGTGTGTGAAGCTTGGTCATAATCTTGCCTTAAAGTCTGTACCGACCAATTAAGTAAAGAATTTATTTAAATAAAGACACAAATAACAATCGAAATATAAATAATTGCAGTCTTCGAATCCGCGAAAAATACTCGATTTGGTAAATGAATCGTTTCCTAGATTCATATTTTTTCCTAGCGAGGGTGGGAAATAAAGGGCTATCCATTTCGTGGTTTCAAAAGTATGGGACTGGAATTCGGCATCTGTCAAACTAAGTTGTGAAACCAGTTTTTTCTTTTCAGTTGAAAGTCTGACTTTGACGAAAATGGATGGATCGCTTAACTATTACACAACGCATAAAAATTATCAAAACCTACTACAAAAATGGTGATTCTGCCACAGCCACGTATCGTGCGTATCGGCAATTTTTCGAACAAAATTTTCTTCAGCTATGAAGCACATTTCACACTCGGTGGGTATGTTAATAAACAAAATTGTCGTATTTGGGGTTCTGAGAATCCTCAAGTAATTGAAGAGAGGCCATTACATACAAAAAAATTAATTGTTTGGTGCGCTCTTTGGTCCGAAGGTGTGATTGGACCTTACTTCTTCGAAAACGACGATGGAACGACTGTCACCGTCAATTCGGAGTGTTATGGTCATATGATAACCGACTTTTTTTTTACCTGCTATTGAAGAATACGACTTGGAGAATATTTGGTTTCAAAAAGACGGTGCCACATGCCACACAACTCGAGCGAATATGGCTTTATTGCAAGAGACATTTCCTGGCCGGGTAATTTCTCGTCGTGGCGATATCAACTGGCCACCAAGATCATGCGATTTGACACCATTAGACTGTTTTTTTGTGGGGCTACGCGAAAGACCGTGTTTATGCAGATAAACCTTCAACTCCTGAGCACTTAAAAACCAACATTCGTCAAGTTATGGCTGAGATAGCGCCCAATATGTGTCAAAAAGTGGTCGAAAATTACCTCAAAAGAATCAATGCTTGCAACACTTCGCGTGGAGTATCATTTAAATGATGTAGTGTTTCACACATAATGTCAACGTTCAAACTTTACAATAAAAAAGAAATATCGTAAAAAAATATTTTATATGTGTTTTATTTACGTTTACTTTTGAAACCACGAAATGGATAACCCAGTATATTTACGTGTTACCATATCATTACAGATGAGTCGCCCGTCATCATTTGGGCCATACTGACTATAACCTCCTTCGCTTCTTCTGGGTTTAAGGACAATTTTAGTTCTTCTCTTAGAAATTTATCACAAATTTCCAGTTCTCTTCTTCTTCCATTCATGATTATTTCTAACACTACAACTCCAATTATTGGTTCCACAGCATCACTCTCGTTTTCCATTGGTTGCACCAGAAGAAGGTATATTCTTGATCACCAATTACGCATTGTGGTGATCAATATTTATTCATCCTTAATAAATATTTTCTAAAATATTCGTGATATGAAAACAGTTACGGCGCCAATTGTTACGTTTTTACCTTTTAAAAACGTTTAAAATATGAGCTTGTAGATTGCAAATAAAATCAAAATAAATTTGTGTTTAGTTTTAATTAAAATTCTTTATTATTCGCACAATTCCGTGTGCCACTGTTCACAACTTGGTGTAAACAACAACAATTGCTTTTATTTGTTATTCCTTTTAGCACTGTTTTGCATAAACAATAACAATTACTAGTCAATTGTTCGAGAGATTTTTGTAACGGAGATCTTCAAACCACGATTACTCTCTTCAAACACAACACGTCTTCATGCAAGACTGACTGAACTTTTACTAACTTTAAAGGTAAACTCAATGTTGCTCAAAATACTGAAAATTCTGAACCTTTAAAAATAACTGGCTTTACGAAAAACAAATTTTTAAAAAGTAAAAAAAATATTTTAATTTACGTATCATACATTATAATGCATACATATGAGCTTATATCCTTGATAAAATTATGTTATGATACCCTTCATCCCTAACAACGGTGTGTATGTAGGATAGAAACCAAACCATGTTCATAATTTATTTAAAGCCAAAGAGACGCCGTCAGAGATAATTGTGTGTTAAACCGTCGTTAAGGTGAATAAATGAAATTAAATTTGAATTTTATATGGGTTTGATAAAGAACAAAATATACATATGTGGGGGATGTAATCCATTACATCACACTTCTCTAAACTAACGCTACCCTTATTCCAAGGTAAATGAGCTACGAAGGTAAACAATGGCCAGATTTAATTCTTGATATTTTGGAGGTAATTCTTAAAGATCTTAAACTAATGGAAGAAGGATTGTGTCGATTATTCAAGAATATTTTCGTGTTTTCAACCCACATCTTTGGTATACATGTGTATAGATGGAGGTGGACTGTCCTCAAATGGTTTGCGCTCTTCTTTAAAAAGGCTGCTGCATTAAATTTTAATTTTAGAAAATATTTTGTAGGTAAATATCGTGTAACTTTTGCTGTATCTAAACATTGATTAGCGTTTCGAATTATTTTTAGACAATGTTGAACTATATTGTACAGCCAAAAAAAGCATTAGGCATGGACATTTGCTTCTGACGAGTTTGTTTACATATTTTTATTTTTATTTTTGTAATCTTGAATAAAGTAACCGCTTAAGGACAAAATAGCAGATATTCAATGTCACTAATGGTGTTTTCTTTTCTACAAAGAAAATGTCACCCTCTTACAAGGTGCATTAAAAAAATTGCTGACCAACCCTGTTATAATGTAATTTTTTATTTGAGAAGAACATAACACAAATATTAAAAAAGGGTATGCCCTGTGTTTACCACTTATTAAGAAAATGAATGAGGAAATGCCAATTTGTTCAAAGGTGTTGCCAGATCGCAAATTTTTCGACTTCATTTTTTGCACGTTTTTTTATAACAGAAATAAAAAAATATTTTAACACTGTTCTAACATTGAATGCAATTTTTTATATTGCTGACCATATAGCTTTAATAATGTAATATTTCCTTAAGATTACTCCACAAAACAATGAAAAAATTAACTTCAAATTGGATAACAATACCAGGCGACTTTTTTTAAATTTCATCTGGTAGCCCTATAAATAAACAAAACTCATCTGCTTTACAGGGCATTATCAGCACTCTCGATTTATACAGGGCATAAAATGCAATGCCCTCCACCATTGACAAGTGCGAATTATTTAGAATAAAACATACCACCCTTTTAGAGGGCGAAACATTTTTAAGAAACAAACGCAAAATTGCATTTTGCATTAATAAAATGCACATTTTTTGGTAGAAAAGAAAACACCATAACAGACAAACGTAATTTAAACCTTAATGGCAGAGCATAATTATTTAAAAATTTATTTCAAAAAAAGGGTTCCAATCCTTTATTTTATTTTTTTCTGATTTATTACCAACAGACGGCTGCTAAACGCTATTTAAAGTGAAATTTCGGAAAAAGTACAATTCAAAACAAAGGAAAATTATAAATTAAAGAATATCACAAGAATTTAATTTTTTTACTTTAATAGAGGCATTTTAAAGGACTACGTTCTGTCATACATACTCGTACACAAACATTGTAAGTCACTTCAATAAAACAAAGTCTGTGTAAGATGATGCTGATGCCCTTAATGAAGGTGTATAACATCGTTCGAATGTCTTATTTAATGTCAATGACTTACTTACTCGCTCACTTCATTGTTCATTACAATCCTTTAGTCAGAATTATGACCTACTAGCTTCTCACTCCACCCCTGTTGTGTGTGTTAATTTTATACATACATGATTCGACTCCGAACGACAGATTTTTGAGAAACTTTTCATGGTAATTTTAAATTCACACTCAGAGTTTTTGCCAGAAGACTACTGAGAAATCGTCATAGAAATATGTTATCAAATTTCGTTTTGTTCGAGATGTCTGAGCCATGGACTGAACCGCTGGCTCGCATCTTTTGAGCCGAAACACTGTCTACTAGACTACGACGACTTCATTTTGGCGCATAAATCAGGCTGAATTTGACCGATGGCATGGGTTATGTTAGCTATGAGAACCGCGACTTAAGAAAACCTCACAAAAAAACGTCTAAAGACGTCGAATGTACGATCTCGGTTACCAGTTCATGTAGTCTGCAAGCGAGATCAAATCGCTTGTGCAGTATATCTAAAGATATATGAGCTATGTGGCCTTTTGAAACCACATATCGTTGGTGTCCAGATCATTAAATTCAGGTCAATAGAAGTTGGTAGTCATCGCATCGATCTATAGTGCTCGCCGCTGACAGTGGTGACCTAACCAACGTCATTTTCAAAGAAATGTGGAACGATGTCACTGCCAACTCAAAATCCCAACACCACGATCTTGGATCATCGTTTTAACTAACTTCGACAATTTTGTTTGTTCGTTCATCTAGAAATGGACCTTATCATGGAATATGATTTGTCTCGCTGAACATTGCCTGAAAAGAACACTTATTCTGACAAACAATTTCGTGCCTGTGTTGTTGAATACTATATCCGTCCACGATGATTTGGTAAAACAAACAGAATAAATGACGACTAATTTGAGAGATGTAGCTTCAACAAGATGCTCGTTATCAACTGTTAAAGAACGGAAGTCCCTTTTGGGACATAATTGGTCATTACAACCCTTTAGTTAGGATTACTACCTGGGAAGCTAGTCGTGTGTGTTAACTTTATATATGAGTGGCGGGACCTACAGTTTAAAGTCGACTCTGAATGACAGATTTTTTGAGAAACTTTTCATGGCAATTTTATTTTACTCTCAGAGATCTGCTGAGAGGAAGTCGCCGAAGAAATATTTTTCATATTTTCGTTTTCATGTCTGATTTGGGGTTTGAACTATGGCCTCACGTCTAGTAAGCCAACACACGACTATGGTGACTTTCTTAGACGAGCCTATGCTTTATTTATTGAGAAATTAAATTAGTCTCCCAAAACTTTTAGCTTTCAATGGCAATTCTAGAGTAAGGCTTCTCTGTTATGCTCAAAAATTATGTTCAAAGTTGAGAACCTTATGACTGTGGTAGTTATTTAAAAATTAACATAAATAATAAGTCCTTGTAAAATTGTAATCCTTAATAACAGTTTAATATTCCCTCAATAAATATTGTTTGTTATAAAAGAAAATTAAATTTTTCTCATAAATGTTGAACATATTAAACATTAAAGAGAGAATAATTGTACGACTGTAAGGCATTCAAACAATATTTGTTTAAATTATTAAAATCAGTTTTTAATATCGTTTTTCTATTTTCATATTTCGATCTCTCTCTTCCAAAGAAATCAAAGTGCATATTTGCTTAGTTTTCGTCTGTTCTACATCCACCCTCTTATAGTCAAACGTAATTCCAGCCTTTGAAGGCCTTCTTACACTCAAATGACGAACCAAAGAAGGAAAGAAAAAAGCAAACAAAGAAAATCTTTTAAATAAACACGCTCTTTACACAAAAAACTGTTTGAGAAATGTAAAGAAGAAAATGAGGAAAATCTATAGAATAAAAGGCAAATATGACTAGGTATACATGGATTGTTTAAGGCACTTAAACTGCTGACATGTCACATACACCCACTTTTCTATTCTTAACAGATTATGTTGCAAACAGTAGACGAATTAAGTTATTTGATAGTGCAAGTGAAAGGATTTGCAGACAACTTAAAGAGTTTGAGAAAAAAATTTTTTTATGAAATCCATAAAAACAAATTTAAAATCAAACGTGGTGGCAAGATTTAAGCTGTAAATATTGTTACGAAAATGGCAAAATCTAGATCTAGTGGTTCGAAGATCTCCATTACAAAGATCTGTCGAACAATTGACTAGTAATTGTTATTGTTTAGGCAAAAGAGTGCAAAAAGCAATAACAAAGAAAAGCAATTGTTGTTGTTTACATCAAGTTGTGAACAGTGGCTCACAGAATTGTGCAAATAACAAAGAATTTAATTAAAACTAAACACAAATTTATTTTTATTTTATTTACAATCTACAAGCTCATATTTTAAACGTTTTTAAAAGTTAAAAACGTAACAATATTATCATTGGATTATACGAATAGACTCTTGAAATGCAGATGTTTTAAAGAAAAGTTTATTTTCTTTATCCTTTGCCATTCCATAAAAAAATTGGCTGAAATTTTCGTGGAAATATTTATAAAATATTGTAAAACAATGCCGCCAACAAACAATTTTTTTTTTTGCATAGAAATTCCTCGAATTACGCTGCGATTGGTTTCGAAACAATGGCGACATAAATCGATGGATTACTGTGTATATCAACTGGTGGTATTAAATTCCTTGCCTTCCATATGAAATTTAAAAATCTGCGCTACTGCTGTTGTATGAACAGAGACTTAAATGGCCTCAAGTGAAAAAGCCAAAGAATTATAAGAGATTTTTATTAACAAAACAAGCGCTGATACCCGTCAAAAATTTGGCTTTTGATTTCATTTTTTTTTTTTTTTGGGTTAAAAGCGAAACACCAAAAAAAGCCTTTTCATGTCTTTACTAACCGAAAAAGACAAACTTTGTTGCAGCAGCAACAGCACGCATTGATTGAAATTCTTAAAACACGAAAATATTTTTTGCGGTTGAGTAAACGTCAAGAGCCGGCAAAAAATTTGTTTTCTTTTTAAAAGATTGTTTGGTTAAAAGCATGAATTTTAATATTTTATTGTAAAGCAAAGAAAGGAAAGGCAAGTAATTATGCAATAACAGGATTATCCCACATTATTCCTCCAAATTTATTAGCATCCCCCGTTCATCTGGAAAGTGTATTTTATAAACACAACAAAATGATTCAAAATCTTTGTTCTAATCTCCATACTTTTTGTATCTTCAACGATACTCCCCATCAAATGAATGACACAGTGTATGATGTAAACGGTATGAGAAAGAGCATAAAATTTACTTTAAACAGTATTTAGTCACAGTCAGTCATTTCATTCTGTTCAGCAATAAATCTCGCATTGATAATGACAAAGACATTAAATGCCTTAGGCTGACGTAATTAAATTCATTCATAAAATCAGCGTTGAAACGGCATTTGATTTTTAATTTTTTTTTATTTTATTTTCAATGATTATTTTAGAGCATAAAACAATACCAAAGAATATGGATATAAAGAATGCGCATCATGTAGAAGTAAAATTTCTTATGGCGGGTTGTAACATTACGACCCGCTCTCACCAAAACTTGTTTAACATTACGACCCGCACAATTGTGCAGAGAGAACTCACACGCATTCTTGTGTTATTTGATTTAGTTGTCGATCAGACTGCGACAAGAACACGTGTGTAGCGGATGCGTTATCATTTTATTTCAGAATAACACTCAAAAAATATTTTATGTTAAAAATATTCTATGTCATTAGCTGGCTGTATTTAATTTTTTATTTTTTCTTCTAATAAAAAATGGGTTTTTTATTTTTGTTTATCTAAAAAAACTAGGTATAATTTTTAAGCCAAAGATGGATAGCTTTATGTTCTTTTAATAAAAAAATGGATTTTTTATTTTATCTTTATTTATCTAAAATTATTAAGATAGATAGCTTTATATATATATATGTTGATGTATGTTGATGAAATGAAAATCAAAGTATCGTATATTATTGACAGTTTTCTATGGCTGTAAATAAATAAATTCTCTCAACTTATTTTCTCTCTTTTGCTCACTAATCACAACCAGTATTGCCGTTTAGCTATTTTTAACCAAAATTTCCGGATTTGGTTATTTATTTTTCTTATAAAAAGAGCTTTTGTTTGTAGAAATGAATTAATTTGTAAGACTAAAATTTTATTTTGTTATTTTTTGTTTCTTTTCTTACTATGTTGTATTAATTATAATTTATATTTGAAAAAATAAAATAAAAAAAACTGTGAATTTAATTTTGGTTATATTTTTTCTTATTTGGTAATTTTTTTCACAAATGTTGGTTACAATATTTTTTTTCGTGGCAATACTGACCAGAATAAGTGATTTCAGAAAATTTAATAAAAAAGTGGTCAAACAACAAAAACGCACGATGAGAGCAACGCATTGTTACGCTCTTCGTTTCTCTTTCCTTCCCTTCTATCTTTTCCCCCGCGTCATGAAGTGTTTTTGAAAAATATTCCAAATTATGTTGAAATGCACATTCTTTATACTTTATTTTCTTTGACAATACCTTCTGTGTGTGTAAGTGAGCGTCAAAAGAAACTGTACTTTAAGGATAAAATTCTAACAATCAACAAAAACTCAACGTTTACCACTTAAAATTTTTTTGTAATTTTTTTTTTTGTTTCAATTTTAAAAACTGTTAATGAAACAATTTTTAAATAAAAATAACGGTAATTTATTAAAAAATATTTTTTTTTAATGTACGGTTTGTTTTGACCCTCACTGTATGTGGGTGTGGTTTTATGATTCATTATTATTACATATTATTATAACGACTGCGTGGTAATTTCTTTTATCCGAAAACCATCGGGTCCTGACATTATTTAAAGCGAAGGGAAATACTTGGAAAAAAAGGGTCAATGGATATTATGCGTGAGTGGATTTATGTTTGACAATTAAAGCAAACCTTCTTCTAGAAGCCTGTATAGCAGAAAACTGTGGCCAACTTCATCAGATGAATGAGGTTCTATTTGTACATTTGAATTGTATTTGTACACATTAATATTCTATTATAGTCCCTCATTAGCTGAAGGAACATATGGCTCCATATTATTTCTCCACAAAAACAATTTTGAATTGTTACTGCGTATTTGAGGAACCTTAACCATTGAATACAATATTCCCTCGATTTACGTCGTAGAATGTTCCGGAAAAAGGCGACGTAAATCGAACCGACGTAAATCGAATTTCATATTGCTCATACTACAAAGTAGTATGTTTTTAACAAGGAACTTAAAAAAGTTACAGTAATCTTTCGATTTACGTCACTGTTGGTTCCAAAAAAAGGCGACGTTTATCGAACGACAACGCAAATCGAAGTTGAAGGGAACAAAATTTTTGACGACGTTAATCGAAACAACGTAAATCGAGACGACGTAAATCGAGGGAATATTGTACTAGTCTTTTGCGAGGTTAGAGGTTTCCAGTCTTCTATTCGTTGTTGTTACCTTCCTCCTAAACAGATTATTTGGTAGGTGAGAGAGAGAGTGTATCCCTAGTAAAAGCTGTAGTCTAGTAATAGTGTATTGCTTTACTAAACGAGCGTTTACTCAGCACTTACGCGACAAAAAAAATTATGAAAAGAGAGCCACAGCTACTGCTGAGGGAAGGGTTACTACTGATATATCTTAAAAATAGCATAGTGTCTAGCGCTGTGAGAATCGCAGTTTACTCAGCGATGAATGATTAAGTATAGAAGGCAATCAGTCCTCTTGTTACTCACATTAGTCCAGCAAAGCATAGACCAGTGTAGCTGAGCCATTCGGAATTTGTCGTAAATTGTGAGCACAACAGCAGAGATGACTAGCTCGCTATCAATGCAATTTTTGACGTTATCCTTATGTCCATCTGAAATTCCTCTGGGGAATACTTAGCATTTATACGTTACGTACGATATAATCGTTGGGGTCGCAATGAGGCATTCCATTATGGGCACTCACTAATCTAGGGCACTTTGCAAATGATTTCTGTAGAAAGTGTAAAGTTGCAGATATCAGATGTTCACCTACGAAGTACATTATGAAAAAGGCAGATCTATACATGAAGCGTTTTTTCGCTACTCATAAGCATTCATGAAATTTTTGAATATAAGTGAGTCAACAATATTGAAATTTAACTATGCACTCTGATTCATTCGTACTCACTCACTACAACGTTGATTTATAAGCACAGGTTGCAATGAGTATGCGTACGACGTTGACATCAAACTCATACCATTTGAAATATGTTTGATTCATAAGATGAGTTATGGAGAGTCGAAATCAACAGCATCATACATGTTGTAAAATATGAATATGATGAGTCAAACTTTGAATATAAGTAGAGGAGTTCCATGATATTAAAATACATAAGTATGAATGCGTATAAGTATCAGAAATTATAAGTATGATTCGATTCTAGTCATTTTTTTGAATTCTCTCTGGTGCCTACTACATGAATGATTTAGCGTTAACTGTCACGCATTGATGGTGGCAGACTGAGTCGCTTCATTAGAAGCTCCGTGTGGTTACGGGACTAGAAAAAATCATGAAAAAATTGTGGTTTTACAATGAACCCTGTGTCATCAAAGTGTGTCTATTCGATTTTCTGGGCTGTTCAGTAATGTAGAAAACAATGACCTAGTTGGAGTGGAACCGACTGCACATATAACCAGATTAGCTGACTGTCTGTATAATCTTCTTCAAACCTGCAGTGATTAAAGATTGATATTTATTTATATTGCAACGATTGCATACTAGTTACCGTAGTCTAGTAGGTAGTGTGTTGGCTTATTAGACGTAAGGCCCGATTTCAAATCCCAAAACTCCATTTCGAAAAAAATGGGGGAAAATGAGAATGGCACATGTGCCAAATATTGAAAAATCTTATTCTTGAGTTAAAAAATAATTTTTTTGATAGATATCCCACTCGCATCCCATTAAGCGATTATGAAGGCCTTAAAGAAAATTTTATAAGCTTTCTTTGAAGCAAAAAAAAAAAAAAAAAAGGGCCCAAATTGAAAAAAAATTAATTTTAAAAAAAAAATAAAAAAAAAATTTTTTTTAAATTAAAAAAATTATATTTGGAAAGATTGAAGAAATAGCTATCTAATATCCTTTGGAAAATTTTTGCTAGGACCAATAGGTGAAAAGTTACACACATTTAAAAAAAACCCTGTATGACCAAAAGTCCAACTTTGACCCCCTCTAACTCCGGCAGTTCTGGACTGATAGAGCTGAAAACTTGTGTCTGGCCAACTATACAATAGTACTAACCTTGGTGCAAATTTCATCCAAATCGGAAGACATCGATTTTAAAAATTGGGTCACTTGACACGAAATTGCCCATATGTATGTGTTCCTTTTACTCCTCTATGGAGCATAGGGCCACAACGAATAGCAATAAATAAAAATAATAAAACAACTAGCAGATTGTACCCGGCGTTGCGCGGGTTATGTAGTTTGGATTAGTTTAAAAAATTAAAAAAAATTATTGGGTAATTTTTGCATTAAAAATAACAATAAATAAAAAACCGGTTTATCGGTTTCGAAACCGGTTTCTAAAAAAATGCAATTTTTCAAATTATTCGGAAACCGGTTTAACAAACAACCCAGTTTTTTTAATACTCTAAGTCCTAAATATAAATGCACTCAATTTGCCCGTTTTTCGCCCCTTTCCCCATTTTTGGACCCCTTTTGATTCAACTTTTGAAACGGAACACCTCCAATAGCTATTTGGGAAACTTAACCAAGCTAAATCGTAAAAAAATACCTTTAAAACAGATAAAATACAGCATTTATGCATAAAGTACTAATTTTTTCCCATTTTTTCTCCCCTTTGACCCATTTTTCCCCCTTTGGGTCAAAATTTTGAAAAGATTTATTGCCTATAACCTGCACCGACAAAAGTTCGATCAATATCCCAAATTTCAAGAAAATAGGTCCAGGCGTTCAGGCGTGATTGGATATACACTCAATTTGCCCGTTTTTGGCCCCTTTCCCCCTTTTTGGACCCCTTTTGGTTCAACTTTTGAAACGGAACACCTCCAATAGCTATTTGGGAAACTTAACCAAGCTAAATCGTAAAAAATTACCTATAAAACAGATAAAATACAGATTTTATGCATAAAAGTACTAATTTTTGCCCATTTTTTCTCCCTTTGTCCCATTTTTTTCCCCCTTTTGGTCAAAATTTTGAAAAGATTTATAGCCTATAACCTGCACCGGCAGTGGCTCGATCTATATCCCAAATTTCAAGAAAATCGGTCCAGGCGTTCAGGCGTGATTGGCTAACAAACAAACAAACAAACAAAAAAACAGACTTACAGAAAGATTTATAATATATATTAGGATTTTAGCAGCCTTTAAACAACACATTTGATGTGTAATATTATTGCTTTTACTGAACATTAAAATCGTTTAACACATGCTAAAAATTATTCACTCCAGCCATCTCTCTTTACATTTCCTTAAATTCAGCTGTTAAATGAATTGTTGTTGTTGTAGTAACATTACAAAACTTTTGACATTAAAAGTAGAATATTTTTTATTGAAATAAATTCGTTGGAAATAAATATTCATTGCCAACATGAGCCTCATTTTGTCGGACCGCAACTCTTAAAGTAAAGCCAACGTTTAAAACCGCAAAACAAACGCAGTAACGAACAAACAAAGACAAATTAGAACTGTTTGAAGCACTTAGAGTGGCCAGACATCCATTTTAATTTTATTTTTCATTAAACCACACTAAAATAATCACACTAAAAATAATACGGAAAAAACGGCATTGGAATTGTCTTTAAATTCCAAAATGTATCATAAAACAAATGAAAATAAAATAAAAAATATATTTTATTTGCTACAGGATAAATGACAAACATAGTTTGGTTACGTTAGGAATTTCTGAATTGTTGAAATAATTTGAAATTAAAAATGTTTTAAGAGATGGTTTTAGTATTCAAATTAAAACCGACGATAGTTGCTAGTAAAGAACACGAGGTTATATTAAATTATCCATGGACTTTCAAATTATATTTGAGACTTTTGTCAGCGTTTAGGATAATTAACTCGTCTGCTCATTAAAGTACATTTAGTAGGAACCAGAGATCAGCAACGAGTATTCAAAACGATGAGTAGATTCGAGTCATACTTATAATTTCAGCTACTTATAAGCATTCATACTTATTTTAATATCATACTCATACTACTCATATTCAAAGTTAGAAATACTCATCGTACTCATACTTAACAATACGCACGATGTTGTTGATTTCGACTCTCCATGATTCAACATATACACGAAGCACAAAATAAGTATGATTCGAGTACGAACACCACAATACTCGCTAGAAGGTTGTGTGTGTGCTTTGATTCGAGTGACTCGAATCATTCGTAATTATTATAAGTATTTTTCTAAATTTATGAATCTGAATGAGTAGGCGTATGAATCAAACAATGAATCGAATGTTGTGAGTTTGATGTCAACGTTATACTCATACTCATTGCAACCTATACTTATAAATCAATGCCGTAGCGAGTACGAATGAATCAGAGTAGTTGAATTTTAATACTCTTGACTCACTCATACTCAAAATTTCATAAGTACCTATGAGTAGCGAAAAATTTAAAAGAAAAATTTAACATATCACATTATACACTCTCGGGAATTCTAATTTAATTCAGTTTGTCACCATAGGCTGGTCAAATAACGAGAACGCTATCACTGTTGTTGGGTGTGATATGAGAACAGCTGATACCTTCAAAACACTTTGAGTGGTCGCAACTCATCTGTCGGTACATAAAACTGTTTGAGGAGACTGGAGGATGAAGATCGTCCACGTATTGTTACGAAAATGAAAAAATTATAATTATAAACAAAAGCTACACAAACAAAACAATGCAGTAAACCACCCTGTTTACAAATAATCGTACTGCGCTTAATATAACAACAAACGCCAGCATAAAAAAAATGGTAAACAAGTAAACAAAAATATACCATACAAATATGTTTACATTTATGGAGATTTCGAAAAGGCAAAGTCATCAACGTTCACATTCAAGAACATTCATCAGACTGTTTACCCTGCCATATAAAAGACAAGGCAAAGCAGGCAAGTGAGTTAGTAAAGTTCAGTCAGAATATCTCCGTTACAAAGGTCTGTCGTGTAATTGCCTAGTGATTGTTATTGTTTATGCAAAGGGTATAAACATGGGAATAACAAACAAAGCAATTGTTGTTGTTTACATCAAGTTGTGAACAGCGACATACAGAATTGTGCGAATAATAAAGAATTTTAATTAAAATTAAACACACAATTTATTTTTATTTTATTTGCAATCTACGAGCTCATATTTTAAACGTTTTTAAAAGGTAAAAACGTAAAACTAAGGATCATCACCCAACTTTAGTCATTGTTTGGTGGGATATTTCTTACGATCTGCATTTCTGCGAACAAGGGCTTAAAACATCGGTTAGAACATTTCAATTGTATGTTTCAAAACCAGCCCATGAACTTTCCTGAAAGATTGTATGTCAACTCATGAAGCTAAAACGATTTAAATCTGCAATTTACAATCATTCATCTCCATTGATTTGAATTCGCTACACTACAAATTGTGATTAGTTTAAGAGGACATAATCTATCACACTTTACAAATCATTTCTGCAGAAGCTGTAGAGATACGGACGATGATGAAACTGTTCTTCACCTACAAAGGAGAATAAGGCATCTCGGTGCCTACTACAAGGATGGAATAGAGTAACTGTCAAGCTTTAACATTGGCACAATGAGTCGTTTTTTTCCTTGTTCAGCATTAGGAAATAATGGGAAAACTCTGGGCCCTATGCGGCCGAAGTGTGTCCATTCGACTTTCGTGGAATGGCCTATCTTAGAGGAAATTGATTCTCTTAAGACAGCAACCTTTATTCCTGCTGTGACGAGGTGCGTGCGTCTTTTGATGATTGACTTAAGCCATCGGTAAGGTCTTTTAGTTGAACATTTCCTATAAACATTTACCTTCTGTTTGTAGGAAAATCGTTTTCAAAAACGTTTTGTTTTTTAATTAAATTTTATGGCCTACAGTGTGTGTCACAGTATTTATGTCTCTCGTAAGTACAAATCGCTTCAAAGAATTCCAAATGACAAGCACAAAGTGAACGACACTTTGTTAAATCACAACGAGTATGATGAATATTAATTGCTGTAATGTCACAGATATTACTCATACGCTTAGGTATGTATATACATTTATTTTAATACTAATATATTCTACACATTACATTACATACATATATGTAATACATATGTATAATGATTATACAAATTAATAATCATTTCTAACAAGTGTTCAACAGTTATTGATGAAATGTCAATATTTTCTATTCCATCAAGCAACGGTAATTAATGAAAGCGATAATTGAAAGTGTGAACAGCACTATTAATTAATTATTTTCAGTAAACAGAAGTTTTCGAAATAAAACAAAAAACAAATTCTATTGAAAATCTATTTCTATTGATTGTTTACTACGATTCAAACACAAAGTGTTCTTCATCAATATTAATCGATAAATTCAAATCGATTATTTACCCCCCGCCCTACATACTTTACATAGCTGAAACAATCAGTGTTTAATTTTTAAGCAATTTACGTACATTAGCTGTACCCTGATGAGGTTGATTTGCAAAAAAAAATATTTCACTTTTGAACTTTAAAACAAAATTAAAGCCTTCAATGCAATGTCAGCCGGAACAGCTTAACTTAAGAATTGTTTATGAATACTTCTATGTTTTTTGCTCAATCTAAAGCAACACAGAATATGATGTCTCTGTGCCATCGTTATTTTTGTTTTTATTTTTTTTTGTAATTCCTTAAAGCATTGTTAGTGCATGAAAAAAGAGAGAACGTGCCGAAACATGCTGATTTTATTCTAAAAAGCACTTGACAAAAATAAACAAACCAAATAAGGCCTTTGACAGCCAACACGTTGTCTTGATGGCACATCTCTCTGGTAAAACGCCTACACACAGTACTTTTTTTCGTACTGTTTTCCCTTGACGTCTTATTTTTTTTCTCTTTTCTTTCTTTCCATACAATAATATGAATAAGACAACATGTTGCAAATAATTTCCTGTTCTTAAATTGTATGGTGTTCATTGTCAAATAAAATCATAAACAAACATTTAAATCCGTTTCTGATATTATGTGCGTTTGTATGTGTGAATAATTTGTTTTGTATGTCTCTTAGTGCAAAATCTATTAAAAGATTTAGTCTGAACTACTTTAGACAAAAAGAGAGAGTTTTTTTCATATTTGCAAATCGTAGAATGCTTTCCTAAATTAATTGCATAGGGAACAGTATCTGGTTGAATTAAAAAAATAATAAAATTTAGTTTAATTTAAAAAGTTAAAACAAATTTTTATACAAACTCTTATACAAACTCCTATACATACTGTTATACAAACTCTTATACAAACTCTTTTACAAACTCTTATACAAACTCTTAAACAAACTCTTATACAAACTCTTATACAAACTCTTAAACAAACTCTTATACAAACTCTTTTACAAACTCTTATACAAACTCTTAAACAAACTCCTATACATACTGTTATACAAACTCTTATACAAACTCTTATACAAACTCTTATACAATCTCTTATACAAATTCTTACACAAAATTTTTTACAAACTTTTATACAAACTCTTATACAAACTCTTTTACAAACTTTTATACTAACTCTTATACAAAATTTTATACAAACTGTTATACAAACTTTTATACAAAATCTTTTACAAACTCTTATACAAACTCTTATACAAACTCTTATACAAATTCTTAAACAAAATTTTTTTTACAAACTCTTAAACAAACTCTTATACAAACTCTTATACAAACTCTTATACAAACTCTTAAACAAACTCTTATACAAACTCTTTTACAAACTTTTATACTACCTCTTATACAAAATTTTATACAAACTGTTATACAAACTCTTATACAAACTCTTTTACAAACTCTTATACAAACTCTTATACAAACTCTTATACAAATTCTTAAACAAAATTTTTTTACAAACTCTTAAACAAACTCTTATACAAACTCTTATACAAACTTTTATACAAATTCTTAAACAAAATTTTTTTACAAACTCTTATACAAACTCTTAAAAAAACTCTTATACAAACTCTTAAACAAACACTTATACAAACTCTTATACAAATTCTTAAACAAAATTTTTTTACAAACTCTTATACAAACTTTTATACAAATTCTTTTACAAACTCTTATACAAACTTTTATACTAACTCTTATACAAAGTCTTATACAAACTCTTATACAAACTATTATACAAACTCTTTTACAAACTCTTTTACAAACTCTTATAAAATCTCTTATACAAACTCTTTTTAAATAATTTTTGTTAATATCTTGCTTCATTTTGAAATTATATGTGTTTAATTTTGTCTTTAGAAGTGCAGGTTGAAATAAGCTGTGAGGAGCTTCAGTTCTGAACTATTACTCTTGGTCTGCAGTATTTAAAAAATCGATTTCTAAAAAAAATTTTGTAACATAAGACGTAAGACCACAGTTCAAAACGCAGGTCAGACAGCTGCAACGAAACAAAATATGAAAAGAATATTTCTTACGGCGACTTCCTCTCAGTAGATTTCTTGCAAAAACTATGCGAGTAAATTATATTATTTATTGTTATGAAAAAGCTTCTCAAGAATTTGTCGTTCGGAAACGACTTTAAACAGTAGTTCTGGCCACTTATAGAGAAAAATTTATACGCAAAATACTCTGTGGCGTGAGAAGCTATGTCATAATCCTAAGTGAAGAGTTGTAAAGACCAATTATATATGTTTGTATGTACAGTGAGCGTCAAAGGAAACTGTACACTAAGGATTAAATTCTAAAAATCCCCAAACTCAACTTTCAACACATAAGGAGAGTGCCCGAAAAAATTTCACAATGTTTCGAAATTTTTTGTATTTTTTTTTTTTTTTGTTTTAATTTTAAAAACTGGCAATGAAACAATTTTAAAATCAAAATAACGGTAATGTATTAATGTTTGTATATTTATTTATTTCTTTTACGCCAATATTGTCGTCAAATGAATAAAATATTATCTCATGAGTTTGATTATAATTTTTTCAATTATTTTATAATTTTTTTGATTAATTTTATTCATGTACTCAGAGATCAAAGAAAACTAAAAAAAAACTACGTACGTACATATTAAATGTCAAGTTATTTTTAAAACTTAATTCATATGAAAAATGGAGGAAACAAACAAACACATGGCAACTGAAAAAAAAAATAATTTTTGAAATCTTTACTGTGTCGTTATGGTGGATAATGTTGCCAGAGTAATTTGAAATTCATTGCGTATTCATTGTAATGAAATATTTATTGGAACGATAATATTGACAAGACTAATTTCTCTTCTTTTTTGTTAAGAGAACATAACGCATAAGTATACATCAAAAGAAATCTGTTTTTTGCTATTGAACTGCAAAATTACTTTATAAATGAATAGTAAACGATGCTGTTGTTTTTGTTTTTTGAAATCTATTTTTAGAAACATTGAGTTTTCGTCCCTTTCCCCCCTCTTTAAATATTTTGTTGTGCTATTTTTGTAAGATGACAGAAGGATGTAAATAAATACATCACATACAGGATATTTGTAGTAACTTTCGATGCTCAAAAGTAATGCGGAAAACATACATCCCCAGGCAATAGACAATTATAGTACCATTAATATACAGGGAGTGTCAAAAGAAACTGTACATTAAAAGACAAAAATATATGTACATTAATAAATTACCGTTATTATTATTTTTCAAATTTGTTTCATTGCCAGTTTTTAAAATTGAAACAAAAAAACAAAATTACAAAGAAATTTCAAAATATTTTCAAATTTTTTCGAACACTCTCCTTAAGTGGTAAAATTTGAGTTTGGAATTCTATCCTTAGTGTATAGATTCTTTTGATGCTAACTGTATTTATTGTGTGTTATTTTTTTTTTTTTATTTTAAAATGAGACACAGTAAACAGTATAGTTTCAATGAAGAGCAGGAAAAATTTACAGGATGTTATAGAACTTGTTTGCTTACGTATTTGGTCGTCAAGAGAGGTAAAATTTATTTATTTTTTGTTGGCAACTGTTTAAAACCATAACAAGCTAATGGAGAGGAAATTTACTACCAGGGGGATGGATGGAAGCAGTAGTTCAACGCAAAATCTATGTAATTGGCGTGGTATAGATTTTATGTGCTCTTAAGCAGTCTGCATCAGCTAGATAAATGAAATAGGGTCACTATCTATTGGACCCTAGATCATGTGGGCATTTATAACAATGAGCAAACATATGAGCTCGAGGGAAGGTTATCAAGCTGCTAATGGATCCGAGACTGTTCAGTAAATTGGGGAGAGGTGATTGGAAGGATATACTCGTTGAAATGGAAGATGAAGAAAATCGAATGAATTGGAGACAGTTTAAACTATTGTTAAGTAATTACTTAGGTTAGGTCGTTAGGTTAAGTCGGAGTGGTAGCTCTGATGTCACAAAAGCTCACTTGAGCACGCATAGCGGCCCGTTGTGATGCCACGGGTGAACGCAGTCCCTACTGACCAAGTTCCACCACAATCAGGGAAAAGGAAGAAGTTGGTCAGCGCAAGGGCTGCACAACGGAAGCACGACTACCCCGCACTGGAAAACCAGCCAGAAAGTTTGATGAACGAAGTTATATCCTTGATATCAATGGATGATAGCTCCGTTAAGCTAACAAGGAATGGGGAGCCAAATAACCTATATCTACACCTAGCAAGAGACGGGCACTGACAAAGAAAGTGAATAACAGTCTCCTCCTCCTCAGAGGACCTGCATCCACGACAGAAATCGTTAAAAGGAAGCCTCATTCTTTCCGCGTGTCTGCCCATGACGCAATGACCCGTAAGCACGGCCACCGTAGTCGAGATGACGTCACGACCAAGACCAAGTAATTGGTTGGTACGCCTTTTATCCATCAAGGGCCGGTGGAGCAGGACTCCTCGTTGACCCAGGATAGGTTGGCGTCTCGAAAGAATTTCCGCGCAATGGTCAATTTGACCGAGGCAAGTGGTATACCCAATTCAACAGAAGAGGATTCCGGAAGGAGCGCACCAGCTCTGGCGAGCTCGTTGGCTCTGCAGTTACCCGGAATTTCACTGTGCGCGGGGACCCACACCAAAGAGACACTGGTGAAGCGCCCCGAAAGAAGGTCGAGACAGCGACGACATTCCCTAACGATCCTAGAGTTAATCACGAAACCCGATAGAGACTTTATCGCGGCCTAACTGTCAGAGAAGACCGAGACGCGAGTGAAAGGAGCATCGTTGACGAGGATCCATTGAGCGGCCCGGTAGTTCGCCATCACCTCCGCCTGAAACACGCTGCAGTAGTCCGGCAGACGGTAAGTAATTACTTACTTACTTATTTAATTGGCCACTACAACCCTTCAGTCAGGATTATGACTTAGTTTCTCATACGACCAATTTTAGCGATGAGTGGTGGGACCTACAGTTTAAAGTCGGCATGACAATTTTATTTTACCCTCAGAGTTTTTGATAGTCATCTGCTGAGAGGAAGTTGCCGAAGAAATATTTTTCGTTTTGTTCGAAATGCCTGGGCAGGGGTTTGAACCACGACCTCATGTCTAATAATACAACACACTGCCTACTAGACTACGGTGACTTTGTTGGCCAATTACAAGAAGAAAAAATTTTAGTCATTAGACTATCCAAGAACGGCCTGTGGTTAGTAACCGGGCACTGTAGACTCAGGGAGCACTTTACCAAAATAGAATTGAAGACTTTGTGGCGTTTTGTACTTGCCATAGGGACAATACTCGGAGGTCAAATTGGCCCATTATTATACATCCTAAATGTGAGAGGATAATAAAGGAGATAGGGAAAAGGAGAGCAGGTAGGAAAAAGAGGATAAGTAGACGGAGGAATAAGAAACTACACTATGGAAGCCCTAGCACTTCTTAACCAGTTCAAACTATTGTTACATTTTTTACCTTTCCAAAACGTTTAAAATATGAGCTCGTAAATTGCAAATAAAATAAAAATAAATTTGTGTTTAGTTTTAATTAAAGTTTTTTATTGTTCTCACAATTCTGTGTGCCACTGTTCACAACTTGATGTAAACAACAACAATTGCTTTTCTTTGTTATTCCTCTGTTTATAGCCTTTGCATAAACCATAACAATTACTAGGCAATTGTTCGACAGATCTTTGTAACGGAGATCTTTAAACCACGATTACTCTCTTCGAACACACCGCATCTTCACACAAGACTGGCTAGACTTCACTAACTGCTTTGCCTTGCCTTGCCTTTCATATGGCAGCCTAAACAGTCTGATGAATGTTCTCGAAATCTCTATTAATGTAAGCATCGTTGTTTTCATTATTGTCGTTTGTGGATTTTTGTTTACTTGTTTACCATTTTGTTATGCTGGTATTTGTTGTTATATTAAGCAGTACGATAATTTGTAAACAGGTTTGTTTACTGCATTGTATTGTTTTTGTAGCTTTTGTTTATAATTATAATGTTGAGCAATTTAAAAGTAAAACACCAGTATCGAGATTTTTCATTTTCGTAACACTATTAATGAATATATGGAAAGCCTTAATGTCGGCACTCGACAAAGAGTTGAAACCCTCGAAGAAGCCGCTGTCCAGGATCCTGAACCTACTAAGGGCTGGACAGTTACAGAGAAGGTATACGATAGATTCCAAATCCATCTTGTTGCAACATAACCAGCAATATTCCGGCTGGCATCTGTTGTGACGTTAATACATCTCAATAGCAAACATCTCTATGCGTATTAAGCCTATTAAGTACTTTCCAGCACTGAGAAGTATTCAGAAGTCTGTCACCGCATTAAGATTAGTACAGACATTATAAGAGATACCCTATATAGATTGAGGGCAATAGCATAGATCGAATGGCAACTCTACATGATAACAATAATAAATATCCTTCTCAGTATTATTAAATCATGGCTTTATAAATTCTTCACCCAATTTATTGTTTATTTCATTACAAATTCATTTACGTCGTACGCTAAGAAAACTTTATTAATTTTTTTTGTTTTGAAACTATAGTTCGTCGTTGTTTTCAATTCAATTGGCATGATTGACATCAATTGGAAGCAAACTACAATTTACAATTTGATTAATTTGTTTTTGTGCTTGTGATTGTGACAGGTGTCATAATGTTAACACTTGGGAATATTATTAAAGTGTTTGAAGGAGCATATGTTGGTAAGTTCGAGAACGTAAGTATAGAGTGGGCTTGAAGTAGGCAAAGCTACTCTGTAGTACTTAATTATAAGAAGTTAAATGAAGGAACTCTAATTAATTCTTTTGTGATTTAAGAAATAAGCAATCAAACTAAAATGCTGAAGTTTTCTTCAATCATTTACTGCTTTTAAAGGAATTATTTTACAAGATGTTTGGGAAAGTGTTCAATTTGTGTATGACATTCAATTTTCTTTTGAATATATTTTTGTTTTATTGGGTTTTCCGATTATGAATAGATTGCAGCAACTCCTGTACAAATGTTGTAATATTTTAACGTCTCAAACCAAAACAAATGCCTTCAAGAAAAACATACAATTTTTTATCATTCATTTATCAAGTATTTCTCATTATTATCCTCATATTTATTGCTTTCACACTCCCCCCAAAAAACTCATAGTTTATGAAACCCATACAGTTTATTACAAAACATTTATAATCGTCAACACGTGACGGAAAAATGTATTTCTTCCTTCGTAAAGGTGCTCAAAGTGATTAATTTGCGATGTGTGAACATCTCAGTTTTTATTTGCTTCATGTATACACAGCCTTTAGTATTGGTTTTGGGTTCAAGTTTGTAGAAGAAAATGAAAATTTTCATTTTTTTTTTATACGACTAACACACAAGATATGCCTCTACTTATATATAAAAAGTTATCTCGCAACTAAAGGCAGAATTAGCCGAACGTTCACGGAATGTAACGAAAACATAACTTTCGTTTTTAGCATATGAAAAGCAATGAGAACGATTGCCTCACCGTAATGGCGTTCCGTTAAGCATTTGTATTCTTTTCGTGTGCTATAAACGAACGAATGTACGTTCCGCTACGTGAACGTTGCGTGAACGTTTGGCTAATTCTTCCTTTAAATACAAATTCTGAATGGTAAAAAGAGGTAGTAATGGTAAATGGATTTAAATATGTTTTCCTTGTGGGGAAACCTTAAAAATTAAGCAGGTATTGTTTTTCGTGGAACAAGTTTCCTTTCAAGACAAGGATATCCTGCATAAGGCTGTGTGAATGATTCTTAATAAATCAAACGGTCCTGCTCGTGTCGAGGATTCCAACAGGGGTCTCCTAGATAGTAGCCATCTACATATGTACATCTAAGCATGAGAGTTGTATGCTTTTTCGGTTAGACAGAGGTGATATAAAGAGTAGCGAGATTAAATGAATCGCAATACTTCTGCACGGTTTTAGAAATCCAAGGTATAATTATCCTTAGCTTGTTATGTTATTTTATAAGCCTGCTTAATAAAGTAGGGTGTCTTTTACTGATCATATGTGATCTCTTAATATGACTTTTTCTTTCCAAAACAATAAAAGTGTCAGATGTGGGAGTATTGTTTAAGAAAATGAACAATTTTTTCATTAAAAGGAAGCAAATGAAAATAGAAAAAAAGTTATTAAGTGCCTGTCTTGGATAAATTCTTTCGATTAATGAAGCATCACAGAATATTTATTAGAATTAATACTTCACAGGAAGACGGCTGTAATAAATAAGGGAATCGGTGCTATTTCCTTTGATTTATTTATTTTCTAAATCAAATATCGAATACTTAACTAATTATTCTTGGAATTATGGAACGTTATCAGAGATAAGAGTAGATTTTTAGAAAATATTTCATATTCTTTCCCCATTTTTTTTTGGTTTTTTATTAAGCACAAATACAATGTATTTCTTCGAATAAATTTGTTTATTTTTTCCTTCAAATTGTTCACAAGTAAATGAAATAATAATGTATGTCAAGCGAGTATATTGATACGATTGACACAAAAGCCGGACATTAAAAATGTATGGAGGATAGAAAAATATTTACAGGGAAATTAAAAACAGAAAATGAGAGGCGTTGTTAAGGACATCCAGTTGGATTTTCTCGAGCGATTTCATAATAAATTCTCAAAGAAATTATTTCAAACAATTATTGCTAATAAAGGGAGAGTAAAAGTTTAATAACTCCAGGGAATTATGGTAAGAAAAGCAACACAATTTCTGGAGAAATCAAACGTTTAAGACATGCCGGGAAACTGCAGGGCCGACGAGCTAGCCAGAGCTGTTGCACTACTCCCGGAATACTCTTCAATCACTTGGTCAGTACAGAGACTGCGTTCACCTGTGGCATCACAACGGGCCGCAATGCGTACTTAAGTGAGCTTTTGGTATCAAGGGTACCACACTAACCTAACCTAAGCTAAACGTTTAAGAAAAAAATGTTGGAAAACAAATTGCTTTTTTGAATTATTGCAGCCATTATCCCTTGACGCATAGTAAAGAAATCGAATACAGAATTAATGGAGAAAGATGCTTATAATGCGAATACAAAGAACACTTTGTTTATTCTCTTAACATTTTTTTTTTACATTTTTGTCTTCTGATTTCCGTTTTCGTTCGGGTGCATCTCAATTCTATTGTTGCTCAAATAATTTTCAGGAAATTTTGTATTTGTTATCATAACAAATGACAACGATGATGGAACAAGAATGTTTTTCAATTTGGAGAAAAACCCGTGCTATGATATGAGTCAGAGTTTAAAATAAGAAAATGCTTTGCCTTGATGCCACAACACGTTCGTTTTCTTCACAAAAGCTGATTCACTTATGAATCTCTAACACAGAGACTAAAGTCCGAAAGCTGCAAAATTTGTTAAAGTGTTTATGGCAGGCTAACTCACATAGATCTAATACTAGTAATGACATCTAGTGTATTAGTTTACAAACATTTTAGTCCAAATCTTATCACACTGGCAGTACGCTATCAAACTCAATTGATTTTGTAGAAGAACGTCGCAATTTGGTTGGTGCTTCAAAAGAGTCAAAAGAAAGTGTACACTATGGATAAAATTCTAACAATCACCAAACTCCAATTAAGGAGAGTGCCCGAAAAAATTTTACAATATTTTTTATAATTTTTTTTGGTCCATTTTAAAAACTGTCAATGATACAATTTTAAAATAAAAATAACGGCAATTTACTCTTGTATAATTTTTTAAAGTACAGTTTCTTTTGACGCTCACTGTATTGCTCTGTTATAACCCCTTTACGACGCAGAGTTATAAAGCCATAGGCAATAAAGCCATATGGCCTTATTTCTCAATGGAATGGGAAATAAGGACATATTGCTTTATTTCCATGTAAGGAATGAAATAAAACCATTATGGTGTGTTATAGCTCATTTAATTTTTTTTTTTTTTAAACTTTCCTCAATCATACAGTTCTTCATTTTAGAGGACAGTCGCGGTCCCGCCGCGTGCTCTTTCTATTGGGAAATAAAGCCATATGACTTTGTTGCCTATGGCTTTATAACACTGCGTTCCTCTTTACATTTTAGAACGCAATTTTTAGACTTAAGCACGAAATATTACAAAAATATTAAATTCCTGGAAATGAAACCTTTGAAACATTTTCGTTGTTGTGTTCTTTGATTTCTAGTAGGTGCAATTTTCCAAATTTGGAAATTTTCCTGAATTTCATTAAAAACCATTTGGGATGATCTAAATTCATAGGAATTCTAGTTAGTAAATATTGTATGAAAAAAATGTAGTTTTAGCCATGTTATGGAAAAAAAGAAAAAAAATTGTTACAGTGATATAAAAAAGTTAACGAGCACACTGATTGCCTCATTTTTGTAATTACACTACAAATATAATACTTTTATTTTTACTTTTTCCTTTTTCCTCTATAATTGGGCTTTTAGGTCACAACAATTGAATTAAAACAAATTATTTTATTTTAATCTTTTTTTCTCATCCGACGTTTCGTTGGATAATCCCAACTTCTTCAGGGATGTCGTTTCATTTTGATTTGATAAAAAAAAAATAAAATTATAGAGGAAAAAGGTAAAAGTAAAAATACATTTGAAAGAGGTCAAAATAAATTTGAAAACAAAATATAATACTTTTATTTCCTTTAATATTTTTTTTTTCCTTTATATATATTGAAAGTGGATGTAAAGGGTGATTTTTTAGCTATTATCTTTTTGGCAACACTGGTTTAAACAGCTCACGCACGTTTCGTGTATTGTTTCACTGTCAAACATCTTCAGTTTGATCTATAATTTAACCCCATGAATCGTCTTACAAACGAACAACGCTTGCAAATCATTGAATTTGGCATCATTGGACCGTACGTCTTTAAAGATGCTGCGAATCGTAACGTAACTGTGAATGGTGAGCGCTACCGTGAGATGATATCCAACTTTTTTTTGCCCAAAATGCAAGAGCTTGACTTGCATGACATGTGGTTTCAATAAGACGGTGCCACATGCCACACAGAACGCGTAACAATGGACTTATTGAGAGGCGAGTTCGGTGAACATTTTATTTCACGTTCGGGACCGGTCAATTGGCCGCCTAGAACGTGCGATTTAACGCCTTTAGACTATTTTTTGTGGGGCTATGTTAAAGTTCATGTCTATACAGACAAGCCCGCTTCAATTGACGCATTGGAAGCCAACATTGAAGCATTTTTTCGTGAGATACCGGCCGAAATGTTGCAAAAAGTATGCCAAAATTGGACTAATTTGCATGAAATAATCTTCAAACATTAAATTATATGGACCGTACTATCGATTCAAATAAAGATTTCATGCATTTTTTTGAATTTTATGTGTTTTCTTTTGAAAAATTTTCCTATAGCTCTTAAAAAATCACCCCTTATAAGTAAACAAAATTGAAAGCGTATGTATACATATTTAGCCCAGTGTTTGCTCTGCATGTGTACCATTTTTAAAAGCCTTTAAAAAAAAAACACTGAAAGCGTTAATTAACTGAATCCATTGAAGCTGAACCCATTGAAAAGTGCTTCATTCTTCTTTGACTGCTTTCAACAAAATTGTAAATTCATTTTGGTGGCAGGGTGGCTACGCTATGCCCAAAAAAATGGCAACAAATTTAAAAAAATGTGTATCATTGAAAAACATAAACAAAAATGAAATTCGTGTGGCTTTAAAATGTTATTTGTGATGCATACTTTTAATTAACAAAACGTCTTATGAAAAAATAAAATTAAGAGTTCGCGAGCACGAGAATAGGAAGAAAAATAATTTTCAATCATTCCTGCGCATAATTGGGAAATAGCTGAGAGTTGACCCAAATGGTAGCCCAGGAAGTTTTATAATGATCAAGAGGAGAAAAGTTGTATTCCATTAGGGCAACTTGATGTTAAAAAAAAGTATACATTAATAAATTTTGGTTACTTTTATTTTAAAATTCTTTCATAGCCAATTTTTAAAATTGAAACAAAACAAAAAAAAAATTACAAAAAATTTCGAGATATTGGTACTCTTCTCTTAAGTGGTAAAAGTTGAGTTTGATGATTGTTAGAATTTTATCCTTAGTGTACAGTTTCTTTTGAAGCTCACTGTATATGTACGTGACAGCGACCTCTGATGGTTTCTGGAATGTTCTTATGCAACCACTTTAAAAGTATAGATCAGGCAACATAAAACAAAAAAAAATCTCTTCTGTTGAAAATTTATTTTTAGCCCGGAAGCAATAAAAACGTAAAATTTTTCAATTTCAAAGAAAATTAAATGCGAATTATTTGATAACAGTTTGAACAATTTTTATGTAAATTTCGTATTAAAATCCATGTGTACTGTAGTGCAGAAATATAAAAATGAAAACTATAAATCGGTGTTGGCGTATGAACTGAAATGAAAAACTATTTCAATGGAAATTTTTTATGTCTTTGCTTTATTTGTTCCACTTTGAAAGTCATACAATTACAAACAATAGTTTCAAGTTCTTTGTGATAATGACACCTGTCGCTTTATGTTTTCATATCAACAAGTCCACTGTATCACAATAAATGACATACTTTCAAGCACTCTAGTGTATGTAGTTTGGAAATGGCATATGGGCATATGAAATACTTTTATAAATTAATTACAAATTAAATTGTCTAGCCCCACACAACATTTATTCTCTTGACTTTTATAATCAAATAATTCTTGTTTGCCTTGGGCCAATAGACAGCGATAAAGAGTTTTTTATTGAAAAATAAAGGATTTAATCCTTAATGCCAATTTAAAAAGGAACAACAAGGGATTAAGCATGATAAGATTGTTCCATTTTTTTTTTCTTCTACAACTATTTTCATTTGGCACAGATGTATTGTTGCTTTGGTTTTTAGGTTACAAAAGGTGAATGGCTAATGGCTTCTGAAGGGATAAGTTCATATTAAGATGATTACCTTTAAAAGCTTGAATTAAAAGTATTTTGTTAAAGCATTTAAAAATAATTACAGAAAGTTTTGACTTTTTTAATAGAAAATGTTTATGTTTTATGATGATGCTCATACAGCTGCTAAACAGCTTTTAACAGAATATGGTTTTCAATTCAGTTAACATTACACAGAGCTAATATACGTAAAGGAATATAAATATCAAAATTAATGAATTTCTAAATAAAAATTCAATTCAAAAATTAAATTTATTACTTTATTTAGCATATATGCAGTGAGCATCAAACGAATTCCTACACTAAGAATAAAATTCTAACAATCACCAAAAACTCAACTTTTACCACTTAAGGAGAGTGCCGAAAAAAATTTTATAATATTTCGAAATTTTTTGTAGTTTTTTGTTGTTTAAAAGGGTTTAAAAGTAGTGAGTAAAAAATCATGTAGTATTTAAATTGTTTTCAATTCCACTAAAAATTTCAATATTTATCGCGTAGTAATATTCATGTTAAACATTAACTATTGCAACATCAACGCTTATAGAATTTTTTTTATTTAAATGATGTTTTCGTATTTCTAATTTGAACCTCAACTTTTATCGTTTTTAAATCCCACTTCCCTTCCTAGTCTTGGAAATAATAATATATGTACTATATGTTTCTAAAACCATAGGAATTTATTAACAACTTTTAACAGAGAAGAATTTCAAATGTCAATAAAAATTAAATGTCATCAATTAAGTTTCCAGCTAAAAATTGCAGATTTAAAAACAAAAAAAATAAAAATTAAAATAGTACCAATAACCATGAAGTAAGTGGTAAGTGATTTATGTTGAACATGACTACATACATAACACATTACGACAACAGATTTTAATTATTTAAGGGCCATTATTACAACTTGCCGTTAAACTTGGGTTTAGTTAAAGCAAAGAATATGGATATAAAGAATGCGCATCATGTAGAAGTAAAATTTCTTATGGCGGGTTGTAGGCGTACGGCCCGCTCTCACCAAAATTTGTTTAAAATTACTACCCGCACAATTGTGCAGAGAGAATTCACACGCATTCTTGTGTTATTTGATTTAGTTGTCGATCAGACCAGTGATGCCAAGTGTAGGGATTTTTCCCTTTTTGTAGGGATTTTTTTCAAAAATTTCACATGTAGGGAAAAAGGGAAAGATTTCTTAGTTTTTTCGAATTGTAGGGAATTTTTTCAATTTCAAATTTTTAGCATCTAAAAACTATTTTTCTTCCAATATAAATTAAAAAATGTATTTTATCATACAATATTCCCTTTGATAACATCATTGGACTGCGTTGTGATGGCGCTAATGTTATGGTCGGACAAAACAATTCGTTCGCATCCAGACTTTTACTGGATAATCCCGACGTAATAACAATCAAATGTATTTGTCACACTGCCGCCGTCATAGCAAAAAAATCTTGCCTAATGTTGCCAAGAGCCCCAGAGGATTTCTTAAGACAAATAGGAACGTACATTTCCGGCGGTTTTAAAAGATGTTCTCAGTTGGAGGAGTTCCAAGAAATGATGAACGAAGAAAAAAGAAAAATATTATGAACATCAACAACCAGGTGGCTGTCTCATCAAGAATATTGGATAATTGGCAAGTTCTAGTTGAATATTTTAAATTTGCAATTAAACAGGACAAGTTGAAATCTGCAGATGTTATATTGACTGAACTTACAAATGAGTGTAATAAATCTTACTTACTTTTTTTGAAATATGTGTTAAATTATTTTAACTCGTTAAATGCACTTTTTCAGTCGAAGAAAATGTTGGTTCATGTTTTACATTCAGAGTCAACAAAATTTTTTTATAAACTTGACCAAAATTTTATTAAAAAATAATGTTTGAAAATTGATTGTGTCATAAGGTCACCTCTTGTTTCATTGCCAATAGATGATGTCTATGTCAGCAGTGAATGTGAAGAATTGTTGAAAACATTTCCAAAAGACAGTGCTCATCAGTTAAAATCTGATTGTCTACAATTCTACATAACTGCACTCGAAGAAACGCAAAGAAGACAAGTCAATTTTCAAAGAAATGGAATTTTTAAACCCCGAAGTGTCCATTGGGAAAAGTAACAAAAGTGTCTATCAATTTAAATTGATATGTGATAAGTATAAAGTTGACTTAAATTTACTTACACATGAATGGTTAACTTTAGAATATAGTTTTTTTTAATATGAGAAACAAACATTGTCTAAATTAGATGTTGAAGCATTTTGGTCCAAAATCTGCAAATCAAAAAATTTTAATGACAATTTGATCTTTCCAAATTTTGCAAAAATTATAAAAATTTTACTAAGTTTGCCACATGCCAACGCTGACGCTGAAAGAATTTTTTTTGTTGTAACTGTCGTACGTACGAAAAAACGGAACAAATTAAGCCATGAGTTATTAAATTCTATTTACATTATAAGATCTCATTTACAAGCTAATTTAATTTATTGTGTAAATTTTAAATGCACATCGATTCATTTAAAAAAAAATTTATTATACAGAATTGTATACATAAATAATTTTTTTTCATTAATTTATAATATTTGTTATTTTTATGTTATTTTTATTTGTTTTTATGTTATTTTTGTATAATAAATGGATGTACCTGAATTGAAAATGTACAAATTTAAAATAAACATTTATTTTTTGAAAAAAAACCGAAAAAGTGGCGTAGGGAATTTTGTAGGGAAAATTAAAAGTGGGTGTAGGGAAAAAAGGGATTTTTTTTCATTGACGTAGGGATTTTTGGAAAAAATCTCCTGGCATCACTGGATCAGACTGCGACAAGAACACATGTATAGCGGATGCGTTATCATTTTATTTCAGAATAACACTCAAAAAATATTTTATGTTAAAAATATTCTATGTCATTAGCTGGCCGTATTTAATTTTTTTATTTTTTCTTCTAATAAAAAATGGGTTTTTTTATTTTTGTTTATCTAAAAAAAACTAGGTATAATTTTTAAGCCAAAGATGGATAGCTTTATGTTCTTTTAATAAAAATGGATTTTTTATTTTATCTTTATATATCTAAAATTATTAAGATAGATAGCTTTACATATGATTGGAAATTTATAGTTTTCATCATTGTTGCCAATTTGACGTTTTTCCCGTCAAATCTGACGTTTTTGCAATGCCAATTATGGGAAAGAATGCTTTTTAGCGGTTAGCATGAAATCTGGAGTTTTTTACAGCGCTTTAGCTTTTTTTAGCTTTTTTTACTTTTAACGCAAACATTTAAATTTATATAGATTTTTTTATTAAAATGTTTTAAAAAGTCTCAAAAAGCTAAATTCTAAATTAAAAAAAAATATATATTTCTGAAACTTTCCAATGATTAAAGGAAAATGGAAAAATTAAATCAATTATATAATTACTTTAAAAAGTAAGTATGTTGATGAAATGAAAATCAAAGTATCGTATATTATTGACAGTTTTCTATGGCTGTAAATAAATAAATTCTCTCAACTTATTTTCTCTCTCTTGCTCACTAATCACAACCAGTGTTGCCGTTTAACTATTTTTAACCAAAATTTCCGGATTTGGTTATTTATTTTTCTTATGAAAAGAGCTTTTGTTTTGTTTGTAGAAATGAATTAATTTGCAAAGACTAAAATTTTAGTTTGTTATTTTTTGTTTCTTTTCTTACTATGTTGTATTAATTATAATTTATATTTGAAAAAATAAAATAAAAAAACTGTGAATTTAATTTTGGTTAATTTTTTCTTATTTGGTGATTTTTTTCACAAATGTTGGTTGCAATATTTTTTTTCGTGGCAACACTGACCAGAATAAGTGATTTCAGAAAATTTAATAAAAAAGTGGTCAAACAACAAAAACTCACAACGTTTCCTTCCCTTCTATCTTTCCCCCCGCGTCATGAAATATTTTTGAAAAATATTCCAAAAAATGTTAAGATGCACATTCTTTATACTTTATTTTCTTTGGTTAAAGGTACCTTTAGCTAAAGGGAACTGTAAAGTTACCTTTAACTGATTTTCGTTATTACAACTTACAGATAAAATAAAATTAAAGTATGGCAGTGCCGGAGCAAAGTTGATAAAACTGCTCAATTAACAAGTTTTTTTAACGTTTTTTTTTGTTGTATATGCTCATTTTGTATAAATTTGAAGTTGCCATATCGAAAATAGTATATGATATGGCAAGTTCAAACATAAAGTGACCTTTAAATTTTAAAGGTAAGATGATCTTCCCTTTAGCTTAACGATCACTTCTATCTTATTGGGTACTCATAATAATGAAAAACAATTTATCTGCCCGTTAAAATCCTCCCTTTAGTTAACGGCAAGTTGTAATAATGGCCCTAAATATTGTTTTCGTTAGACCCAATTATCCTTTACATAAAAATTAATGAAGATGAGCAATCATTTGAAGGTTAGAGGACGTGTACTTGGCAACTGTGACAAGTACGGTACCCGGAGATCAAATTGACCCATTGTACAAAATCATTTGAATGTAATTCCAGAAAAGAACAGTGTGGAGCAAAATCTTTGCATTAAATTTTAATACATTTTATAAGACCATATTGTCCATATTCCCAATGTTGTTTGCAAATATTTCACGAAAGTGTAACTGAAATAAAATTCAAATAAATTATTATAATTAAGAAGCTAAGGCAACTTAAATGTTCATCTTCTTAACTGTTTTGTATGCTGTTTTGTAATGTTAATGTTTAACGGTTATCTAATTGAAGTTTGGATAAGTTTTTATAAAGTCCACATAGCCAAGTAGATACTGCCTCAGCTTATTAGACGTAATGTCGGGGTTTAAACTCTGTGCCAGACATATCGAACAAAATGAAATATCTCTCTCATTAGTCTTAGCAAAAACTCTGAGTGTAAAATTAAAGTCGCCGTAGTCTAGTAGGTAGTGTGTTGGCCTATTGGACGTGAGGCCTCGGTTTTAACCCCAGGTCAGACATCGCCATCAAAACGAAATATGAAAAAAAAAATTTTTCTCCGGCGACTTCCCCTCAGTAGATTTCTGGCAAAAACTCTGAGAGTAAAATAAAATTGCCATGAAAAATTTCTCAAAAAAATCAGTTGTTTGGAGTCGACTCCAAACTGTCCGGCCACTCATGTATAAAATTAACACACAACATAAGTGACAAACTAGGTTGTAATCTTGACCAATTATGTATGTACATATGTAAAATAAAATTGCTATGAAAAGTTTATCATAAAATCTGCCATTCGGAGTCGACTTTAAATTGAAGGTCCCACTACTCATGGATAAGATTAACACACACAAGATGAGTGGTGGGTGAAGCTAGGTTGCAATCCTGGCTAAGGTGTTGTAATGACCAAGTAAATAAGTAAGTACATATGTATAAGGTTTTATAAAATTGAAGAATTCAACCGAAATTAATTTGAATAAAGCACTTCAAATATCAGTATTAACCTGTTTTTAAATTATTTTTTAAGTTATCATAAGGTTATCTAAGCAAGAGAGTGTACTCAGTCGAATTGTAGATGACTTTCCTTGTTCGCATTCGCATTCAAGTATAAAATTTAAACCAAATGCAGTTTTTATCTTTCTCATCGTTCATCTTCTCTTTCTCTATTCACCAAAATATGTTTTGTTTATATTACCGATTTCTATTGTTTATTTATTTGTTCAATTTATGCCTGATTTACTTTACAGATTTAATTGTATGCCTTACCAGTAGCAGTTCATTCGAGGTAGGGCTGAATATAAATTTCAAATTGTTTTGCACAAATTTTTATTGCCATATCCGCACACAATTAAATTATAATTCCGCTAATGGGCTGAACGATACGTTGGTAGCCGGCTACCAGCTGTGCCATTAAATTTAATTAAAAATGCAACTTTAACGCGATAATTCGAATTAAATACGAAAATAACATTTTGATGGTGTAAGTGTATAAGTGTATGTCTGCTAATATAACGGTTTACATAAACAACAACAAATTATAATAATAATAATGATAATAACAGTAATTGTAATGAAATAAAATGGCTGTTAATGCTAAATATGGTGGCGTTAGATATTTTAAACTCATCCTCAGACGATTGTAATCCATTTATTAAGTTTTTAGCACTCGAATAACAATTAAAATTCGTATTTTTATTACAGTAGTATTAAAGCATTTTTCATTATTTATTTATAATGAAACGTAATTAATGAAAATCCACTTTCCACTTTATATCCACTTTTGCTTTTCAGACAAGGCGTATTAAAAATTAATACAATGGAGTCGTAATCTGCATTTGAGGCTGACGAAATACTAGTTAGCTGCTATGCAATAGAGACGTAGGTACGTACAGTGAGCATCAAAAGAAACTGTACCTTAAAAAAATATATACATTAGTAAATTTCGGTTATTTTTATTTTAAAATTGTTTCTTTAACAGTTTTTAAATTTAAAACAAAAAAAAAATTTACAAAAAAATTTCAAAATATTGTTACGTTTTTACCTTTTAAAAACGTTAAAAATATGAGTTCGTAGATTGCAAATAAAATAAAAATAAATCTGTGTTTATTTTTTAATTAATTCTTTATTTTCTGCACAACCTTCGTGCCACTGTTCGAACTTATTCTACGCATACAATGATAATTTCCACAATATGTGCTTGTTCGTGATATTTCTCTGCTTATAACCTTTTTTATAAGCAACAACAACACTTGTTAGTTATTCTTCTTTGCTCACAACCTTTTTTGTAAGCACCACACTAACAACTGTTTTCTTTCACGCAACTTGTCTGCACACAAGTCTGACTGGATTATAACTCGATCTCGTAACTTCACACACGACTGGTTGAATTCTCACTCAATTCAACGCGACGTCGTCCACGACTAACTTCACTCGAACTCCGAGAATAACGTGTCTTCATACACGGCTGACTGAATTCTAACTGAATCATCGTTGCTCGCTTTATCTTGCCTTTTATATCACTCGATCAACAGTGTGATGAATGCCCTTGAAGGATGATGACGACCTTCGGGAACAATCCAAAAATGTAAACAACTTGTTTCCATTTTTGTTGTTCGTGTATCTTATTTACTTTCGTCCAGGCAGAGTTGTTGTTGTTTTGTTTGTTTGTCTTTCTGCTATATTTTTTTATACACGGTCGTTGTTGCTATATTTTTTTTTTATTCATCGATCTTGTAAACAAGCCCTGTTGTTTTTGTTGCTATATGCTTACTCATTCGTTGATCACGTGAACAACTGCATTGTTTTGTTTTTGGAGCTTTTGTTTTTATGCGTGATCAAGTCCATTGTGTTGTTTTTGGAGCTTTTGCTTATTATTTTAACAACACCATTTCCATTTTCGTAACAATATTGTAAAATTTTTTCGGGCACTCTCCTTAAGTGGTAAAAGTTGAGTGATTGTTAGAATTTTATCCTTAGTGTATAGTTTCTTTTGATGCTTACTATATATTGTTACGTTTTTAGCCTTTTAAAAACGTTAAAAATATGAGTTCGTAGATTGCAAATAAAATAAAAATAAATATATGTTATATTTTAAATCAATTCTTTATTATTCGCACTATTCCGTGTGCCACCTTTATCGATTTGACTTAACCAACAACAATTTACTTTAATTGTTATTTTTCTTATCACACTCGTTCGTTAGAGCTGCAAACAATTGTTAATAATAACAATAACAATTGTTCGTTATTCTCTCTCTGCTTACAACCTTTTTGTAAGCACTATACGGAGATCTTCAAACCACAATTGTTCTTTTCACAACGCAACCTGCCTTCACACACGACTGGCCGAATTCTTATTGACTCTCACGTGTCGTCTTCACACCCGACTGACTGAATTCTAACTGAATCTCACGTGTCGTTTTCACACACGACAGACTGAATTCTAACTGAATCACCGTTATATCACAAGGGTCAGCAGTCTGATGAATGCACTTGAAGGAGAATGTCTTCGAGAAATATCCTAAAATGTAAACAAGCTGTTCTCATCATTGTTGTTCGTGTTTATCCGCTCTTTTTTTTATACTGCATTTTGTTGTTGGTTGTTTACTTCTCTGTCCGCTGCACTTTGTTGTTGCCTATTTATATCTTTATCCCTTATATTTTTTTTATACTGATGTTGTTGCTATATTTTTGTTTATTCATCGATCTTGTAAACAAGTCCATTGTTTTTGTTGCTATATTTTCGACTTATTCGTTGATCACGTAAACAAGTCTATTTATTTTGTTTTTGGAGCTTTTGTTTATCATTTTATACATGATCAAGTCCATTGTATTGTTTATAGAGCTTTTGTTCATTATTTTAATAACACCATTTCCATTTTCGTAACAATATATTTAAGGCGCTTATAATTAGAATTTCTTATTTTAGATGGTGAAAGTAATCGATAACAGTATGTTACACCCACTTATTATTATGAATTTCACTCCTTAAAGTCTTAAGTTTTGTTCGATTGTGGACTGTATATGGGGGTGGAAGAACACACAAAAAAAAGAGGCTGTTGAACACTAATAAAAAAAAGAACCAAATTAGAGGATTTCACAAAAATATCGCACAATAGAAAATACTCTCCTTTTTCTTCTTGGTTGTCTGTTAGACTTTGCACACTTCCTTCGATATTTATTTTTATTTATTTATTTATTTATTATAATTAACATAACACAACAAGATTTTAATCTTATAAGTTATAGTGCTATGCTTAGGATCAATAAGATATAAAACATAAAAAAATAAAAATAATTGTAAAGTATAAGAAATTAAGCAAAAAAAATAGCAAATTAATATAAGAAACAAATTAATAAAAATATTAAATTTAAGTAGAAATATAATTTCAAGCAATTTAGAAAACAAACAGAAATAACTAAAAAAGTGAAAAGAAAGAAAAAATTAAGAATTATAAAAATATAAAAAAGAAATATTTACAAAAATCAGAGTAATATATAATGTTGGGCTTAGTTTCTGGGAAAACTTCACCAATAAAATAAACTTCACACCAGTCACTCAGTTTTTTTTTTATGTATATTTATTGTTACCAAACTACAATTTTACATTTTACAAAATTACAATTTTATATCGTTACACAATTACAATAATCTTTTCAAATTACAACTTTACACAAAAGTCAATACACTTTTTTTTCTTTTAATTTTAATTTCTTTTGGTTTCTTAAAATTTTATTAAGTTTTAAATTTGTCATAAGATAGATTAGATTATAATGAAAATGCGTTGCATCCCTATGGATGTTAGAAAAATAAGGTTCCAAAAATCCAAAATCGATGGGATGACAAAAACCAGTTCCAAGATCCGGTTCGAAGGACCAAATGTTAATTCCGTGGACTGTATATAGGTAAAACAAGAGACCAAACAAAAAAACACAAACTGCTGATGCAAATTTTTCGGACATTAAGAAAAAGGAACAAAAAAATTAGAAAAATTCCAACACTAATTGACGCAAAAGAGCACTTTCCTTTATTTTTTGTCTGTATGTTAGACTTTTACACTCTTCTTTCAATGTATAATTGTTGAGCTTAGTTTCTGGGAAAACTTCTCCAATAAAGTAAAATTCACATCAGTCACTCGGTTTATTTTTATGTATATTTATTGGTACAAAATTACAGCATTTTTTTTAATATTTATTTATTTATTTACTTAAGGCCCCAACACAATAAGGTTATATAGGCCATTTTTTAAATATTTTCATTAGATATTACTCTACAATATATATGAGCATATGTATAGACGATTGAACACTTAATTAAGAAAATATCACTATTTGAATTTGCAAATTTTTAACAAAGTATTACAAAAAAATAATTGCACAAATTTTTAGATTTTTTAGCAAATTACTGGCATCACAATTAAAGTTGCATCCTTCTGGATGTTATAAAAGCGAAAGAAAAATTAATAAAACAAAACAAAAATTAAATGTCAAAAAAAACAACAATATTAAAATATCAAATGCTTAATTATATACTGCAGCGCCCTCTGTTGCCAAATTGCGAACAAGTCGATGCCAATCCTGTTTATGTCGTCAGAGGTGGGAATCATTGGTCGTCAGACATAAACAAGTTTAAAAGATTTAAAAGAAATTAATTAAAAGTTTTTCTTCACTTCGGATTATTTTCATAAAAAATGAAGTAAAAACTTAACCGAGACTGGCATCATGTTGGCATTTATGGCTATAGCATATGGAGTTTGAAAAAATTGAGAAGAAACAACAATTTTTTCTTTTAGATTTAAAAGTGGAGAATCTATTACGAAAGAGATTACGACATACTTGCCATCGGGATAAAATGGTAAAGCATGGTATGGTTGATTTGCTAAGTCGATTATCTACGACATTCGGTTTGTAGCTACGCTATTCTATAGTGGATATGAGTTGAAATCTGATGCCACTGGATTATGACTTCTCTTAATTTTTTCTCACAAAATAGTTTTCTAGTTCCAAACTAATTTACTGAAAAAGTTATGTTGGAAGGACATCGTTCCATCATAGTGCCACGCCTTCACACAGAGACCTATTCGTCTATTGTGGTCTTCAAATAGGAAAGAAAGAAAAAGGAGATGGAGGAAGAGAAATCAGAAAACTTTGAAAATCAATACAAATGTGGCTTACATACATACATAATTGGTCATTACAACCCTTCGGTAAAGATTAAAAAGGTATGGAATAGCTTCCCACATCGCTTATGTCTTTCTATCCAGAAGTGGCAGCAACTACAGTTTAAAATCCGAACGACAGATTCTTGAGAAACTTTTCCATGGCAATTCTATTTACTCTCTGAATTTTTTTTTTTTTTTTCCAGAAATCTGTTGAGAGGAAGTCGCATGAAGAAATATTTTGTTTTCATATTTCATTTTGTTAGAGTTGTCTGACCTGGGGATTGAATCGTGGCCTCTCTACCTACTACACAACTGTGACTACAAATGTGGCTTAATAATCATTAAATGTGAGTGTTAAGAAACTGTTTTTTTTTTTAAATATAAAAAAAATATTTCTGAGTCCTGTCAACTTAATATACAAACTACACCATATCGTGAGAAGTCAGATGTATTTGGGTTTTTTTGTCCGACAGTGTAAGCAATATAATTCTGTTTTATATTCTTTTATGTTTTTTATTGAAAATATTGTTTCTAATTCAGAATTGTGTTATTGAAAATTAAAAATCAATTCGATTTTATTCTGTTGTAACAGCTGTTTCATTTTTTCAAGTCTCTGCTCACCTTCAATTCAAACTACTGTGCATGTCAAAAGTAAAGACATAATATTTTGGGAACACAATATGGTTTAACAATATGGTCATTATTTTTGAAATTAGTTTTCATAGTTTTCGATTTTTCAATTAGAACTTGTTCTGAAAAATGTTTAAAAGAATGTGAAGAAATTCAAATTATGACATCAATTTGAAGGCACCTAGTACGCTGCTGCTTTAACGAAGTTCAACAATACTTGTAGAGTTTGTTTGTTAATATTGTTTAGAAATGCCACAGGCATTCGTTATGCCCCCTCCTACACGTGTTCATCATTATTAAAGAAAACTCAGTTTAAGTTGTTAATATTTCATCTTGACAGATGTCATTTTGTTGTAATCATTTGTAATTTACTCATCATTACTGTCTAACTAAACAAAAATTGTTTGTTTTTGTTTGTTTGTTTGCATTGTAGTGTTTCGTTTGTGCTTATTCAACATTTTTTTTTATAAACTTTTGATTCTTAAACAAGAGTTTCTGAAGAAGAACCAATTAAATTGCGAAATTATGGCAATAAAAATTTTGGAAGATTTTCAAAATATTTTCTTTACTTGGCAATCTGTTATGTTTTTACCTTTTAAAAAAGTTTAAAATATGAGCCCGGTGTTTGTGTTTAGTTTTACTTAAAAATTCTTTATTATTCGCACAATTCTGTGTGCCACTGTTCACAACTTGATGTAAACAACAACAATTGCTTTTCTTTGTTATTCCTCTGTTTATACCCTTTGCATAAACAATAACAACTATACGACAGATCTTTGTAACGCAGATCTTCAAACCATGATTACTTTCTCCAAACGCACCGCATCATCACACAAGACTGGCTGAACTTCACTAACACAGCCCTTGCTTTGACTTGCCTTTTATATGGCATTGGTAAACAGTGTGATGTAAGTTCTTGAAGGTAAATGTTCGTGACTTCGCCTTCTCGAAATCTCTATAAATGTAAACATCGTTATTTACATTCATTATTGTTGTTTCATTCATTATTTCGTTTACATTTATGCTTGTAGTGTTGCTTGTGGATTTTTGTTTACTCGTTTAACAGTTTTTTATGCTGGTGTTTGTTGTTCTATTAAGCAGTACGATAATTTGTAAACAGGTTTGTGTACTGCATTGTTTTGTTTTTGTCACTTATGTTTATAATTTTAATGTTAAGCAATGTAAAAGCAAAACACAAGTATCTAGATTTTTCATTTTCGTAACAATATTGTCTAATCATAATAATACATACATACATACATATAACATAATTTGGTCAGTACAACCCTTCAGTCAGGATTTCGACCTAGCTTCTCACACCACTTAGGTTGTGTGCGTTAATTTTATACATGAGTGGAGGGACCTACAGTTTAAAGTCGACTCCGAAGGACAGATTTTTGAGAAGCTCTTCATGGCAGTTTTATTTACTCTCAGAGTTTTTGCCAGAAATCTGCTGAGAGGCAGGCGCCGAAGAAATATTTTTTTCATATTTCGTTTTGATGCCTGACCTGGGATACGAACCTGGGCTTTTCGTCTAATAAGCCAACACACTAACTACTAGACTACGGCGATTAATCATAATAATACCCACAGAATTATTTACATTTATTTATAACTACAGTGTCCTTTATAGAAATCCTACACGCTACAAATTACATATTTTGCGGTACTAATTGCCATAATATTTCGTACGGATATTGTTGACATGATGATAAGATATTACCAGCTATGAACGTGTAGTGTATCTATCTTTTATCGCAGTAAAAGTTTTATTTCAACCCAGCAAACATTTCTTGTTGTTAAATTCAATTTTATGACGTTCTTAACATTTTAAAAATAAATTTTTGCTCTCATTAAAGTTTTTTAACAAGACTTGAGTTGTTTAAACTTAACCACCACGCTTGTAAGGGAAACTAACAACTTGTTTCCATAAGTTGTAGCATTACAACGAAGTCTACGTTAACTCATGTAAACTATTTAAATACCTGGTACCTAAGAGGGGTAACATTTTCATTTGCAGTCAATTAACAAAATTTATTCATTAAAAGGTTAACATTTAACATCAAGGTTAAGGCGATAGTAACAAACCAATGTTACAATGCAGGTTGTAACACAGTTTACTAAGCGAAACATTTTTAATCTCTACATCAAATTTAAATTACTGGCTGTGAAGGGAAAATAGTTTTTATACAAATATTAACAGAAAAAGTGTGAAAATTTCGTTTTTTCTTTTCATATTTTACAGTTTATTTCAAAGGTTTTTGTACGAGCAACATTTGCTTTCAATTAAATAAGAATTAATACAGTTCAGCACATTAACACACAGCGATGTAATGCAGTTTCCTGGCATATGACATAATACGAGCATAGCATAGGAAATTAAAAACATGACTAGCAAGGAAATAACGGAAGGATAAGCACACAATTATACGACATCCTCCTACATTTCTTGCTTTTTATTCCTTTAAAAGACATTCATTGATGCCATTACGTTTAAAAGATAACATCGTTCAAATGTCCGCCGCGGCTTCTTTATGTGGAGCTTATCCGAAACTGCCAATTTTCCATAACTTTTTCACTTAATTCAGATTGAATTGCTATGTTGAGGACCTCTATGGTTTGTGGTTTATTCACATACGTAAACGATTTAAGAAAATCCCGCAAGATAAAGTCTAACGGGGTCAAATCGCACGACCACGGCGGCCAGTTCACATTATCTCCATGTGAGATAACCAGACGTCGGCATCAATAGCCCCCGGGGGCCGAACATCTTCGGCTTTTTACACACATAAGACACGAACATCTACAATGTTCATTAAAAAGAGCGTAAAAATGCATTCAGTTGTTTGTCAGCTTTGAAAGAAGAAGGTTCATGTCGCTTTTTTTCAGGTTTGAATTATACACTCAAAGAAATATTATAGTAGGATTCACTAATATTCAATGAGATTCACTAATAACAATGAGAAATTATCTCCATTTTTGGAAGAATATTTATCAAGTTAAATACGCAGTCTTTAGGGATTTGACGCTGTAAATTTTTTCTATATTTTCCACTATATTGTATACATATTATTTGGTTGCACTTGAAAATATTAGTTTACACTTGGAAATATTACTAACAATTTTCCTCTGGGTTATACACATGCCTCTCACAAATACACTCACATTTTTATCACGTTCTCTTTGTGCCGACGTCTGGAGATAACCATGCGCTCTATTCGCCTGTGCAGAATATTCAATGTGACATAAACTATGTGACACATAGTGCCGTAATATTGTAACCACGTGTCGCCGTAGTCTAGTAGATAGTGTGTTGCTTTATTAGACGTGAGTGAGACGTGATGCAAAGCCCAGCCAAGACATCTCGAGTAAAACGAAATATAAAAAATTGTTCCTTCTGACAGTTGCCATGAAAAGTTTCTCAAAAATCTGTAGTTCGGAGTCGACTTTAAACTGTAGGTCCCAACACTCATGAATAAAATTAACAAACACAATATAAGTGGTGTGAGAAGCTAGGTTGTAATCCTAACTAAAAGGTTGTAATGACCAATTAATTAAGTAAGTAAGTATTCTGACAGATTTAGCTTCAATAAGATGATCGTTATCAATTGTCAAATTCGAAAATCTCTGTTTTAAGACCATATTTGTTCTCAGTCCTTGTAAGGTGTAGTATTGACCACGTGTAGAGTGCATATATGTTTCAGTTCTATAATGCTTGGGTTCCATATTTTGTACGTGCTTCACCATGAATTCCATTTAATGGTAAAAATTCCACTTTTTTTTGTGTCATAAAAATATCGTTATGCAGATTTCATATGCATGTTGGAATTTAAATTCTTTTTTTTTAACATATTAAGGGCAAAGGCTCTTTTTTATGGAAAACATTATTAATTTTGGCTTAAATAGGTTTATAAAACATTGATTTTGTAAAATAAATTCCAAGTTAAGTTATGTTTACAATCAATTTTGATTAAAATGTTACGTACATTAACAAAAAAAAAATGCTTTAAAAAATGGAAACTCTTGTATGTTCCATGAATATTAAATTGAACTTTGGTTTGATTTTATAACAAAAAAGGAAAATAAATTTTTCCACGTACATATTTCCATAATTAATTGCTTTGGAGATAGTAACTGTATGTGTAATTAAATAATTAATCATGAATATATTTCACTAGACTGAATATAATTCTCTGCAGTTGATATTGTTACGTTTTGACCTTTTAAAAACGTTTAAAATATAAGCTCGTAGATTGCAAATAAAATAAAAATAAATTGGTTTTTAATTTAAATCCATTATTATTCGCACAATTCTGTGTGTCACTGTTCACAACTTGATGTAACAATAACAATTGCTTTGTTTGCTATTCCTTTGTTTACACCCTTTTCATAAACAATAACAATTACTAGACAATTGTTCGACAGATCTTTGCAACGGAGATCTTCAAACCACGATCACTCTCTTCAAACACACCGCGTCTCCACACAAGACTGACTGAAATTTTACTACCTGAGTTGCCTGCTTTGCCTTGTCTTTTATATGGTAACGTAAACAGTCTGATGAATGTTATTAAAGGCGAACGTTCATGACTTCGCCTTCTCGAAATCTCTATAAATGTAAACATCGTGATTTTGTATTTTGTTTATATTTACTTTTGTAGAATTTGTTGTTGCATTTTAGTTTACTTGTTTATCACTTCTTTATGCTGGTGTTTGTTGTTATATTACGCAGTGCGATAATTTGTAAACAAGTTCATTGCTTTTGTTTTTGTAGCTTTTGTTTATAATTTTAACGTGAAACGATGTAAAAGCAAAACATCAGTATCTAGATTTTTCAATTTTCGTTACAATATTTTCCGCTTCAATTACGCGTTCATTGTCATACTCTGCCTTCAGCATAGTAAAGAAGATGTTTGTTTTCCAGCACTTTGATTACACATTTTTGTAAACATTTTCTGCTCATTTTGAAACTTCTTCACTGCATTTTACTTATGAAGGGTGTTTTTTCTCAATGCCATAAGAAATCATTCTCCGCTGATTTCTCTTAGATTTAACTGTAACAGGACGCTGATCACAGAAAGTCTTCATAATTTCCTTGCATCAGTGCAGGTGTTAAAAGGAAGTTGTATAATGCATTGCAATAAAATTCATAGTGAATGTGAATGAAATGTTAGTTTTGAATGAAAATAATTCGAAGCATGTGCTCCAATAATTTTCTATAGTTTTCAAGCATTTGCATGTGATGCCTTAGAACACTACCTCTTTGCAGCTGTGAGATGACTCTGCTCTGTATGCTCTGCATTTAGTTGTTGAAATTAATTTTGAAATGAATTTGAATTTAATTTTAATTAAATCTGCTCTCTGGATTTTCTTTCTTCCAAGACAACTTTAATAGATGCAAATAAACATTTCTTTTTTGAACAACTTTAGCAGATAATTGTTACACATTTTCCTCACGTGCCAGGATGTATTTCAATAAAGGCTGCTTTAAATAGTATTGCACACAGCGTTTCTATTTTTTTCTCGTATTTTTTAAGCAATTCCTTATGAATTCATAAGTGTTTATTGAAAAACGTGGTGGCTGTTAATATTTAGAATTAAGAATGCCTTTGCTGTCAGAAGATATACGATATGAGATATATGTTATGAGGAGTAAATCAAATGAATTTTTCCTAGAATCTGTTTGTTTGTCAGTGTAATTCTGTGGCATTTAGTTTATTTTTAATATGTTCCCTTACCACGTTTTCGTTTTATGATCAATCAACACTCAGGGGATAGCCCCTATTCATGCAGGGCATTAAGTTTGTTCACGGAAAATATACTGAGGGAGAAAGTAAAGAGGGAGTAGTGATTATGGACGTTAGATTTAAGAAAAAAGAATTTTCCCTATATTGCATAGTGCGTTCCACTTGCTAATCGGCTACAAACGATTGTGCACTATGAGAAACGAGTGTCCTACCATTTCGCTAGAGCAGCATGACGATAGAATAGTAAAGCACAAGCCATAAAAGGTTGGATACCCTACCGTCATTAACAACTACCTTTGCCCTTTCCTATACGCGGTCGACAGCCCTCATAATAGACTTTGAGACACAGGCACAATAGGAAATTGGTTTGAATTATGCAAAGTTGAAGGCGTACAAAAAATATTACTTCGGTCACTTGCTCCAAAAAGGAAACGTAAGAATTAAGATGAATTTTTTAGGATCAAATTCAAGCTTAAGTAATCGATATCTAATGCTGCAGTAAAGTCTGACATGCAACAATATTAACATGTCATTTTAGATAAAATACATTAATAAGTCGCCAAACTCTAGTAAGTAGTGTGTTGGCTTATTAGACGTTAGGCCTCGGTTCAAACCAGAGATCACCAATGAGTATTCAAAAAAATGAGTAATTTCTCATCATAATTTCTGATACTTTTACGCATTCATACTTATTTTAATATAATGGAACCTCTACTCATATTCAAATGAGTTTGAAGTACTCATCATATTCATACTTAACAATACGTATGATGTTATTGATTTCGTCTCTCCATAACTCAACATTTACACGATTCACAAAATAAGTATAAATCGCGTACGAACATTAAAATACTCACTAAATGGTTGTGTGTTTGCTCTGCTTACTGCTCTGCCTTTTTGGCTTACGTGTCTTTTTTCTTTCTTTTTTTTTTTTTCTTTGTAAATGCAACAACAACTAAGATTGTAAATTTTGTTAAATGATTCGAATCACTCGAATCATGAATCAAACATACTTCGAATGGCATGAGTTTGATGTCAACGTTAATCAATAAATGTGAATACAAATGTATTCGAAAGTTTACTATTCTGACAGCTCTAATCATAGCTCCAGGCAATGATAGACATTTATTGCTGTCGACCCAAAAGCCAACAAAAATTCTGGTTTAGATACACACGATTTATTAATTATACATAAGCACAGTAAAATTAAAATAAGATAATAAAAGTAAATTTTTATTTTCTTCTTCTTTCTTTTTTTTTATAGGAGATATTGATAGACAGACATGCCACGTAAAAATTTTTAAATACAAAAAATTCTTTTGTTTTGTCTGCAACACAATATGTTTTGAAACTGTAATGAGGATAAAAGTTAAAGAAAGGCTAGAACTCATAAATATTTACATATTTACATACAAAGTGAGTTATAAACTCTGACAGTAACTGAATTCTGTTTACGGATTACTCATGTTTTGGCATTTGATGGATGAAACCTGACTGCAACTGAACAGTCTGGTGTTTTTTGCTTGTCCCAGGTAAATGACTTTCAAATGAGGCTCATAAATAAAGCAACGCCAAGAAAATGTCTTGAAGAAGAAGTTTTCTTTTCTCGTTGAAATTTTAATTACAATTTCGAAACTAAAGAATTATTCTTAAATCAGAAAAAAGAGAAAAAATGAAGAAAAAAATATTCATTTACTCTGTTGTTGATTGAGTTTCGTAATCTGTCACTTACAGATGAATAAACTCTTTAATGCTGTTAATTTTTTATTGTTTAGCTTCTTTTTAGGCAATTATTAGAGGCAATTTAGATTTTTCTTTTTTAAGTAGGAGACTAAGAAAAAAAATCCCCTAAGAATTTATGTTTCAACAAACTCAACTTTTACCACTTAAGGAGAGTGTCCGAAAAAATTTCACAATATTTCGAAATTTTTTTTAGTTCTTTTTTTTTTTTGTTCCAATTTTAACAGATGGCAATGAAATAATTTTAAAATAAAAATAACCGTAGTTTATAAATGTATATTCCTTTTTTAATGTATAGTTTCTTTTGACGCTCACTGTACGTATGTATTTATGTGCGTGTATTGTTGGTATACCCTTATGTGTTATACTGTCTATTGACGTTTTTTTTGTTTGTTGTGGTCTTCCACGAGAGGAAATACCATGTAGATAATGTTGTAATGCCACCCTATAATAAGCCACTTTCTTTGGAATGCTATACCAATTCAAAAAACTGTTAAAACTTAATTAAAAAAAAAAAATTATTCAATCTTTTTAGAACGTAACCTTAGACTACAGCAGGTGCATGGGTTTTAAGTCGCCGTAATCTAGTAGATAGTGTATTGGCTTGCTTCAAACCTCAGGTCAGAAATCAAAACGAAAACATAAAAGAAATATTTCTTCGGGGACTTCCTCTCAGCAGATTTCTGGCAAAAACTCTGGGAGTAAATTGGCATGAAAAGTTTCTAAAAAATCTGCTTTTCGGAGTCGACTTTAAACTGTAGGTCCCGCCAATCATGTGTAAAATTTAATTTTTTAAGAGATCAATATAAAAGCAAATATGTTTCTAGTTTTGTTTGCACCAGCTTCGATTTGCAAAAAGTTTTGAATACTCCGTTCGGAAATAATATAACCCTTTTTTACTTACGCGAGTACGCCTACTACAATTTCAGCGTTTATGAAAACGGCACTAGAAGTGGCTATTGTTATTTGTGGGGTGAGCGTGATGGTAAGCGAGGCTGCAATGAAATTTCCACAGCCCTGTATAAGTATTTAATAATCGTAGACCAAAGAAAGACAGTTAAAGACATAGCCCTATATTGCGACAGTTGCACTGGTCAAAACCACAACAAGGCTGTATTAGCTATGTTGACACATTTTTTAAATTTGTTAAACTTTGAACGTTGAAAAAATTAAAATAACATATTTACTTCCCGGTCATACAATGATGCCAGTTGATTCTGTGCATAGCATACCACAATGAGTATTCAAATTTAAAAAATTATCTACGCGAAAAAGACATGTCAAATGAAAGCGACGAATAAGATTAATTCAATTATTATTATTATTGTTTTTTTTAATTTTTTTTTAATGAATGCATGCTTCTGTTAAATATTGATTACATTTTTTATTACTTTGTACCATTCTAAGTTAAAAAATAATGAACAAATACATAAAACCACTAATAAATCTTTGTTTCAATTTATTTCTAACACTGACAAATGATATCGTAAGTGCCATTTTCTACACAGGCATCTACGAAATGTTGTGAATGAAATTATCGTATGTGCCAAAAATACGTTTTTGTCGGAAAACTTGAATTTTTCCACCGGAATACATTTAGGTGTAGTTATATTAGTTAATTATCTAAGCACATGCATATTTTCAACTTGATATTGCAAGCGAAAGCAGAGAAAAGTAGAAAAATGGCTGTCCTGTAAAATTTGGTTTTTGTAACATACGCTAATTTCGCGCAAAGAGGTCGATATGTGGTGTGAAGAACTAGGTTATAATTCTGACTAAAGGCTTGCAATGACCAATTATGTATGTATGTATACTAGAGATGAGCGATATTTTCAAACCTGTGATTTAATCACGGTGATTGATAATTCACTGGTAACTACAGTGATTGAAATTGCCAAATAACAGGTACTAATAATGTCGTTCTTTCAAAATTCTTACATACTCAAATTTATTTCATTTTGTTTTGATTATTTACTTTTGTCTTTTATACATGAACTTTCTGTGAAACTTAATTGTCAAACTTCATATAAAAAAAAAAATTACATTAAAAATAATAACATTGATGACACCACCAGTGTTGCCACGAAAAAAAAAATATTGTAACCAAAATTTGTGAAAAGAATCACCAAATAAGAAAAAATATATCCAAAACTAAATTCGCAGTTTTTTTATTTTATTTTTTTTTTCAAATTTAAATTACAATTAATACAACAGAGTAAGAAAAGAAACAAAAAATAACAAAATAATATTTTAGTCTTACTAATTAATACATTTCTACAAACAAAACAAAAACTCTTTTTATAAGAAAAATAAATAACCAAAACCGGAAATATCTACACATCTACACATTGAACAAAAAAATAACCAATTTTGGTTAGAAATAACCAAAAACGGCAACACTGGACACCACTTTGATTTTGTTTAGTAGTCTTTTCGTAGTATGTATCAAGAATGATAAACTAAATATTACGCCTTGCGCATGTTTTCCCGTTAGATGACGTAGTTGCGCTATTTTAAAGGTTTCCAAGTCTTTTTCATATGTGAAAATTAACATTTCTTGTGAAAAATGTTTTGCACTACGTGAAAGTAGTTGGCAGCCCTGCAATATAACTCACATTATCATTAGCCAATAGGAACAAAGTTGCGTGACGTCATTGATTCAATATGCGCAGAAAGTTTTAATTTTGTGTGCGTAATGGCGTAATCTTTAGTTTATCATTCTTAGTATGTATCTAGTTGTCTCTTTCTTACGGCTTAATAAAATACGTTATTGTCATTATTGTATTATTGGAATACTGTGATCACAATCACTCTTTTAAAGAACAGTGATTAACAAATCACGTTCACTGAGAACAACGTTCTTCAAAAATCACTGGATCGCTCATCTCTAATGTATACCTTCTTAATCACAGTAAGGATGAACACACTTCTTTTTGGGGTTATTCTACTCTCGTCATATATTAAGTACGCATGGAACACTTTGAAATGAATTTATTTTTTGTTGCTATTTAGTAGGCACATGTTGCTTAAGTACTAATTAAGCATGCTTCCCAATACAGTCCGAATGAATTGACAGAACATGAAATCAATATATTCCCTGCCGGGGAATATTATCACTTCTGACCTTGACATGCTAATTCTAACTGTCTGAGTTAAATTACTTCTGAAGCCAGCAACAAAGAAAAAAAAAATGAAAAAATTCGTGTTAATTAATGTAATGAAGAGAAGTTCATAAGAAAAAAACGAATTTATTTTTACATCGAAATAATTCATTAAGAATATATTTCTAACATGAATTAAGTATACAGTGAGAAACTGTACATTAAAAAACAAAACAATATACATTAATAAATTACTGTTATTTTTATTTTAAAATTGTTTCATTGTCAGTTTTTAAAATTGAAACAAAAAACAAAAAATTACAAAAAAAATTCAAAATATTGTCAAATTTTTTCGGGCACTCTCCTTAAGTGGTAAAAGTTGAGTTTTTGATGATTGTTAGAATTTTATCCTTAAAGTACAGTTTCTTTTGACGTTCACTGTACCTACATATTATTATTAGTATGCGTACATATGTACATATGTATCTATATATTGTATACATACATACATATGTATATGGCATAGTATAGATAATTTTTTTAGTATATGAATCAAATTTATTTTTTCTCCAATTGCCTGGAAGGTACACATAAAAATTTGTTTGATTTTGACAGAAAATTACAAATAAAATTTGAAATTTTTGCTTCCTCTCTTAATTACTACAACTCTGTGGCATACTAGCACAGTGAAATATTATAAACGTCAAGTGCGTGCAATTTAAATAAGAATTTTAAATGAAATTTCAATTGAAAATTTAATGAAATTGATACGGCTGTTATTTAATATGTTTTGTGTTCATATTGCTGTTGATTTGAAAATTTCAAACCTAAACTGAAGTAAAACCATACTCTGCACAGTTATTTGAATAGCTGCCAAAATTGTTCACATTCTATTCTAAAATCTACATATTGTTGGTATAAAGCACTTACTGTTCACACAAAATCCGGTTACGGGCAGTGAACATGTTTTGTTATTTCTTTAGATCCTTAAAGAAGCCAATGTATGGACCGCCACACAAATCTATTGAATAATTTCGATATCAGTAGTCATTTAATGATATTTAAGACGTACTTACTTAATTGGTTATTACAACCCTTTAGTCAGTATTACAACCTATCTCATCACACCACACATGATATGTTGCTTAATTTTTTGTGCATGAGTGACAGGACCTACAGTTTAAAATCGTTTCCGAACGACGGATGTTTAAGAAAGTTTGAGACAGAGAGGAAGTCGCCGATGAAATATTTTTTCATATTTCGTTTTTGCTCAAGATGTCGGACCAAGACGGTTTGAACCATGGCCCCATGTCTAATAAGCTAGCAAACTACCTACACATGACCGACCGAAAGAATTACGAAAATCCATTCACATTTGAGAAGAATTTTTAAGGCTATGTGCACTTCAACCAAAATATGTGAAAATTAGCTCAGCCCTGAAGCGGTTTAAATGTTATCGGTATAAAATCGGGTCGCTGGCAGATGTAACACTTTGAAATATATTGTTACGTTTTTACCATTTAAAAACGTTAAAAATATGAGTTCGTAGATTGCAAATAAAATAAAAATAAATATGTTTTTATTTATTGAATCAATTCTTTATTATCTGCACAACTTTTGTGCCACTGTTCGAACTTATTCCACGTATACAATAATAACTTTCACAATATGTGCTTGTTCGTGATATTTCTCTGCTTACAACCTTTTTGTAAGCACAACACTAACAACTGTTTTCTTCACGCAACTTGTCTGCACACAAGTCTGACTGAATTGTAACTCGATCTCGTATCTTCACACACCACTGGTTGAATTCTCACTCAATTCAACGCGACGTCGTCACTCGACTAACTTAACTCGAACTCCGAGAATCACGTGTCTTCATACACGACTGACTGAACTCTAACTGAATCCTCGTTGCTCGCTTTATCTTGCCTTTTATATCACTGGATCAACAGTGTGATGAATGCCCTTGAAGTATGATGACGGCCTTCGGGATCAATCCAAAGATGTAAACAACTTGTTTCCATTTTTGTTGTTTGTATGTCTTATATGCATTTTGTTTTTGTTTCTTTACTTCTTTATTCGCTGCACTTTGTTGTTGGTTGTTTACTTCTCTGATCGCTATACTTTGTTGTTGGCTATTTACATCTTTTATCTCTTATATTTTTTTATGCTGATGTTGCTGCTATATTTTTGTTTATACCTTGATAACGTGAACAACTGCATTGTTTTGTTTTTGGAGCTTTTGTTTATCATTTTATGTGCGATCAAGTCCATTGTGTTGTTTTTGTAGCTTTTGCTTATTATTTTAATAACACCATTTCCATTTTCGTAACAACATTTTTATCAGAGATCAGCAATGAGTATTCAAAAAGATGAGTAGTATAGGATCATACTCATAATTTCTGATACTTATACGCACGCATTCATACTTATTTTAATATCATGGAACCTCTACTCATATTCAAATGAGTTCATACTTAACAACACGTATGATGCTGTTGATTTCGACTCCTCTCCATAACTCAACATGTACATGAAGCACAAAATAAGTATGATTCGCATACAAACATTAAAATACTCACTAAAAGGTTGTGTGTTTGCTCTGATTGCTGCTCAAGTCACTCGAATCATTTATAAGTATTGTATGAATTTTTCTAAATTTAGGTCTAATAAGCCACCAAACTACCTACTAGACTACGACGACTTCTAAGGCATATAAATACTCTAATTTTGAGCAAAGTTCTGTTCTCATCTTTAACATTGAGTTGCAAATACGGCTGGTTCGGGAATACATGAGTAGGCTGGCTTATGAATCAAACATATATCGAATGGTATGTAAACTGTATTTATAAATCAACATTGTAGTGATCATGAATTAATCAGAGTAGAATAGTTAAATTTCAATATTCTGGACTCACTTAAGTTAAAAATTTCATGAGTACTTATAAGTAGCGAAAAAACGATTCATTGCTGATCTCTGGTTTTTATACTACCTTCGGATTTTTATAGAAACTGTTACTCGTATAAGAACAAAAGAAATGAAAGTTAGCAAATGTTGTATTACCACTAGGCCTCTTTTAAATTCTTCTCTTATAGCTTAGTCGGATTTTGTGTGAACAATGTTTGTTTTTCTGTGACTCATTCAACCGTTTTACCCTTTCAAATAATGTCGTTATAAAAATAAATCCTACTTGCTTAACTTTTACATCAAACGGTTTCAAATCAAATGCTTGTGGTCTTAGCGCATCAATCTTTCGAAACAATCTATACAATACTCCTGAAAGAGAAAAGAGGAAGGATTTTCTGTTTCAAGAAGTTATTTTTGATTTGAATGCCTAAAAATAATACGATTTCGGTGTGCCTGCCGTCTGTTTATTTCTATACGAAAATAAGCAATTTAAATGCAAATTTATTTTCACAGGCCAAAAACGATAAGAAATTTTGTTGTTTCGAGGAATTCGAGGAATAAAATTTTATCACGTTTTTTGAAGAAAATTTGAAAAGTTAAATCATCATCATATAAAGTACAGCAGAAGTATCTACAGAAGTAAACTAAAGAAAAGAAAAAAAGTTCTGTAATCCCTGTATAGCCTCAAATGGGACTACCTGTTGAAATATAAAAAAAAAATAAAAAAAAAACTTAAACAAGATATTGTGAAGCATAAATGCTAATCAGCATGAGTTTAAGAAAATGATTGAAAAAAAATGAAAAAATTGTTTCTTTTCTTTCATTTGAGAATAAAGACTACAAAGCAGGGGATTAAACAATTGATTGCAAACTAAAGACTGCAAATGGATTCGATTGTGTGGTTATTATTGAGTCAATAAACTTTAACAAAAAATGAAAAGAAGGCAAAAAACTTTTGAGGGAAAAGTACTTGGGTTGCCACCATTATTTGAATTTGAAATTCCTTTAGAAAGCGACAATAGTTTGTATTTTTTTTTTCTCATATTTATTCAGAACTTCCAATAATTCCCTTATGTTGGAGTGACATGAAAAACTTTTTGTTGACACATCATTTGATCATTTTGTGATCATTTGATCATAGTACGCTAAGGATAAAATTCTAATAATCACCAAAGTCAACTTTTACCGCTTAAGGAGAGTGCACGAAAAAATTTGACAATACACCTATCCCCCGATTTACACGGTACTTTTTTTACACGATTTCGCTTTTACACGGGTCGAGATATTAATAAATGCCTAGCTCAATATGAGAAGGTCTATAAGGATTTAAACAAAAACCAAAGGCAAATGTTAATTACGGATTTCATTACGAAGTCTCGCCAATATAAAATCGTTTCTAATCCATCTAACACCGAAACAGAATCGCATAAAGTATTATCGAGTGATGAAAGTGACATCATACCAATCAGGAAGAAAATGTCATATCCTATGACAGTGATAACAGTACATAATTAAATTTTTGGTAAAATTTTCTAAATATTTCTATTTCTGGTTTCTGTATGTAAAATGAATAACATATCCATATACAGGAGTACACTTTTATATATTTGTATTTTAATGAATAGATAGCTACTTTTATGTTTTTCAAAATAAACATGTGTACACTGTACATACGAGCTATGTGCTATTTACTTTTATTTTACGTTGAAATAAATGACTGAATTATGTCTATTTTAGTTTGTTTTCGATTTACACGGTTTTACATAGCGAAATCTATGATTTCCATTTACACGGTTTTCTAAGGAACCTATCCTCAGTGTAAATCGGGGTATAGGTTGTATTTTGAATTTTTTTTTGTAATTTTTTGTTTTTTTTTTTTGTTTCAATTTTAAAAACTGAAAATGAAACAATTTTAAAATAAAAATAACGGTATTTTATGAATGTATAATTTTTTTTTAATGTACAGTTTCTTTTGACGTTCACTGTATATACACATATACGATAATTATTTATTTGGAAGAGATCTTCTTAAAAAAGAAATAATCTAACAAAAGAAAAAAAATTTAAAAAATTCAAATAAATAAAGAAAGACTGTAAATGTACGGAATTTCCAAATTATAAATTTAAATTCCCGCATCATTTTTCAAAATATTCTCTCTGTCTACTTTACAGTTCAACGATAAACTGTGTCTGTATTGTTATTATAATTATTCGTTGTTGACATCGCAGGATTATAAAGTTCGTGAACGATATATTCTTTCAAAGATTGTTTACAAATGAAATACAATGCGTATGACGCATACAAAATTTTAAATTCACTCATACGCCTACTGTCACCTAGTCTAAGTATTTAAGAAATATTTTTCCCATTAAAGACGGGACAAACTGTATGACAAATTGTATTCAGAAATTGCTACGTTTTTATAATCTAATGCCTGCATATGTTATACTATGACTTTATTTCTGACTGTTTTCAATTATTTTAATTTAAATTTCAAACTGTAGAGTATCGGATTCAAATTTTCACTTTTTAATGAACACAATTGCCAATATTGGTGTAGCATTTCAGAAATAAAACAAATTACCTGGAATATATTCTAAGGATACTAAGGCAACGAAATAAAAAAAAAATTTATATGAAAGGCTGACATTAATTTTAAACTTTTCATTTCTATTCATTCTTTTTAAGAGACTGTATTTTAAAATATAAAATAAAAGAATTCTGTTTTATTTTTGCACAAAAATAATTTAAAAAAATGTGTACCTGTGTGAGAAAATGTGTTGTTTAATTAATTAATCATATTGTTACGAAAATGAAAAATCAAGATACTTGTTCTTTGCTTTTTACATCACTTAACATTAAAATTATAAACAAAAGCTACAAAAACAAAACAATGCAGTAAAACAAACCTGTTTACAAATTATCGTACTGACAACAACAACCAACAACACTACTAGAACAAATGTAAACAAAATACACAAACAACACTACAATAGTAAATGTAAACAACAATGATTACATTTATAGAGATCTCGAGAAAGCAAAGCCACGAACATTCGCCTTCAAAAACATTCATCAAACTGTTTAATCTGCCATATAAAATGAAAGGCAAAGCAGGCGACTGAGTTAGTAAAGTTCAGTCAGTCTTGTGTGAAGACGCGGTGTGTTTGAAGAGAGTAATCAGTGTATTTAAAGAGAGAGAGTTCGAAGATCTCCTTTACAAAGTTCTGTCGAATAATTGTCTAGTAATTGTTATTGTTTATGCAAAGGGTGTAAACAGAGGAATAACAAAAAAAAGGCAATTATTGTTGTTTACATAAAGTTGTGAACAGTGGCACACAGAATTGTACGAATAATAAAGAATTTTAATTAAAACTAAACACAAATTTATTTTTATTTTATTTGCAATCTACGAGCTAATATTTTAAACGTTTTTAAAAGGTAAAAACCTAACAATATCCTTCGAAAAAGTTAGTTTAGTTTAGTTTAAAAAAAAATGGTATTCCTGAACCAGCCGTAGTTGCAACTCAATGTTAAGGATGAAAACATAACTTTGCTCAAAATTATAGTATTTGTATGTCTTAGAAGTCGTCGTAGTCTAGTAGGCAGTGTGGTGGCTTATTAGACATTAGGCCAGGGTTCGAGCCCCAGGCCAGACATCAAAACGAAATATTAAAAAATATTTCTTCGGCGGCATTCTCTCAGAAGATTTCTGGTAAAAAACTTTGAGAGCAAATAAAATTGCCATGAAAAGTTTCTCCGAAACCCGTCGTACGAAATCGACTTTTAACTGCAGGTCTTGCCTTTCATGTATAAAATTAACACACATAACATAAGTGGTGTGAAAAGCTAGGCCGTTATCCTAACTGAAGGGTTGAAATAATATACGTATGTATGTATGTATGTGTTAAACCCGAGATTCATAATTTTTATTTAATTGTTAAATTTTTTATGAAATCTTTACTAATCTTTAGAAATTTTCAGTAAACATTAGTAATTCCGGAGATTAGCTCACGATTAAAGGTTGTTTTCCCAACAATACATACATAATTGGTCATTACATGCCTTTAGTCAGGATTACGACCTAGTTTTCCACACCACTTATGTTGTGTGTGTTAATTTTATACATGAGTTGCGGGACCTACAGTTTAAAGTCGACCCCGAACAACAGATTTTTTGAGAAACTTTTCATGGCAATTTTATTTTATTTACTCTCAGAGTTTTTGCCAGAAATCTGCTGAGAGGAAGTTCCCAACAATATTTCATTCAATTTTTTATTTATTTTTATTGGATTTTTTTTTTAATACTAACATTGAAATCAATAAAACAAACATACTCGTTTATTTAAATAAACAAACATGCAACATGTTTTCATATATTTTTTTTCTTTTTCTCTTTTCATAAATAAATTAAATTTTAAACTATTTTCATAGAATCCAATACTTTTTTTTTCTAAAATACATTCTCTGTAAATTGCAATGCAATCTACTAAAAACACTTTAAAATTCATTTTAATTAACACGCTCAATATACAAAAAAAACTAAAAAAAAAAATTGCAAAAATATTATCAAACCAACGCTATTAGCTTCAAGGCATCAGATTTAATTACGATTTCCTTTTATTCAGTTTGAATTTTAAAAATAATTTCACCAGAACATCAACACCACAAAGTGTATGACTAATTTTGCATAGATGACACGGAATTTGGCATTAAAAAAAAAAAAAAAAAACATGAAAAATATTTCAATTTAATGCACTGACCTCGTTTCCAAAAACGAAATCAAATAAATTTTGCTTAACACAGGAAATTTTAAAATGAAATGAAATGAAATGAATGGCAAGTATTTAACAAACACCCATGCATGTACTGTTCGAGGTAAAGTAAAATAATTAAAACGCGTTTAAAGTTTAGTTTTAATTCGTCTTTTCTACTTCCCAAAACAGTATTTGTATCGTGTAGCATTATAACTCAACCAACTCTTGTGCTGCAATTTTCATCAAAGGAATCTCTGCAAGGATACCAAACTTTTAGTTCGAGTATAAACGATAGATGCGATCAACCAATTAACATTAGATTTCGCAACATTATAGGAGCAACCTAGTTCAAATGCATTTTTTTTTATAATAAAAAATTCCTTCCTTTTCTATGGGAGGTACGTGAAATCATGCAGCGAAACGAGAACATGCTCTATAGGCTTGAGACAGTCATTTGGCATCGTTCAGTCCTGCTTAATTTGTTTTCTATAATTTTTCTTTAATTACCCACTACAGAGCTGCCCTAATGTGAAAGAAGTTTAATTTCTCCAGATTTCTTTAGGACGCATACTTACTTATTTGATTGGTCATTACAACCCTTTAGTCAGGATTACGACCTAACTTCTCACACCACGCATATTTATTTATTTATTTATTTATTTTATTTTATTTTAAAATTTAGCACAACAAGATAGAAATCTTATAAATTAAAGTGCTAATGATTACATACAATCATTAAATTTTAGCATAATGTAATAATTAAATATAAATACAAATTAAACTAATAAAAGAAAATTAAAAAATTAAAAGAAAAAAAATTAAAAAATTGAAAAAGATTACAAATAATTTAAAGCATTAATTTGATTTTACACAATACTTCAACTGGTCATTAACGGAAATATTTCAAAAGTTCAATTTAAAATCGGTTTGCGTTGCTAATTAATTGAATTCCTTTCGGTAATTGGTTCCAAAGTCGAGTGCAATAAATAAAGAACTGACGTTCAGAAAAGGCAGTTTTATATTTTCGTTGAATCAATACTAGTCCTCTAGCCGATCTGCCGAAATTTATTGTACCATACAGGTACGTCGGTTGTGCAGTATAAATTATTTTGTGTAAAAATAGCAAACTTTTAAACTTCAAAAGATTTTCAAAACACATACTGCAAATCTGGTATGAGAACACAGATATGGAATTACGTATTCCTCGATTGAAGATATATCTTGCAATATTATTATAAGCAACCTTCAATTTCCGCAGATCATTTGCATCACAGTTCGCATAAATTTCACATCCATATAAAAGGACTGGTATCAAGTAAGTTTTAGCAAGCAGCATTCGTATTTTAAAAGGTCTTGAACATTTTACAGCCCAAAGATTTCTCAACATACCATAAATTTTACCTACTGCAGAAGTAATGCAGAAGTTTTTTGAACAGCTCACAAGTTCTATTACATTACTATTTATTTTAATTTGAATGTCATCAGAAATCTTTCTGTTACTTCTATCTATTAAAATATACTTCGATTTTGTGGGATTGATGCAAAGTCCATTGTTTTTGGCCCAGATATCTATTTTCTGCAAATCAGAGTTTATATTGTTGACACATGCGTTAATTCCATTTAAGGAACCGCTGTTGTATATTTGGACATCATCTGCATACATATGTATTCTACAATGTTCCAAAGTATCGGGTAAATCATTAATATATAAGCAGAATAATAGGGGTCCAAGCACTGAGCCCTGTGGAACACCTCTATTAACTATCAAGGCTTTCAGAATATGTTCCATTATAAGATACAATCTGAGATCGACCTGTGAGATATGAGCGTAATAATCTACAAGCTGTTTCTGAGAAGCAGAAAAGTTTTTCCAGTTTCTTTAATAATATGGAGTGATCAACTGTATCGAAAGCTTTACTATGATCAAGTAAAACTAAAATGCAAATCATATTATTATCAAGATCAGCCCTTAGATTCTCCACTACATCTGTCAAGGCTGTCATACAGCTCCATCCTTTAGTAAATCCCGATTGAACAGCACATAAAATATTATGATTCCTAACATATTCATTGACCTGCTCACTCATATAATATTCTCAATAACTTTGGATAAGAAGGGAAGAATAGATATTGTCCGAAATTCATTGTTCTGTTTAGGTATTGGTGTAATTTTTGATTTTTTCCATTCATCAGGAAATGTTGATTTAGTTAGTACTGTGTTAAACACATGAGTAACATAAGGCAAAAGTTTATACAGCAATATTTCAAAAAACCTGGGATTTAAACCACAGCTTTAGATTTTATAGAACGAAAACTGCTCAGAACTTCCAATTGGCTAACGTACCGAAATGTAAACGAATCTTCAATGGAGACGCTACAAAGATAATCATATACATATGTTACTGGTCGATGATGGTATGTTTGCATTTCTAAACATATGGTTTAAGCTATTGACATCAACATCACATGAAGAAATGTTATCTTTTCCAATTCCAATTTTACGAATTTCTTTCCATTTAGAACTGCTATCAATAGCTGACGAAAATCTTCTCTGGTAGTACAATTTTTTTGCGTGTTCTATACTTTTCACAACAGCTTTACGGCAATTTTGAAATAGTGCTCGAAGTTCTGGAGTTTTAAATTTCCTCCATCTAGCATACGCAGTATTACGCTCCTTTATCAGTCTCTTAATATGAGTGGTAAACCAAGGAGTTTGATTCGCTGCTACACGTCTAGTTCTTATGGGTACATTTGCCTCATATAAAAATTCAACATTCTCTTGTAAAAAACGTATTTGATCATTTACATCGTCATATGAATAGATTTGATTCCAGTTTATGTATTCCAGCTGTTGTAACAAGTGATTGTAATCTATACCCTTAAAATCTCTGTATTTATATTCTTCCTGCTGTATATTGATGTGATGATCATAAGTCATAAATAGCCATATTGTCTGTGTGTTAATTTTGTACATGAATGGCGGTACCTACAGTTTTAAATCGACTCCGAACGACAGATTTCTCGCGAAACTTTTCATGACAACTTCATTTTACTCTCAGAGATTTTGCTAAAAGACTGCTAAGACAAGTCGCCAAGAGAAATATTTTTCAACTTTCATTTTATTTGAATTGTCTGCAGTGGGGTTTGAATCACGGCCTCACGTCTAATAAGCCAACACACTACCTACTAGACTACGGCGACTTCTAAAGCCCTGTCCAGTGCCTACTTATTCGCGTTTAGTAGTAATGCTTCACCTAAACGGCTTGCCACGATATTAAATTGAAGTAGATTTGTTGTCTCCTGTTTGAATTTGTTTTCATGATTTTCATCCTCCATTATTTTAATTATTCTGTTTTCGGTGAATAGAATTTCGTTTCACAAATGAATACAAAAGTTTTGCTACAAATGTCACTCTCAATATCCGTTAACTTAACTGTAATTGAGTTAAACTCAACGGTCATTATGGTTGGCAATAAGGATGAATGTCACTGACGGACAAATATTTAAGGATACAACGAATAATTTATTGATGACAAACAGATTTATCTTATTAAAGGGGGGGAGGGGGCGATGGATGGATGGCTTAACTCATGGTGTTTCTTTTACTCTTATAGTAAATCGAATGGAAAAGTCAAATAATGAAAAATGTTATGGTGGCGTCTGTTTTCTTTGGATTCTTTTATCAGGAAGCTAAGGATATTTAGTTTCGTTGCTTCCAAAAGATTCATTCATTCATTAAAACTTAAACAGAAACTAAAACTCTGTATATGTAAGGATAAATATGCGTAATAAAGATGGATTGCATATAAAAAGGCTTTTCTTCATTTAAGAAATTAAAAAATTATTCCAAAGCAATTTCAAAGATTGCCTAACAAGAGTGTGATGATCCAATCACTATACAATATACTATATGAAGCACAATTTGAAAATAGAAGAAAGACAGTTAAACTAACAATTGAGAAGAAATTTAAATGCCAGTATTTGATAGGAGTAAAGTACTTTATGTAAATAGTTCCTTAAATGTAAAAGTATTCGCTCCACAAAAGTGTAGAGTCTTTATGGGTCGCAGTACTAAAGCTGTGTGTGTGAATTAACTTTCTTTCTCTTCCAAGGCAAGTAAGTGCTCTCTTTTATTCTTTAACAGGGCATCATCATTTTTGTTCTAGAAATAGTGCCAGTAATTATGGCAATTGATTCTCTTCAGCCTTCTAAACCCGCAGCTAATATCTCACATCGACTGCCACATCAGCGTTAATCCTTACTTACTTGATTGGTCATTACAACCCTTATGCTAGAATAAGCCGAACGTTCACGAAACGAATGCAAAAGCTTAACGAAATTATATTCCGCTTGAGTTATCGGCGCCGTAGTCTAGTAAGTAGTGTGTTGGGTTATTAGGCGTAAGGCCGTGATTCAAACCTTTCTTTGGCGATTTCCTCTCGGCAGATTTCTGGCAAAAACTCTGGGAGTAAAATAAAATTGCCATGAAAAGTTTCTCAAAAATCGGTCGTTCGGAGCCGACTTTAACTGTAGGTCCGGCCACTTATGTATAAAATTAACACACACAACAACATAAGTGGTGTGAGAAGCTAGGCCGTAATTCTGACTGAAAGGTTGTAATGGACAATGATGTATGTTCTCATTGCCATTCTTATGCCATAAACGGAGTTACGTTCTATTACGTTCCGTAAACGTTCGGCTAATTATAGCTTTAGTCAGGATTACAACCTCAACTCTTACATCTTTTATGTTGTGCGTGTGTTAATTCTATACGAGAGTGGCGGGACCTACTGTTTAATGTCGGCTGTAAGCGATAGATTTGAGAAATTTTTTCATGGCAATTTTCTTTTACTCTCAGCAGTTTTGTGACAAAGTTTTTCGCCGAATGATATATTTTTCATATTTAATTTTGTTTAAGATGACTGAGCCAGGGCTATCGTCTAATAAGCCAACATGTTACCTACTGGACTTTGATATTGAATATTGCACTTTATGCGAAAGATATTAAAAGTGTGGTTATTTAAAGGGCTATCCATTTCGTGGTTTCAAAAGTATGGGACTGGAATTCGACATCTGTCAAACTAAGTTGTGAAACCAATTTTTTTTCTTTTCAATTGAAAGTCTGAGATTGACGAAAATGAATCGCTTAGCTATCACACAACGCATAAAAATTATCAAAACCTACTACAAAAATGGTGATTCTGCCACAGCCACGTATCGAACAAAATTTTCTTCAGCGATTAAGCACATTTCACACTCGGTGGGTATGTTAATAAACAAAATTGTCGTATATGGGGTTCTGATAATCCTCAAGTAATTGAAAAGAGGCCATTACATCCAGAAAAAGTCACTGTTTGGTGCGCTCTTTGGTCCGAAGGTGTGATTGGACCTTACTTCTTCGAAAACGACGATGGAACGACGGTCACCGTCAATTCGGAGCGTTATGATAACCGACTTTTTTTTTGCCTGCTATTGAAGAATACGACTTGGAGAATATGTGATTTCAACAAGACGGTGCCACATGCCACACAACTCGAGCGAATATGGCTTTATTGCAAGAGACATTTCCTGGCCGCGTAATTACTCGTCGTGGCGATATCAACTGGCCACCAAGATCATGCGTTTTGACACCATTAGACTTTTTTTGTTGTGGGGCTACGCGAAAGACCGTGGTTATGCAGATAAACCTTCAACTCTTGAGCACTTAAAAACCAACATTCGTCAAGTTATGGCTGAGATAGCGCCCAATATGTGTCAAAAAGTGGTCGAAAATTACCTCAAAAGAATCAATGCTTGTGCAACACTTCGCGTGGAGGTCATTTAAATGATGTAGTGTTTCACACATAATGTTAACGTTCAAACTTTACAATAAAAAAGAAATATCATGAAAAAAATATTTTATGTGTTTCATTTACGTTTACTTTTGAAACTACGAAATGGATAACCCGGTACAATATTGTGTTCTCTTCTATGTTGCAGCAATCTCTTGGATTTATTTTCAATTAATTTGAAATGATTTGTTTGCAGTGATGATAGAGATTTCCCTGTTGTTTATAAAAAGTGTGTGATAATTTCAGAATTAATCTGTCGGTAGTTACAAAATATTCTGTACACTTCATTATTTCATGTACTTGTAGGCAAATTTCGTTAATTAATGTTCATTTCCAATCTCATCTCATGTGATGCCAATAATTGTGGTTCATTTTCAGTTGACTTAGAACAAGTCATTTGGAAATTATTATGGACAAGAAGTGATTGCCAAGGGAATACTTTTTAATGATGATTGGTTATAAATTTCTTTTGTATCCTTAACAAATAATAAATTCTTTTATTGTGTTTGTCGATATTAGATTATCTCATATGTGAAATACTCTTTCTACAATCTGTTGACATCTATTTTCAACCCCCGCCCCCATTACATTCGTAATGCCAACACAATGTGAATTGCAGTTAGATGTCTGACAAGTAATACGAATATTTCTGTGTCATACTTAAGCTTTAAATAATGAATTCTTGTCTGAAACCATTCTTCCCATTCACTATGTCAGTCAGCAGTTTGCCCATGTCTCGTCTGTTGTTTAGATTTATGGTTACATTTGCTACAGCAATCCACCCACAGAGATTACATTTAATGGCTGTTTACCGCAAAAACCATGCAACACATGGTAATTGCCTGCAGCGCCAACCTACAACTGGCAATGCTAATGGAAACGATAATTATACTATGTTTTCTTTTCTTTTCATTTCTTTTTTTGACAGACTATGTCAGGTATTTCCATTCAAAGTTATTTAAAATGGAAAGTAAAACATACGAATTAAACGAATGCATATGAAAGGTACAGCTTCGAGCTTTAAAAACTGCCTACATATCAGAGATCAGCAACGAGTATTCAAAACGATGAGTAGATTCGAGTCATACTTATTATTACTGCGACTTATACGCATTCATACTTATTTTAATATGATACTCATACTACTCATACTCAAAGTTGGAAGTACTCGTCGTATTCATACTTAACAATACGCATGATGTTATTGACTTCGACTCGTCTCTACTTAACATTTACACGAAGCACAAAATAAGTATGATTCGCGTACGAACACTACTATACTCACAAGAAGATTGTGTGTATGCTTTGCTTGTTGTCTTTGTCTTTCCTTTCTTCTTTGTTTGTATATGCAACAATAACAAAGGCTGTAAATTTTGATGAATGATTCGACCCACTCGAATCACTTATAAGTATTATAAGTATTTTTCTAAATTTATGAATCAGAATGAGTAGGCGTATGAATCAAACACATTTCGAATGTTGTGAGTTTGATGTCAACGTTGTACTCATACTCATTGTAACCTATACTTATAAATCAATGCTGTAGCGAGTACGAATGAATCAGAGTAGTTGAATTTCAATTCTGTTGATTCACTCATACTCAAAATTGCATGAGTGCTTATGAGTAGCGGAAAAACGATTCATTGCTGATCTCTGCCTACATATACGAGTATTGGAAAACTGAATGAACATGAAGAACCAAACTTATGTTTTTCATGTTCCTTAATATTAAAAGCCTTGAATAAGATAGCGAATTTAAGAGACCTTAGTAGACTTTACTTATAATATCCAAGTAAAGTACAAAAAAATGAAAAAATCATTGAAAATGAAATGATTTAAAGCGGCTCATCACACATTTAGGTGGGAGCCTAAAGCAAATACTTCGTTATTATCTTTATGAAGGCAAAACAAGATTACAAACTGAAGTGAACTGAAGAATAATTCTAAAAGAAAAAAAAAACTGTAAAATCAGCTCAATTTCTCTCAAAAAAATTTTCTTTTCGTAGCAAAATAAAGTGAACTCATCATCATTTCCTTTCATAAGGAAGGTTTTTTTTTTGGTTTTTTTTTTCCTTAAAAAAGGAAATTTTGTCTCAAGCCTATTTATAATTTAGCCTACTTCTTATGCTTTACATGTTTTATTACTTCCCTTGAAAATGAAACAAAAAAAAAAAGAAAACAAAAAAATTAAAATTATTGCCGGTAAACTTGACTGTTTATTACTCTACATCTTATTCGATTTTTTTTTTTTACATAAAAAGCGTCCTTTTCGCAATAATGAAACGAAACACTTGAAGTTGCCGCAGACTAGTAAATAGTGTGTTGGCTTTATTAGAAGGAGGACTCGGCTCAAAACTCGGCTCAGACACATCGAACTTAATGAAATACGGGAATAAAAATCGAGTGACTCGAATCGTTAGAAAAAAGAAAAGAAAAAAGACACATAAGCAAAAAAAAAAAAACAGAGCAGCAATCAGAGCAAACACACGATCTTCTAGTGAGTATTTACTCATACTTATTTTGTGCTTCGTGTACATGTTGAGTTATGGAGAAGAGCCGAAATCAACAACATCATACGTGTTGTTAAGTATGAATATGAGATGAGTACTTCAAACTCATTTGAATATGAGAAGAGGAGGTTCCATGATATTAAAATAAGTATGAATGCGTGCGTATAAGTATCAGAAATTCTACTACTTCTACTGATCTTTTTGAATACTCATTGCTGATCTCTGATCCAGACTGAAGGATTGTAAGTAAGTAACCTACACTTTCTTATGCCTGAACTAAAATTGAAAATATTGTGTTTCACTCTGTTTTAAATAAAACTTCCTACGTCAAATGGATCAAGTGATGGAATGACTTGCATAATTTTAAGCAGATTTTATGGCCTACATAAGCAAATTCCACCAAACAGCACAGTAGGGGGTAACATTAAGTTTTTTATCATAAATATCTTAAAGAGAAGCAGAAAATTTATAGAAAAAATACGCCTAAAAATTATAAATTTCCTACTAAACGTTGAAAGAATATTACGAAGATTTATTGTCTTTTTTATATGAATTCAAGATTTTCTTGTTTTTTAAGCCTTAGAATGATAATCTGAAAAACTAAATTTTCTTGGAAAATATAGTACATGGAGCTGAACATAGCTGTTGTTAATAGAAATATTGCATCTTACTAATTTCACGGTTTAAAAAAAAAAATTGCAACTAATTCCATGAATATAAAGGGCCAGTTTCTGTAACACAAACAGGCGTTCGCCTTACAGAAACAGTGTAAAAATTTTTGCATTAAGAGCTGTAAACTGTTTCTGTTTTGTCATGCAACGCCGGGTATTCAGAATTTTTTTCTTTTGAAGTATGAGGTCCTACAGCCATATAATTTACACGCGTTCTGTATTTCATATTTAAAAATAAAAAAAAAAAATGTTTTCCTTTGAAATATGACGGAATTATTTGCAAATAATGACAAATAAACAGAAGATTTAAAAATGTCGCTTGAGAATGAATACTTATAACACAATAAGCATGTTTCCTTTTGTGGAAAATTTTAAAAAGAATAAGAAATAAAAACGGATTTAAAAATTTTCCAAGGAAAAACAAAGAAAAAAAGGGAAAATTTCACATTATAAGTCTCTACTCTTTATGCCACTATTTTAGAAAAAATCACAAGAACTGGGAACCCCTGTCTCTGTAAGACAAACGATTTGTCAGACGAACATTATGTTTTCCCTACAAACAAACGTTCGATTAAAGTTATTATGTAAGGGAAGTAAATTAAAGCAAAATGTTGAAAATATTTGAATAAAGCATTATTTATTTATTTATTTATTTATTTATTATAATTTACATAGCACAACAAGATATGAATCTTATAAGTGACAGTGCTATGTTTGGAATCATTAAGATTTAAAAATTAATAGTGAAACAAAACATATTAAATAAAAAATACAAAATTAATATAATTAATATCATGTTAAAATATAAAATATAAAGAAAAAAAAAATATAATATAATATAAAGAAATTTAAAAAAAATTATAATATTGTAGAAGTAAATAAAAAAGTTGAAAAAATATTAAAAAAAAATATTACTACATATTTATAAAAATCAATCTAAAAAACTAGGAATAAAAATATAACCGATATAAACCTATAAAACAAATCACAAATTAAAAAAAAAATTTTACTTATGAAAATAATTTAAATAACTCCTTTTTGAACGCATTTGCATTGCCAAGATTCTGGATGTAGTTTGGTAGGGAATTCCAAAGACTAGTGGTGTGTATAAAAAACTGTCTCTGAGACAAGAGAGTCCTAAATCGTTGCTGAATAATGTTCCTACCCCGGTAGGATCTAGCAAATTTAATTCGACAAAATAAATATTCCGGCCGTTCCGTGTAAATTATTTTATGAAGTAAAATAAGGCATTTAATTTTTAAGAGATTATCAAATTTCACATTAAGAATCCGGCAAGCCAAATGAGAAATGTGATCACGACTCCCTTTACGAAAGACATATCTAGCTATGTTATTAAATGCCAAGTTAAGTCTACGGCTATCATCACAATCACAGTTAGCGAAGATTTCACACCCATACAAAAGTACCGGAATTAAGTACGTTCTAGCAAGTTGCATACGAATGACAAAAGGAGTCGAATCAATAACAGTCCACAAGTTCCTAAGCATACTATAAATTCTACCAACAACGACACCTATATGATTAGACCACGATAAACTGACATTAAAGACAATACCCAGATTCTTCGCAGATTTGACAAAGTCAATCTTATTTCCCCTGATGCTCAATTCAGGTATGACAAATGATCTATCGGTCCTCGAAAGTATAATACATTTAGACTTGTGAAGGATTGATGCAAAGTCCATTGGCCGAGGCCCAGTTGTCAATCCTAACCAAATCACTATTGATGTAATCCAAACAAGAATCAATATCCTCCCTAGGAGTACTAGTATAAAGCTGCACATCATCAGCATACATATGAACATTACAGTGAACCAAGACATCCGGTAAATCATTTATATACATACAAAACAACAGAGGCCCAAGTATTGACCCCTGGGGAACACCTCTACTAATATTAAGAGGATCTGAGACATTACCATTAAGATGAACTTTTTGAGACCTATTAAGCAAATAAGAATAAATAAGATTACAGGCAGAATTTGAGAAATAAAACAGTTTCCGGAGCTTTTTCAATAGAACTTCGTGAGCGACTGTGTCAAAAGACTTAGTGTGATCAAGCAGAACCAAAAACGCTACACTATTTACATCTAGTTTCGACCTAAGATCTTCAACAACATTTATTAGAGCAGTAGTACAACTTCTACCTTCCATAAATCCCGACTGACTAAGAGTAAAGTAATTATGACTCTCTAGATAATTAGTGATCTGTCTGGCCATTATATTCTCCATTACCTTAGACAAAAACGGAAGGATAGCAATTGGCCTGAACTCGTTGTTCGATTTGGGAATGGGAATGATTTTTGTCAGTTTCCAATGTTCAGGAAAAGTAGATTTAGTCAGAACTGTATTGAACAAGTGAGTATAGTATGGCAAAAGTTTAGGAGTGAGAGCTTTCAGGAATATTTAATATTTATTATTATAATATTTCTTTAAAATAGTCGCCGTAGTAGGTTGTGTGTTGCAGAGCTCAGCAATGAGTATTCAAAAAAATGTGTAGAATCGTATTATACTGATAATTTCTGATACTTACACTGAAAAAAATATCGTAGGTAATATTAACTAAAAAATTTAAAAAAATATATATTCATCTCTATAGATTTTTTATTCAAGTCTACATAAGTTTTCTTGAAATCTACATAGATTTTATTAAAAATAAAAAATTTTATTTAAATTAACGAAACAAGATTTTTATTTAAAATTTATTTAAGTAGAACCTGTTGATTTGAATAAAATTTTGTTAAAAATAATAAATGTTTTGTTAAATTAACTAAAATTTACCAAAATTAAATAAATCTACTAGAATAAAAATAACAAAAAACTTTAGTTATTTTTTAGTCATGTTGAATAATTATTTTTTGTTAATTTTAAAAAAATTTAGTAGAATTGAAGAAAATTCGTTTAATTTATTATGGTACTGTAAAATTAAAGAAATTTCGTCAATTTAACTCCTTTATTATAGTAAAATTGAAGTAATTTCGTTAATTCAACTCTTTTATTTCTGAAATTAAAAAAAAAAAAAAAACGAAGTAGGCGTTGGAAAAATTATTCTCAGCATTTTGGTTTCATTTATTTTTGAAGTTTAAAAAAAAACAAGTAGGCGCTGGAAAAATTTTGTCAGAATTTTAGTTTCATATCTGCTACGAAAGTGTATATATTAAAAATTTGTGGTTTTAGTTAAAAAAGTGTTATAAGTGTAAAAAATTTATTTTTTTCAATAAATGCTTAATTTTGCATTCGGTTGTGGAGCAGAAGAGGGCTATAAATTTAGGTAAGAGCTGTGCAAACATATTTAAAGTATTAAGTGTTATAATTTGTTATGTCTAATTAGATCCTCCTGAAGAAAACACTGAGGAAAGCATCGAAGCAATCCTTCTCGACAACTGCACTTGGGAGAAAATTGAAAACCATTGGGCAGCTACCAAAAACTACCGGCTATCTGAAGTAGCAAGTGCGAAACACACTTCGAACATAATAGACAAATGGCCGCAATATAAAAAAACACTTGGTTTTAAGTTGGTATGTATGTTATTTTAAAATAAAATCAAAAAGATTTCTGTTTTTTAGTTAGGAAATTAGTATTTTGAATGACAATTTTTAATTTATGTAACTGCGTTTTAAGGAAGTGTATGTTTGATTAATTTTTCAGATCGATATGGATTTCATGCACATGCACCACAAATACAGATTTAAACAGCCCACAAATTAATACATTAATTTCAAGTTCGAAATAATTTTTTTTAATTGTAAACTTACGTTTTTTATTTTATATATTTAAGTTTTTTTTAACTGTTTTTTACTAAAAGTACACATGTATGTATGTACTTATATATAATAATTATAATATTTACGAAAAATATTAATAAAATTAAATATAAATTCTCTAATATAAATAAAAATTATTAGTAAATTCAAATAAAATTTCTTCAATATAAATAAAGTTTTTTATTAAATTCAACTAAATTTCGCCATATTTACATCCCTCAAAATAACGAAAGCATTTTATTCATATTGAAAAAATTTCTTCATATTGAAGAAATTTGTAAATTTGTAAATTTTTACTTTACGAAATTTCTTCAATTCTACACCCCTTTTTACAGTATTTACGGAAATTTTTGGCTCAGTGTATACGCATTCATACTTATTTTAATATCGAGTTTATTTCGAGTCAATCGAATCATTTATAAATACTCGAAGTATTTTTCTAAAGTTATGAATCTGATTGAATCAAACATATTTCGAATGGTATGAGTTTGATGTCAACGTTGTACGCATACTCATTGCAACCTGTAGTTATAAATCAACGTTGTAGTGAGTACGATGAATGAATCAGAGTAGAATAGTTAAATTTCAATATTGTTGATTCACTTATATTCAAAATTTCATGAATGCTTATGAGTAGCGAAAAAAGGATTCATTGTAGACCTCTGATGTGTTGGCTTACCAGATGAAAACTCCTAAGTTTATCTGGAAAATGACCTCCTTTTAGCAGTCTGAGAGTAAATAATTGCCATTAAAAAGCTTCTAAAATCTGCGGTTCGAAGTATAATTTAAGCCGTTGTTGGTCCAGCCACTTATGAAGAAAATTAATACATACAACATGGGTGGCTTCAGAAGCTAGGCTTTAATTCTGACAAAAGTGTTGAAATGCTCTATTAAGTAAGAGATATCTTTAAACTACCAGCGTAATTTAATACTTCTTTCGATTTAATATGAAGATCCAAATTTCAAAAAATATTGAATTGTCATGCAAAGAACATCAAGTATTTATAACCTTTTAATAACTGAATTACTTTTAATGGTACATGACTTTTTTTTGCAACCCTAATGAGACAATTTCATTTATTAACGTGCATCGTCATTCAAACGTTTACTTTATCACTGTTTGCGTAAAATTTTGGTGTGGGATGGAAACATTATTTTGACCATTAGACTGAATTAGAAACGCAATTCTATTCTTATAGAAAATCCTTAATAAAGTAGGCGAGTAAATCTAAATAAATGTGTCTTCTTTTTTTTTTTTGTCAAGCCTACTATTTCAAATTATTTATCTGTCGATAACTAATCTGTAGGAAAAAAATACTCTACACTCCTGACGACATTTGAAATCATATGAGGCGTTTTGCGTTAATAAATACAAAAATTTAAAACATCGACTCTGTTCTAGAACATAGGTGAAAAGCCTACAAACATCAACAGTTTGTATACAAAAATTTGGGCCAGCCTAAGTTTCGAACATGTGACCGTGCATTTAGTATTCCAATATCATGAATTAGTTTCAATATAAATCATAAGAAGACATTTCCTTAAAATGAAAAGAAATTGTATTGAAATAGATTGTAATGGTTTTCATATTTCCGAACTCCATTGGTCATTTGAAGTGATTGTTGTCTGTCCTTATAGGTTACATTTCCTCGGCATATTTTCCTGTCTTTTTTTTTTTTATATAAATTTACCAGGTAGAATTATTTGTCTTTTTTCCTTAAATTTTCTTATGTTTGAAATACGCCCTCACAATTATGTAACGACGCTCTGTTGTCATTTTCAATTACTAAAAAAGTCTATTTTTATATGAAACTCTATGAGAAAATGATTTCTTTTTTGCATTCATAAGCATTTACAGGGTGGCCTCAAAGTGGTATCATCAGGTGAATGTGAAGGTAATACAATTTATTAACCTGTTGTAATCTGTTGCATTTGGTGTAAGAATCAGTAACATAATGTACAACACATTTCATTATACAGGGTGGGGCAAAAGTCACGAAGGGATTTGAAAAATTAATTGTACAAATAAGTATTTGTACCTAACTTATATTTACATACTAAAGCTTTTTTTGAATGAATTATTATTATTGAATTATTGTGAATTAATTTGAATTACCTTGGAATATTAAAGAATCGTTATTTTGGAATGCAATTTAATATTAACCATAACATTCCAAAACATGTAAAAGATATTTTTATCTTTATCCTTTTTTTACATGACTCATCCTTAAGATAAATTTTAAGCTTTCTTGAAAAGCAAATTTTGTATATTAACTTCACTTGCTCCCATAACCCCATACTGATTGGTTACCTACTATAACCTCTTAAATAAAATTGTATTTGAAGAAACGAACAAAAACGTTATAATTTTCGCCACCCATCAAAGGTAAGTTACTCTATAACAACCTTTAAAGAAATTAAGAAATTATTATTAACATTTCTTTCTTTCTCTTTTTCCCATTTCATTAACCCTAATTATAATTACATTTGAGTAATTATAATAACAATTTTTCTTTAGAAGATTGGCCCAACTCTTTCGTAATCCCTATATTCCAATCTTCTAAAGAGAATTTGTTTTAAAAATAACACACGTTATTTCATGGTCCTTCTCCCCGCGAACTCCCCGCAACCTATGGAACAATTTCATGCTCTTTGATTTAATGGTAATTCTTGGTCCTCTCACTCTCACTCTAACACATAACTCTATAAGCTCGAGTTTAACGTTCCCCGATTACTTCATAGTGGATTCTAAGAGAACGAGTGATAAAAAAGAGACAATAACACAAATTATTTCATCACAAAAGTATGAGGTATGTAAACGATATCACAAGATCACTCTAATTAGTTATAATTACAATTCGCTCGGTACAATACAGCCAGGAGAAATTAAAAACATAAAAAATAAAAGAATACAGTGCAGACAAAAAAAAAAAAAGTGAGTGCTGTAGAATTAAACAAAAAAAAAAAAGGCTAAAAAAAAATTTAAAATTAAATTACATAAATAAATTTAATGTAAAAAAAAGAAAGGAAAAAGAAATTGAAAAATAACAACAACAACAACAACAAAAAAAATAAGCCAAAATCAAAAAGCAAAAGGAAAAAAATGTGAATTTAAAAATTAGAAGTACAAAGAAAAATTACAAAACATAAAAAATTCAAAAGAAAAATACAATCAACAACAAAACAAAAACAATAAAGGGCAAAAGTGTATGCATTATTTAAAATAAGTGCGTAAAGAAAACTCAAAAAATAAAACAGAAAACAACGAAAAGGAAATAGAAATAGAGGTAAATTTGAAATTACTAAAATTTGAAATTATATATTTAATTTATTGATATCAAATATTAAAAGAATTGTGAAATTCGGAAAAAAATCCAGTTAAGAATTGTTAAAATGGAAAAATAAGATTATATATGTATGTATATAGAAAAAATACAGTTTTGATGCAGTGAAAAAAAAATATATATGGAAATAAATAAGAGTATATATACATACATAGGAAAAATAGAGCTAAAATACAGTTTAAATACAGTGAAAAGAAAAATTATATATATAGAAATAAATAAGAATATATACATACATATATTGGAAAAATAAAGTTTAAAACAGTAGAAAAGAAAATATATAGAACAAATACAGTTTAAACGGTGTAAATGGAAAGGAAAAGTACTGTTTTAACGTTAAAATAAAATATATATATATATAGAAAAAATGCGATTCAAACGTAAAATTATATATATAACAGGAAAAAATATAACTTAAATACATTTAAAACGGTGAAATCAACAAAACAAAATATATATTAAAAACATTAAAGAACAAAAAACAAAAAAAAAAAAATTTTGTGCATTTTTAAAGTGTTTTTCCCATCACTGTTCGCATTATACCTACTTGCAAAGGACCACAAAAAATACATATATAAAACAACATATAAAACGAAAATTAAACTACATAAGAACAGTTTTGCCCGCCACTGTATTGTGTCGTCACATCGTCCGCTATTTGTACAACAAAAACTACTTACATATGTACATTACGAAAAGGTATTTATGTATCATACAATATATATAATTTATTGATATACATATTTTTAGTGAACACAAAAATAACTTCATTATCATTGCAAAAAATCAATTGAAAAATTTTTAAAATTTTTAAATTAATATAATATTCAATGATATAATATTCAATTTATTTAATCTCTCTTGCTTTAATATTTCTCTCATGAAATCAACCCCTAAAATTGAAATGATTTAAAATACCATTACTTCCTCTCAGTACAAGCAATTGATCTTTACACCGAAGGAGAAATTAAATTAATTTTAAAATTGAAATTTAATTTGTGAAATTAATGGAAATTATATAGGAATAATGGAAAAAGTCAAAATATATAAAATAAAATAAATTAATTTCTGAACGTTAAAATAAATATATATATATACAAATTGATACAATTATAATTAAACTTTTAAAAGAAAGAAAAAAGAAAAATACACAAATTATTCTATATAACTATTTTTTCCCGCGAGTGTAACAGAAAAGAAGGAAAACGAAAAGAAGACAATGCAATGTAAAATGCTGTATTATGAAAAATAGCAACAACTATTACATCGAAAAAATTGTAAGAGAGCATAAGGTTGCCATGCAAAATTTTTTTTCACCCAATTTAGGAATTTAAATTCAAAATAAAAATTCGCGTAACTCATAATAATAAAGTGTTTACATAATACTAATACATTTATCATATGAATATTTACACTTTATAATATTAACGCTTTTTCCCACAGAACAAACTTAATTTAATTAAAATTAAATAAAAATATAAAATCTCATAAAAAAGGAACAAATATATATATACATATAGAAAGAGTAATAAATATATGAGGAGAAAACAACAATTAAATACGGAAAAAAATAAATTCCCGAACATTGAATATTAACTGAAAATTTGGTAACCCTACCCTAATTAACAGTGAATTAACCCCTTGCGAAACAGTGTGACTTACATAGTCATACATAATTCATTTAATTTTTGGTTTAATTTGTAAACTAAAAATTACTTGATACATCTTTACGTATTTAAATTAACCCTTTGCGAAACAGTGTGACTTACATAGTCACACATAATTCATTTAATTTTTGGTTTAATTTGTAAACTAAAAATTACTTGATACATCTTTACATATTTAAATTAACCCTTTGCGGAACAGTGTGACTTACATAGTCACACATAATTCATTTAATTTTTAGTTTATTTTGAGAACTAAAAATTATTTGGTACTTTTACACGTACTAATCTAATTTTTGGATAATTTAACTGGATTCCACATCCAGTGCTATAGGTATATAGCCCCTAAACCCACTCTTGAACCCCCTAAGTAAGGAAACTTTGTTTCTATTTTTTATTTTTATGAACCCACTCTTAATAAAAACCCCCTAAATAAGGAAACTTTGTTTCTATTTTTTATTTTTTTTAATTAACCCATAATTATCTCTTATACTCGAAAAATTTAATTCTATATAACTCAATTTCTGCACTTTGTTGGTAAATTACTCATTAAAATGACTTCAACCTCTCACGAGCCCCTAAGGGAGCAATTTGTATTCAATTGCGACCATTTGCTACAATTTTGCACAAAATTTAATAGTTCCCCAGTTGAGGACCAAACGGACTCAATTCTGGATGTGAAGTTAAAGGATTTGGAATCGCGATGGACGGAAGTTGAATCATCCTATAAGAAAGTTATGTTGACCAACGAGGATACGGTTACATCTGAATTTAAACAGGAAGCGAAGGATAACTTTGATGCGTGTATGGACGCTTATTATCAATGTACTTCTCAAATCATGGATTTGATGAAAGTCTCTCGACTCGGTGCTCCGGACAATGTAGCATTCCAATCCACTTCTCGATATTCTCTTACACCTCAATCACAAACTCAAACCATAATGCCAACAGATTCTGGCAATTGTATTAAACTACCGCCCTGCGATACTGAAGTATTTGAAGGTAGTTATGAACAATGGCCCTCTTTCAGGGACATGTTCACAGCTGTGTACATAAACCACAGTAAGCTCTCTCCCGTTACAAAACTCTATCATCTCCGAAACAAGACGAGAGGTGAAGCTGGTGCTATTGTCAAGAGGTATCCCCTTTCACACGACAATTTTCAACTAGCATGGAACGCGCTTCAAACTCGATTCGAGAACAAACGTGTTCTCGTAGATAATCAAATAAAAATTCTATTTGATATCCCAGCAGCTGACTCTGAAGATAGTGAGTCTATCAGAAGAATACAGTCTTCTGTCAATGACTCTCTTGCAACTCTTGGAACTCTAGGTGTCGCAGTCGAAAGTTGGGATCCTATACTTATTCGGCTAATATCGACCAAGCTTCCCAATTTAACCCTAGCCCTTTGGGAACAATCACTCACATCTCCTCGTGAGCTCCCTAAATGGTCTCAAATGTCCCAATTTCTTGTGGATAGGTATGAGGCTGTAGAACGTCTAACAAGTATCCGAAACTCAAGAGGTGGACTTAGTCTCACGAAAACATCTCTTCCCAATGTGCACATGTATATGTCACAGGACGACATAAATCCTACATGCAAATTGTGCAATGAGGATCATCCCCTCAGAACATGTCCCAAATTTCGGACTTTTACAATACAACAGAGAATTGACTATGTGTTTAAAAATAAATTTTGCAATAATTGCCTGGGATCATCTCACATCAAGGCAAATTGCAAAAGTAAACACACTTGCATCTATTGCAAGAAGACACACCACACCTTATTGCATATGGCAAAAGGAACTCGAGGTACAACCCAGAGTACCGAGAACACCAGGAACTCCAATAGAGGCACAAATTCCCAGGATTCTCCAAGAGTATCTCGAAATGACTCAGATAACTCTAATCTTGAACGGCCATCCACATCTAGTCGGATATGCGCCAATTGCTCTTCGAGTAGTGAGAACATTCTGTTAAGAACTGCCCTGGTGCAGATCGAATGTAGAGGCGAGCACTTTACAGTAAGAGCTCTAATCGACCCTGGTTCTCAAAGAACATTTTTGTCTGAAAAGATTAGAAATCGCCTTCAGCTTCCTTACCAGAAAGCTCATTTTGAGATAGTAGGCATTGGTGGTCAAAAACAATCGGCGAACAAAGAGTGTGAATTTACACTATATGCTCGTAGGACAAATACGAGAATTCCAATTAAGGCCATTGTGTTACCAAAGGTTACGAAATGCTTACCTGCTTGTAGTTTTGAGGCACCTTACTCAAAGGCGCTCATGGAACTGGATCTAGCTGATCCAATGTTCAACAAGGCCTCACAGATTGATCTCATTCTCGGTAATGACTATGAGCAATCTATCAATATTGATGGCATAAAGAAGAACATTTGTGGCCACACATCGGCTTACAACACAATCTTCGGATGGGTGCTAAGTGGTCCCATGAAAACTCATAGCACTCAATCTTTTTCATCAATTACAGCATCCGAAACTTCTGAACTCAACGCTCTCTTGAAAAAGTTTTGGGAGGATGAGGAAATACCCGTCACTCATGCGGAATCTAAAGAGGATGAATTTTGTGAACAATTCTACTCCGAAACAACAACTCGAGATGAAAATGGAAGGTACATTGTACGATTACCACTTAGACCTGAATTTCCCGAACAAATATTTCTTGGATCGTCTCGATTTATTGCATTGGCTCAATACTCTCGGATGGAGAAAACGTTGGCCAAGGATCCTGAACTACAGTCTGAATATCGTTCAGTTCTGCGTGAATATTTAGATCTCGATCACATGGAGGAAACGTCTTCTCAGGAAATTATGTCTCAGGATAAATACTACTCTTTTTACCTACCCCATCATGCTGTAGTTCGACCCGAACACAAAACGACCAAGGTCCGAGTTGTGTTCAACGCTTCGAGGAAGACTAAATCCCACTTCTCCCTAAACGATATCCTTTACACAGGCCCTACTCTGCAAACCGATTTGATTACCATTATCCTTAATTGGAGAAAGTATCAATACGTTTTCAGTGGCGATATACAGAAAATGTATCGCCAAATCCTAGTACACCCGGATGACAGGCAGTTTCAGAGAGTTTTGTTTCAAAATCAACCAGATGATCCAGTTAGGGATTACGCGCTGAAAACTGTCACTTTCGGTGTTAATTGTGCTCCTTATCTCGCAATTCGTACACTACTCCAACTCGCATCGGACTCTGAATCTCAATATCCCAAAGCATCTTCGATTATCCGCTCGGAAACTTATGTTGATGATATTCTATCTGGTGGATTTTCGATAGAAGATGCATTATCTGCTCAGACTCAGCTCATCAACACGCTGAGATCAGCTGGTCTTCCTCTGAAGAAGATTACAGCAAATAATCCAAAGTTGCTATGTCATTTACCCAAGGAGGATTTATACGACTCCGAATTTCTACAATTCCAAGAGTCCAGTACCACCAAAACACTTGGAATAAAATGGAATGCACTCTCAGATGCATTCACGTACTCATTTTCCCCTATACATCCATCTGAAAGAAAAACCAAACGTCAAATTCTCTCATCAGTTGCAAAGCTCTTCGATCCCGCTGGATGGTTAGCACCCATTGTTATTAGAGCTAAAATTCTCATGCAACGGCTTTGGTTAGAAGGATTGGAATGGGATGAAGATATCTCACCCGAATCACTTAAAATGTGGAACGATTTTGTTTCGGATCTCTCACAAACAGAAACAATCGCAATCCCAAGGTGGCTACAATACACTCCATCCGACTCAGTTCAAATTCACGGATTTTGCGACGCATCGAAATCAGCATATTGTGCTACTGTATATATTCGATGTCAGACAAATATACACAATATTTTCTCAAATTTGTTAATGGCAAAGAGTAAGGTAGCTCCTATTCAAACAGTCTGCTTGCCGCGTTTGGAACTAAACGGAGCCGTATTACTAGCAAATCTCATTAAATATGTTCGCACATCTCTGAATTTCCGCGAAACAAAAGTTTTCCTATGGACAGACTCTTCAATTGTCCTTGGTTGGCTTTCTAAACCACCCTCCACTTGGGAAACATATGTTGCGAACAGAATTGCTCAGATTCATCGCCTGGTTCCAGAGGCAACATGGCGACACATCCCCACTCATTTCAACCCAGCTGATCTCGGAACTCGTGGATGCAAACCTCACGAATTGGCAAATAATTCCCAATGGTGGTATGGGCCCTCATGGTTGAACAAACCCGAAACTGAATGGCCAAAACGAAATCCATTAAAAGTTCCGGAAGTACCTAATAAAATCCATACATTACACGCAGAGGTTAAAGATGAGGACATTCTCTGCAGATTCTCATCATACAACAGGGCCTTGCGTGTGTTGGGTTACGTCATCAGATTTGTTAACAGAGTCAAACGAAGATTCGAAACTGGTATTTCCCCCACTACTCACGTGGAATTAACACATATAGAATTACGCACTGCAAAAACTCGACTTATTAATTTGGCTCAAATGGCATTTTATCCCGAGGAATACAAATGCTTACAAGGTTCGAATCCCATTTCGAAGAAAAGTTCGCTGAGTACTATGAATCCATTTCTGGATTCCGATTCAATCATGCGAATAAATGGTAGACTAATACACTCAGCTCTCTCGTATAATGAACGTTACCCCATTATTCTACCAGGCAACTCCCGCTTTTGCCAATTGTATCTCACGCATTTGCACAAATTCCTTTGCCACGCTGAATGTAGCCAAATGTGTCGTATGGTACAAACTGAATTTTACATATTCAGACTCAAACCCAGAGTAAGAAAAATAATACGAAGTTGCAAAACTTGCATTATCAACAAGCAACGGCCATGTACTCAAATAATGGCTCCTTTACCCCCGGAAAGATGTATTTTATCTCTTCCCTTCCAAACTACAGGAATTGATTTTGCTGGCCCATTCGAAACAAAAGCGTCTCCATTGAGAAAGTCTCCCATGATCAAAAGCTATGTAAGTGTTTTCGTTTGCTTCAGCACGAAAGCCATACACTTAGAGCTTTGTTCAGACTTAACCTCGGCAGCGTTTCAAGCTGCATTTGCCCGCTTCGTTGGGAGGCGGGGGCTCCCCCAAAGGGTAGTCACCGATAATGGGAGAAACTTTTTGGGTGCCAGCAGAATTCTCGAGCGCGAATTCACTAAATTTGTGAATACTGTTGCTAGCGACATTGCCCAGAAGTATATCACTCATGGATTTGAGTGGAAATTCATACCACCACACGCTCCCCACATGGGCGGCTTATGGGAAGCCGCAGTGAAAAGTTTCAAGTTCCATTTGAAACGAATTGTTGGCGCTCAAAGACTAAACTTTGAGGAGTTCTCCACAATTTTAGCCCGAATTGAGGGCACTCTCAACTCTCTCCCAATCTCTGCTTTATCGGAAGATCCTGGAGATTTAACTGCTCTGACTCCTGGACATTTTCTGAGAGGTGCTCCGATCATGGCTTTCCCTGAACAAGACCATCAGAACATGTCTCTTATTAATAGATGGGAAAAGTTAAAGGCGTTACATCATCAATTCTCTGTCAGGTGGAAAGAAGATTACCTCAAGTCATTACACAAACGTTATAAGTGGAAAAGTCCAGTAACCAATGTGAAAGCCGGAGATCTCGTGGCAGTGATGGACGATTTACAACCACCTTGTGAATGGCGATTAGGAAGAGTTGAGAAAACGTATCCTGGTACCGACGGAAATACGCGTACTGCTGATGTGTGTACGTCATCCGGAATAATCACGCGTCCTATTGTCAAATTGTGCTTTCTACCCTTCATGGACGACGAAAGTCGTAACTAACGAAAGCTTTTTCAACTCATCCTCAATTTCTTATATTTTCCCTATTCCTCTAGTACATACTGTCTAATAAACTTTGTTCTTATCTAATTTCACAGCAAAACTTATTCCAAAAGATTTCCTTTTTCTACAACTATTCTAATAAATAATTTTTCCCAACATTAGGAATAGCCGAAGCCGATCCACTATCCGCTCAAGGTTAGGTCAACGCAGACAGCGTTTAGATGACCATCTATATCGATGCGTTCTTTGCGAAAACTTTCACTCGTTGCGATTTTGTAAAAGGTTCCTTAGAATGACAGCCAAGAAGAGGGAAGACATAGTCGAGAGGCATCGTTATTGTGTAAATTGTCTTGCCAAGAGCCACGACTTAAGAGGGTGCACATCCATGGACACGTGCAAGAAGTGCGACAGATTTCATCACACGCTTTTACATCAAAACCCCAACAAGCCCAGGAAACCTAGAAGTCCCAAGAAGAGAGAAGAGAAATCAACACACAAGAAGTCTACACAACAAAAACCATCGACAACTTCAAAATTGTCTACAACGCCTGATGCAAAAATACTCGTGGAGGCTATACGTTCACTCGCTCATGTGCTTTGTGCCAACACCGAAAACTCTGTTGACTAACGTCAAGGCCGGCGCCATGTACAAATAAGTATTTGTACCTAACTTATATTTACATACTAAAGCTTTTTTTGAATGAATTATTATTATTGAATTATTGTGAATTAATTTGAATTACCTTGGAATATTAAAGAATCGTTATTTTGGAATGCAATTTAATATTAACCATAACATTCCAAAACATGTAAAAGATATTTTTATCTTTATCCTTTTTTTACATGACTCATCCTTAAGATAAATTTTAAGCTTTCTTGAAAAGCAAATTTTGTATATTAACTTCACTTGCTCCCATAACCCCATACTGATTGGTTACCTACTATAACCTCTTAAATAAAATTGTATTTGAAGAAACGAACAAAAACGTTATAATTTTCGCCACCCATCAAAGGTAAGTTACTCTATAACAACCTTTAAAGAAATTAAGAAATTATTATTAACATTTCTTTCTTTCTCTTTTTCCCATTTCATTAACCCTAATTATAATTACATTTGAGTAATTATAATAACAATTTTTCTTTAGAAGATTGGCCCAACTCTTTCGTAATCCCTATATTCCAATCTTCTAAAGAGAATTTGTTTTAAAAATAACACACGTTATTTCATTAATAACTTTTCTAATTTAATTTTTTTTTATTTTTCTTTTTAGGACTTGTAAAATAAATCTGGGAGATTAATTATGGAAGGTTACAACGTTATCCGCCACTTATGTATAAAAATTAACACACACACAACATAAGTGGTGTGAGAAACTGCGGGCTTCTTTGGGACGATTGCTGTAGACTGTCTAATGGTGAAGGTATAGCACTGGCCATTTTATAGTCACCTAGCAGCAACTCGTTTCCTTGCCATTCGCATCTTCCCCCTTTCCACCTTTCCTAAAAACCTGCACCATGCACTGCATGAGTAGGGGCCATCCCCTGAGTGCTGGTTTCATAAAAAAAAAAAAGAACCAAAATCATAGAACTTTATTTTGAACATCATCGATCAATTCAAACTCAACGAGCCTATCGTCGTCATTTTAATGTGCGGAATTCACCATCCGAATCAATGATTCGACGCTTAGTGACACGTTTTCAGGAACAAGGCTCAGTAAGGGATCTTCCACGAAGCGGAAGACCACATTCTGTAATTAATGAAACAAATATTCAACGCGTTCTGGAGAGTGTTGAGGAGAATTCTGAAACATCAACTCGAAGGCGCTCTGCTGAGCTGCAAATGTCTCGGCGGTCTTTACGCAGAATATTAAAGGGAAATTTACATCTTTTCCCATACAAGCTGCAGTTAGTGCAAGAACTAAAGCCACGAGATTCCCAAGAACGATTAATTTATGCAGTTCGCTTTAAACCCCTTCGTGACTTTTGCCCCACCCTGTACTTCCTTACTAAATTAGTCATTATAACCCTTCAGTCAAGATTACGACCTAGTTTCTTACGCCACCCATGTTGTGTATGTTAATTTTATCCACGAATGACGAGATGTTTGAAGTCATCTCTGAACGACAAATTTTTAGAAACTTTCTGTGGCAATTTTATTTTACTACCAGAGTTTTTGCCAGAAATCTGTTGAGAGGAATTCACCGAAGAAATAATTTTTCATATTTTGCTTCGTTGGAGATGTGTTACCTCGGGTTTGTAGGTAGGTAGGTAGGTAGAAGTGGCTGCCCACCGATGGAGTCATGAGCGGACACACTTAGGCCGCATACAGGGCCCATTGTGACACCACAGTTTCATCTTTTTCCCCTATCCCAGGAACCACTTGGAGCTTCCGATGAAGCGACTCAGACTGCCAATATCCATGCATGACAGTTCATCTAGGTCTTCCATGTAGTAGGCACCCAGGTGTCTTTTTCTCCTCTGACCAAGTGCCGGGCATGTGCACAGTAGGTGAAGAATAGTTTCATCCTCTTCCTCATCTCCACAGCTTCTGTAGAAATCATTCGCGAGGTGTCCAAGATCAATACGCCTCGCATGTGTTCCTATAATACAATGCCCCGTAATAAACCCGATAACAGGACTGAGCCTGCTTCTTTGGAGCTTAAGCAGAGTCGCCGTTCGCCTTCTATCCAGCCTTGGCCAGATTTTCTGCGCCGATCTGCCTTTATCCGAAGCTGCCCACCTACAAGGTCCACGTTTGCATTGTCAATTAAAGGTCCACAGGCACTTAAAGGGATCCCCAATGTAGAGAATTCATCAGAGAGCTCGATGGTCGTGCCTCTTCTGGCCAGATCATCCGCTCTGCAGTTGCCGGGAATGCCTCTATGTCGCGGTACCCATGTGATACAAACATCACATCGGTTCGCCATCTCATTAAGACATCTGCGACAGTCGTACACTGTCTTGGAGTTTATCACATTAGAATCCAGTGCCCTGATAGCCGCTTGGCTATCGGAAAGTATAGTGATCCTTTGCTTGCGAACATTTTTGTCCTTTGAAGTTAAATACTGTAGGAGGACACATAGAAATGCATTTGTAGTGAAAACTACTTAATATTACGGTCAAATGTTGGTCTACTAGATGCTGGTCTACTAGTCAGAGCAGCTATTGGCAACGATGGATTTAATTTTTCATATTGAACTAGCTGTACACTGCGCGCGTTGCTGCACCACCAACTGAAATAAATTTGAAGGAAAGACATTACACAAATATCCAATTAATTTTGAGTCATTTTATTGATTTTGTTTCCCGTTGTCCTTATGATTCAGACGAACGGGCCTGAGTAGTACGCATTCGATCATTTTCTAATCTCACTTCTCGTTGTTCAAGTGATTTATTCGAACGGGTCTCAGCAGCATGTACTCAAAGATTTTCCAGTCTCAATGCTCGTTGCTCGTCTGATTCTGAGGATCGTAATGCTCTTTTCTTTCGTGCTTGAGGTGTAGGTCGACCAATTACTTGTTATTCATTTTGAATAATTTTCAGTGGCGCCCTCTATCGGAAATTAATCGCACCAACTTAGAAACGTCCGTCGACTCATGCGCAACAACTTTGCTAAAGATCATACATATCATGATTAAATACACAGTTTACGATTTAATTCATTTTTAGTCATTTTCAGTGGCGCCACCTATCGAATATTGATCATACCAACTTAGAAACCTTCGTCGGCTCATGCGCAACAACTTTGCTAAAGATCATAACATGGTCAAATGTATAGTTTACGATTTAATTCATTTTCAGTCATTTTCAGTGGCGCCACCTGTCGCAAATTGGTCATACCAACTTATATCATAACATGATCAAATAATGACGAAATACAGCATAGTTCTTGAGAACTAGAACACAAAAAAACTACACAGAAACACTCCTCACGCTCCATAGAGCATGTACGAGTATATAAAGTTTGGTCGAAATCGGTGCAGTAGTTCTTGAGTTACGGTGCAAAAACACAAAAAAACTAAATATTGCGCCATTTGTCGGACGAACTTTAAACTACACAGAAACACTCCTCACGCCCCATAGAACATGTATATTAAGTTTGGTCAAAATCGGTTCGTGCGTTCTGGAGTTATAGCGTCAGGAAGGAAAACCCGACTTATTTTTATATAGTAGATTGGCTTTTCAAATGGCCAGGTTTAACAGCACAGGCCTTGTTGTCCTTATGAAGATGATTGAAATCTTTCATTCACAATTTTTTTCTTTTCATGTTATGACATTACTCTTGCACCACCTTGTTTTAAAATAAAGCATTTCGAGCATATTCCTTCTAGAGGAAATTGAGCCACTTAAGCAATATTTTTTATTACAGACAGTTGGCAGCCAATTTTGCTTTATAAGCACTTCCTTCATTAGTCTACGGCCTTTTGGGACTGAAAACTAAAATCAAATCTGATTGAGAAATACAATCAAAACAAAATAAACATCTACCGTGTATGCGTATGTTTAGGTTTTCCCAGAAATAAAGTTTTTTTTTTTTGTTTGTCTAACATTCAGAAAATTACAGAATGGGGATGTTTGTTAAGCAATTGCTTGGTTTTAAGGTGGGTAAGATGGCAATTGCAGTGACAGTGACAATAAAAATGACAAAGAAAATGACATGGACAGTAACTGTCATAGTGAAAGTGAAATTATTTTTATTGGAAAAGTTTTTCATGACATTTCATAATTAAATTATAAATTGATGAACCAAAAATAGAAAATAAAAATCAGCTTCTCAAAGGCGACAGCAACAGTAACAGCCAACCAACTTAAGGAAGAGCAAATAAACTTATTTCCATTTCAATGGCCACTGTTTACCTTAAAAGGCATTGATTTTTGATTTGCATTCTCTTTTGAATTTGAATTTGGAGAATTTTATTAACGCTTTAAAATTTTCTTCACGAAAATATTGAATTTTCTTGCTACACGAGATTATTTCGCTGCGAATATTTCAAATAAAATTCCTTTATATTCAAAGGAATTTGAAGAGTAAATAAAATTTCATTTTCACATAGAAATTCCCCTCGAGGATTACAAACAATGTTGATTAAGCACCGAAACAGTCTCTCTTTCATTTTCTATTTTCTTGGTTTTTTTTTTTTTTTATTTCAAATATTTTCTATGAGCAGATGACAGTTTACAGGACATGAGAAAGTCATTAAACTGCTGTTTGAGGTCGCTAACCCTACTAAAAATTCAACATTCAGGCGACAAAAGGAATTAAAAAGAAAAAAAACGGCTTTTCCTCAATGGAAAAAGCAATACACAAGGTTGATGAAGAAAGAAATATGTTTTCTTATACATTTTTTAATAACTTGAGCGTATTAATGGTCATACACCTTGAATGTTACTTTATCCTGGTGAACTCATGACAATTATGCCTTTACATTATTAACCATACGAGAAAATTCATAGAATTCGATTGCAAAAAAAAAAAAAATAAAAACTGTTGAGGATAATTTGTTGCACCAGTATGTTGAAGGTAAAAGGGCACTGATCCCTGATGCCTAAGAAGATGTCACTGACAATTCCCTTAGCACTTAGAGCTACAACATGTTAACATTTGAAGAAAATATTTAAAAAAAAATATAATGAAAGGTAGTAGAAAATTACCGGCTGCCGGACTATTGCAGCGTGTTCCAAGCGGAAGTAATGGCCATCTACCGGGCCGCACAGTGGATCCTCGCACACGGAGTTCCTTTCAGCTGCGATAAAGTCTCTATCGAACGTTTCGGATAATTCTAGGATCGTCAGGGAATGCCGCCGCAGCCTCAACCTTCTTTCTGGGCGATTCAGTGTAACACTTATCTGGGTCCCCGGACACTGCGACATTCCGGGAAACTGCAGAGCAGACGAGCTAGCCAGGGCTGGCGCACTTCTTCCGGAATCTTCTTCGATCAACTTGGGAATGGCACTTACCTTGTTCAAACTGGCCATCGAGCGGAAATTCTCCCGGGACGCCAACCTATCCTGAATCGATGAGGAGACCTGCTCCACCGCTAGGCTCACTTGGCCCTCAATGGATAGAAGGCGCACCAACCAGTTACTTGGACTTAGTCGTAACATCATCTCGATCACAGTGGCCATGCTTACAGGTCACCGTGTTATGGGTAGACACGCAGAAAGAATGCGACTCCCATTTAACGATTTCTGCCGTGGATGTAGATCCGCTGAGGAAGAGGAGACTGTTATCCACTTTCTATGTCAATGCCCATCTCTTGAGAGATGCAGATATAGGTTATTTGGCTCTCCAACCCTTGTTAGCTTGACGGAGCTATCGTCCATTGACGTCAAGGACATAGCCTCGTTTATAAAACTTTCTGGCTGGTTTTCCAGCGTGGGGTAGTCGTGCTTTAAATGTGCAGCCCTTGTGCTGACCGATTTCCCCCTCATTGGCTCGGAGGAACTTGGTCAGTACTGCGTTCGCCTGTGGTGCCACAACGGGCCGCTATGCGTGCTCAAGTGAGCTTTTGGTATAAAGCTACCACATTAACCTAACCTAACCTAGTAGAAAATTATCAGCATAAAATATCAGAATGACTTATGAAGTAGCCGTAGTCTAATAGGTAGTCTGTTGGCTAATTAGACGAGAGATCGCGGTTCAAGCTCCTTTTCAGACATCTCGAACAAAATGAAAAAAAAATATTTCCTTCCTCTCAGCAGTCTTCTGCCAAAAATTCTGAAAGTAAAATAAAATGACTATGAAAAGTTTGTCAATAATCTGTCGTTCGGGGTCGACTTTAAATTGTAAGTCCCGCCACTCATTAAAAAAATTAACACACACAACATGGGTGGTATGAAAAACTAGGTTGTAATCCTGACTAGATGTTTGTAACGACAGATTAAGTAAATACGTAAGAGTTGGAAATATTTCGGTTGTATCTATCAGACATAAGATATGTGCCAATGCGGTGTATTTCAAAACTGTGAAAGTTAATGGAACTCAAAGAAGTTTTTGATAAGCCGCCGTAGTAGGTAAAATGTTGGCTTATTAGACGTAAGGCCACGGTTTAAACCCCAGGTCAGACATATCCAACGAAACAAAATATGTAAAATTATTTTTTCGGCAACTTCCTTTCAGCAGATTGCTGGCAAAAAGTCTGAGAGTAAAATAAAATTGCCATTAAAAGTTTCTCAAAAAATATGTCATTCGGATTGGACTTTAAACTATACCACAGAAGATGGGTGGTATGATAAACTAGGTTTTAATCCTAACTAAAGGCCTGTAACGACCAATTATACATTGAAAATATTTCGTTTGTATTACACATGATCATGTGTCAATACAGTGTATTAAAAAAGTATGAGTTTATCCCCATGAACTCAAAGATGATTTTGATATCTAAACCAAGAGAAAAAAATTTACAAATGAAATCTATAAAAAACCTAACCAAATCTCAAGCATACATACATGTAGGCAGTCAGGATTACGGCCTAGCTTCTCAAAACCACTCATGTTGTGTGTGATAATTTTATACATTAGTGGCGGGACCTACAGTTTAAAGTCGACTCCGAACGACAGATTTTTGAAAAACTTTTTATGACAATTTCATTTTACTCTCAGAGTTTTTGCCAGAAATCCGCTGAGAGGAAGTCGCCGAAGAAATATTTTGTCATATTTCGTTTTGATATCTAGCCAGGGATTTGAACCATGGCTTCGTGTCTAATAAGCCAACACACTACCTACTAGGCTACGGCGACTGTAACATGTGCCAATGCATTATATTCCGAAGCTGTGGGAATTAAATGAACTTAAAGATGTTTTTGATAAGTTGCCGTAATAGGTAGAGTGTTGGCTTATTAGACGTGATGCTCGATTCAAACCAGAGATCAGCAACGAGTATTCAAAACGATGAGTAGATTCGAGTCATACTTATAATTTCAGCTACTTATACGCATTCATACTTATTTTAATATCATACTCATACTACTCATATTCAAAGTTAGAAATACTCATCGTACTCATACTTAACAATACGTATGATGTTGTTGATTTCGACTCTCCTTGCTTCAACATATACACGAAGCACAAAATAAGTATGATTCGAGTACGAACATCACAATACTCGCTAAAAGGTTGTGTGTGTGCTTTGCTTGCTGTCTTTGTCTTTTCTCTTCTTTTGTAAATGCAACAATAACTACTACTGTAAATTTTGATGAATAATTCGAGTGACTCGAATCATTCGTAAGTATTATAAGTATTTTTCTAAATTTATGAATCTGAATGAGTAGGCGTTTGATGTCAACGTTGTACTCATACTCATTGCAACCTATACTTATAAATCAATGTTGTAGCGAGTACGAATGAATCAGAGTAGTTGAATTTTAATACTCTTGACTCACTCATATTCAAAATTTCATAAGTACCTATGAGTAGCGAAAATACGATTCATTGCTGATCTCTGTTTCAAACCTCAGGTCAGACATCTCCAACGAAACAAAATATGAAAAATTATTTTTTCGGCAACTTCCTCTCAGCAGATTTCTGGCAAAAGCTCTCAGAGCAAAATGAAATTGTCATGAAAAAGTTTCTTAAAAAATTTATCGTTCGGATTCGACGTTAAACTGTAGGTCCGGCGACTAATGGATAAAAATTAACACTTACGTTGTGTAGTGGTGTAAGAAGCTAGTTTGTAATTCTGACTAAAGAGATATAAAGATGTCTTTAATACCTAAACCAATTGCCTATCGTCGTAAGGAGACAAAAATTTACCCATGTAATGTATAAAAAACTTGACCAAGCCATGCTTGAGAGGCTTACAATAATTTGAAATCACACCCATCTTATTGCCAAAAAGCATACATACTGTGAGCGTCAAAAGAAAGTGTACAATTCAAAAAAATATACATTTATAAATTACCGTTAATTTTTTTTCAAATTATTTTATTGCCAGTTTTTAAAATTGAAACAAGAAGAAAAGAAAAATATTGTAAAATTTTTTCGGGCACTCTCCTTAAGTGGAAAACTTGAATTGAGATTGTTAGAATTTTATCCATAGTGTACATTTTCTTTTGACGCTCACTGTATGTACATAAATCTGTCTATTGTTTGTCAAAAATATCAAAAAAAACTGACAAAAACAGAATGCTACAAACAGAAATACTAAGGACCTGCATTACCTTTTGTTAAGTGATACATGGGAAGGAGATTTTTTCTAAATCTCATGATAAAACGTATCGTTTGTGATATGTTCCTCAAATTACCATAATAAATAAAAACAAACTTGAAGAAAAAAACTTGCCCAAACATCATAGTCTGGAGTATTTCATGGGAATTTATACTTCTGTTTCTGCATTTTTTTTTTTTTTTGTTTAAGGATTTGAACCCAAAGCCATTTGAATAATTTCAAATGTTTACCTTCATGACCTTTTCGGTCCGTGACCTCCAAATTCAATTTTTCACCATAAATACCGTATTTTTCATATCTATTTTCAGTGTTTACGGTGTTTACGTTGGTATTTTGTTTTAAATTAATTTAAATCGTGTCTACAAAAACTTACGAAAAGCATGCAACAAATTTAACATACGTTTGACATTCTGTTCTACATTCGTTTGCCATTTGTTTTTTATAAAAATTTTTCTTGTTTTCCTCTCTCATGCCCACCTTTTTTGTTCAAATTTTAACATACTTTTCCAGGTTTTAAATTCACAAAAAATCCGAAAAAAAGAAAAAAAAGAATTGTGCAGACAGTTTGATATCAAATTTAATCATGTTGTCTCAGGTTTACGCCGTTTGAACATTGTCGCCTTGCCTCGTCTATCCAGTCACGTGATGTTATCTTTTCTTAGAAAAAAATTCTTATTTTAACATGAAAAAGATAAAGAAATTTTAAAAGAATTTGTCAAAAAGGTTAAAATTTTTTTTGTTTTTTAAATCAAATCAAACATTTTAAACCAAAAAAACTCTTCAAATAATAATTGACTGCGTTTTAAAGGAATTGAAAATAATTTTAAATTGAAATCGAAATTTTTCTTTTGATATTTGAGTGAAGTTCAGTCAGTCTTGTGTTAAGACGCGGTGCGTTTGAAGCACAGGTATACAGATACGTCACGGGCTTTTGACGTTAACCTCCTCTCTTAGAAAAGGACAGCAAATATTACCAAAACGTATTTCTGTCCCTCTCTGACTGCCTGTCTGTTTTGTTTATGTTTTGTTAGATTTCGGGGTGGGTTTTTATTATTCTATTTTGGTAGAAATTTATGATATTTTTGTAGAATATTAGAATAATTTTGAAAGGAGATGAACCGTTTTATTAGGGAAGCGTAATTCGGAATTAATGTATTTTTTATGACATCTTTCATCGGTCGTCACTAACTTACGAGTAGTATTTAACCAATTTAGAGGTATATTCACAAATTCCTGAAACAAAAAGTTATGAGTATATATTTTGTTATATTTTCATTGTTACTCACCTCTTGCACACGGAACCTTTTTCAGTGTGAAGGGAAATTGCTAAGAGTTCGATTAATAATGAAATAATTACCGAATTTTAACTTTTTCATTCAAGAAATTAATAAATACTGGTAATATACACGAAGTTCTACAAGAAAATATTTTTATAAGCAATATGTCTTATTTCATCTTGATGTATTTAACTGCTTACTTACCTTTTGCACAAGGAACTATATTCATTCTGACCAAAAACCAGTCACATTTCGATTAATATTTAAATATTTAAGAACTTTTAAGATTTTCATTGAAGAAATTAAAAAATATTCCAAATTTGCCCTTTTTTAACACAAAATAAATGTTAATTTACATTTAATTTTTCCACTTTATCCGCCAGTTTTCACTCTGTATATCTGTTGCTTCTAACACACTTGCTTCGCAAAAACTTTTAACTTTTAACTGCTGATTTTAGCGTTTTTTAAACGTCATAATTGTCGCCACTGGTTACACTGTGGTTTGAAGCTCGCAATCGTGGTTTGAATAATTGTCTAATAACTGTTATTGTTTATGCAAAGGGCATAAACAGAGGAATAACAAAGAAAAGCAATTGTTGTTGTTTACATCAAGTTGAGAACAGTGGCACACAGAATTGTGCGATTAATAAAGAATTTTTCAGTAAAATTAAACACAAATTTATTTTTATTTTATTTGCAATCTACGACTTTATATTTTAAATGTTTTTAAAAGGTAAAAACCTAACAATTGGAAAAAAAACGAAACGTTTCTCAAAGTTATGAAAGCTGTTTTCATAACACTCTAGTTGAACATGGTAAATTGAAAGATGGTACGTGTTAAATAAACTCGATGTTGCTTTCATATCTTCACATGGCATGCATTTAAAAATGAAACTCAAAGAAAATGCCAGGTACATAGTTGGATATGTGAACTTTACTGGACAGTGTTTTCTTTTTTTTTATAAAATTCCAGTTTCTTGCCAACTGCATTGCAGAAATTTTTTTTGAAAATATTTTTCGTTAACAACGATTTGTTAAAGCAGGTGTCTGTCAATATATAACATTTTCTCTAACGTGCTAAAAGATTTTAAATCGTGAAAATTATAGGAAATGAAAAATGTTCTTGTATATGCCAAATATATGAAATATATAGGGTGGGCCATCTAACGGTTTAAATTTGAACCATCGGTTATTTCAAATCTGGCAATACTTATGGGCAATTTCGTGTCAAGTGATCCAATTTTTAAAATCGATGTCTTCCGATTTGGATGAAATTTGCACCAAGGTTAGTACTATTGGATAGTAGGCCAGACACAAATTTTCAGCTCTATCAGTCAAGGACTGCCGGAGTTAGAGGGGGTCAAAGTTGGACATTTGGGTCATACAGGGTTTTTTTAAAATGTGTGTAACTTTTCACCTATTGGTCCTAGCAAAAATTTTCCAAAGGATATAAGATAGCTATTTCTTCAATCTTTCCAAAAATAATTTTTCTAATTTTTTAAAAAAAATTTTTTTTTTCTAATTTTTAAAAAAAAAATTTTTTTATTTTTTTTTTTTTAATTAATTTTTTTTTAATTTTTTTTCAATTTGGGCCCTTTTTTTTTGTTTTTTGTTTTTGCTTAAAAGAAAGCTTATAAAATTTCCTTTAAGGCCTTCATAATCGCTTAATGGGATACGAGTGGGATATCTATCAAAAAAATTAATTTTTAACTCAAGAATAAGATTTTTCAATATTTGGCACATGTACCATTTTCATTTTCCCCCGTTTTTTTTTCGAAATGGGGTTTTTATATTTTTCCTCAAAAGAAAACTTAGACCATTTCCTTTAAGATCTTTGTGGGCACTTAGTAGCAAGAGGCATATCTATAAAAAAAAATATTTTAACTCAAAACCAAAGTTTTTAAATTTTACCATATGCATAATATTTTTTAATGGATGTTTTCTTTTGCTCAAAGAAAGTTTAGTTTTTTTCCTTTAAGAGCTTTGTGGTCACTTAATGGGATTCGAGTGGAAAAACTTTAGCGTGCAAATTTCATCCAAATCGAAAGACATCGATTTTAAAAATTGGGTCACTTGACACGAAATTGCCCTTATATCATTCTATTCTGTCACAAAATTCAGTATATTATCCCTACGATCGATTTACGCTTGAGCAACGTTGGGATTTACTGGAAATTTATTTCCAAAATGAAGGCAATTGGTCGGAAATTGCACGAAAATGTCGCACAAAATTTGGACGCAGAGAAGGACCAATCTCATGCCACAATCGATTTATTGCGTCAAACGTTTGATGGCCATTTAATTAGCCGAAATCGTGATGTCAATTAGTTGCACTATTTTCTGTGGGCCGCCATTAAAGAAAAATGTTATGCCGGCAAACCAGAGACAATTTAGCAATTGAAGGCCAACATTCGTGATGCCATTGCCGAGATACAACCCCATACACACGAAAAAGTGCACGAAAATTTTTCCGATCGAATGAGGTACTGTAAGGTCAGTCGCGGCAGCCATATGAATGAAATAATATTCCATATCTAACCGGAACATTGTACTTCACAACAAAAAAATAAATTTGGCAAAATTTCAAAACGTTTCGGTTTTATTGCATTTTTTAATTTAAACTTTTAAATTTCCCACCCTATATTTAAAATTTAGTTTTTTTTGAAACGCTTTTTGAAACGTTTCTTCAGTTGTAATTGATTACATATTCTTAAACATTCTCACGTTTTAGGGAAATAAAAAAATTTAAAGCCTGTTTTATTTCGGTAATAAAACCCTATAAAATCATATGAAAATTATTCATGAAAATTATGTGGAAACAATACGTTCCTTTTACAGAAAATTTAAACAAAATACATATGAATTTATGTATGGTATGTAAGTGTATATATTTAATATATAAATAATACATAATTTTTGAATAATATTATGAAAATTAAAATTTAAAAGCATTATAAATTTAATTCCACTTTTAAGAGAGCACGTGCCGCAACGCCTATTAGAGGAGATGCCACGCATTTTTCCTTTTGCCGTCTGCGGCCTTAGAAGTAAAACCATAAACGCCATAGGAAAATTTCAAATACAAACCAAAAAAAAAAGAAACAGAGAGAAAATAATGTTCCCTTGACAGTGAATCTGTGTATTGTTCTGTTTTGCTTCAAAGGATGTTTTTCTGGGAAACAGCTTCTCGTTGTTATTTTCTTAAAAAGGAAATGGTGTTGGAGTTCTGCCAAAGAAAAGACTCGTGATTTTATTAATGTAAAGCGAATGAAAAGTAGTAGAGGATGCTACCAGCATGTCATATTAAAGTTTTTGTCTGATATTTCCAGAATTTAATTTTTATTTTACAGAACTTACACATGTTTTCATTAAAATAGGTACGACTTAAAATTTTTCTTAAAAATTTGTATTTTCAAATTTTTTCCGCCTCCGTGTTTAACTGTTTTTTTTTTTTTTTTTTGTGTAACGTGGGTCAAATTCTTTTCCCTTGGTCTTCTGACATTATTTATTCTGACATTCTGTATCTATGGGTAATGTAAATATTGAGGAGGCGGATGCTCTTGATGTTCTGGGCATGAGAATTAGTTGTGATGCTCGTTGGAACGATCACATTTTTCGAGTGTCGAAGGAAGCATTCAAGTGCCTTGATTTTTTGAAACGGTGCAGAAAATGCTTCACTCCATCCGACCTTCTTACTATTTACAGGACTTTTATCCGACCTAGGATGGAGTACAACTCTCATGTATGGGCCGGTGCTTCAAAGTCTATTTTGAAGCTTCTCGACCGCGTACAGGAGAGGGCGAAGGTGCTTATTAATGACAGTAGGGTATCCAACTCTATTGATTCGTTGGAGCATCGTCGCAATGTGGCGTGTGTTTCATTGTTCTGTCGGTACTATAATGGGAGGTGTTCTCGAGAGATAAGGGGCTTGGTTCCCGATAATCACATATTTTTACGTGGTACTCGTACCTCTCGCAGAGGTACTATAATGGGAGGTGTTCTCGAGAGATAAGGGGCTTGGTTCCCGATAATCACATATTTTTACGTGGTACTCGTACCTCTCGCAGAGCACATCCTTTTGTGGTTGATTGTCCAGTGAACCGCACAATGCATTACAGAGAAAATTAATTTTTTGCCCCCACTGCCCGCTTGTGGAATGATCCTCCTGCGGAAGTTTTTCCCGTCAGTTACGATATTGGTAAATTTAAATCAAATGTCCACAAACAGTACTCCCTCTTTCCACCTTCCTATTCCCTATGTTCTTAAACCTGCACAATGCACTGTATGAGTAGGGGCCATCCCCTGAGTGCTGGTTTTACAAAAAAAAAAAAAAAAAATTACGCCCTGCATCATTTACAAATAAATTTATCTTGGTTTCATTGCTCCAGAAAAAATATTATGTCATTTTTTGATACCTTCTGGTCCACACCACGTCTTGTGATTTTGTGCAAACTGTTTCCTCTTCTGCAAATTTTTGTTTTTGCTAAGCAATGGAACTTTGCGAGCTATTCTTCCTGGAACTTAAATGTCACATAGACGACGTTGCGCAGTTCTTGTCGATATTTGATTATCTATTTCAGCGGCGATCGCTTTCGAAGACTTAAAAGGATCTCGCTTAGCTAGCATCGCGATGTAACCGTCCGTAATAGTGCTAGTTTTTCTCACTGCACCACGTTTTTCTACGACTTTTTGTGTCTTGAGAGCATTAAAAATGAAATTTTTTGATCGCCCAAAGCGCATCAGCTATAAATTCATACGATTTTTTCTGTTCTCGAAGCTTTTGAATGAGCCTTCTCTCCTCCAGTGTACAATGTTGCGCTCAACCCATCTGATAACTCCGTGGACTGTATAGGAGATTATGGTGGTGGGGATGCTATTATGGTGATGGAGATGCTGTTGGACTGCTGGACTCTTGGGAGTCAAAATTTCACTTGCTAGCAATGATAAAGAAGGCGAAAGATATGAGAAGAAAATTTCTCCAAACTATAGGAAAAAAAATCGACACTTTCCTGTTTCGGTTTATTGTGGCACACTAACAATTTTCCGTTTTTTGTTCACTCACTCCAGTAACTGATAAACACAGAACAATCTTGTTTGATATCCATATATTTTTGCATAAAAAAAAGTTATAATATGAATTTTGTTTCTTAAAATTTATAATATAATGTTTTATTTATGGATTCAAGTCCTCTTTCTATCTTTTAAGTAAAATATTCACTTTGACTTAACACAAAATTGCTTGTAGAATTTTCTTTTAAGTACACAATATTAATTAATGCTGGTTAAAAAACGAATGAAACTTTATGAAAAGATTTTACAAGTCAAAGGCCTAATTTACTTTAAGTTACAATAGAATGTTAAAAAATTCTTAAAGCTCGAATTACATTACTTATGTTATAAAGAACAAACAAAAAGCTTAAATTAATGTAGCGCCCACTATTGGACGTTAGCCTTCTTCTGGTTGATCGCCATGGAAGGGATTTTTCGATCTCCGGACATAAACACCATCTATTGATAATATTAGTATAAAACGAAAGTCTAGTTACCTCAATATTAAATTTACATATTTTTAATAACAAACCTTAAAATGTTAATTTTATGACAAAATATGCAAAAATCTCCAAGCGTTCCTATTTCAATGGCCAGAAATTTTTCTTAGTATTTAAAAAAAAACTTTTCATAAAAAATAGCAAACACATTGAAAGTTAACAGAATTTGTTATGTCAAAAGAAAACAGTATTGAGAATTAAAAAAACATAACTTTATAACAAAATTTTACGATTGACAAAAAAAAGCCATGAAATTCGCATCAGTTAAAGGTCGTTCCTATTTTATACTTTCTATCAGGATTTAATGATGATTGTTTCCATATTTCTATTTGTTCAGCGTTTGCATAATTTTTAACATAAGTGAATTCATCAATAATTTCATTATTATTTATATTCATATTATTTCTAATTTCTGTTACCTTTATTAACGACTTTTCAACTAAAGATCAAGATAGGATTGCATCTAACAATATCAAAGCAAATCCCCCAATTTCTTTAAAGATTCATCCCATTGGTTCAGGTAACTAATACAGGTTCTGTAAGAGTTTTTAACTTTTTCCGTAAAATTTTTTATATCAAGTCCCTTTGAGTGAAAAACTGAAATAGAATTTTATACGTTAAATGATAAAAATATTTCATTGTGACGTTTTATTAACTTTGATTTAAATTTTTTTAATATTATAGCCGCTTTAGGCATTGAAATATGTTGACTTTCTAAACGCAGTATACATTTATGGAAGACACTAGCTTGACTGTCCATAAATAATAACCAAGACATAGCAAAAGGATCATTAAAAAAATTAAACAATATTGTTGGGCATTTTTCTTGTTTAAGAATGTACACTTTCAAGGTTAAAAACAGTTCCATTATTCACCCTACGGCTGGCATTAAAATTAACCAACGAGTTTTACTATGTCGCAATAATTTTTTATGCTCTACATCAACGTTATCACAAATTTGTTTAAATTTTTCCATTCTAACTGTATATGTAAATGTAAAAATATGAATATAGTTTAAGAACTACTAAGCGTTTTTTATCGAATTAGTGAAAAAAGTGGACAAAAGCGGACATTTTGGAAAATAAATACTTTTTATAAGTTACGTGTGGTAAAATAGTGGACAAATAGCGGACGCAAAAAAATAGCGGACAGGAGGTTAAAATAGCGGACTGTCCGCTATAATAGTGGACGGATGGTCACCGTACCTATATCACATAGACTTGTTATTATGGTTTGTGTCTTTGCTTAATCGATATGTGAATTACTACTTTCAGGTTACGTTAATGACTAGCATTTAAATCAGGGTTTACCAAAAATTTTTTGGTTATGTATTAGTGAGTAAGAGAGAGAAAATAAATTGAGAGAATTGATTTATTTACAGCCATAGAAAAGTGTTTGTAATATACGTTATTTTGATTTTCATTTTATCAACTTACATATGTAAAGCTATCTATCTTTGGCTTAATAATTTTAGATAAATAAAAATAAAATAAAAAAATCCATTTTTTATTAAAAGATCGTAAAGGTATCCATCTTTGGCTTAAAAATTAGACCATGTTTTTAGATAAATAAAAATAAAAAAATAATAAACCATTTTTTATTAATGGAGAAAAAGCAAGCATTCCAAAGCATTTAAAAAAAATTATACTATGCTACAAAATATATAAGGCATTGAATATTATCAAAAGCATCTTTTAACATACAATATTTTTTGAGTGTCATTCTGAAAAAAATGGTAAAGCATCCGCCGCACATGTGTTCTTGTCGCAGTCTGATCGACAACTAAATCAAAAAACACAAGAATGCGTGTGAGTTCTCTCAGCACAATTGTGCTATGAAATCAGCGTTGCCACTGAACAACTTTTAATCCTACCAAATTTTTGTCAAAACCTACCAAAATCGTTGAAAACCTACCAGTTTTTCAAATAATGTAAATATATATATTTTTTGGAGAAAAAGTATGACTTTTTTATTAAAAAAGTATGACTTTTTTTATTAAAAAAGTATTACATATAATTTTACATGTATTAATAAGCAACAAAACACAACAATACAACAAAAATAATTTATAAAATTCATTTCTAATAACATTTTTAAACTAAAAAATACTTTTTGATCCAACCTACCAAAAATCATTTTTAACTACCATCCTATCAAATTAAAAAAATCCTACCAGATTTGGTAGGAAAAGCCCAAAACGGCAACGCTGTATGAAATGGTAATCGTTGATATACAATGTATATTATACATAGTTACTGAGCTGTTTAGTTTAAGAGGCGTGATAAAGAAAACATGAAGTCGCCGTAGTCTAGTAGGTAGTGTGTCGGCTTATTAGACGTAAAGCCACGGTTCAAACCCCAGGTCAGACATCAGAACGGAAATATGAAAAAAATATTTCTTAGGCGACTTCCTTCATCTCATGCGGTCTTCTAGCAAAAACTCTGACAGTAAAATAAAATTGCCATGAAAAGTTTCTCAAAAATCTTTTAGTCACTAATGTATAAAATTAACACACACAACATGAGTGGTGTGAGAAGCTAATCGGTAATCCTGACTGAAGGGTTGTAATGGCCAATTATGTATGTAAAGGGTGATTTTTTAAGAGCTATAGGAAAATTTTTCAAAAAAAAAACACATAAAATTCAGAAAAATGCATAAAATCTTTATTTGAATCGATAGTACGGTCCATATAATTTAATGTTTAAAGATTATTTCACGCAAATGTTGACCGCGACTGCGCCTCAACTGGTCCATCCGCTTAGTCCAATTTTGGCATACTCTTTCGAACATTTCGGCCGGTATCTCACGAATAAATGCTTCAATGTTGTTTTGCCCAAAATGCAAGAGCCTGACTTGCATGACATGTGGTTTCAACAAGACGGTGCCACATGCCACACAGCACGCGTTACAATGGACTTATTGAGAGGCGAGTTGGGTGAACATTTTATTTCACGTTCGGGACCGGTCAATTGGCCGCCTAGATCTTGCGATTTAACGCCTTTAGACTATTTTTTGTGGGGCTATGCTAATGTCTATACAGACAAGCCCACTTCAATTGACGCATTGGAAAAAAACGCCTTAATAACATCAAATTCACTTCATTAATTATATGTTAATGAATTCGAATTTTTTTTTTATTTATATTTTTTGCAATGTAAATTAGGAGTCCACAAGTATTATTTACGGTTTCATTACAAATTCATAATGTTCACAACGTGTTATTAACGTTGGTACTGATTTACATCGCTAATATGAGACATCAACCGTTATAATTTCTGTAACTTCCGGCTGTAATTTCGCTTTAAATTCACTTGATAATCTTTGGCACGGTACTATTTGCCTTTGGTATTAGCAGTCATCTATTGGGATTAAGTCAATGAGATGTTTAAACTGCACTACTTCACTCGAATTCAGATACACTATTGACGACAGCGCCTCAAATGATGACCAAATATTTCCTGTCTAAACGGTTCTGGTTTGTTTGTGGAGGTATTTTCTATGATTCTGTAACCATACATACATATATCAGCCCTTGCGCTGACCAACTTCTTCCTTTTCCCTGATTGTGGTGGAACTTGGTCAGTACAGGGACTGCGTTCACCCGTGGCATCACAACGGGCCGCTATGCGTGCTCAAGTGAGCTTTGTGACATCAGAGCTACCACTCCGACCTGACCTGACCTGACCTACATATATCTACAAATTACAATTTTTGGTCCAGAGAAGAGAAAAAGGGTTCCTATATGTCAAACGCCAGACGCTTGTTTTTAGAGATTTTAATTGTTCTGTACCATAATATGGAACAGGCTCCAAAGGGATATCGGATAGTTTTGTTGTAGACGAACGTTAAAAACCTTCAACAATTTTCAAAATTTAAAATATTGTCAGCAGCTACATACATATGTATATCTACAATTGTCCAGTTAGCATTAAAAAAATGGGTCCATTTAGTAATCGCATAGCATGTAAACGTTGATAATCGCATCACCATCTACACTTCCCAGCGTTGTGGAGACAGTGTGGTTAACCATTATCTCCGAAAAACAAAAGCATTGGTAATCTGTTTATTTGTTGAAATCAAGTTCGGGATATTGGATACTGAGTTTTTACTTTAAAACTCGATGCCAACACCTACATACATAATGGGCTAACCATTTCGTGGTTTCCAAAGTATGGGACTGGAATTCGACATTTGTCAAACTAAGTTGTGAAACCAATTTTTTTTTTTTCAGTTGAAAGTCTGACATTGACGAAAATGGATCGCTTAACTATCTATCACACAACGCATAAAAATTATCAAAATCTACTATAAAAATGGTGATTCTGCCACAGCCACGTATCGTGCTTTAAGAGGAGATTATGGTTTTCATAATCGTCCAACTACGCAAGCAATTGGCAAAATTGTGAAGAAATTTGAAGATACTGGAGTGGTTACAAATATTGAAAGGCTTGTGCATCATCGTTTCGCTCGTTCCGCTGAAAATATCGCTATTGTAAGTGAAAGTGTTGCCGAAGACCCGAATGTGTCGATTCCTCGTCGTTCTCAGGAATTAGGACTGTCTTACGGCACATTATGGCGTATTTTGCATTTAGATCTACACCTACATCCATATAAAGTCCAGCTCACACAACAACTGAAGCCAGCTGACCATTCACAATGTCGTAGATACGTGGAATGGGTGCTTGAACAACAGGCGGTGGACGGCAATTTTTCGAATAAAATTTTCTTCAGCGATGAAGCACATTTCACACTCGGTGGGTATGTTAATAAACAAAATTGTCGTATTTGGGGTTCTGAGAATCCTTAAGTAATTGAAGAGAGGTCATTACATCCAGAAAAAGTCACTGTTTGGTGCGCTCTTTGGTCCGAAGGTGTGATTGGACCTTACTTCTTCGAAAACGACGATGGAACGACTGTCACCGTCAATTCGGAGCGTTATGGTCATATGATAACCGACTTTTCTTTGCCTGCTATTGAAGAATACGACTTGGACAATATGTGGTTTCAACAAGACGGTGCCACATGCCACACAACTCGAGCGAATATGGCTTTATTGCAAGAGACATTTCCTGGCCGCGTAATTTCTCGTCGTGGCGATATCAACTGACCACCAAGATCATGCGATTTGACACCATTAGACTGTTTTTTTGTGGGGCTACGCGAAAGACCGTGTTTATGCAGATAAACCTTCAACTCTTGAGCACTTAAAAACCAACATTCGTCAAGTTATGGCTGAGTTACCGCCCAACAGTATGTGTCAAAAAGTGGTCGAAAATTACCTCAAAAGAATCAATGCTTGCAACACTTCGCGTAGAGGTCATTTAAATGATGTAGTGTTTCAAACATAATGTCAACGTTCAAACTTTACAATAAAAAAGAAATATCATGAAAAAAATATTTTATATGTGTTTTATTTACGACTAGCTGACCCGGCCCGCGTTGCTGCGCCACCAACTAAAATAAATTTGAAGGAAAGACATTACACGAATGTCCAATTAATTTTGAATCATTTTATTGATTTTGTTTCCCGTTGTCCTTATGATTCAGATGAACGGGCTTGAGTAGTACGCATTCGATCAGTTTCTAATCTCACTTTTCGTTGTTCAAGTGGTTCAAGCGAACGGGTCTCAGCGGTATATATTAGAAGATTTTCCAGTCTCAATGCTCGTCTGATTCTGAGGCTCGTAATGCTCTTTTCTTCCGTGCTTGAGGTGTAGAGCGACAAATTGCTTGTCATTCATTTTTAATAATTTTCAGTGACGCCATCCATTGGAAATTAATAGCACCAACCTCCGTGGACTCATACGCAACAACTTTGTTAAAGAATGCAAAGTTTACGATTTAATTCATTTTGAGTAATTTTCAGAGGCGCCACCTATCGGATATTGGTCATACCAAATTAGAAACCTTCTTCGGCTCATATGCAACAACTTTGCTAAAGATCATAACATGATCAAATGCACAGTTTACGATTTAATTCATTTTGAGTAATTTTCAATGGTGCCACCAGTCGGAAATTGGTCATATTCACTTAGAAACCTTCTTCGGCTCATGCGCAACAACTTTGCTAAAGATCATAACATGATCAAATGCACAGTTTACGATTTAATTGATTTTAAGTAATTTTCAGTGGCGCCCCCTGCCGGAAATTAGTCATATCAACTTAGAAGCCTTCTTCGGCTCATGCGCAATAACTTTGCTAAAGATCATAACATGATCAAATGCATAGTTTACGATTCTATAAGGTACATACAAAGAAACAAATTGGATTTTGCCACGCCCCTCCGCCCACAGACCGGAAAGAAAAAATCAGACTTCACAGTGTTACCCGCCTGAATATTCTGAAGATTCCCTGAAAATTTTATCAAAATCGGCCCAGCCGTTTTGGAGTCCATACGTTACATACATACACACATCCAATTTTATATATATAGATTACTTTTGAAACCACGAAATGGATAACCCGGTATATACCATCATGGAACTGAACTTTGTGCATCAGAATCAATATCTAACGTAGAAAACTACACAACTCAATAAAACCAAATTTAACAACAACTATTGACATTCCCTCTGTGTAGAGTATCATTAGTTGGGTTTGTGTCTTTGCTTATTGCATAAGTTAATTATCACTTTAATATTGTCTAATGACTATCATTTAAATTTCCATATCACTTCCACTTACATGATGATGTAGATATTAAAAAACGTTAACAACGTGAAATTATATTCTAAAGGAATTCATTTTATTTTTAAATATAAATAGAGACCTACAAGTCCACAAATATTATTAACGTTTTCATTTCAATTTCGCAATGTTTAAAAGAGTGTTACTAACGTTGTTTTTAATTTTCAACGCGTATAAAATATCTGTAAGTTCTCGAATACATTTTGCGGATCAAACGATAGAATTTTATATTTTCAGATGTCGTACAAGTACAGCGCTTCATTACAGGATGAAGAAATTTTTATACCCTGTAATACATCCGGCATGTACTTTGGAGATAGATTTCTCGATATGTCGGGTATTAAATTTGAATTTTTGTCAAACGGTTCTGTACATGCACATGGTCCAGTAATATTTACAAGAGATCTTGGCACTGATCACGTAGGAGAGGTATTTTAAATTGTATACATACGAGTACATATGTACATACATACATACATACATATATAACTGTATATAGAATTATTATTATTTTCCTTACATAGGACAGGGCGTCTGTACAAGTATTTAAAAAGGATCGTGATAGATGGTCTCCTACGATTTACAATATTAACCGATCAGATTTCTGTCAAGCTCTCTTTAGTCCTACCGAGTTATGGCATAAGTACATAAGACATGCTTCTAAAGAAAACCGAAAATGTCCCTTTTTTGTAGGTGTAAGTATTGAAAAAGTTTTTTTTTGCTTTTTGCTTTGCTTTGCTTTAATTTATTGAAAATGATTTCCTGTAAAAAAAATTAAAAAATTTCAGCAAAAAATTACTTTCGATGATGTTGCAGACATGGATCTTGTTTTACCTGACCCAAATTTTGCTGGAAATTACATGATCGTCATAATGACACACTTTAAGGGTATAGATGAGTACTTTTGTAGTAAAATTTTCGTTGAATTTTATAGGAGTTAGTGGAAATGAAAAATTACTTTTCAAATAAAAGTTTTCGTTTTATTGTTCTTAAATTAATTATTAAATTGAATGATTTTTATTGTAAAGTTGCCGTAGTCCAGTAGTTAGTGTGTTGGCTTATTAGACGTAAAGCCAGGGTTAAAGTCTCAGGCCAGACATCAAAACAAAATACAAAAAGTATTTCTTCGGCGATTTCCTCTCAAAAGATTTCTGGCAAAAACTCTGAGAGTAAATAAAATTGCCATGAAAAGTTTTAAAAAAAATCTCTCGTTCGGAGTCGACTTTAAATTGTAGGTCCCGCCACTAATGTATAAAATTAACACACACCGCATAAGTGGTGTGAGAAACTAGGTCAATAATCCTGACTGAAGGGTTGTAGTGACCAATTATGTATGTATCAGAGATCAGCAATGAATCGTTTTTCCGCTACTCATAAGCACTCATGCAATTTTGAGTATGAGTGAATCAACAGAATTGAAATTCAACTACTCTGATTCATTCGTACTCGCTACAGCATTGATTTATAAGTATAGGTTACAATGAGTATGAGTACAACGTTGACATCAAACTCACAACATTCGAAATGTGTTTGATTCATACGCCTACTCATTCGGATTCATAAATTTAGAAAAATACTTATAAGTGATTCGAGTGGCTCGAATCATTCATCAAAATTTACAACCTTTGTTATTGTTGCATATACAAACAAAGAAGAAAGGAAAGACAATGACAACAAGCAAAGCATACACACAATCTGCTTGTGAGTATAGTAGTGTTCGTACGCGAATCATACTTATTTTGTGCTTCGTGTAAATGTTAAGTAGAGACGAGTCAAAGTCAATAACATCATGCGTATTGTTAAGTATGAATACGACGAGTACTTCCAACCTTGAGTATGAGTAGTAGGAGTATCATATTAAAATAAGTATGAATGCGTATAAGTATCAGAAATACTAAGTATGACTCGAATCTACTCATCGTTTTGAATATTCGTTGCTGATCTCTGGTATGTATGATTTTTATTGTTTTGAAATCTTAATGTATCTGGGGTTCATACGACACAACGACAACTTGTTTTTTCCAAACCCCGCAATGTAAACATTTTGTGGGATATTGTTGTGATTCAATTCCGTCAAAAACTTACTTACGCATCGTAACACATCTTCAAGGCTGGTTTATATGTCACAGCCGCTCACTAAGTTTTTAGAGATGCCACTGTTTTAATGAGTTTCCTAGATGGTGGTGCTCATTTTCATCTTTGTGGGCATGTTAATAAAAAAAACTGCCGTATTTTGGCTTACATAAGTCAATGCACCCATTACGAGTGACTGTTTGGTACGGTTTGTGGAGCGGAGGCATCCATATTTGAACCATATTTCTTGGAAAATGAGGACGGCGCAATCATTACGGGCTATGCAATGATACGTGTCTGTATCGAACCATGATAACCGATTTTTTGTACCCATGTTCATTGTATTGATGTGAACGATGTTTGTTTTCAGCAGGATATGGTGCATCTAGCCACACATCTCATGCCACAATCGATTTATTGAGTTAAACGTTTGGTGGCCGTTTAAAGTTTTTGTGGCTTTTTATGTCTGATATCCACAGAATTTAATTTTTATTTTACACAACTTATGACAACACAATACAATAAACCAATAATGTTTGTTAATTAAATTAAATTTTTTTTTTTAATTTCTTAGAAAAAAACTTATGCAAGAAACTCATGTAAATTATGATTGAGTTTTGCGGTGAGTTTTTGACAAGATTGATAAAAAATTATTCACTGCATGCTCCTCTGCAATGGCTAAACTTTTTATTCGGGCCTTTATAATAAAATGTTCAATAATGGAACAGTATAGAGAGGACTATGGTCCCGATGTGATCAAATCTTCTGTGGCCAAGTCTTCTTAAAAGAGTTATGTACACATTGTATTAGATTTTTAGCACCAAGACTTTTGGATTTTTGAAAGGAAATTTTCCATTAAAATGGTGTTAACTTAGCTATGCTGAATAAAGATTTAAATCGCCGTTCTCTAGTAGCAAGTTTTTGGCTAGCGGTTCAAACCCCAGACCAGACTCTTTGAACAAAACGAAATTGCAAAAGTGAAAAGTTCCTCAAAGGAAAAAAAATCTGTCTTTCGGAGTACGACTTTAAACTATAGTTTCCACCACTCATGAATAAAAATTAACACATACAACATGGTTGGTATCAGAGATCAGCAACGAGTATTCAAAACGATGAGTAGATTCGAGTCATACTTATTATTTCTGATACTTATACGCATTCATACTTATTTTAATCTGATACTCATACTGCTCATATTCAAAGTTAGAAATAACAATACGCATGATGTTATTGACTTCGACTCGTCTCTACTTAACATTTACACGAAGCACAAAATAAGTATTGTTACGTTTTTACCTTTTTAAAAACGTTTAAATATGAGTTCGTTAATTGCAAACCAAGTAAAAACAAATATGTGTCTTATTTTAATTAAACTCTCTTTATTGTCCACACTTTCTTATATGCCACTGTTCACACTTAACCGATGCAACAATAATTACTTGCTATTATTCACACACAACTATTGCTCGCAACCGATATCTTCAAACAAGACTATTTATTTCACACGCAACTTCACTCAAGACTGACTCAATTACAACTCACTTGGTCGTCTGCTTTGTCTTGCCCTTTTATAGTCCAACACGAACAGTACATCGAACGTTCTTGAAGAAGAACGTTCGCGGCTTCGCACTCTCGAAAACTCTATGGCGACTGCATTACTTGTTGTTGCGTATGCTTACTTGTCCATCCCTTTTGCTCTCATGCTTGTTGCTGTTGGCTTATTTAGAAGATGTTCGATGTATTTGTTAATGTGTATTGTGTACACATTACTTCTTGTTGTGTTCGCTTATGTTGCGTTTGGGTAATTCATCTCTCTCATACTCATACTGTGTTATTGTTGCTTTATGTATGGTTCGGTGTACATATGTGTTAGTGTAGCTTGTAGCTTTTGTTTATTGTTTTTATGTGAAACGATATTAAGTCGTTTCGATCTGCGTAACAGTATGATTCGCTTACGAACACTACTATACTCACAAGAATATTGTGTGTATGCTTTGCTTGTTGTCTTTGTCTTTCCTTTCTTCTTTGTTTGTATATGCAACAATAACAAAGGCTGTAAATTTTGATGAATGATTCGAGCCACTCGAATCACTTATAAGTATTTTTCTAAATTTATGAATCAGAATGAGTAGGCGTATGAATCAAACACATTTCGAATGTTGTGAGTTTGATGTCAACGTTGTACTCATACTCATTGTAACCTATACTTATAAATCAATGCTGTAGCGAGTACGAATGAATCAGAGTAGTTGAATTTCAATTCTGTTGATTCACTCATACTCAAAATTGAATGAGTGCTTATGAGTAGCGGAAAAACGATTCATTGCTGATCTCTGGTTGGTATTAGAGACTAAGGTTGTAATCCTGACTAAGGCGTTGTAAGTAAATAAATAAAATTTTCATTTACATGCAAAAAACTAATGGATTTAATATTACTACACCTTATTCATACATTTATTTCCGCTTTCATTAAATTGTCCGGGGCAGTAGGCCTTTCTTTTAATGTAGATTTCATGATTATTTAAACCCTTTAAACCCTTCTTTTCTTTTTGGCTTACTTGCGTAGCTACAGAGGGACGTAATTGCCTTTATTATGACAACCCAAACTAACGGAAAGAAACACTTAAAGGCGGCCATTATGATACTATTTCGTATTCAAGAAACTTAAATGTATGCGAGGTTAGTTAGAAAAAGATGTTTCATAAAAACAATGTATTACAATGTGTATTACTACAGTGAGCGTCAAAAGAAACTGTACATTAAGAAAAAAGTATCCATTAATAATAAATTGCGGTTATTTTTATTTTAAAATTGTTTCATTAGCAGTTTTTATTTTTTATTTTTTTTTATTTTATTTTTTATTTATTTATTTGTTTATTCAATTCATGTACAACAAGATTTAATTTAATATTTAAAGTACAAGAAAGAAGTGTTCTTAAACAACATTTGGAGATCAAACTTTTCTAATGGATAAAGTAAAAGTAAAAGAGAAAAAAATAATAATAATAATAACAATAGCAATAAATCATGCATAATTTATAAAAAATAGTAATCTACTACGGTGCAAAAAAATTAAATACAAATTTCCTAAAGCTAGTTGCGTTGCTATTAAGTTGCTGAGAATGTGGAAGACAATTCCAAAGCCGTGCAGCATGAATAAAAAAATGCCATTCAGATACAAGGTAACGATGTTAGGGAATTATGATCCTTTTACCTCTAAGTGATCTAGCAAATCTTATTTTATCGCTAAGATATCCTGGAGATTCTGAATAAATGATATTATGCAGAAGTAATAATACACGGATGCTCAAAAGATTGTCAAACGATACACCATAAAGCCCCAAGGTAAAATGGGACACATGGTCATATCTCCTTAAACCAAAGACATATCTCACAATATTATTGAATAAGACGTTGAGCTTCCCCTTGCTAACGGAATAGCAACTTGCAAAAAGTTCACAACCGTACATTAGACCATGAAGAAGATAACATTTTGCAATCAACCGTCTTATATTCAAAGGCGTAAAGTATTGTGTCGACCAAAGACACCTCAACTTCATGTAAGTTTGAAGATTGTTATTAAAAGTCAACCCAAGGTTTTTGGCTGCATCCACAATCTTGATCTTCTGCCCGTTCATCAAAATGTCAAGATCGATATTGCAATCAAGCATCCTCCTACGAATAACCATGCACTTAGACTTATGAGGGTTTAAACAAAGGCCTTTTGCCTTGGCCCAATGATATATTCGATCCAAGTCATCATTGAGTCTGTTTACATTCTCACTAATAGATAACACAGGACTACTCAAATGTAACTGTACATCATCTGCGTACATATGAATTCTGCAGTGCTGAAGTTGGCTTGGCAAATCGTTGATATACATTGCAAAAAAAAAGTGGTCCAAGAATTGAACCTTGAGGCACGCCTTTAGATAAATTCAGGGCAGAAGACTGGGCATTTATCGAATGAACAAATTGTGAACGATTTGAAATAGTTGAGATTTGAGATAGTTTCTAAAATTGAAACAAAAAAAAAAAAAAAATTCCAAAAAATTTCGAAAAATTAGTAAATTTTTTCGGCCACTCTCCTTGAGTTGCAAAAGTTGAATTTTTGGTGACTGTTAGAATTTTAGCTTTAGGTTAAGTTAGGTTAGAGGACGTGTACTTGTCAACTGTGACAAGTACAGTACCCGGAGGTTGAATTGACCCATTGTACAACGTCCTAGCTTCTCACACCACTCGTGTTGTGTGCGTTAATTTTATACATGAGTGGCGGGACTTACAGTTTAAAGTCGACTCCGAACAACAGAGTTTTGAGAAGCTTTTCATGGCAATTTTTACTCTCAGTGTTTTTTGCCAGAAATCTGCTGAGAGGAAGTCGCCGAAGAAATATTTCCATATTTTCGTTTTGATGTCTGACCTGGGATTTGAACTCGGGCCTTTTGTCTAATAAGCCAACACACTAGTAGGTAGACCACGGCGACTTTAAAAAAAAAAAAAAAGTGTATAGTTTCTTTTAACGCTCACTGTATATACATATTAACTGTTCGAAGTATGTTTGTAAAACTGCTTCAAACACTTGGATTTTATGTGTCATCCCGGTTGATTGCCAAGTACTTCTCTTGCCTCTATAGTTGGCTGGCTTACTGTCTTGCTACCAATACAATAGTCTTTTGTTATAGTTTTTTGTCTTCTGTTCCTTTTAATCACATTTATTTCATGATGTTTGCATCTGTGTTAACATTAAACATTACAACACTTTTTAGAGTCATTACGTAGTATTTCTTTTCTTTTCTTTGCTTTGTTTTGTGCGATGCCTTCTTTGTCGACCAGCGGTTCTCATTATTTATGTTCATCTTCCATTCTTTTGTCATTTTCATTTCTGGTCCAGAGGATGTTGGTGTTGTGTCGTAAAACAACAATATTCTCAGGCTTAATGCATGGATTATACAATACATGGATGGCTTAACAACAGAAAGATGATGCTGGTGCTAGACGAGTATGTCATCACAGCAGCGGAATGTATGGAAGAATTTAAATTCAAAAGTTTTTCAGACATCAAACACAGCCAGTCCTTGCTGTTGAATTTTAAGACGTTCACGGAACTTGACATTGACATTATGCGGAAGTGTTTTTCTGTTTTTTCACTTTTACCTTCAGTGCTTTTCTACATACTACGTCCTTTGCCTTCTTTGTCTTCTTTTGTTTTTTCATTGTTTATTTGGTTTTGTTTTGCCACTTTTGGTTTAAGATTTGCTTTCTGGTTTGCATCTGTTAGTTGCGTGTGTCTCTTTGTGCTCGTTTTTTAAGCATTTTAAGGCTTTAATAAGTCTTCAAAGCAACCATTTGCTCTTATTCTTTATGGCCAATACCATAAAAACTTAAATGCTACAATTAAACGTTAATGGTTAATGCCATTGCAAGAAAACAAAAGACAACAAAAAAAAAAAAAATAATGTGACTGTGTTAAGTAAATTCACAAAATTTTAATGAAAACCCCTTTTGAAATGTAATTAAAATCGAGATTAAATTGAAAATTAAGAGAAAAACAAAAATAAAAGAAAATTCAATTAAAAAATTCTTGAAATATTTACGTCTGGCATTACTTCTCAACAAATAAATGAATTTTCAACACCTTTTTCTTAGTCTCGAGGTTAGGCTTCTAGAAATTTAAAAACAAAAGTTTATCCTTCATTTTGTTTACTTCCACTTTGTAATTTTAAAATGCTTCTTAAAAAATATTCTAATCTTTAACACTCATAATTACAAATAATATTCCTTCAATGCCTCAATTAAGTTCTTTAAAAATATTGTTACGAAAATGGAAAAAATCTAGATACTGGTGTTTTGCTTTTACATCGTTTAACATTAAAATTATAAACAAAAATATACCAACAAACACCAGTATAAAAAATGGTAAACACTTACTTACTTACTTACTTAATTGGCCATAACAACCCGATTAATGGATTTCGTCCTGCCGCAACACATCCTTCCAGGCGCCTCTGCTTCTTGCGCGCCTACGCCAGTTGGTCACACCAATCGATGACAGGGCTTCCTCGATTTGGTCCTTCCAACGGATACAAGGTCGTCCTCTTCGCCGACTTCCGCAGATCCCCGCATCAAATACCCGTCTCGCCGGAGCATCCTCCTCCATTCGAACGACATGGTCGAGCCAGCGCAGCCGCTGGATGTTAATACGTTGTACAACGTCTATGTCATTGAGGAGCTCATACAGCTCACTGTTGAATCGGATGCGGAAATCATCGCCAAGTCACACTGGACCGAAGATCTTACGTAGGACTTTTCTCTCGAATACTCTCAAGGCTGCTGCATCAGTTCTTAATAGGGTCCATGCTTCTGCGCCATAAAGAAGCACAGGTAGGATGAGCGTCTTGTAGAGTATTAGCTCTAAAAAATGGTAAACAAGTAAACAAAAATACAACAACAAACACTACAAGAATAAATGTAAACAAAATACACAAACAACAATAATGACACAACGATGTTACGTTTATAGAGATCCTGAGAAGGCGAAGTCATGAACACGTTGCCATATAAAAGGCAAGGCAAAGCAGGCAACAGAGTGGTAAAAGTTCAGTCAGTCTTGTGTGAAGACTCGGTGCATTTGAAGAGAATAATCGTAGTTTAAAGATCTTCGTTTTTTTTTTGGTGAAACCAGCATTCAGGGGATGGCCCCTACTCATGCAGTGCATTGTGCAGGTTTTAGGAAAATGGGTTATAGGAAGGTGGAAGAGAGGGAGTAGTGTCTGTGGACATCTCAAGATGCGAACGGCAAGGAAACGAGTTGCTGCTAGGTGACTATAAAATGGCCAGTGCTATACCTTCACCATTAGACAGTCTACAGCAATCGTCCCCAAGAAGCCCTCACCCTTCAGTCCTAGCTTCTCACATTACTCATGTTGTGTGTGTTAATTTTATACATGAGTGGCGGGACCTACAGTTTAAAGTCGACTCCGAACGACAAATTTTATTGAGAAGCTTTTCATGGCAATTTTATTTACTCTCAGAGTTTTTGCCAGAAATCTGCTGAGAGGAAGTCGCCGAAGAAATATTTTCGTTTTGATATCTGACCTGGGATTCGAACTCGGGCCTTCAGTCTAATAAGCCAACACACTACCTACTAGACCACGGCGACTTCGTTACAAAGATCTGTCGAATAATTGTCTAGTGATTGTTATTGTTTATGCAAAGGGTATAAACAAAGGAATAACAAAAAAGGCAATTGTTGTTGTTTACATCCAGTTGTGAACAGTGGCACACAGAATTGTGCGAATAATAAATAATTTTAATTAAAACTAAACACACAATTTATTTTGATTTTATTTGCAATCTACGAGCTTATATTTTAAACGTTTTTAAAATGTAGTTTACAACTCCATTAGCAAAAATGTCATAGCGTGTTGAAGACCAATTTGCCATATATTTTTCTTTTTAATAATTTAACTACAATTTTTAATTTTTCATTTTGTTTTTATCACATTTCATGTTAAAATATATTCCATTTCAATTAAATTCAAATTTATTAAGTGCTTAATTACTACATGACATATCACACAATACAGGCCAATTGCTATGCAATTAAAAATATTCGCCACTAAAAGTGTAAAATGTCACACGCTAATAAAGCCAATGCCAGCGGCATATGAAATAATAATTTATTCTGTAAAAGGAATCAGGCCAACAACTTAAACTGATAAAATCAAAACAATTTATTGCCTGTAAATATTACAAAAAAAAAAAAAAATTCTGCATAAATTAAATACAAAAATTTCATTTTTCTTGTTTAACTTTATAGACTGAGAGGTTTAATAGCGTTTATGTTGGATGTGGGAATGAGAAGGGATTCACAAGAGATGCCATATTTTTGTCTATGGTTTGTATCTTTAATAACTTATCTGCCATTCACTTTTAGCTTGAACAAAGTTGTCAAGACAATAAGATTTATTACGCTTAAAAAAGTTTCAGTTTTAAAAGGTACATAAGTAGTGCAAACATTCATCCATAAACCGGGAAATTGGTGAGACAGAAAATACATTTTTTGTGATGAAATATGATCCGTTACAACAACTCCAAATGATCAGCAGGATACTATCTATTATGAGCTACTGAATTCGATCAAACGGTCATAGGAGAGCTTTAACTTTCGATGTTCAATACCATTGAGCTTAAAATACAGCTCTCGGTAATTAAATTGAAACCCATCGTCTCATCGCTGTCTCACTATTAACGACTACATGGCAGCATTGTTTTTTGCTCTATTTGTACGCCTTTCTTCTTGTGTCTTGTAACTTTAAAATCTTTTTATGAAATTTTTGTTGTTGTACTTTTGATCCTTGTTTTGTTCTCTTCTCTTTTGTTCTTGTCCTCTGTAACAATAATACGTAATAATGTAATACTGTGAACCGTTCGATGTGTGCATTTTGTTGTTGTCTGTTTGTCTTGTTTACTTATGGGCAATTTCGTGTCAAGTGACCCAATTTTTAAAATCGATGTCTTCCGATTTGGATGAAATTTGCACCAAGGTTAGTACTATTGGATAGTTGGCTAGACACAAATTTTCAGCTCTATCAGTCAAGAACTGCCGGAGTTAGAGGCAAAGTTGGACATTTTGGTCATACGGGGTTTTTTTTAAAATGTGTGTAACTTTTCACCTATTGGTCCTAGAAAAAAGGCCTTCATAAGCTCTAAATGGGATGCGAGATGGCGATTATGAAGGCCTTAAAGGAAATTTTATAAGCTTTCTTTTAAGCAAAAAAAGAAAAAAAAAAAAGGGCCCAAATTGAAAAAAAATTTAAAAAGAAAATTAATTTTTAAAAAAAATAAAAAAAAAAATTTTAAAAAATTAAAAAAATTATTTTTGGAAAGATTGAAGAAATAGCTATCTAATATCCTTTGGAAAATTTTTGCCAGGACCAATAGGTGAAAAGTTACACACATCGGAAGACATCGATTTTAAAAATTGGGTCACTTGACACGAAATTGCCCTTATTTCTTTTTAGCTTGTTTTTATCCGCATAATAATATTGTTACGTTTTTACCTTTTTAAAAACGTTTAGAATATGAGTTCGTTAATTGCAAACCAAGTAAAAACAAATATGTGTTTAGTTTCAATAAAAACTCTCTCTTTCTTTATTGTTCACACTTTTTATGCCACTCACTGTTCACACTTAACCGATACAACATTAACTATTACTCGCAACCGATATCTTCCAACACGACTATTTATTGTTCACACGCAACTTCACTCAAGACTGACTCAATTACAACTGACTTCCTCGTCTGCTTTGTCTTGCCCTTTTATATGCGAACGTCTTCAGTCTGATGATGGTTCTCGAGGTGGAAGGTTCGCGTTCTCGCATTCTCGAGAATTCTATGGCGATTACTTTATTTGTTGTTGCGGTTGCATACTTGTCTGTCCCTTTTTCTCTCATACTTATTGTAGCTGGTTTACCTATGAGTTCGCTGTATGTGTTAATGTGTATTTGTGTCGTGTGTATTGTGTACGCATTGTCACTTGTTGTTGTAGCTTTTGTTTTTATGTGAAACGATATTAGGTCGTTTCGATCTGCGTAACAATATGTTTTAAGCAATCATTGACCGAAAACTGGCAGAAATCAGTGTTGCCACGAAAAAAAAAATATTGTAACCAACATTTGTGAAAAAAATCACCAAATAAGAAAAAATATAACCAAAACTAAATTCGCAGTTTTTTTTATTTCATTTTTTTCAAATATAAATTATAATTAATACAACAGAGTAAGAAAAGAAACAAAAAATAACAAAATAAAATTTTAGTCTTACTAATTAATACATTTCTACAAACAAAACAAAAGCTCTATTTATAAGAAAAATAAATAACCAAACCCGGAGAAATCTACACATCTACACATTGAACAAAAAAATAACCAATTTTGGTTAGAAATAACCAAAAACGGCAACACTGGCAGAAATATGCGACCACATATGAGACCTTATTATTTATCACGACACCCTTACGCCATAAATTTCAAGATCAATTAAAACTATGCCGAAAATAATTGTCGTGACCTTTAGCAATCCACCATTTGTTTCGATCGATGGCAACATTGTTCTTTGCTTTATTTGTGTTCCTAGCTTCTGATGCCTGGTAACTTTAAAGTCTTTCTATGAAATTTTTGTTGTTGTACTTTTGATATAATGTACTTTGTGCTTTGTAAGCATGATACGTAATAAAGTAATACTGTGAACCGTTCGATGTATATATTTTGTTGTTGTCTGTTTGTCTTGTTTACTTATTTCTGTTTAGTTTGTTTTTATCCGCATAGTAATACGTTTTAAGCCTATATGCCACAAATTGCAATATCAGTTTAAAACTATGCGGTAAAAATTGTTCTGACCTTTAGCAATCTAACCATCAATTGTTTTGATCAATGCAGGACACACTCACTGGAATTCTACGGTTCACTTCGAATACATATTCAAAATTAAAATTTTTGCTCACAGCAGCCTTCTGACAGAAACTGTGAGAGTAAAATAAAATTGTTCTCGAAAAATCTGTAGTTAGGAGTCGATTTTAAAGTGTAGGTCCCAACAATCATGGATAACACCCACAACATGGGTAATTTAATAGGATATGTAGGTCGGAATTAAGCATTTCTTACTCACCAATCAAGCTTGTATTATTATACCGACTCAAGCACGTTACATTTACCATTTGGTGCCCAAATTCTTCAAATGAATTTCATTTTATTATCATTCGTCTGTCATTATATTTTATTAAAAATTTGATTTTCTTTTTAATTGTCACATGTGTTCACACATGATATTTAAATTTCCGGTGTTGGAAATACTTTTCTTTTATATTTCTCTCTTTGTGTTACAAACGAAATTTAGACAACAAAACATCAGGATAAAAACAAAGAAAAAAGTTTTCTTTGTTTTTTTTGTTAACATTAACCGGGTAAAAAGTTTGTTTGTTTGTTTTTGTTTTCAAAGAAAACATTTTTTAAATAGCAACGTACAGTTACATGGTGAAAGGGAAATTAAATGAAATGAAAAAAACGAGAAAAGAATCATGGTGACAGGAAAATGTGTTTCATCAACCAGCAGAATTTTTTTTATTTTCATAGAAGAGCATCCTTTATGTAAGCAAATGTGTGGAAAATTTCCAACGAATCTAAAACATAAATTCATGGAAAAATCACAATTCAATTCAACGATTACAGTTACACTTCTGTTTTAAATTGTTTATAGTTGACTTCTTCGTTATATTTTTGTAATAAAAATTTTTAATTTTCAATTTTATTTACGTAAAATTATACGTCCAGCATGGAAAAGTAAAAGAAAATTGGACAATTTCGTAAACTTCTTAAAGAAATCCTTTTAAATCTTTTAAAATTTAAATTCATTTGGTTTATGCTTGCTTCACAATATTCTTTTGCTACAATCTCTTGACTCAACTCTACTGTGACGTCTATAAAAATGATTGTCATTGACAGCTCCTCATAAATCTTGAATCTTGAATAACACTTTCAAGCAATTTTTATTCAAAAATAATTCATTATTCACGTCTTTTCTATCATCTTTTTTCTTTTTTTTTTCTTATAAAAACTCTGATGTGCATTTACGGTTCCACATATTCCTTACCATATATTGTGTATATAGTAGTGGAGGCTAGAGTTTCCTAAAGAGTCTGCTAAAAAAAATTGAATAAAATTGCCTGCAAATATTATTCAAAAAAGGCACTCGATATTTTGAATGACAATCTTATACTCTGCTATTTAAGGTAAAAGTACTCAAATCAAAGAAATCTGAAGGATAAGAAAGCATGTCATACAACACTCCCACAGCATATACATATACTTAGGAGTGTCTTCATATCAACATGTTGCAAAAGAGATATTTTCTCACTCACACAAAATATAAAAGCATAAATCTATAACTTCACTTGCAAAAGAATGTTGAAAAACATAATTTCTGTGATGTTTTCAAACACTTTCACTTTTATTTGAATTACATAAAACTGAAAGCTACGAGATGTATCTGCTTTTCTGTATAAGCAACATCAATGTAAACATGTTGCTTTATGTTTAAATTCAAAATGTTGCTTAAAAATGTGTCAGCAACATTTGTCTTTGTTTTATTAGTATGTATCTGACTAAAGGACTCTGTAGACAATACATGATGGTGTTAACAACTTTCGCTTTCGCTACACGGAGGTTTGCTATTAAATCAACATTTTTACCAACATGTTGCGTTTTTTTTACGTTTAAAATGTTGCTTTAAAATGTAAGTCATCAACATTTGTGCTTGTGGTGATGTCAAAAAGAATGCTGACTAAAGACCAATTGATACATGCATAAAGCCTAGTACTCTGTTCAAAATTTCAAGTGGAATGCTGTCAAAATACATGTTAAAAAAAAACCCACATGAAATTTTCATGAAAAAATGTTGTGAAAAACATATGAAATGTTTCTGGCAACATTATTTTTTCACAGCGAAATAATTAAAGTGCCAATTGTTTCACGTGGAATTTTCAATAACAGCAAACTTATGTGTATGTGCTAATATTGTTTTCCTTTTGAAAAAAAATATTTACTTAAAAATGGAAAGCAGCCAAGAAAACAAAAAGATGAAATTTAATGAGGCAGAAAAGCGGCAACTAATATCAGCCGTAAAGAAAAAAAATCTTATATGGAACAAAGCAGACAAGCTGCACTCCAATCGGAATGCCATGAAAGCTGCATGGAAAGAAATTGCTTCAGATAGGGACTGGTTGAAAGCCTACTGTCATCCGAAAGCTCTTCTGTCGCAACAACAATATCTATTACTTGTTGTGCTGCTGCACAAGCGGCCAGTAATATTTCTTTATTCATTTTTATTTCACGATTTTGATTCAACGCAGATTTTTAAATAAAGATTTTAAAATAAAAAAAGCAAAACATATGTGTTTTGTTTACAAAAGTAAAACAATGTGGGGTACTTTCAATCAAAAAAATTGTCAAATTATGTAAATTCGCGTGATAGGCAACATAGGCTACACGTCAAATTTTCCGTATGAAATAATTAATGTTGCTCAACATTTTTCACAAATTTGAACAGAGTACTAGCCTTAAGGCAAAAGATGTTGAAAAAACTTAACTTCCAATTAATACATGCATGTGACAATAGATGTTGAAAAAACTTAACTTCTTTGTCAACATGTTGCTTTTTGCTTACATTGAAAATGTTGCTTTAAAATGTGTGTCACCAATATTTGTGCTTGTGGTGAACGTAAAAAAGAAGGCTGGCAAAAGACCAATTAATACATGCATCTGACAATAGATGTTGAAAAAACATAATTTCTTTGTCAACATGTTGCTTCATATTTACGTTTAAAATGTTGCTTATCAGAGTGTGTCAACAGCAGATGTATTTGTTTTATTAGTAGAGAAGTGGTGAATTTAAAAAGGCGGCTGGCTAAAGGACTCTAAAGACAATACATGAATGCGGCTGTCTTTCTTTGTATGTGGGCCCAATTCATTTATGAGTGCTTTTATAATATTGACTGCTGCAGCACAAACACCACATGTCAGTCGACAACGATAAGCGCAACAAAACACAACGATTCTATTAAAAAACAAAAAATACATATATGAAAAATTAAAAAAGAAATAAAACTTAAGAAATAAAATAAAAAGTCTAAAAAGGTGTAAACATATATAAAAAAAAAAAAATTAATTAAAAAAAAATAAAAAGAAAATTTTAACAAAAATTATAAATTTAAGGAAATACTCAAAGAAAAAAATAGAAAAGAAAAAAAAAAACAAAAATTAATACAAAATTATTTCAAACAGTGCGTAAGTGTAAGTGTTAGTGTTACCATCTTGGATATATTAACATCACAACAGGAGCTGACGGCTTTAACGTCGTGGCCCATTCATTCAACTGTATTGGCATTTGCCTCCAATGATCCTTATGCAGTCGCTGACAATGTTACAACAACGATTACATTCAACAATGCATATTTGGCCTCTGCGAACTTGACCCCAAGTAACATTACTGCGCATTCTACAATTGCACCGGCATCTAGTAATAGTAATGACATCACAACTATCACCGCCGCCACCACCACCACCACCACCACTACTATCCCTATTACACTCTTATACTCAACGATATCCACCACTATTACTGCCATCGGCAATGGCACCCAACAGCAGCAACGGCAGCAGACAACGCGCAACAATGCATTCGAAGTGCCCATATGGTTGATACTCTGTTACAGTGTAATATTACTGTGTGCCATTGTTGGCAACCTGTTGGTCATTTCGACACTTGTACAGAATCGTCGTATGCGTACCATAACAAATGTATTCCTCCTCAATCTTGCCATCTCGGATATACTGTTGGGTGTACTGTGTATGCCGGTAACATTGGTGGGTACACTGCTAAGACACTTTATATTCGGCGAATTCTTCTGTAAACTCATTCAGTTTTCACAGGGTAAGTGTCAGTCCATAACACATAGATTGCATGTGCAATACTTCATTTCCTTAAGATACTAATTAGCTTGAGTGACATGTAGAAGTCTTGCTGCTATGAGGATTTAATGTCACTTACTTTTTTAAGTAGCACTTAAGCACCATAAATCTTATGGCATCTTTACCAATATAAGTTACAATGATAATGATTAACATTCTAAGTGAATTGAAATTTTTTATGTGATGATTATCACACATTGCAGGAGAGAGAGAGAGAGAGAGAGAGAGAGTGAGAGTTGATGAAAGAATTGAAAAGATTGACAGCTTTGGCTAAAGATGAAATGAAAAATGTATTCCTTTTAATTGCATTTAAGTTCTTATAGACACCCGAATAAAGTCAAAATGCAACACTTTTGAAAACATATCCTCGTTACCTTGAGTTTCTAAGTTTAGATTTATAAATGAGCATCAGCTTACAAGGACAAATGTAATGTGGGTCACAAATATACGGCTTAAAACAAAAAAATAAGTAAACATGTTAGTAGACACGTTTATAGGAAATTTTCTTAGTAATTTATATTCGCACTATACGGAGTACCACCCAACAAATTCAGATTGAATCCTTTGATAATCCTGGGGAAAACCCTTTCGAATTTCAAACGAAGCTGTAGAATATTGTTACGTTTTTACCTATTAAAAACGTTTAAAATATGAGCTCGTAGATTGCAAATAAAATAAAAATAATTTTGTGTTTAGTTTTAATTAAAATTGTTCGCACAATTCTGTGTGCCACTGTTCACAACTTGATGTAAACAACAACAATTGCTTTTCTTTGTTATTTCTCTGTTTGTAGCCTTTGCATAAACACTAACAATTACTAGACAATTATGCGACAGATCTTTGTAACGGAGATCCTGAAACCACGATTACTCTCTTCAAACGCACCGCATCTTCACACAAGACTGACTGAACTTCACTAACTGACGCGCCGGCTTTGCCTTGCCTTTTATATGGCAGGGTAAACAGTTTGATGAATGTCCTTGAAGGTGAATCTTCGTCACTTCGCCTTCTCGAAATCTCTATAAAAGTAAACATAGTTGTTTACATTCATTATTGTTGTTTGTGTATTTTGTTTACATTTATTCTTGTAGTGTTGTTTTTGGATTTTTGTTTACTTGTTTACAATTTTTTTATGCTAGTGTTTGTTGTTGTATTAAGCAGTACGATAATTTGTAAACAGGTTTGCTTACTGCATTGTTTTGTTGTTGTAGCTTTTGTTTATAATTTTAATGTTAAGCGATGTAAAAAGTAAAATACCAGTATCTTGATTTTTCATTTTCGTAACAGTATGTATGTATGTTTCCAGCACAGATATGTAATGGAATTGCATTGCAAAATACCGAGTGATTTTACTCCCTCTCCTCAATTTTAACTCAGACTTACCCTGCAGCAAAAAAAACTTTTTCAAACGAATAAGCCCCATCCATTAGTGTAAGTAAAGAGATGATGCGACCTGGTGTTTGAATTGCTTGACTTCAAACTCCAAACCTTCATGTAAGTAAAGAGATGATGCGACCTGGTGTTTGAATTGCTTGACATCAAAGCCGAGTAATCAACATCTACAACATCATGTGATGATTAGGCAACGCCATCTCATTTTTAAGAATCCAAGTGACTTTTAAGCAGAAAGTATTTACTTTACAGAACCCCTATCCCTCTCTCTCTCCTTTGATTTTTGTTGTATGCTTTAGAAATGGAAAAATTTCATTATTTGATTATGGTAAAGGAAAATAATTACAAAATAAATATTTTTTAAAAGCAATTTAAAGCTTTTATTTGCCTTAAAACTTAGGCAAGAAAAAATATTCAACTTTTTCTGAATTTCAAAAGACCTTGAGAGTATATTTTGAAGTGCAGGATAAACAAATAAAATATTGTGATAAAATTCTACTCATTTTTTTTAATTTAAAAAAGCATATAAATTTTATAAGCAACATAAAAACATTAAAAATATTTAAAATAATGTGTGTGCTTATCTATTAGGGTGGTAATGAAAAATCGCATATGAAAAATAATTTTTATTCTTTTGATAATGACAACTGCATGGGGGAATGAGACAAAGGAGAATAGAAAATATTTGAAAATATTTATTGAATCAAAAAATTTATTTTTATTACACTCACACATTGGTTGATAAGACGTTTGGTTCTTACTTTCCAGGCAATAAATTTATAGGAAATAGTAAATCGAAGCAATAATTCAAACAGTATGAAAAAATATTTGAGAAAAATAAAAAGAAATTTGGAATGAATACATCACTTACAATACATACCATTCCAGATTAATTATTGTCCTTAATATCCTTGATATTCGTTTACAAATTTATTTTCTTTGAGTGTCACATTACAACGATACAAATTGCAGTCTTAAGGCTTAAGAGATTAAGATGACATAAATCGTATTTGAAGACAATTACGATTACATTGATGAATTCCACTCTTGTATCAATGAATTGTAATGGGCTTTATGGGAAACGTAAATAATTGCTTTCTTTGCAAACTATACGAAGGTCAATTAATCCAGTAAATAAACATGATGACAGATTATTTGTTCGTTTTATTGGCATTTTTGTTTTACTTCTTATTCAAGTATTCTTTGTCAATTAGTTGAACTTATTTTGAAAGTTTCTTGAACACAGATATACTAAATATTTGATTGATGGTTTGAAGATCTCCGTTACAAAGATCTGTCGAATAATTGTCTAGTAATTGTTATTGTTTATGCAAAGAGTGTAAACAGAAGAATAACCCTTTCCTTGTCCTGTGCATCACATGTGATGCACAGCAAGTTGGTTTCATACGCTTGTGCATCACATGTGATTCACAAATGGTATTCTTTCTCAAGGTTTGTATTTTAATAGACTTGAGAGAAATAATCAATTTAAGAAACTAAACGTGTGGAGATTTAATTATTTTATATTGTGCCAAGTCCCCACATGCCTAATTCTTCTACTTTAGAAGTTTTATGGAAATAAAAAACGCGTTTATTTAAACCATATCTTTCAATAAAATTTAACTTTTCCCCTGCTTCGAAAGTGGGGCTCCATTGCTAGGACTCAGGAATTCTTGATGCTGCCGATGTAGATGGATTTCGCTCCAATTATTCGTCTTCAGATGTATAATGTTCTTTATAGTTTACTTCTATTTCGCCAGATGTTGAAAATGATGAATTACTTAGATCAGAAGGAACATAGTCATCACCGCTATCTTGAAAGGGATCCTCTTCATCACTATCGGAATCGCTTCTTATTCTTTTTTGGCCATAAAAAGCTTTTGAGTCCATTATTTAGCCGTAAAAAACTTCCGCTATTTTTTGTTTTGTTTTTAAACTGTGTGAATCATATGTGATGCACAGAACGTCTGGTTCAAAACTATGATAAAAAACTGCCTGTGCATCATATATGATTCACACTTTTTTTTTTAAGAAAAACCCTTTCTACATTACTGTAATTAAATATTTTAATAAAAGAAACGAAAAGGAGTGCGTAAAAACTCTTTTAAACAAAAATATAATTTTGGACGTACGGTATAAACATTTTTTTTTGTATGGGGACAGGGAAAGGGATAACAAACAAAGCAATTTTTGTTGTTTACATCAAGTTGTGCACAGTGGCACACAGAATTGTTCGAATAATAAAGAATTTTAATTCAAATTAAACTCACAATTTATTTTGATTTTATTTGCAATCTACGAGCTCATATTTTAAAAGTTTTTAAAAGATAAAAACGTAAAAATTGGATGCCAACCAGTATTCCCTATATTAGAGAGCACAGCTAAGGATGTTAGAAAGTCTCTACACAACAAAAGCAAGGCACTGACACATGAGCAGAAATATAGTCTCTTCCTTCTCCTCCCATCCACAGTTTCTGAAGAAGTCATTCGCCGGAATTCATAATTTTTCGGCATACCTACCAAAATGACAGTAGACCGTTAGAACCGCTATTGCGCGATAGATGGACATGCGATTTAAGAACGGAAGTGAGTCGTTCCACTTCTTGCCCATACGTTTCCAGCAGAGGTTTGCAATATTACACGTACCAGGTGGGGTGTCACAAAGCCATAGGACATAAAGCCATATGACGTTAAGTCCCATTCCATTGAGACATAAGGGCATATGCCATTAAGTCTCATTATAATGGGACTTAACGCCATAAATTTTTTTCCGAAAATGAGACATAAAGCCATATTTTTAATAATGATTGCATGATAAAACCATCATGGCCTTAGCTCACATTAGCAATATTAGAAAGCGGCTTTATCTCTCATTTCAGTTCCTGAGACACTAAAGTTAAGTATTGAAATCTGGCTTCGCATAATAAAGTTTTTCTGCGTGGCTTAGGGGTTTTTCCTCCAGTAGGACGCGGCAGGTGGCTTCGCTGAATAAAGTTTTCCTGCGTGCGTCACAAGAATAAAAAAATGTTTTCCAATGATAACTAAGGATTTTTCCTTTCACAAAATGTTTGCAGCTGTAATTCCTGGAGCCTAGAAATTTTGGATTTTTTTAAATCATTAATGGAATGGGACTTAACACCATATGGCTTTATGTCCTATGGCTTTGTGACACCCCACCTAATTTCATAGATAAATAGGCATATTTAGTGAAATAAAGCATTTGTAACGCAAAACATCAAATGGGACATATAACCATAATGGCTTTATGTCCCATTTCACTAAAATTGATATGAGACTTAAGGCCATATCAAAATTATGGCTTTATGTCCTATGGCTTTGTGACACCCCACCACACGTACCCTGTTGTTGCCTACAAGATAGAGCTTCTCCGGTTGGTATTGTACGCTGGATTGTCATGCGATTTAAGGACGGAAGAGAATCGGTCCTCTTCTTATTGCTGCCAATAAGATTGAGCTTTTCTGTAAAACGGGTGGATAACAACCAAATGAACTGAGTAATTCTTGAGAAAATTTTATGCACTTTATCAAGCAATTTCTTATGAATAGAAGAGTAAAATATTTCATAAATCCGGCTGACATGAGTACATTTTTAGAATTATGAGGAGTAAAAATTTGAAGAATTTGAATTTTTGTGACCACGTGAGACATATTTTAATTCTACTTGAACTGCTTTACTTAAGCGCTGAATCAAAATTATATTTTGTATACGGCAATGAAGAGAAGTTTTAAAAAAAAAAAAAAAAATTCTATCGTTCGGAGTCCACTTTAAAGGTTCCGCCACTTATGGATAAAATTAACATACACAATACGAGTGGTGTGAGAAACTAGGTTGTAATCCTGTCTCAACGGCTGTAATGTTCAATAAATGGTGTTTTCTTTTCTACCAAAAAATGTGCATTTTATTAACGCAAAATGTTAATGTTAATGTTAAAAATGTTTCGCCCTCTAAAAGGGTGGTATGTTTTATTCTAAATAATTTGCACTTGCCAATGGTGGAGGGCATTGCATTTTATGCCCTGTATAAATCGAGAGTGCTGCTAATGCCCTGTAAAGCAGATGACTTTTGTTTATTTATAGGGCTACCAGATGAAATTTAAAAGAAATCGCCTGGTATTGTTATCCAATTTGAAGTTAATTTTTTCATTGTTTTGTGGAGTAATCTTAAGGAAATATTACATTATTAAAGCTACATGGTCAGCAGTATAAAAAATTGCATTCAATGTTATAACAGTGTTAAAATATTTTTTTTTTTTTTGTTATAAAAAAAGTGTGCAAAAAATGAAGTCGAAAAATTAGCGATCTGGCAACACCTTTGAACAAATTGGCATTTCCTCATACATTTTCTTAATAAGTGGTAAACACAGGGCATACCCTTTTTTTTATATTTGTGTTATGTTCTTCTCAAATAAAAAATGACATTACAACAGGGTTGGTAAAAAATTTTTTTAATGTACCTTGTAAGAGGGTGACATTTTCTTTGTAGAAAAGAAAACACCATAAGTTAATAAATATAATCGTAAGAATTACAATGAGCGTCAAAAGACACTGTACACTATGGATAAAATTCTAACAATCTCAAATTTACCACTTAAGGAGAATGCCCGAAAAAATTTGACAATATTTCAATATTTTTTTTTTTGTTTGTTTCAACTTTAAAAACTGGATATTGTTAATGTATATTACTTAATGTTTTGATGCTCACTGTATTTCATCATTATGAAACGGATTTTCATTTTAAAACTAAGTATCCCCATTAGTCTGTGAATTATTTTTTAAAACTTAAACTGCTTAAAGCTTTACAAACAAAATGTCAATTTCATCCGATGCCATAACTGGTGTCAAATGTCACATACTCCCACATTTAGAATCAATTTGTAGCAACTGTTTGAAAAACAAAAAGCTGGTAAAATAAAAAAGGAACCCAAATCTAACATTTCAATCAGTTTACAAAAATTAATCTTTATCTTCTCTGTCATTTTCTACGTTTTTTTTTTCTGTTTTTATTTTTCTTTCACATAAAAATCTAAAAACTGTACCATACGGTATAACAATTTGAGCAGCAACATACAGATGAAGCTTGAAGAAGAAGGAAAAAAAAAATGATTATCTTTGGCCCTGAAATCGTTGCACAAAATGATAAACGATAGAGGGAGAGAAAAAAAGGTTAAAAATATTTTAAAAGAACATCGAATTCCTTGATGTGAACACACTTTTCATATTTTATGAATTTTTTTCATTCGTTAGGGTTTTTTTTTTTTTTTGCTTTTAAAAGCATAAGAATTCCGTGTAGTGATGTGTTTGCTACTAAACATGCCGTTCTCTTCCTCTTTCCGTTTTTTTCCTTCAAGGAAGTATGCAGAAAGAAGCGTTTTTTTTCACAAAAACACTTCTTAATACGAAACTATGAATTACACAGCCCTGCAAATGGGAATTTTTTTTGTGCAACCAAGATGGTTCTAGGTGTTCCCGAAGGCATTTTCCGCGCTGAACAGGAATCTGTATTCAAAAACTTTCCATCACGAGAAAAAGGGGGCTGAAACCCCTAAAAATAGAAATATAGAGCTGAACACTGACGTGCTAGAACCTTCGCTATTATCAGAAATTGACAATTGATCTTTGCTCTTTAAAATGAGCCCTAAGCCAAATTGTTTGCATGCACCCTTAAAGTAGGGGGTGGGTTTATGTCAAGGGATGCAATAGAAAAAGAAACACATTACGGAGGTCCTCAAAAATTTATCAGATTTACTTGAAAATTGTTACTCAGGGGTTTTTGGGGTCGCTGATTACAGATCTTCATTCAGATTTTAAAAACAGATTTCAAAACCCAAGAGTTACAATTTTCAAATAAATCTGATTAATTTTTATAAACCTCGACCGTCATATTGGATCCGCCATTTTGAATTTTTTAAATGTGAATGTGAATTTTTCTCGAAAACCTGACGTGATGGAAAGTTTTTGAATACAGATTCGTGTTCAGCGCGCAAAATGCCTTCAGGAACACCTGGAGCCATCTTGTTTGCAAAACCCATGCAGGGCTGTGTTATTGGAAGGAAAAAAAGGCAACAAAAATGGTTTCTATTCCTTCATGTTTGTTTTTTGCTCTTAAATTTCCAAATGGTTACGCGTTACGCTATTTTGTATTTTAGCATAAACAAGTTGTTCGCTTTTATCTAAAGACAACAACAACATACAGTTTTGTTAAATATTTAAAAAATATCCTCCTTTTTTTGTGTTCCACAAATTCCCTACCAAAAACATGATCCTCATCATCATCATCATCATCATTGTCATCGTCATGGTAGTTTTAGTGTGTCTTTTAAGATTTCCCGGCAGCCTTAAAAGTTCTTTTGCCGTTTTACTTCCTTTTTAAGGAAATTTTCTTCATCTTTATTGTTTATGTTACGCTTTCGTAACAATGGTTACGGTTATTAAATTTAAACTTATTTCTTATCGTTTAATATTATTTAAAGAAAACTATACTAATACAATACAATATGCAAAAACCCTTTTGAAATAACCCCCAATACAATGCCGAACAACACAAGCAACTGTAGCAACACAAGAACACTCGATAAGTATTGGGTACGGGCAACAGTAATTTCATAATTTGCATGGCACTCATAAAGATGACAATTTATTTAGAATACTTGTTTCTTAGTTTGTTTAATTAAAATTATTCGATCTGCAGTGCCCAGAGACACCTCTAAATATATGTGAACTGACTGTTGTATCCGAAACAGAGATCAGCAATGAATCGTTTTTTCGCTACTCATAAGGACTCATGAAATTTTGAATAAAAGTGAGTCAACAATATTGAAATTTAACTATGTACTCTGATTCGTATTCACACTCACCACTACAACGTTGATTTATAAGTACAGGTTGCAATAAGTATGCGTACAACGTTGACATCAAACTCATACCATTTGAAATATGTTTGATTCATAAGCCAGCCTACCCCTTTAGATTCATAACTTCAGAAAAATACTTATAAAGTGAGTACGAGTGACTCGAATAATTCATCAAAATTTACAGTCTTAGTTATTGTTGCATTTACAAAAAAAGAAAAAAAAAACATAAGCAAAAGAGATAGAGCAGCTAGCAGAACAAACACACAACCTTCTAGTAAGTAGTTTAATGTTCGTATGCGACTCATACTTATTTTGTGAATCGGGAATATGTTGAGTTATGGAGAGAGCGAAATCAACAACTTCATGCGTGTTGTTAAGTATGAATATGATGAGTACTTCAAACTTTCAATATGCGTAGAGGAGAGCATGATTAATCACCACCTTGTGAGGTATTTAGAGTCCAAAGGTTTGCTAAATGATCGTCAGTACGGTTTCCGTAAAGGGCGCTCTACTGGCGACCTATTGGCGTTACTCTCCGAAAGGTGGAATGGTTCCATTCACCGCTTTGGTGAGGCCAAGGTTGTAGCTCTGGATATCTCAAAGGCGTTTGATAGGGTCTGGCATGAGGCTCTGGTGGCGAAGTTAATTGCTTTTGGTGTCGGTAGTCACTTCTCTCGATTTATATCGAGCTTTCTCAAAGACCGCACTATTAGAGTGGTTATAGATGGCGTCTTTTCCTACGAGTTCAGGATAAATTCAGGGGTACCGCAGGGCTCTGTTCTTTCTCCTACTCTTTTTCTCGTTTTTCTTAATAATCTTCTATCTATTACTTCAAATCCGATTTACTCTTTTGCGGATGACAGCAACATTTGTCATTCATATTCATTTGATCGGATGCCGAGCCTTTTGGAGATTGGGGCAAGGAGGTCGAACATGAATGACGCACTCACAAATGACCTGATAACAATCTCTGAGTGGGGCCGCGCGAACAGGGTCGATTTTAATGCGCGCAAGACCCAATGTTGTTTTTTGACACACCGGCGTGATGCTGGTGCTGGTGTTCTGTCATCTGTATCTATGGGTAATGTAAATATTGAGGAGGCGGATGCTCTTGATGTTCTGGGCATGAGAATTAGTTGTGATGCTCGTTGGAACGATCACATTTTTCGAGTGTCGAAAGAAGCATTCAAGTGCCTTGGTTTTTTGAAACGGTGCAGAAAATACTTCACTCCATCCGACCTTCTTACTATTTACAGGACCTTTATCCGACCTAGGATGGAGTACAACTCTCATGTATGGGCCGGTGCTTCAAAGTCTATTTTGAAGCTTCTCGACCGCGTACAGGAGAGGGCGAAGGCGCTTATTAATGACAGTAGGGTATGCAACTCTATTGATTCGTTGGAGCATCGTCGCAATGTGGCGTGTGTTTCATTGTTCTATCGGTACTATAATGGGAGGTGCTCTCGAGAGATAAGGGGCTTGGTTCCCGATAATCACATATTTTTACGTGGTACTCGTACCTCTCGCCGAGCACATCCTTTTGTGGTTGATTGTCCAGTGAACCGCACAATGCATACAGAGAAAATTCATTTTTTGCCCGCACTGCTCGCTTGTGGAATGATCTTCCTGCGAAAGTTTTTCCCGTCAGTTACGATATTGGTAAATTTAAATCCAATGTCCACAAACACTACTCCCTCTTTCCACCTTCCTATAACCTATTTTCTTAAACCCGCACAATGCACTGCATGAGTAGGGGCCATCCCCTGAGTGCTGGTTTTAAAAAAAAAAAAAAAAAAAAAAAAAAAAAAAGAGGGGTTCCATGATATTAAAATAAGTATGAATGCGTGTATAAGTATCAGAAATTATGAGTATGATTTGATTTTACTCATCTTTTTGAATACTCATTGCTGATCTCTGATCCGAAATAAATTGTCTGCCAACAAATCTGAAACAATTGAACACTTGAACGATAACTGTTGCCCAAACAGAATTATTCGCTTATGTTCAGTCAATTTAAATCAGTTTTCTTCGTTCACATTAAGGATTCGTATATTTATTTACTCTCAAAGTTTTTGCCAGAAATCTGCTGACAGGATGCCGCGCCAAAGAAATATTTTTTTCATAATTTCGTTTTGATGTCTGACCTGGTGTTTAAATCGAGGCCTCACATCTAATAAGTCAACATACTACCGACTATACTACGGCGACTACAGGCACACATGTTCAGTCGATTAAAATCTGTGTTCTTTGATCACATTAAGGATTTTTTTTATGAGTTCCGGGACAGCTTTGGGACATCTTTTTAATTGCATTTCTCATGAGCTGGCCAAGGCTGATACGTAGTCCGTTATTTCCTACATGTTACTGGCCATAGGTATTCCGATTGCGTCAGTTAATTTGTTTATTATCCACACTTATTACAGGGAGGTCCAATCTCATTGGCAGCAGGAAGGTACGTGCAATATTGCTAGACTCTGTTGGACACGTATGAATAAGATGAAGGCCAAGTCACTTCTCCCCTTAAATCGCATGACAATGTATCGCACAAAAGCAATTCTTATGGGCCACTGTGCTTTTCGTACAAATGCCGAAGTACTTGGCATTCCGGCAATTGGCTTCCGCAAGAGCTGTGGGTCTGAGACTGTCTTTCAGCTCATGTGTCAGTACCCTCTTGTAATAAAGAGACGTAGGTTTCTGACATCTTTAAAGAAGCTCTTTAATACCAAGATTGCTGCAATAGTATAAATTATTCTGGACTCCGTTTTGTTTCCTCTAAGAAATGTTTGATCCCCGGGTGGAATTGATTGTAGTATCGCAATGAGCCAAAATGCTGGCTTAAATGCCTTACCTTACCTTACCTAACCTAACCTAAGGATTGTTAAATAAAAATTTTTCCATCTCTATGCCTACTCAATCCATATACCTATTACAGCTAAGGAGAGATTAGCAAATTACGAATGCTGTGGTATTCTAATTGATTGTCATATGCTTGCGCCAGCATTGAATTCATCAACGTAAACATTTCAATCAAAATTTCAACCACAAAATGGAATGGAATGGAATATTGACAGCCACCACCAATTAATTTTAAACGAAAACACATTAAATTGATTCATTTAATGTCATCGCCGTTAAATTTCTTCTTCAGGCATCTTCTCCTAGTTGCCACTGTCAGCACTGTCGTTGGCCTAATGGCACATCGGCCTCAGAGGTAATATTAATGTGTCTGGTTTATGTGGCAAAACAGCCACTTTAGATGATCTTAAATGATGGGTGTTGTTGCACAAAGGCAAAAGTAAACATAAGAATGCGAACAAACAAAGGGGCATCCCTTAGAGAATCAAATTGTTATGGTTATCGCTGGAAACGAAATAAAGAGGCCACAAATTTATATGGCAGCAACAGTGTTGATGCCTCATATTGATAAACCAGTCGCCTGTTTGGTTAATTTAAGGGCAATGAAAACACTTGAGACAATTCACAATCATATTCATCATATCGTAGAACAGAATCAATATGTTTAACCCCTTAAGGAAATTGGGTTTTCTGGTTGACACTTTTAAAAAATACGTGCTGAAATCAATTATTTCATAGGGTAATGCTTTAATTTTAAACCTTAAAGACACATTTGATTTGATGGCATTTGATGTTTGAATTATTCTCTCATCAAATATTTCCCTATTGTGACTGAGAAAAAAAATATATTGTTACGTTTTTACCTTTTTAAAAACGTTTAAATATGAGTTCGTTAATTGCAAACCAAGTAAAAACAAATATGTGTCTTATTTTAATTAAACTCTCTTTATTGTTCACACTTTCTTATGTGCCACTGTTCACACTTAACCGATACAACAATAATTACTACAATTTATTGCTTGTTCACTATTATTCACACACAACTATTCGCTATACTGCTCACAACGGATATCTTCGAACCACGACTTTTTACTTCGCACGCAACTTGTCTTCACACCACGACTGATTAGTTAACACGCAACTTCACGCAAGACTGTCTCAATTCTAACTGACTCACTGCCTGCCTTGTCTTGCCCTTTTATATGCGAACGTCTTCAGTCTGATGATGGTTCTCGAGGTAGAAGGTTCGCGTTCTCGCCTTCTCGAGAATTCTTTTGCGACTACATTGTTTATTGTTGCTGGTTTATTTTGAAGATGTTCGATGTATTTGTTAATGTGTATTTGTGTATTGTGTACACATTGCCTCTTGTTCGTTGTGCTTGCGTTTTCTATCTCTTTCATGCTCGTGGTCTTTGTTTTGTGGCTTTTGCTTTGGATTTACAAAATCTTTGACATTTCATTATGAATGTTAATTGGAGTCAAAAATGAATGGAGTCCTTTGATTTCATGTGTTTGGCAATACAAACCAACAAATTTTCTACCAAACTTTCCTTACTAATTGGCATTAATTGCGTGCTATTGACTATCAATTTCATTCTGCGAGTATTTCTGTCTGTGTGGGTTACTACCTGCACAACACAAGAATGGAAGATTAAAAAGGCAATACAGAGACTTGGGCCAAACAATACGTTCTACAATATGTGCCAATATACCATCAGATTGTATTGTATTTGCCAGCCTTTGGCTTTTTTTGGGATTGGAAACTTTTTAGAAAATATTTTTAAAAATATTTTTAGCAAAATTACCGGGAAATAAATATTAAAAACTTGTAGTTTCTTGTATTTTTCTTTTTATTTTTAATTTTTATAATCTTCCTTATTTTTAATGCAGGCTTTGTGTTGTCAAAATCTGTAGTTACCGAAGGGTATTAAGCCCACAGCAACTGCCTTTAGAGATTAAATGATGTTTTTCTTTTTAATTCATCGCTTTTGCAGAATTTTTCTTTTTAATTTTTAATGGAAACAGCACACATGAATTTAATTATTTTAAAATCTAATGCCAAAGTATCCAAGGCTAAAGCTTAAATAAACAACACAGTAATTACAGTAAATTCACAAGCGGAAAGTCCGACGAACATCAGTGAAGTCAACAGTTCATAGGTTAGGTTAGGTTAGAGGACGTCTACTTGTCAACTGTGACAAGTACAGTACCCGGAGGTCGAATTGACCTATTGTACAACGTCCTAGCTTCTCACACCACTCGTGATGTGTGCGTTAATTTTATACGTGAGTGGCGGGACCTGCAGTTTAAAGTCGACTCCGAACGACAAATTTTTGAGAAACTTTTTCATGGCAAATTTTATTTACTCTCAGTGTTTTTTGCCAGAAATCTGCTGAGAGGAAATCACCGAAGAAATATTTTTTTTCCATATTTTCGTTTTGATGCCTGACCTGAAATACGAACCCGGGCTTTACGTCTAATAAGCCAACACACTACCTACTAGACTACGGCGACTTCTCAACAGTTCATAAATTTCATAAAATATACGTAAAGTGAGCATCAAAAGAAACTGTACACTATGGATAAAATTCTAAAACAATCACCAAACTCTAACCACTTAAGGAGAGAGCCCGAAAAAATTTGACAAAACTAGCTACAACCTAGCTTCTTACAACAGCCATGCTGTGTGCTTTAGTTTAAATCCATGAGTGACGGGACAGAAACTTTTCAAGGCAATTTTATTTACTTTCACAGTGTTTGTCAGAAATCTGCTGAGAGCAAGTCGCCGAAAGAAATATTTTTTCAAATTTCGTTTTGTTTCAGATGTTTGATCTGGGGTTCGAACCAGAGATCAGCAACGAGTATTCAAAACGATGAGTAGATTCGAGTCATACTTATATTTTCAGCTACTTACACGCATTCATACTTATTTTAATATCATACTCATACTATTCATATTCAAAGTTAGAAATACTCATCATACTCATACTTAACAATACGCATGATGTTGTTGATTTCGACTCTCCTTGCTTCAACATATACACGAAGCACAAAATAAGTATGATTCGAGTACGGACACCACAATACTCGCTAGAAAGTTGTGTGTGTGCTTTGCTTGCTGTCTTTGTCTTTTATTTTCTCTTCTTTTGTAAATGCAACAATAACTACTACTGTAAATTTTGATGAATGATTCGAGTGACTCGAATCATTCGTAAGTATTATAAGTATTTTTCTAAATTTATGAATCTGAATGAGTAGGCGTATGAATCAAACAATGAATCGAATGTTGTGAGTTTGATGTCAACGTTGTACTCATACTCATTGCAACCTATACTTATGAGTACCTATGAGTAGCGAAAATACGATTCATTGCTGATCTCTGGTTCGAACCACGACCTCACGTCTAATAAGCCACAAAAACTACCTTCTAGGCTAAGGCATCTTTGCGCATGATATTCATACATACAAACATAATTGGTCATTACAACCCTTCAGTGAGGATTACGACCTAGCTTCTTACACCATTTACGTTGTGTGCGTTAATTTTATACATGAGGGACGGGACCTGCAGTTTAAAGTCGACTCCGAACTACAGATTTTTGGGAAACTTTTCATGGCAATTTTATTTGCTCTCAGAGTTTTTGCCAGAAATCTGCTGAGAGGTAGTCGCCGAAGAAATATTTTTTTGCATTTCATTTTGTTATAGATGGCTGATCTGGTGTTTGAACAATGGCTTCATAATCTAATAAGTCAACGCACTACTTATTAGGCTACGGCGACTACGATATTATTCAGCATAATAGTGTATATTTGACATGACAGACGGGGTCCTTTCTTCGCTCCAGTGGTGATGTGAGATGCGCCTAAAACACTACGCATAGAGATCAACACATTTTTGTGTTGATTGTTAATAAAATTGAAATTTTTTCCATAAACCTCAGACGAAAATAGCAGGAATTTTTTTTATAAAATTTAATTTTCTCTTTACAACACATAGCATGGTTTACTGGTTAACCGTTGTGGTTGTAAATTTACAAAATTTTTACTCTTTTATAAGGCAATATTTTGGATTAATTTGCTGAGTAAAGCAAAACCATTTTTATTTTGGGGTTCAAATCTATTTATAAACCAACCAGCACTTAACGGCATTAATAAATACTGTTGCTCTCTTTTTATTCTCTTTTTATTTAAAATTTACTTTTTTAAGACTTATAAGGGTTAGGGTATCGTTTCATTCATGCTCATATTAATCGTAGAGCAACAGCAACTAATGGCGGAAACAAAAACTTCCTAAGTGAGAGAACAAATGAATGACTGAGTGAAGGAGTGACTGAATTAAAGAGTAAAAATAGATAAACAAAACAAACACGAACTCTATAGTTATTGACAAACAATAGAGTGCGTTAGAAAAGTAGGTTAATGGAATGAAAAAAACAACATATTTAAAGAGAGAGAGAGAGGGAGAGTTTATATGTATGTATAGGTGAGAATAAATGCTTCGCAGAGGAAGTATAAACAAACATCAAATTTTAATACTCTGTCAATAGAATAAATAACAATAATAAAACAGTTTACAAAAGAGAGGGAAAGAGACGGAGAGCGCAACAAAGCAAAAAGTTTTGTAACGCCTATGCTACTACCACTACACACACTGTTTGTTTATGGTTTTATTGTTATTGAGTACGTAATTGTTTTCATAACACATACATACATGAAAGCATATACTTCTACACATTCCTGTAACGTATAAACAATGTAAACAATATACAACTTTTCCCTCTCTCTCTCTCTCTATCTTTTTGTATATTTATGTTGTTGAATTGTTTTCTTTTTTATTATAATAGTTGATGGGCATATCTGTTCTTAAGTACATACATTGAAATACAAATACAACTGCATTATACACCATATGTATGCATAAATATATGTGGGGCATTATACAAGAGAATTACTCTAGGCATGCATGTATGTGAGAAGAATGTTGTAAAGAATTATTGTGTAGGTCGTTTGCTGGAGTGCAGGATTACTTAAAATAAACAAAATAAAAAAAAAAAAAAAACAATGATGGACATAGTAGAACAGCATCTTACCAGGACGATTGTAAACACGTGTTACACTGTACTCTGTAATGCTAAATTAACAAACATTCTAGGTTGAGTAAATGAAATTGGAATTCCAAAATTCTTTTTCAGAAAAAATTACTGAAAGTAAGAAGCATTTAAAAGAAATTGAAAAAAAAGAAATTAAATAAAAATTTTTTCAAAATTTAAAATTATTGTATGACATATGACACAGACTATATAAGAAATGAACTGAGTTAGAGATAAGCGGTGTTTTACAGGCCGCTGTAGCCTCACAGTGTGTGCGCCACTGTTCACAACTTGATGTAAACAACAACAATTGCTTTTCTTTGTTATTCCTCTGTTTATACCCTTTGCATAAACAATAACAATTACTAGGCAATTATTCGACAGCTCTTTGTAATGGAGATTGTTTTCAAACACAAATGGAGATTACTCTTTTCATACGCACTGCATCTGCACACAAGACTCACTGAACTTTACTAACTAACTCGCCTGCTTTGCCTTGCCTTTTATATGGCAAAGTAAACAGTCTGATGAATGTTCTTGAAGGCGAATGTTCATGACTTCGCCTTCTCTCTATAAATGTAAACATCGTTGTTTATTATTGTAGTGTTGTTTGTGTATTTTGTTTACATTTTTTCTTGTAGTGTGTGACGACAAAAGGCGGGGACCTTTTTTTTGCCCACACCATATCACTGGAAGATATTTATGATTTAATGCATTGTTCATTTTCTTTTCTATTTTGCTATATGAGTTATTATAAACAAAATTATTGTAATTATTTTAGTATAAGTTCATAACAAGCCCCACTGTGCTTAAAATATTTTAAATTAATTTTTGCTAAGCTCTTAGGATCTATTTTTAGAAATATTATTATTCTAGATAACGATTGTCATACGACTCACATTTAACCTACAAAAATCTCTCTGCTGTATTCAATTGGTGCTTGCTCCAGCATTGCCAGATTTTTTCTTAAAAAAACTTTATTTTTGGGAAAAAAAAAACTTTTTTTTACAAAAAAAAACTTGTTTTCTACAAAAGTACCAACATTTTTAAAGGAAATTCCGGAGCCCGGTGTCCTCTGTTGGTGTTTTTTTGCATTTTTTGTCCGGGACTAATAAAATACACAATATTTTATTCAAAAATGTAAATATTTCCTGTTTTAATACTGCATTTATTGAAAAAAAATTTTAAATTTAATTTTGACGAAAAAACTTGTTGTGTTAGAAAACAAATTTAATGAAAACTTTTTCGCATCTCCAAAAGCTTGAAAAAAAGGGGAAACTTGGCAAATGGCAACGCTGGCTTGCTCTCACATTGGTCAGTTGTAGAGTAGGACACAACATGCTTGATGTTCGATCATGTTTGATCTGTAATTCGTTACTTTTGTGAATAAAAGCGAGCATGACTTCAGAGGTCGGGACAGTTGGTGACGAGTTGCTGGTAAGGCAGGTCGATCTTGTGACATCGACTATCGCTGGAAATGTGAGTAAATCACAAGTGGTGTGGTTGTCCCCACTAGTGATATATTTACCGCCAGTAAAACGTTGGCAACTGTGACAGACACCAAAGGTCTCAGAGCCACAATCATCCTGTGCGTAGGCAATTTGATTGTTGCTCTGACACTCCCCTTTGGTTGACTTGACTGACTGTGACGGGGTAATAACAGGGACCAGTGGAGCCACAGTCATCCGGAGCGCATGCCGTTTGACTGTTGTTCTGACTCAACCCCCCTTGACGCTTCGGCACTGTTACTTGACGAACCACTGTTACTTGTCAGACACCTCAGACCTCAGAACCACAATCATCCTGGGCGTAGGCCATTTGATTGTGGCTCTGACATTCCCCTATGGTTGACTTGACTGACACTGTTACTAGACGAACCACTGTTACTAGACGAACCACTGTTACTTGTCAGACACCACAGGCCTCAGAACCACAATCATCCTGGGCGTAGGTCATTTGATTGTGGCTCTGACATCCCCCTATGATTGACTTGACTGGCACTGTTACTAGACGAACCACTGTTACTTGGCGAACCACTGTTACTTGTCAGACACCACAGGCCTCAGAACCACAATCATCCTGGGCGTAGGTCATTTGATTGTGGCTCTGACATTCCCCTATGGTTGACTTGACTGACACTGTTACTAGACGAACCACTGTTACTAGACGAACCACTGTTACTTGTCAGACACCACAGGCCTCAGAACCACAATCATCCTGGGCGTAGGTCATTTGATTGTGGCTCTGACATTCCCCTATGGTTGACTTGACTGACACTGTTACTAGACGAACCACTGTTACTTGACGAACCACTGTTACTTGTCAGACACCACAGGCATCAGAACCACAATCATCCTGGGCGTAGGCCATTTGATTGTGGCTCTGACATCCCCCTATGGTTGACATGACTGACACTGCTACTTGACGAACCGTTATTTGGCCGGCCTAGGGCTTATTAATTAATATTAAGCTTAATTTCTTACTATAAATAGCCCTAACGTAGTGTAGTAAGTAAGCTATTTTAGTTATTATTATAAATAAATAGCTTAGAATCTTCAAGAAAATGTCTTTTCTTTATGTAACCACTGGACGCCGCTGAACTACCCCAGCACCGTAGCGGAAACGTGTCGTTACAAGCGTTGTTTGTGGATTTTTGTTTACTTGTTTACCATTCTTTTTATGCCGGTGTTTGTTGTTAAATTAAGCAGTACGATAATTTGTAAACATGTTTGTTTACTACATTGCTTTGTTTTTGTAGCTTTTGTTTATAATTTTAATGTTAAGCAATGCAAAAAGCAGGACACCAGTATCGAAATTCTTCATTTTCGAAACAAAATGAAGAGTGTACAAAAACCCGAATGGATGCAATAAATCAAATTTTATTAAAGTAATTTGGACTAATATTCATGGTTCTTGGAGAAAATGAATTTTGAAATCTTTTCAAAAGGTTGCAGAAGTCGCCGTAGTCTAGTAGGTAGTGTGTTGGCTTCTTAGACGTGACGCCACGGTTCAAACTCCAGGTCAGACATCAAAACGAAAACATGAAAAAATATTTTTTCGGCGACTTCCTCTCAGCAGATTTCTGGCAAAAGCTCTGGCAGTAAATTATATTGTCATGAAAAGTTTCTTAAAAATCTGCCTTTCGGAGGCGACTTTAAGGTTTTGGTCTTTCCACTCATGCATAAAATTAACACACACACACCATAAGTGGTGGGAGAAGCTAGGTTGTAATGATCAATTAGGTATGTTATGTACGATACCACTACGATACAATTTAATTTAAAGAAAACCCTCTAATCATTTTGATTAATTTGTTAAAATAAATTTAACATTTGCAATACAAATCTTTCAAAATGGAAATTCAAATAAAAAAGCGGCTCCAATAAAGTACATTTTTTTTTTCTACAACCATATCTCATATAAATTGGCTTGATTGACTACCACTTTCATTTTGGTTTTGTAATGAAAAAAAAAAAGGAACGAAACGAAGTGAAATGAAAGGAAAGGAAATAAAACCTCAAATTATATTTAAATTACAGTGAAATGATAAATTGAAATAGTGTGTGTGTGTGTGTAGGGTAAACAGAGTAAAATAAATGCAAATTTCATATCCAACGAGTATACATATATACAATGATTGTGTGCCAGATGCTATAGCACGAGCATTGTTTGCAGAGGCATGCCACAAGTGGGAATTATATACAACAGTAAGTCCCTATTCATATAATATTTATAAGGAGTATGTACGCTTTTGTATATGAATTCAATGCACAAGGCAAAAAAATATATAAAATATTGAATAAAATAAAATAAAATGTATGTATGCTTTACTTACTTTTGAAATAAAATTGCCAGTAGAATTATAAAAAAAAATTAAAAGAAAAAGAAAATACAAAAATAAAAAATTTATGGCACCTGTTTCCATGAAAAATAAAATTTTAAAAATAAAATCGTATCATTAACTTAGTGCAGAGAAATCGGTTCTAATTAAGCAATTGAGTTTAAAAACATATATCTTTTCTGATAATAAAAATTTTCACTTTAAATTTACAGTGAACGTTAAAAAAAATTTTATTTTACAAAATATTCCAAGTTACAAGCAACTTTCATTTAAAGTAAATACACTACAATACGTAGTTTTGTAACGTCTATCTGGACACCAGAATTCATATCGTTAGCTTCAAAGTCGTAGAAGTTGCCCATATATCCTTTTTTTTTGAGAACTTAGTAAATTGCATGCAACAACAGTATTTATCTTTTAGAGGCCTTACAAAACAAAAACTTACCTACTTAGTACCAAAATATAGAATAAAAATATATAGATTAAATATTTGGAAAAATTTTAACAATCACCAAACTCAACTTTTACCACTTAAGAGGAGAGTGCCCGAAAAAATTTGTCAATATTTCGAAATTTTAAAAAAAAAATTTTTTTAATTTTAAAAAAAATTTTTTTTTTTATTTTTTTTTTAATTTTTTTTCAATTTGGGCCCTTTTTTTTTTTTTTTTGCTTAAAAGAAAGCTTATAAAATTTCCTTTAAGGCCTTCATAATCGCTTAATGGGATGCGAGTGGGATATCTATCAAAAAAAATTATTTTAATATTTTATATTTATATATTTTTTATATTTTTTATATTATATTTTAAAATTAAAAAAATTATATTTGGAAAGATTGAAAATTTTTGCTAGGACCAATAGGTGAAAAGTTACACACATTTTAAAAAAACCCTGTATGACCAAAATGTCCAACTTTGACCCCCTCTAACTCCGGCAGTTCTGGACTGATAGAGCTGAAAATTTGTGTCTGGCCAACTATCCAATAGTACTAACCTTGGTGCAAATTTCATCCAAATCGGAAGACATCGATTTTAAAAATTGGGTCACTTGACACGAAATTGCCCATATATATTATTCTTTTAACGCTCACTGTATTTCATATTAATCTAGTATTTTAGCCTAAATTTCTTACCATTTCTCAAACAGTAAGTATTGATTTTCATGGTAATTAGTTTCATTACACAAAATGCTGTAAATTTCTATAATTTTATTTTCCTTGGAAATTTCTGAGCATATTAAAGAAAGAAATTTTTATAAGGAATACTCGTACACTCAAATACGGAAAATGAATAATTATCGAGAAAATATTCAATTTAATTACGTTTTTAATTGTTTAAAACAATAAATTCTCTTGAAACAACAAAAAAAATAAAATATGTACGTTCAACAAATGCCAACCTAATAATATTACGCTTTTATAGACTTAATTGAAAATTACTTACACGTTCTCTCCGCAATTTTTTCATCCATGTTTCATGAGCTGTGTTGTATTTCTGAAAATAATTTTTAATTGCAAGACACACAGAAATAATTCCCAGAAAAATGCTATTGAAGCCGTAAATTATAAAAAAGATTAAAAATGAAAATAATAACACAATAAATAATTAATTTCACAAACAATAACAACAAAAACAACAACGTTTTTATGTTCATAATAAATAATAAAAATTATTTTTAGAAATTAAGAGGATTCACAAGGCCTTCCAATTTTCTCCATTTTTATTTCATAAAATGTAATGAGGGGTGAATATTTTACAAGTTAATGATGGTCAACTAAGATTCACTTGTTCTAAGAATTTTTTTTTTTTTGATACCATTTAAAACAAAATACTCTTAACATGATAATCTTGTGGTTTATTTTGTTAAATTTGTTAATAATGTTAATACCTATAACATTAATAAAACGATAACAAAATTCTTCTCCCTTACATTCGCCACAATTCCACGTTCAAATAGTTTACTAATGGCGAAACTTAGCCTCTTGCCTACGGTAGACAAATGAATGTAAAATATGTTTCACTAATGGCTTGTAGGGCAATAACGATACATTTGAAACACACTAATGTTCCACACCTGGCACTTTCTGTACGTGATTTAAACTTAATTAGAAAAGGAAAACACATCAAGAAGAGTCGAAATTGAATACTTAAATACACAGATATGGACATAAATCAAAGGAATTTGTCATATCGCTTAAGTCCACCACCATGCTACGGGCTTAGATTTTAATACCTGCTGCGAGCTAGTTATAAGAAAAATGGATAAAAACTATACAAACAGGCTGTCAAACCTTAAGGTGAATCACATCAACAACAGTGTTCATCAGAAATCAGCAATGAATCGTTTTTTCGCTACTCATAAGCACTCATGAAATTTTGAATATAAGTGGGTCGACAATATTGAAATTTAACTATGTACTCTGATTCATTCATCGTACTCACTACAACGTTAATTTATAAGTACAGATTGCAATGACAATGCGTACAACGTTGACATCAAACTCATACCATTCGAAATATGTTTGATTCATAAGCCGGCCTACTCATTTAGATTCATAACTTTAGAATAATTTATAATACTTAGAAATGATTCGAGTGATTCGAAAAAGAAAAGAAAAAAGACACATAAGCAAAAAAGACAGAGCAGCAAGCTAATCAAACACACAACCTTCTAGTCAGTGGTGTTGTCGAGCCGGAATGCTCCTGGACGTCGTTCCGGTACTTCCTTTTTGGACAGGAACGCGTTCCGGAATTAAAGATGATTTCTGATAACGAGAATTGGCTGACGTTTTGAAAAAAAAAAATGAAAAAGAATTTCTGATTTGATTGAGACCTAAAAAAAAACGCCGCCGCCAGGATTATCATGGAAAATAACCCCCGTCGTTAAATTTGGGACATGAGACCTCACAGAGCGGCCGCCTACCCAGGATCGGCCTTGTCTATATAATTATATATACGCGTTCCGGTAAAAAAAAATAGCACAACACCACTGCTTCTAGTGAGTATTTTAGCGTTCGTACGCAACTCATACTTACGTTGTGCTTCGTGTATATGTTGAGTTATGGAGAGTCTAAATCAATAACATCATACCTGTGGTTAAGTATGAATATGATTAGTACTTCAAACTCATTTGAATATGAGTAAAGGTTCCATGATATTAAAATAAGTATGAATGCGTGCGTATAATAATCAGAAATTATGAGTATGATACGATTGTACTCATCTTTTTGAATACTAATTCGTGATCTCTGGTGTTCATCTTTCATTCGGATGATGTAGCACAATCCCTGTTTTATTGGCTAAAGCTGTCGGAGATAGACAGGCAGATAGCAGAGAAGAGGTGGCTGTTCTACCCAAGGACGTTTGATATCCCCACTTAGGGTACATAGAGCCCTCAGTTTTTCCATTATCTCTTAGTCCTAAAAACAATCAGGGCTTCTGATGAGGTAACTTAGTCTGCCAATATAAATTCTTAGCAGTTCCTCTAGATCATCCATGTAGTAGGCACAGAGATGCTTTATTCTCCTTTAAATGCCGGGTATGTTTCCAGTAGGTGAAGAATAGTTTCATCATCTTCCTCATCTGTACAGATTCTACAGAAATCATTGCGTGCCCTTAAAACAACGCTCCGTTATAACCCCGACAATCATAACGAACGTGCTCTTTATAGTTTAGGCGCCCTCCATCTAGCTTTAACCTGATTATTTGCGCTGTCCTGCCCGTACGCCTATTTGCGGTTAACGGAATCGATGACTTCATATTCAATTCTAAGCTTACAGGTCCCTAGAGGGATTCTCAAAAGTCAACAATTCGTCCGAAAGCTCAATGGTTCTGTCAAAGGTCCCTAGAGGGATTTTCAAAAGTCAATACTTCGTCCGAGAGCTCAATGGTTCTGCCACGCCTGGCCAGTTCTTCCGTTCTGTACTTACCTGGAATATCATTGTGTCCTGGTACCCATATGATATGGACATAATAAGGTATCTGCGACAGTTGTACACCGTTCTGGTGTTCCTCACGTAGGAACCCAGTGCTCTGTTATCGAAAAGTACCCCATTTGTGAATACAATCACGTGATGAGTTGGAAAATCAAAAACAATTTTTTAATCATAGTTTTGAAAGAATTTTTTTTTTTTTTTTTTTTCTCTTAAATTCTCATTTATTAATATTACAACTAGTTATTATAACTAACAAGTAATTTACTTCAAACAATTAAACATAAACTTTAATAATTAAATAAACATAAACTTTAACAATTAAATAGACATAAACTTTAATAATATATATTTATGATGATATCATATCATCAAGCCAAAAAAGAGCTTCTAATTAGGTCGGATGGCTTCCTTCTTTTAAGTCTGCGCTCCAAACCAATGGGATCAGCAAGAGATGATGCTTCTGTATTTACGTGGTCTCTGAGTCGGATGTTATGTTTTGTTTCAATCTCTTTTCTAACAGTATTTACTCCAAGGTCACGATGTAAATCACTTGTGCGTATATACCATGGTGCGTTTACGATGCATCTGAGTACTTTGTTCTGAAAACGTTGAATAATAGTTATATTTTTTTCGCTTGTGCAACCCCACAATTGTGCTCCATAAGTCCATATAGGTTTTAATATTTGATTATATATTAACAATTTATTTTCGACAGACAGTTTGGATTTCCTCCCTAATAGCCATTTTAGCTTCTTCCATTTAAGTTGTAGTTCAATAATTTTAATTTTAACATGCTCGTTCCAACGTAACTTCGCATCCAGTGTCATTCCAAGATATTTTGCCGTATTTGCGTACGGTATTTGTATACCATCCATAAATATAGGGATACCTAGAGTTGATTTATTTGTAAAGTCAACATGTGTTGACTTAGTACTGTTCAATTTTATGCACCATTTTCTAGTCCATTCTAAGACCGAGGTAAGTGCGTTTTGTAGCTTGTGTTTCGCCTCAATTTCAGTTCTGGCAACTGACAAAATTGCCGTGTCATCGGCAAATGTAGCCATAGTCGTTCCAGCAACTTCAGGTATATCACTGGTGTATAAAACATACAAAAGTGGACCCAGAATGCTTCCTTGTGGTACACCTGCTTGTATTTCCCTCAATTGGGAATATTCATTCTCATATTTAACGCGAAACAACCTATTCTTCAGGTACGATTTAAATAAAGTACAGTACGCCCTTGGCAACTGTGTGCTTAGTTTAGTGAGTAAACCCGTATGACTGACTTTGTCGAATGCTTGTGAAACGTCCAAGAATACAGCGGTACAAACATTTTTTTCCTCTAAAGCTCTTTCTATTACATCAGTAATGCGATGAACCTGGTCAATTGTTGAATGTGCATTTCTAAAACCAAATTGATGTTTTGGAACTAAATTCCTTTGTTCAATTATTTGTTTGATGCGAACTTGTAATATTCTCTCATATAATTTCGATAAGATGGGTAGAAGCGAAATAGGTCTATATGATTTAACTTCAGTTGGAGGTTTTCCAGGTTTTGGTGTTTTGAAAGAATGATGTGAAGACATGAATAGTACTTGAGCAGATGATATCCTAAGAATATCAGGATTTATTTCATAAAACTCAGTTAACCACAACCAAAGTATTTTATACATGTACCGCTAAATCAGATCCATAAGACTGACGTAATTATATATACTCATGCATTTTCCTTTTGTCATTAAATTTTTATTGTTTTACATTCAAATGTAATTGTTTTGAAATGAAACACCCAAAACGAAATTAAATAGAAAACAAGTGGACCGTATATGTATATACATATTTTAATTATATATTGTATGTACATATACAGTGAGCGTCAAAAGAAACTATACACTATGGATACAATTCTAACAATTACCAAAATTATTTTGTTTAAATTTTAATAAAAATAACGGTAAATTATTAATGTATATTTTTTTGTTAATGTACAGTTTCTTTTGATGCTCACTGTATGTCTATACATGTATTATATACATATTTAAATAATGTTTTAAAAATAAACACGGTTCGATTGTATCGATAAGCCATAAATAAAATTTATGGCATGACTGTAAACCAAATAAATTGAAATTAAAACGAACAACAGAAATAAAATATTTAAGCAGGATATTAAGGGGTTTTTTTTTTTTTTTTGTTTTGAATATTATGAACAAAAGTTAACATGTGAATAAATTATACGAATACAATTCATATACATTTTAAATAAATTAAATTTAAATTTAAATACTTCCAACAAAAATAAAATTGCTTTTGTCCAGGCTCTTACCAAGCAAACCTCCTGCACCTCTCTCTTCATAGCAAAAACCTTTTTTAAATCCATAAATTGAATGCGTTTTAAATTTAAATTCAAATATTTTGTCCACTCCGCTTTATTTAATATGTCGCTTCAATTTCCGAAGCAAAAGATTAATTATACTGCGATAAAATATTTATTTTTTTCTCTCTCTCTCTCTCAGCTTAATTTTTAATAAATTTTTGTCAAGCATAAAACAATTTTTTTTTTCATATTTTTTTATTCTGTTTTTTTTTTTAGTCTTTTGTATGCCTTTTTTATGGTCAATTGGGCATTAAATACATTGAAAAATAAAAAAAAAAACTTTTTATATTTTAAAGGAGGCCATAAATATCCTGTGCTCAAAATAAAACAATTAAAAAAGTTTTGTATTGTTTTTCCATCGAATCAAAATATTTATCGTTACATTGGGTTGAAGTAAATCGGCGTATGTAAGCTGTTTATTGAAGCAGAAGAGACTCCTGGTGAAATTGCGAATGAATTTTTAAATGTTATTTTTATGTTATGGTTTCTTTATATAAAATTCAATTCAATTATTAATTCATTTAAAATTGGTTGAATTGTAAGAATTTATTGGTTTATTTTTGTAATAATGCACAATGACATTTAAGAAACAATTGTAAACGAATAAAAAAGAATTCATTCCAAATTATTTCATTAATTGAATTTGAATGCGTATGAGTGATTTTGTAATTAAATATTCCACATACGTACTGTAGAATATAATACAAACTAGAATGTCCACAACAGAGATCAGCAATGAATCGGTTTTTCGCTACTCATAAGCACTCATGAAATTTTGAATATAAGTGAGTCAACAATATTGAAATTTAACTATGTACTCTCATTCATTCGTACATACTCACTACAACGTTGATTTATAACTACAGGTTGCAATGAGTATGCGTACAACGTTGACGTCAAACTCATACTATTCGAATATGTTTGATTCATAAGAATACTCATTTAGATTCATAATTTTAGAAAAATACTTATAAATTCTTTTTTTAACCCATTAACGCCGAATGGGTAGAAAAATACCCAAAAAAAGAAGTTTTTTAAAAAAATTCTATCTTGACCCAACTAAACGAGAGCCCAAACGTTTCTTTAAGAACGAATAAAGAAGGCATAAAACGGTTTAAAAAAAATTAGTAAGGCATGATATTCACATATTTTGGATGACAGAAAAAAGGTCAAAGATCACGAATTTTTCAAAATCAAAATTTTGTAGAAAGAACTTCTGTGGAATATGTATGGATGATATTCTCAGAAAAACCTTTAGATGCCATGTAATATAATATATCTTCTACCCGATAAAAATACTTTCACTTGAATTGGTATACTTACCTAAGCTACAGGTGCGATTAAATAACATGGGTATAAAAATACCCACTTAGCCATTGCACTATGGTTCAAATGACCGCTTTTCGTGGCCAAAATTATTTTTTTTTGTGTTTCGTTTTAGCGCTTTTATTTAAATATTTTAATTGACAACACCTTAAATCAACGAAAAATGCAAATTTTTTTTCTCAACATTGCAATGCATTGGTTTACCGTTATCCAACAAGCAATATAAGTTGAAGTTTTTTCTGTAAATAGTAAACACCATCGCGAACACAACTTTTTTACAAGTTCTAAAAATTGATTGTTAATTAATAAAACGTCTGTAAAAAAAAATTGTGATGGAAAAAAAAAATGACAGTAAGTAAACTAATATTAAAAAAAAAATAAAATTAAGTGGTATCTAAAACCTAAACTCGACATTTTAAGATTGTGCCTAAAATCGTTGTTTTTGCTGCGTACTTATAAGCTTTTAATAAGTTTACCACCTTTTGCCAGCATAAAACAAAAAAATATTAGTGTATTAGGACATCACTTACAAGTTCCCATTTGCCTTGCTTTGCGCATTTTTGCGCCTTCTGAGATATTTTGCATTTTGTTACAGATTGCTTTAAAAATTTCGTAATCCTAGAAATATGGGCAAAAGAAGATTCCAAGCGCAGAAATGATGCCGTGTTGAATTATATATTAAAAAAATTAGAGGAAGAAAATATTTCTGATGATTTTATTAAAAAAGTTTCAGAAAATGTATACTTTTTATTCAAAAAATTAGCAGTGAAATGGGAAAACACTCACAGAAAGTTAGAGAGATTTTGCAGCCGTTATATGCGTTGATTTCATCAGAAACAGTTTTTGAACTGCAAGAACCCGAACTTATAGCTCGAGAAGAGAAAAATGATGAAGAGCCCTGTTCATCAACAGCTGGACGTCCAAGACTAAAATTCTGTGATAAGTCTGAATGAAGCAAAAGAAGACAAGCATCAGAATTTTCAACGTCCAATAATAATGAAACAGATTTGTTTATTCACGCTGCCGCAATGTCAGCCCGTAAGTTAGGTAACGTGGACTTAGCCACCATTCTTGCGGAATCTGTAAAAAGCCCAACAAGACCTTCAAAAATTCGAAAGCTTTGTTCAAAAGACAATAAAGATCCAATTGCCTTTTCTGCAGAAGAGGCCTTAGCCTTCTTTTTAGAAAATAATTTTTCAAAGCAGCAGTACTGCAACATTCGTCAGGAAAGTAAACAAAGAAATTCGGATATATTTCCATCATACCATAAAATATTAGAATACAAACGCAAATGTAGACCTGAGGGCTTAATCTTTAGTGAAATATCTTCAAAAGTACCGCTACAAAATCTTTTAATGCACACCGGCAAAAGAATAGTTGAAATGCAAAAGGAAGTAATCATGGCAGCAATGAGTTTAGAGAATGTTAATTACACGTATCATATGTTTCCAAAACTCGTTATTTGCTGTAAAAAAGTATTTTTCTTTTGTTTGTATATTTATAAAACTTTGCATATTTTTAAAGAAATAAAATTTTAAGATGCAAACCACTGTTTAATTAGCTATAATAATTTTGGCCACAAAAAGTGGTCATTTGAACCATAGTGCATTGGTATGAAATATTTTTCATAAAGCTATTAAAAATTAATTTCAAATAGAAATTTCAAATCATTTATTTTTCTCTATTTTTTTATATTTTTGGTAGTTCCGGCATGAAATTGTGCAAAAGAATCCCTTGGATGCACATTCAAACTGTATTTTGCACAACCGTACTCTGTTTTCCCACCACATTGCGTACAGCGACAGCGTTTTTCAATTTTATCAATCATATGGTTAAATTTGTCAGTGTGTTTTCGATTTCCACGAATTTTTACCAACGCTTCAACAACGCTAACCCAAAAATCGAGTTGGCTCATAGGTGGCAAACCTTTACATCCCCTGCACAAGCAGTGTAGTTTGCATGCATTTACCAAAGCTGCGTCAATAGTGTTAGTGAGTAATGGCCAATACCACTTTTTTCCGCGGACTAGAATACGATAATTGTAGACGCCATTATCGAATAAGTCAACCCCACCCATTCGCTGATTATATGCATGTATTACGAGTATGTATGGTTGTTCAACGACAGCCATCATGCGATGTTTACGGTCATATCTTTTGGTTTTGCACATCGGTTTTGCACCCAAAAAATTAGACATCACAGTTACCACCTTCAGAAAGATTTAAAATATACACATACATAGGTATAACATGATAATAAATATGTGTAAAGGTAATTACCGAATTATCGTTCCAGAGAACTGCGATAATATTGTTGTTTGTCAAAGCAAAAATCTGATGAACCCCGAGGTTTCTTTTTCATCAATTTAATATCATCCAGCAATGCGTGATTGCTCCGATTATCTCGAACAGTACCTGTTGCAAAATAACTTTTTCGATATAATGTACATAATAAATTATGGCTTGTCGAATGTAATATTATATTGACTTGGATCTGAAATTTTCTCTAATAGTCGTAGTACCACGTTTTCTCCAAGGCCGTAGTCAGCATTATATTTAGCAGAAGCGCCAGCATATGGGATAAAGGAATAACAATATCCTGTCATAGAAGCCAACACCCAGTATTTATAGCCAAATGGCGACCATAATATGCGATCATCTGTTCATCCACAGAAAGACTATGAGAAAATATGCCAAATTGCATGAATTTTTTATTCAGTGCAGTGTTCAATTCACTAATTTTGGCATTTTTTCATTCTTGTCAGGATTATTATTGTCACAAACGTGTTATTTTCAATAAAACTCTCAAAAATAGCTTAACTATGTTGTCTAGTCACCATATAATAAAGAGAAAAAAATTTTATTATTTATTTTATTATGCCGAAGTGGGTAGAAAGATACCCATGTAAATACAAAGGCACCCACGACACTTAAAAAATAAAAATATTCATATCAATACAAATAGTCCAAATACTATTTGTGCCAAATCGCACCGAAATCGGACCACGGATTCTGGGATCAGGCGTTAATGGGTTAATTGAATTGGAATGCGTATGAGTAATTTTATAATTAAATATTCCACATACGTACTGTACTGTACTGTACTATAATGTGAACTAGAATGCCCACAATCTTTTTGTAAAATTATTACATAACTATGACACTATTTCGACAATTTAATTCGCTTTCAGTCAAAGGCCTTAATTATTTTTGATTTATTAGTAGAGCCTTGTAGAAAATTGTCTACAGTGCTTAAATCTAATTGTCTTGGCGAACAAATTCTTTAGATAATACCAACCACACTTACTACAGGAAATCTATATTTTGTACAAACTACCTCAACACCTTCGTGTCTATACCTCTGATACGAGTTACAGTGAGTGTCAAAAGAAACTACACACTAAAATAAAAGTATACATTAATAAATTACCGTTATTTTTATTTTAAAATTGTTTGATTGCCAGTTTTTAAATTTGAAACAAACAAAAAAAAAAAAAAATTCGAAATATTGTCAACTTTTTTCGGCCACTCTCCTAAAGTGGTAAAAGTTAAGTTTGTTGATTGTTAGAATTTTATCCTTAGTGTACTGTTTTTTTTTTTGTCGTTCACTGCATATCTACTATGGTATCATATTCAAAATATTGGCATCTCGACCTTACAAAATCTGTAAAATGATAAAAAAAAAAATAGTTCCAGCGTTTCAATATCTTGCCAATACCGCTTAGGCGAATATGTAAGGCGGAATGTCCTGATGTTATGCTCATTAAAAAAAAAACGATAATTGAAAAAACCCTGTATTTTATAAATTCATTTTCGCAATAAAATATCGTAAAATTTTTCCGCATACAGTACACACAGTTGATATGGAAAAAGAGTAAGAATTTCCACAATATCTCTGAGCAACTTTACTACATTAATTAATGAACTGCAGTGATATGTCAAAATACATTTTAAAAGTATAAATAATTCAAAAGATTGTAGTCACAAAGATCTTTGAAAATATTCCCAAAAGGAATAAGAAATCAAGACCATATTCATTGGACAGAAAACCACGTCCACCAGTTTCGTCATCGACCATTTGAACTGTATTTGTACTTATGACAATTAAATACCAGCACATTTTCAATTAATCTGATATTAAATTTAGAATTTGGATGAGGCTCGTTTTATTCTGTTTTTAACAATAGCTTCCTTATTTCTAAATTCGTTAATTTTTTTTTTGTCAAGTGATCAATGTTATTTTGCAATATTGTCAAGGATTCCAAGGAATTCAATGAAAAATAATTTATGTTGTCCTGTGTTCTTTTCTGCACATGCTGCTATGCTTAGGTATATTAACTTGCACATGCATTTCCCCCCGAATTAATAATAATTCTTCGTTATTTTCCCAGCAGACCAACACAAACGAAATTGTAGTATACTGCAGTGCAGAGAAATTGAAGAGAAAGTTTGACATTTTAAAAGTTCAAATAAAATTGCAGTACCGATACAAACAATATGTTCAAATCAATTTGTAGAAAAATTAATTGCAATCAATTGCAATTTATTTGAAGTGTACATTGGTATTGAGTTGTCAGAATTAATTATCCCCCACTGGATTATCACAAAATAATCTATTTTCTGAATTCAATAAAATTTTACTTACAACTTTCATAACATTTCATACATACATAGCAGAGATCAGCAATGAATCGTTTTTTCGCTACTCATAGGCATTCATGAAATTTTGAATATAAGTGAGTCAACAATATTGAAATTTAACTATGTACTCTGATTCATTCGTACGTACTCGCTACAACGTTGATTTATAAGTACAGGTTGCAATGAGTATGATGCGTTCAACGTTGACATCAAACTCATACCATTCGAAATATGTTTGATCCACAAACCTACTCATTTAGATTCATAACTTTATAAAAATACTTGTTATGAATACTTATAAATGAGTCGAGTGACTCGAATCATTCAACAAAATTTACAGTCTTACAACAAAATAAAAAAGACTGTATAAGCAAAAAAGACAAAGCAGCAAGCAGAGCCTTCTACAACCTTCTAGTATGTATTTTAGTGTTCGTACCCGAATCATACTTATTATGTGCTTCGTGTATGGGTTGAGTTATTGAGAGTTGAAATCAATAACATCATACGTGTGGTTAAGTATTGTTAGGCAGAACGAAACGACCTAATACATATCGTTTCACATAAAAACAATAAACAAAAGCTACTATGTACATCGAACCATACATAAATCAACAATAACATCAGTATGAGTATGAGAGAGATGGATAACGCAAACGCAACATAAGCCAACACAACAAGAGGCAATGTGTACACAATACACACTAACAAATACATCGAACATCTTCCAGGTAAACCAACAACAACAAGCATGAGAGCAAAAGGGATGGACATGTAAGCATACGCAACAACAAACAACGTAGTCGCAAAAGAACTCTCGAGAATGCGAAACCTCGAACATTCCACTTCGAGAACCATCATCAGACTGAAGACGTTCGCATATAAAAGGGCAAGACAAGGCAAGCACCAGTCAGTTGTAATTGAGTCAGTCTTGAGTGAAGTTGCGTGTGAACTAATCAGTCGCGGTTTGAAGATATCCATTGTGAGCAGTATAGCGAATAGTTGTGTGTGAATAATAGTGAACCAGCAATTATTGTTGCATCGGTTAAGTTTGAACAGTGACACAAAAGTAGTGTGAATAATAAAGAGAGTTTAATTAAAATAAGACACATATTTGTTTTTACTTGGTTTGCAATCAACGAACTCATATTTAAACGTTTTTAAAAAGGTAAAAACGTAACAGTATGAATATGATGAGTACTTCAAACTCATTTGAATATGAGTAGAGGTTCCATGATATTAAAATAAGTATGAATGCGTGCGTATAAGTATCAGAAATTATGAGTATAATCCTATTCTACTCATTTTTTGGAATACTCATTGTTGATCTCTGATACATATGTACAAAATTGCTCATTACAATCCTTCAGTTAGGATTACGATCTAGCTTCTCACACCACTTATATTGTGTGCTTTAATTATATACACGAGTGGAGGGACCTAAAGTTTAAAGTCGACTCCGAACGACAGATTTTTGGTAAACTTTTCATGGCAATTTTATTTCACGCTCAGTTTTTGCCAGAAATATGCTGAGAGGAAGTCGCCGGAATTTTTTTCGTATTTTCGTTTTGATGTCTGACATGTGGTTTGATCCGTAGCCTTACATCTTATAAGCCAACACACTATCTACTAGACTACAGCAACTACCATAAAATTTCTTTGAATTTAATTTCTATTTTAAGGAAAATTTCAAATAATTTCCTTAATTTCTTGTAAAAACGCTAAAAGACAAAGTAAAGAAATTGAATAGAAAACGTACATGGCATGCATATTAAACGAAAAACACTTACGGACACTTTTTAGTACAATGGGTCAGTTCGACCTCCGGGTACTGTACTTGTCACAGTTGACAAGTACACGTCCTCTAACCTACGGACACTCACTCCCTCAATTTTCATTGCAGTGTTTCAAAAATCCAACATATTTTGTGCAAAAATAAATAAAAAAACAAACTTAAAATATTAACAGGATACATGCATCCTGCATACAAGAAAAAAAACCCTTTTTCAAATAGACAAGCCAGTTCCCATTTGATTGCTTGTTGCATGTGCTTCATATTCTAAAAAAAAAAATAAAAAAACAATGTTTTCTGTTTTATTTTTTGCAGCTGCATCTGTTGCCGTCTCCTCTTGGACTCTGGTGGCCATATCCTGTGAACGTTATTACGCCATATGCCATCCATTACGCTCGAGACGCTGGCAAACGCGTAGTCATGCTTATAAAATTATTGCCTGCATTTGGTGTGGCAGTATGCTGTGCATGTTGCCCATTGCCATGTTCAGTCAATTGATGCCAACAAGTCGACAAGGTAAGTGCAACAGAAAAAAATTCTTTTTTCTTTTTTTTTTCTTTACATTTTTAATAATACTTGGCACCTGTAGTTGAGGGTAAATCGAACGATTTTCTTAGAAAAAAAAAGAAGAAAAAACTCATAAAAAGCTTTTAAGATGAGATACAAAGAATTACAGTCTCTTCAATTGAAACTCTCTTGCTCTGGTGCCTCAATGTTTGGAAATTAGACTCTAAAATCGTAGTAAAACAGAATCAAAAGCAATTCATGGATATTGTTGAGGTTTTACTGCCGAAATTTCTGTGAAATTCAAAAGTAGTTTCAGCACAGTGTGCCTCTATTTTCATAAACGACGTAATCAACCACTTCACTTTGTCACGTCACAAGTCTCCTGACGTTCACACCCAGAGGCCAATGTCCCATTTGAATTTTGCGTGGTGACAGCCATAGCAAATACGTCGACCTAGTTGCTACCTTCGATGTTCCCATGGCCAGGAACCAACATGATAGTAACCGGCGAATATCTCCTCCAGATTCACATGGCATTCTTGACAATCTTAGATGCGGTGTACACACTCTCAAGGGTTCTAATGACCGCCATACTGTCGGTAATGATGCTCATGATGGACTCACTATTGCGTCAGCTCGGGCTTACTTCCAAGGTGAGTGTGTATGCGGATGACCTACTTATCATTGTCGAAAGCCAGTCTCGTGCTGCGCTGGAAAGATGTGGTGGGTAGGCCCTCCGGATCGCATGTGATTGCGGTCGATGTGGCAATGGACAATTCTGTGACAATGTTGCTTAAGGGCTTAAGGGAAACGTAGACCCGGACGCCATTCTTAGGGCTCTTGGTTCTCTGAACTTGGGACAGAATCTGGTCAGGTTCATCGAGCTTCTCCTCAAGTCGAGGATAGTAACCTCCACAGTGGGTGCCACTAATTGTCAGAGAATGGTTCGTAGGGGCACACCGCAAGGCGGTGTTCTATCACCACTTCTCTGGAACCTTGCAGTCAACTCTCTCTTGAGGGGGCTGGAACACTCTGGCAACGAAGTCATAGCTTACGCTGACGACATTGCCATTGCTGCGTCGGGAATTTGTCCGCAGACACTGTCGGATAAGTTGAACTTGGCGCTGTCAATCGTACTGGACTGGTGTAGGGATTTTGGACTGTCTATTAACCCCTCTAAGACCGATACGATTCTTTTTACGAGGAAATATAAAGTTCCGACCTTCTCCCTTCCCAGCATACGTGGGACCAGACTTACGTTGAGTCCCGAGGTTAAATATGTGGGCCTGATCCTCGATCCCAAACTCAACTGGAGGGCGAATCTGGCTGCTAGGGCACGCAAGGCGCCGTGTGCTGCTTACTCCTGTAGTAGAGCGGTCGGAACCAGATGGGGTCTTCGCCCAAGGATCATGCGTTGGATATATTCTACGGTCATCGAACCCCACCTCTTATATGGCGTTGCTTTCTGGTGGACTGCTCTGGACAGACAACACAACGTCAGACTCCTTGACAAGGTCAGAAGATCTGCCGCCATTTATATAACTGGTGCTCTACGCACCACCCCCACGAAAGCCTTGTTCGCGATGCTCAACTGGCTTCCTACTGTGCTTCTCGCTAAGCAGGCGGCCAAGTTTAATGCGACTAGACTTAATGCTTTGTCTCACTGGCACATTATAGCTTCTGGTCACTCCACTATTCTGGAGGTTGATCCGGTGGCCCCTGTGTACATGGACTATATTACTGCTGAATATTGTCTTGACAAAGGTTTCCACTCTCTGATCCCGAGCAGGGATGACTGGAATCCTAATACGGTCGTCCCCCCGGAAGTCCTGGATATAAATACCGACGGCTCTAAACTCGATAATGGTGTTGGAAGCGGTATCTACTCTGGGAAACTGAACCTGAATATTTCTCTCCGTTTGCCGGACTACTGCAGCGTGTATCAGGCGGAGGTGATGGCGATTTACCGGGCCGCTCAATGGATGCTCGTCAACGATGCTCCTTTCTCTCGCGTCTCGGTCTTCTCTGATAGTCAGGCCGCGATAAAATCTCTATCGGGTTTTGTGAATAACTCTAGGATCGTTAGAGAATGTCGCCGCTGTCTCGACCTTCTTTCGGGGCGCTTCACCAGTGTCTCTCTGGTGTGGGTCCCCGGGCACAGTGAAATTCCGGGAAACTGTCGGGCCGACGAGCTCGCCAGAGCTGGTGCGCTCCTTCCGGAATCCTCTTCTGTTGAAGTGGGTATACCACTTGCCTCGGTCAAGCTGACCATTGCACGGAAATTCTTTCGGGACGCCAACCTATCCTGGGTCAATGAGGAGTCCTGCTCCACCGCTAGGCTCACCTGACCCTTGATGGATAAAAGGCGTACCAACCAATTACTTGGTCTTGGTCGTGACGTCATCTCGACTACAGTGGCCGTTCTTACGGGTCATTGCGTCATGGGTAGACACGCGGAAAGAATGAGGCTCCCCTTTAACGACTTCTGCCGTGGATGTAGGTTCTCTGAGGAAGAGGAGACTGTCATTCACTTTCTTTGTCAGTGCCAGTCTCTTGCCAGGTGTAGATATAGGTTATTTGGCTCCCCATTTCTTGTTAGCTTAACGGAGCTATCATCCGTTGATATCAAGGATATAGCCTCGTTCATCAAACTTTCTGGCTGGTTTTCCAGTGCGGGGTAGTCGTGCTTCCGTTGTGCAGCCCTTGCACTGACCAACTTCTTCCTTTTTCCCTCATTGTGGTGGAACTTGGTCAGTACAGGGACTGCGTTCACCCGTGGCATCACAACGGGCCGCTATGCGTGCTCAAGTGTGCTTTGTGAAATCAGAGCTACCACTCCGACCTAACCTAACCTAATCTAGTTTGAGGTATGCAACAGAGGTCAAATACCTGACAATTCCTATGACCGAAAGGATGAATTTCCTGGTGCATATCGAGAGAGAGTAGTAGGTTCAATTAGGCGTATCCTTAGAAAAGACTGGGACCTCAGCAGACGTGCCGTACTTACCATATACGGTGGACGACTATTCGTCGTTTGTCCGATGTACGGTGCATCAGTGTGGTACGAGACGGTCATTTCTGTTACTGGCCGAGGTATGGCTCAGACGTGTCAGAGGATTACTCTCCTGGCTAGTGTGCCAATTTGCAGGACGTTTTTAACGGACGCTCTACAGGTATTGGTAGGTGTAGCTGCCCTTGACCTGTCGAGGTATTGTTTTCAAGACCAGGAAGGGACTACAACTTCTAGCGCATAATTGGTGATTGGGTTCCTGCTAATGATCTGGCAAATAGGGAGGTTAGGAGTTTAATTTTCCTTCTCGATGGGTACCTCATCGACAAGTGAAAATCACGTTGGACGAACAGTGACAAAAGCGCGACATTCGTACTGCAACGCTCCGACTTAAGCTAAAGCTTAATTCTTACTGACGGGACATGGCTCGCTCAATGCATTCTTGCATAAGAGGGGCCTCAGTGAGACAGAGGACTGTGGGTGTGGGTTGGGGCCTGAGGACAGGCGGCATGTACTGACTACATGTCCGCTTAACGATGAGCTTAGGGATTTAGAAGCGTTGGGCATTATCGAGATGGGAGATATGGTGGTCTTAATTGGGCCTTAGCTACGGATCGGACTAAGCAAAGACTTGACAAGTTCGCTCGTCTTGTCTTTAGTAGGAGAAGAATTAGGGTGGGTTGATGGTAGGTTACTCTTACGGCGCCGTTCGTCGTGGGTTCATTGTCGTTGTTGGCACATGAAGCTCGACGTTTGTGTGCGCATCCTACGCTAGTATGTTGCCGAGTTGGGTGGTCTGTGTTGTCCGCGTTCATCGTTGGTGAGTAGTGTCCACTATTGTGTTTGTTTGTGCATTTTTTCTGTATTTGGCTCACCAGTTCCGAACCGTTACCAGCATATGATATATTCTGATACCGAATTCGCATGGCAGCAAGTTTTGTAGACATTATTTCAGCCTTTTAAAGTGCTAAAACAATTTGCTCTAAGGAACTAATGTTCAGTTTTCAAAACTTTACGTTGCCATTGAAAGTCAAATTTCAATTTTAGATTCATACAGTGCGTTATAAAATTGCTGTTACTGGTAACTTTAAATTAAAGTTTCTCTCACAGTGTTTCGAATTAAGGATTTAATTTCCCCATTTGGCCATGTAATGATGTGAAGTCATCAGTTTGAAATTGAATGGAAATTGTCGGAATTTATTGTACATTTTAAATATTAAAACACAAACGTTAAAAACATTCTTTTGTTCATGACAACTGTTTTGAGTGTCAAGTTATTAATTTTTTTGCTTGTTCTTTAAAATACGTACGTATAGAAGAGCAACATTATATTAAAATGGCTTTGACACGTACTTAATTTTTACAAAAAAAACGAACTCAAAAAACATTAAAAAAAAGCGGAACAAAAGCAAAAATTTTAATACAAAAGAAAAAATTGTTTTTCACATCATTTCACACACAGAAATTCAATCCAAACTGCCCTAAAGCGTTATAAACTGTTAAGTGAACTGCTGCCCAGGGGACAATTAGTTTTTGTTATGAAAACTGTGTTTCAAATATTGAAAAACTAAAAAAGGACTACAAAAAACACTTTAAATTTCCATACATTTTAAACAAAACTTAAAAGGTTTATTCATGGTAATTCCATGAAATGGTGTCCCTGGTTCCGCCTTTATTGATCCATTAAAAGTTTGCTTTTGAATTTGAAATTTTGAAAACTTTAATTAAAAACTTTTCTTCTCTTCGTTTCTTTTTTGCATTTCAGGCTATCGCAAGTGTCGTGAGAATTGGCCCAGTTATGCATTACCCTATGAGCGCACCTATAATTTGTTTCTTGACCTGATTCTATTGGTTTTGCCTCTAATGATACTATCGGTTGCCTACATTTTAATCACACGTACCCTTTATGTGGGTATGCGTATTGAGAAAGCCATGATATTCGGTGGCAAGCCAGAAGACATGCAACATTCAACATTTCAAAGAAAATCCAATAATAATGGCAGTGGCACTAGCCTGTTGGGCAAGTCATCATACTTGTCGACCTCATCGCTATCATCAACAACGGCTTCGTCATCGTCACGCTTAAAACTTAATTTATCATTTCGTTGTCACGGACCAACAACCTCTGGTTATAATAATACCAGCACAACATGCACAACCAATCTGCAAGGCAATTTCGAGAGCCATGCAAAGGAAAAGGATTTATGTTATCAGCAACAGCAACAACAGCAGCAACAGCAACATCATCAGCATAATCTGCAATTACCAGCACAACGATTATATCAGCAGCATCATAATTTTCAAAACTATCATCACCAACATCAAATTGTTCTCCACCAAGGAGAAGAAGGTCAACAACGAGCATGTGAGCAGCAACATCAGCAGCACTATCATCACCAACAGCAACAACACGAGCATCACTGCTGTGGTAAGTGGAACAACAAGAAATTATTTGCACCCCATTTTAAGCATCCATAAGTCAAGAAATTTATTGGCAACCATTAGTGTGGTAGTGTTCCTCTATTTTGATGCCAAAATATTAACGAAAAACACGAACCATAAACCATTTTTAGATAAATTCCTAAAAAAACTCTCATTTAAACCAAGAAAACTTTTTCGTGTTAAAGAACAACAACTCAAGGTATAGTTTTATGAAAACAACATTAAAGAGTTTTTAGGAAAAAGAGTAAAACTTTCGGTTCTTCTTAGTTTTAAAAGCATATTGCAATAGAAGCACTTGTCAGCACATTTAAAAGTTTTTTATTTCACATCTCTAATGTGTACGAGAAACATTAGTGCCAAGAATACGTTTGATGAGTGTGGCAGTGCTATATTAGAGTAAGCCACGAATGTTGTCTTGATATTTACATACATCAGAGATCAGCAATGAGTTTTAAAAAAGATGAGTAGAATCGAATCATATTCATAATTTCTGATACTTATACGCATTCATACTTATTTTAATATCATGGAACCTCCTCTACTCATATTCAAATGAGTTTGAAGTACTGTAACGACACGTTTCCGCTCGGGTGCTGGGGTAGTTCAGTGGCGTCCAGTGGTTACATAAAAAAAGACACTTCTTTGAAAGTTCTACGCTATTTATTAATAATAAGTAAAATAGCTTACGTACTAAACTACGTTAGAGCTACAGAGAAGGAAAAAATTAAGTTTAATATTAATTATTAAGCCCTAGGCCGGCCAAACAACGGTTCGTCAGGTAACAGTGAGTCTAATCAACCAAAGGGAAATGTCAGAGCAACAATCAAATGATTGTGGTTCTGAGGTCCCTGGTGTCTGTTCAGTTGCCAATGTCAAGTCAAAGTCAACCAAAGGGGAATGTCAGAGCAACAATCAAATGGCTTACGCACAGGATGATTGTGGTTCTGAGGTCCCTGGTGTCTGTCCAGTCACAGTTGCCAATGTCAAGTCAACGTCAACCAAAGGGGAATATCAGAGCAACAATTAAATGGCCTACGCACAGGATGATTGTTGTTCTGAGGTCTCTGGTGTCTGTCCAGTCACAGTTGCCAATGTTTTGCTGGCTGTAAATATCTCACTAGTGGGGACAACCACAACACTTGTGATTTGATATATTTTCAGCAATAGTCGATGTCACAAGATCGACCTACCTTACCAGCAACTCATCAACAACTGCCTCAACCGCTGAAGTCATGCTCGCTTCTACTCACAAAAGTAACAAATAACAGATCAAACGTGATCGAACATCAAACATGTTGTGTCCTTCTACACAACTTATCAATGTGAGAGCAAGCACTAATTGAATTCAGCAGAGAGGTCTTGTAGGTCAAATGTGAGTCGTACAACAACCGTTATCAAGAATAATAATGTTTCTAAAAATAGATCATAAGAGCTTAACAAAAATTAATATAAAATATTTTAAGCACAGTGGGGCTTGTTATGAACTTATGCTGAAATAATTACAATAATTTCATTTTAATATTAACTGCAGGTTAGGATTTAGTATACATATAAATAATTATAAGTATATAATATTAGTTATTAGTAAATACTATACAATGATGATTTGGTTGAACCGGTGGACATACGAAAGTAGGTATGGTGTGGGCAAAAACAAGGTCTCCGACTTTTGTCGTCACAGTACTCATCATATTCATACTTAACAACACGTATGATGTTGTTGATTTCGACTCCTCTCTATAACACAACATATACACGAAGCACAACGTAAGTATGAGTCGCGTACGAACACTAAAATACTCACTAGAAGATTGTGTGTTTGCTCTGCTTGCTGGTCTCTCCTTTTTTGCTTATGTGTCTTTTTTCTTTTGTTGTAAATACAACAACAACTAAGACTGTAAATTTTGATGAATGATTCGAGTCACTCGATTCATTTATAAGTATTGTGAGTATTTTTCTAAAGTTATGAATCTAAATGATTAGGCTGGCTTATGAATCAAACATATTTCGAATGGTATGAGTTTGATGTCAATGTTGTACTCATACTCATTGCAACCTGTACTTAAAAATCAATGTTGTAATGAGTACGAATAAATCAGAGTACATAGCTAAATTTCAATATTGTTGACTCACTTTTATTCAAAATTTCATGAATGCTTATGAGTAGGGAAAAAACGATTCATTGCTGATCTCTGTTTCCCATGCTAACTAACGTCACTACCGTTATAAGCTTCTAACTTCATTAGCAACTACAAGCAAATGCCACGCACACAATACCTCTCGAATATATATGATAGATTTCCCCATTTGATATGAATAAATAACACAATATTATGAGGTTTTAAAATTTTTGCTACAATTTATGTGGAAAAGTGAAACAAAATTTACATGACCTGCCATTAATTAACAACATTTTGCAGTCACGCATCACCTATAAAGAGTTTTTCTTCTCATTGTTATCCACGACAACACTTAATTAGATTTTCAGTTCAGAAAGTGTGCTGAAAATACGCTGCAAGAACTTTGAAATGATTTGCAAAAATATGTTTTAATTCTGCGCATCATTCATAACTTGGCTGACCACATTTAAATGATGAGCAACATTCACCCACACACACACTCATTTCCAATTCCTAACACTTGCCCATTGCGGAACGTGAGCATAAAATGTTAGATGTGAGGCATTTTATTGCTACTCTACAGTATGTTTGGAATATAAAACATATCTCAGTGAAGATGCAGAAGTTATCACATGTACAGTTACTGTCCATTAAATTAAGAACACACTGCCGTTATTAAATAACTTCCACTGAAACTAAAACAGTAAACTTTGGCGGATAATTCGATAAATTTATTTATGCGAAGGATGCATACTCACACACACTTTTTTCGAAAATTTTACTGAATTTGTTGGATATTTAAAGCATATAAATGCCGCAACATTAGCTTAAATTTATAAGAATTTTCATAAATTTCATACGTACTTAATTGGTCATTACAACCCTTTAGTCAGGACTACAACCTAGCTTCTCACAGCACTCATGTTGTGTGCGAATTAATTTTATCCCTTTTCAATCGACTCCAAATGACAGATTTTTTTGAGAAACTTTTCATGGCAATTTTGTTTTACTCTCAGAGTTTTTACCAGAAGACTACTGAGAGAAAGTCACTGAAGAAATATTTATTTATGGTTCGTTTTGCTTGAGATGTCTTGGATTGGGGTTTGAATCACGATAAGTCAACACATTACCTACTAGATTACGGCGACTTTAAAAGGGAGATTTATCACCATAATTAAGGTAATATCAGCGATGCTAATAAGTGTTGTAAACCTAAATAAGGGCGATCTGAGCACGCTAATAAGCGTACTCATGGGACACTTTGCCTTACATGTTCACCTAAAGCGTATTGGAGTGGTGGAAAACGATAAATGCATAGCATGTGGTGAAAACATCTAAGCGATAAAGTAGTTTGAGTGTCATTGACCTGTTTTCGTAAGCTCTTGATTCCAATATTTTGGGGATGACACCATAGCAGACATAACTCGTCTCAGAGGAGTCGTCTAAAAGAAGTTAAGTAAGTTTGTACAAGAATACTCGTATATAGAAAGTAAGATGGTATTCCTAATGGATGATGGCTTAGGTGTATCTCAATTGGCATGAGAATTTTGGTTGGTTTCCTCTCCTTCAACCTATCTACCTACCTTTCCAGTAAATGAAGTATAAGTAGAGAATAAATTTTGTGTAGGTGGTTAGAATGAGGAAACTAATACTCTACAAGATGCTCATAGTTCCCGTGCTTCTTTATGGCGCAGAGGCATGGACACTATTAAACACTAATGCAGCAGCTTTGAGAGTATTCAAGTGAAACGTTATACCAAAGATATTCCGTCTAGTTCTAGTTGGCGATGATTTCCGCATACGATCCAACAGTGAGTTGTATGAGCTTCTCAACGACATAGACGTTACGCAGTGTATTAACATCCAGCGGCTGCGCTGACTCGGCCATGTCGTTCGAATGGAGGAGGAAGCTGCGGCGAGACGGGTATTTGATGCGAGGATCTGCGAAAGTCGACGAAGAGGGCGATCTTGTTTGTGTTGGAAGGACCAAATCGAGGAAGCCCTGTTATACTTTCCGATAGCCAAGCGGCCATCAAGGCGCTGGATTCTAGTGTGATAAACTCCAAGACAGTATACGACTGTCGCAGATGTCTCAATGAGATGGCGAACCGATGTGATGTTTGTATCACGTGGGTACCGGGACATAAGGACATTCCCGGCAACTGCAGAGCGGATGAATTGGCCAGAAGGGGCACGACCTTTGAGCTCTCTGATGAATTCTCTACATTGGGGATCCCTTTAAGTACCTGTGGACTTTTAATTGACAATGCAATCGTGGACCTTGTCAACAGTAGGTGGGCAGCTTCGGATAAAGGCAGAGCGGCGCAAAAAATCTGGCCAAAGCTGGATAGAAGGCGCACGACGACTCTGCTTAAGCTCCAAAGAAGCAGGCTCAAAGCTGTTATCGGGGTTATTACAGGGCATTGTATTATAGGGACACATGCGAGGCGTATTGGTCTTGGACACCTTGCGAATGATTTCTGCAGAAGCTGTGGAGAAGAAGAGGAGGATGAAACTATTCTTCACCTACTTTGCACATGTTCGGCACTTGGTCGGAGGAGAAAGAAACACCTGGGAGCCTACTACATGGAGGTCGTAGATGAACTGTCATGCGTGGATATTGGCAGTCTAAGTCGCTTCATCGGAAGCTCCGAGTGGTTCCTAGAATAGGAGAAAGATGAAACTGTGGTATCACAATGGGCCCTATATGAGGCCTAAGTGTGTCCGCTCATCGGGTGGACAGCCACTTCTACCTACCTACCTACCTAAGCCCTGTCATCGATTGGTGTGACCAACTGGCGTTGGCGCACAAGAAGCAGAGGCGCCTGGTAGGATGTGTTAAGGCAACACGAAATTCGTTAATCGGATGGTTAATAGCCTATTAAGTAAGTAAGTAAGTAAGGTTCGAATGGGGAAGAAATTCTTGCCGAAATGCAGAGGAAGTATTTCTTTGATTTGGTCGACCAAGAGATTAGTTTATCCGTAGTCAGAGAATTGTATCAACAGAGCGACATTGAATCATAGTTCTATTACACACAGGAAATCTGAATTTTTGAAAACGAACGCATTAAAGCAGTTCCTTATTATTCTGTTCCTTGTTTTTCAAGGAAAACATGAATGCTTTTCATTATTGATTATGAAAATTTAAATTCTTTTTTGTTCATCCTGTATAATTGAATTTCAATCTTCATTTGCATACAATTTTAAGAAATATACAGTGGGCATCAAAAGAAAATTCATAAAAAAGTGTACTTAACGTAAATTAAGTAGAAATTAAATTACCGTTATTTTTATTTTAAAATTGTTTCATTATCAGTTTTTAAAATTGAAACAAAAAAAAAAATACAAAAAATTTCGAAATATTGTGAAATTTTTTTCGGGCACTCTCCTTAAGTGGTAAAAGTTGAGTTTGCTGATTTTAAGAATTTTATTCTTAGTGTACAGTTTCTTTTGAAGCTCACTGTATTTAAAATCAATTCCAATTCGAATAATACTATAGAAATTAATGTGAAATTCATTTCAATTCATTCATTGTAACGAATTTAAATAAAATTTTGTATCCTCAAAAAATAGATTCTTAATTACCATAAAATAATTGGATTTAAAAGTAAATTTAATATGATTACAATGAAATGAAAAAGAGAGGATTTTAATACAGATTGACAAAGATGAAAAAAATTCAATTTAAAATGAAGCAATTTTCAAGAAATTCTGTTTCATTGTTTCATTCAATTTGGTTGCCATTGATTGCAATACAAATTATTTTTTAAAATTCTTGGTTAGGTTTGCAAATAAAGTCAAGCCTTTTAATATTATTAAGGACACATGTGCTTCCATTAATTGCCAATAAACCTAAGTGGACAATCTCTATACACAATGCAACCCTTTACTTGCAACCTATGGCTACAAAAAAGAAACTTCTTTAAAGGCTTAAATTTAAATCGTTTTGAAAAATATTTCAATTTATTTATTTATTTCATACTTCGTAGATTACAGTGTGTAATATTGTTACGTATTTACCTTTTAAAAACGTTCAAAATATGAGCTCGTAGATTACAAATAAAATAAAAATAAAATTGTGTTTAGTTTTAATTAAAATTCTTTATTATTCGCACAATTTTGTGTGCCACTGTTCACGACTTGATGTAAACAACAACAATTCCTTTGTTTGTTATTCCTCTTATACCCTTCGCATAAATAATAACAATTACTACACAATTATTCGACATATATTTGTAACGGAAATCTTCAAACCACGATTACTCTCTTCAAACGCACCGCATCTTCAAACAAGACTGACTAAACTTCACTAAGTCAGTCGCCTGCTTTGCCTTGCCTTTTATATGACAAAGTAAACAGTCTGATGAATGTTCTTGAAGGCGAATGTTCATGGCTTCGCCTTCTCGAAATCTATATAAATGTAAATATCGTTGTTTACTTTCATTATTATTCATTATTATTTTGTGTATTTTGTTTACATTCATTATTCTTCTAGTTTTTGTTGTTGTATTTTTGTTTACTTGTTTCCCATTTTTTATGCTGGTGTTTGTTGTTATATTAAGCAGTACGATAATTTGTAAACAGGTTTGTTTACTGTATTGTTTTATTTTTGTAGCTTTTGTTTATAATTTTAATGTTAAGCGATGTAAGATAAAAAACCCAGTATCTGGACTCCTCATTTTCGTAACAATACTTACACTTTAACTTGTAACTTACTGACATAAAGCTTTTAAATTTAAATAATTTTGAAAAATAATTGAAATTTATTTTATATTTACATTACAGTGTGTGGCATTTTATTTATGACAACCAAAGGAAATTAATTGTGTCAACCGTATTGTATTTTAAGAACACAAAACTTCAATGCGTTCGTTGTGTTCTCAAATAGAAAATAAATTTTAAAAATAAATAACGAAACGGGGTCATGGCTTTGTGACACTTTTATTGTTGTGTGGTGACAGCACTAAACTAAAATGCATGAAAGTTTTCTATTGTTTTTCCCCTTTAAAATGAAACTAAAAAGCAATCGGATTCCAAACACAAATAAAACTTTATAAAAGTAGGAAGTGTGTAGGATAAGTTAAAACAAACTGGCATCCGCTGTACGTTTAGCAACAAAACTAGTGTGGATATTACGTTCCATTAAACTACACTTGTTGGCGATGTTTATTGTTTAAAAGGAATTTCTTTACCGAAAGTCGAAAGGAAACGGATTTTGAAATATTTGAATTTAATTTCCTCAAAAAAAGGGCAAAAAAAACAAAGAAATTTATACGCATCAGCAGAAGTGCTTGCAACAAAATGAAAGGCATTGTTCAGTTGAAAAATGAAAATTGAAAATATTTTTCATTGTGTTAGTTTTTGCAAAGACTATACTAAATATGTGCAACATAAAAGTGATTTTAATTAAGTAATAATTAAAGATTCATTCATTAAAGGCTTCCTATCACCTACATAATTGCTCATTACAACAATTTAGTGAGAATTACGACCTAGTTTCTCATACCACTTATGTTTTGTGCGTTAATTTTTATACGTGATGGTGGTGGGACCTACAGTTTAAAGTCGATTCCGAACGACAGATTTTTCCATGGCAATTTTATTTACTCTCAGAATTTATGCCAGAAATCTGTTGCGAGGAAGTCGGCGTAGAAATATTTTATCATATTTCGTTGAGTTGGAGATGTCTGGCGTGGGGTTTGAACCGAGGCCCCAAGTCTAATAAGCCAACACACTTTTTTTTTTGAAGTCGCCGTGGTCTAGTAGGTAGTGTGTTGGCTTATTAGACCGAAGGCCCGAGTTCGAATCCCAGGTCAGACATCAAAACGAAAAATATTTCTTCAGCGACTTCCTCTCAGCAGATTTCTGGCAAAAACTCTAATAGTAAATAAAATTGCCATGAAAAGCTTCTCAATAAAATTTGTCGTTCGGAGTCGACTTTAAACTGTAGGTCCCGCCACTCATGTATAAAATTAACACACACAACATGAGTAGTGTGAGAAGCTAGGACTGAAGGGTGCGGGCTTCTTGGGGACGATTGCTGTAGACTGTCTAATGGTGAAGTTTTAGCACTGGCCATTTTATAGTCACCTAGCAGCAACTCGTTTCCTTGCCGTTCGCATCTTGAGATGTCCACAAACACTACTCCCTCTCTTCCACCTTCCTATAACCCATTTTCCTAAAAACCTGCACAATGCAACATCCCCTGAGTGTTGGTTTCACAAAAAAAAAAAAAAAAAAAAAAAACACTACCTACTAGACTGCGGCGACTACCTATCTTTAAATTTAAATAAAACAATGAGTGGGTGATGTATCATCAAGCCTTTTGCAACCATTATGTGTGGAATACAACATCGTTCTTTGGAAGGAACGGATTGGAAATTTCCTATAACTCTGGCGCATAAATCAGGCTAAATTTGATCTATGATATGGGTTATGTTGACTTTAGCTTGTGACTAATTCGCATAAACCTGCGACAGGAAAAATCCACACAGAAAAAATCGAAAACGGGGCAAATCGCACGTTCCCGATAGACAGTTCAAATCATCTCCCACATGGGATGACCATGCCTTCAAATTGCTCATGCAAAATTACTAATGTGGCATGACGTGTGTGACACACAGCGCCATCCTGTTGAAACCACATGTCGTTACATGCATACATAACATAATTGGTCATAACAACCCTTCAGTCAGAATTACAACCTAGCTTCTTACAACACTTATGTTGTGCGCGTTAATTTTATCCATTAGTGGCAGGACCTACTGTTTAAACTAGACTCCGAATGACAGATTTTTTGAGAATCTTTTTCATGGCAATTTATTTTTACTATCAGAGTTTTTGCCAAGAATCTGCGAAGAAATATTTTTTTCAGATTTCGTTGCTTTAGAGATGTCTGACCCGCGGTTTGAACCGTGTCCTTATATCTAATAAGCTACCTAAAAGACTACGGCGACTACATGTCGTTAACGTGCTGTATAATCCATTTTAGACTAAAAGAAGTTAGTAATCATCGTTCTACGATCGTTGACAGTGAATGCCTGGCCAACGTCGCTCTCAAAGAAATATGGTCGGATGGCATTGCCAGTGTAAAATCCATGCCAAATAGTGACTTTTTCGATAGGCATTTGACGCTCTTGGATCTCATGTGGACTCATGTGTTATCTTTCAAAATCTGACAATTTTGTTTATTCACGTACACGTTTATTCGGAAATGTGCATTATCGCTAAAGATGATCTTTTGCACGGTTGTTGGGGATTTGGCAAAACAAACTGCTTAAATGACAACAAATAAGTTGAAGGGAGTTGCTCTTAGAACCTTTTGTTGTGTGTGTTAATTTTATACAAGAGTGGCGGAACGTACAGTTTAAAGTCAATTCCGAACAACAAAATTGTTTGAGATTCTTTTTCTTGGCAATTTTATTTTACTCCCAGAGTTTTTGCCAGAAAACTTCTGAGAGACAGTCGCCGAAGAAATATTTCGTTTTGTTGCAGTTATCTGAACTGGAGGTTATACCGAGGCCTTATGTCTAATAAGCTAACACACTACATACTAGACTACGGCAAACTCGATATGTTAAACCTCTTGAAATATTCCACTTTTCAAAAATTCCCTCCAGAATTTCAGAAATTCAACTCCCTGCTGACTGTTATATTATTGTGTTCATTTTATTGTGTAATTAAACCATAAAGTTAATGGAAAAAAGTGCATTTTCTGTTAACAATTAAAATAACAACAATAAAGTTTTAATGGCTCATGATATTGTTACGTTTTTACCTTTTTAAAAACGTTTAAATATGAGTTCGTTGATTGCAAACCAAGTAAAAACAAATATGTGTCTTATTTTAATTAAACTCTCTTTATTGTTCACACTTTCTTATGTGCTACTGTTCACACTTAACCAATACAACAATAATTACTACAATTTATTGCTTGTTCACTATTATTCACACACAACTATTCGCTATACTGCTCACAACGGATCTCTTCAAACCGCGACTTATTAGTTCACACGCAACTTCACTCAAGACTGACTCAATTACAACTGACCTACTGCCTGCCTTGTCTTGCCCTTTTATATGCGAACGTCTTCAGTCTGATGATGGTTCTCGGGGTGGAAGGTTCGCGTTCTCGCCTTCTCGAGAATTCTTTTGCGACTACATTGTTTATTGTTGCTGGTTTATTTAGAAGATGTTCAATGTATTTGTTAATGTGTATTGTGTACACATTGTCTCTTGATCGTTGTGCTTGCGTTTTCTATATGTTTCATGCTCATGGTCTTTGTTTTTGTGACTTTTGCTTATTGTTTTTATTCTTAAACGATATTAGGTCGTTTCGTTTGTTCTTGCGTAACAATATTTAAAAGAAAAAATATTTCAAACGGATTTATGCCATCATTAAGTAAAGAGTATCGTCTGTGATGGGTGATGATCATGTGTACCCTACAATTAATCGTATTTCTGTTCAATTTAGTTCATTTAATGTGGTCCCCTTTTCGAACAAATTATATACACATACATACATTATAATTGTATGGCACGTAGCGCTGACCTATTTAAACCACATGTCGTTACATACATTCAAATTTGGTCATTACAACCATTCAGTTAGGATTACAAAGTAGCTTCTCACACCACTTTTATTGTGTGTGTTAATTTTATCCGTAAGTGAAGGGACCTACAGTTTAAAGTCGACTCCAAACGACAGATTTTTTTGAGATACGATGAGAAGCTTTTAAACACTCAAACTAAATTCCTTCACTCTTTGGAACTCAAGCACAAGTTTTAGATAAAATTCTTAACCAAAAATTGTTTCCTTCCATTGAAACATTCAAAACCATACTATAAAATGTCGTTCATTTGTTTGCAACACAGAAATTCAAGGATAATACTCTTACGTTTTTGCCCTTTTAAAAACGTTTAAAATATGAGGTCGTAGATTGCAAATAAAATAAAAAAAATTTGTGTTTAGTTTTAATTAAAATTGTTCGCACAATTCTGTGTGCCACTGTTCACGACTTGATGTAAACAACAACAATTCCTTTGTTTGTTATTCCTTTTATCACTGTTTTGCATAAACAATAACAATTACTAGTCAATTGTTCGACAGATTTTTGTAACGGAGATCTTCAAACAACGATTACTCTTTTCAAACACACCGCGTCTTCATACAAGACTGACTGAACTTTTTTTTGTCTCAAAAAGTAAATCTCAAAAAGCCAATTCGTAAGTATAGGGTGTTTTTTATAGAGGTATAGAACTTTAAGTTGCAATAAAACAACGATGGATTATTCGATTGACATGAATTTTATTTATCCGAAAGATAATCTTGTGGCATTACATTTTAAATATGATTTCTGGCATATGACCGCCATGGCTGGCGCGGATGTATTCCAATCTTGACGTCCAATTTTCGATGACTTTTCCCAACATTTGTGGCCGTATATCGGCAATAACACGGCGAATGTTGTCTTCCAAATGGTCAAGCGTTTGTGGCTTTACCGCATTGGCCAATGACTTTACATAGCCCCACAGAAAGTAGTCTAGCGGTGTTAAATCACAAGATCTTAGAGGCCAATTCACAGGTCCAAAACGTGAAATTAGGCGGTCACCAAACGTGTCTTTCAATAAATCTATTGTGGCACGAGCTGTGTGACATGTTGCGCCGTCTTGTTGAAACCACATCTCCTGGACATCATGGGTATTCAAATCAGGAATGAAAAAGTTAGTAATCATGGCTCTATACCGATCACCATTGACTGTAACGTTCTGGCTACCATCGTTTTTGAAAAAGTACGGACCAATGATTCCACCATAAAGCGCACCAAACAGTCAGTTTTTCTGGATGTAACGGTGTTTCAACATACACTTGAGGATTAGCTTCACTCCAAATGCGGCAGCTTTGTTTGTTGACGTAGCCATTCAACCAGAAGTGCGCTTCATCGCTAAACAAAATTCGCTTATGAAAATCGGGAACAACGGTAATCTCGTTTTGGGCCCATTCGACGAATCTACGCCTTACTTGATGATCGTTTGGCTTCAATTCTTGCACGAGTTGGATTTTGTAAGCACGCAAACCAAGATCCTTCCGCAAAATCTTTCATAAAGTGGATGGACACAGATCCAATTCCTGTGCACAATGGCGGATGGACTCATTCGGGTCTTCCTCAATGATACGCTCTACAGCAGCAATAGCTTCTTCTGTACGCACCGTACGGCGTCTCTGGGGATGCGAGTTATCAATAAGAGTAAACGTGGTGCGTAAACGTTCCATGGTTAATCGAATTAACTGCTCTGATGGACGATTTTGTCGACGAAAAAACGGACGTAGTGCGCGATACGTTTTCCGCACAGAACCATTATTTTCGAAATAAAATTGCACTATTTGCAAGCGTTTTTCAGGCGTGAGTCTATTCATGATGAATTGCCAAACCAAACTGAGAATAAATCACTTGACAGCTGTTAAATCGGTCGCCATCTTGAAAAGTAATGCCAACTTAAAGTTCTATACCTCTATAAAAAACACCCTTTATTTGTAAGGCTTGACTACTTTTATTGTCTGCCTTATTTAATCTTCATTTACAATCGACTCAAAGAAAAACGTACAAAATCTAAAAAAATAAGTTTAAACAGCATGAAATATTCCAAAGAAAAATAATTCTCTTAACACCATAAAAGCTGATAAAAATCATTGGAAAAAGAAAGCCGTTTCACTTTTAATTACGATTGATTAAAAAATCATTGTAGACGATACCAATAAGATACCTTTATTGTCCTTGGGGAAAACCAATGCTAACAACAAAAATTTCTACTTATTTAATTTGTCTTTTACAATCTCCAAATAATTATAAAATTTTATTTTCGCAAAGCCTTAAAGTGGCCTATAAGCCCTTAAGGATAATTTGAAGGAAAGAAAAAATTAAAAAAAAAAACAAATTTAAATTTATATCCTTTGAATAGATTTTAGAAATGAAACAAAAAAGGGGCCAATAAATTATCTGCTACTTGACGGATACACACAGCGATTTAATATCCTTTTCTTATCTTATCTGGCGAATAAAGTTCACCTCATTCTTAAAACCGCAAGGATTAATTGCAATTTCCTTTAGGCCAGTAAATCAAAATGAACAGAATGTGTGGCGGTGGTTGTTGCAAATAACATGGAATATAAAAAAAGAAAATTAAATTGAGTAACGTACGTTACATTCCAAATGCTTTGGCGTAGGTTTTACAAGCGTACAGTATTCCCTCGATTTACGTCGTCAAGATTTACGTTGTTTCGATTAACGTCGTCAAAAATTTTGTTTCCTTCAACTTCGACTTGCGATGTCATTCGATTTACGTCGCCTTTTTTTGGAACCAACTGTGACGTAAATCGGGAGATTACTTTTTTAAGTTCCTTGTTAAAAACATACTACTTTGTAGTATGAGCAATATGAAATTCGATTTACGTCGTTTCGATTTACGTCGTTTTGATTTACGTCGCCTTTTTCCGGAACATTTTACGACGTAAATCGAGGGAATACTGTAATGAAAGGATTTTATTTTTCGTTTTCAATACAAAAATCTTTTTGTAAAGAATTTGTTTTCATTTGAATTGAATGTGAAATAAAGTTTGAAATCATTTCGAAAGATAATAAAAGTTTCCAATTGAATTTGTTTCATGATAATAAAATACAATACATTGAACGTACTTTTAAGATTTTCTTGTGAAAACTTTAATCCAAAAACTTTTGATTTTCCTTTCATTTTTAAATTTTTATTTTTACTTTCTTTTCAACTTTACTTTGACTTTTTTTTTTTCTTGGTTATAATGCGGAAATTTTCATTTTCTTTGGTTTTCTTTTGTACCAAAATCTTTCTTTTGTTTTCATTATTTTGCTGTCACAAGAAACCATTTTCCTCTACACCGAGCATCGTGACAAAGCAAAAGTCTTTAACTGCTTAGACGTTAAGAATTCGGCATTCAAATACCTTTGGCGGAATGGTGAAAATGTAAGAAAAAAAAAAACAAGAAAAACTAAAAACACGGTAAAGAGTTTAACTGCATAATAGAAAGTTTTCTTTCAATTATTTGTTTATCATCGCAGTATTTAAGAAGAAAAGGATTGTAAAGAATTCTAGGATTACAAATTCAAATTATATATATTATTTTGACCTGTTCCCTTGATAATCCAATCAATAAAATATTCTAGCTCGAGGTCAATTTAAGAATAAGATCAACAATAGTACAATAGACAGTGATGAGATAATGGTTTCATTCGATGTGGTATCGCTTTTTCCAAACATTCCGGTGGATTATGCAATGAAATTGATAGAAAGAAGATGGAATGAAATATCGGAACATACTAGCATACCAAGAGATCTATTTCTGAGAATTCTGAAATTTTGTATTAAGGATAATCGATATTTTATATATAAAGAGAAATTTTACTTCCAGTGTAAAGGGTTACCAATGGGTTCTCCGGCGTCTCCTATTGTAGCTGACATTGTGTTGGAAGAATTGCTTAAAAACTGCTTGGAAAATATGTTAGATAAACCTAGGTTTTTGACAAAATATGTAGACGACCTATTTGGGATAGTCAAAAAATGTACAATAAATTCAATTCTGACTAAGCTCAATGGCTTTAACCAACATTTAAAATTTACCATCGAAGAGGAGAAAAATGGAAAATTGCCCTACCTAGATGCTTTACTGATAAGGGAGAATGGTAAAATTAAAACGAACTGGTATCAAAAACCTACATCATCTGGTAGATTGATAAACTTTTATTCAAGCCTTCCAAGACATATTACCATCAATACGGCCAGGAACTTTATAAAGAGAGTTTTCTCTATTAGTGACGACATGTTCCATTTGGAGAACAGGCAAAAAGTTACTGATATTTTGATAAAGAATAACTTCCCATTGGGGCTCATCCAAAGGCTGATTAAACAATTTGAACATGATAGTAACAGAATTAAGGAAAAACAAGATGTTACCAAAACATATAAATCGGTAATATATGTTCCCGGTTTTTCAGAGAGAATGGTTGAATCGAATATTTTTGATAAAAATAAAATTCAGATTGCTCAAACTTCGAATAATACACTTCGACAAGTATTTACCGATACAAAATCAAAACTTGGAGTAATGGAAAAACATAATGTAATTTACAAAATAAACTGTTTGTGAGATGGTAACACTAAATGTAATATGTCGTATGTTGGTACGACAAAGAATAAATTAAAGACAAGATTAGCTGGACATAGATCGGATTTTAAAAATAGAAAGAACGTAATTAACCAAAAAACAGCACTCACGACCCACTGTGCGGAGATGAGTCATACACCAGATTTGGAAAAAGTTAAAGTATTGCAGAGGGAGAACAGATATAACAAACGGTTCATTTTGGAGATGCTTCATATAATGAACACACCGAGAGAAGAGAGAATGAATAACAAATCAGACACGGAAAACTGCGCGCGAAGCTATAGACATATAATAAATAAGAAAATTAATAAATAAGCTATGTATCGGCAACTCTGTTGTGACAGTGTGTAGTTTTGTGAAGTGCTCGTCTACAAATTTTATTATTTTGATTTTTAAGTCTGTATTAAGCTTAGTATTTTTAAAAATAAGTGTTTAAAAGTTGTCTTATTATTTTCCCTTATTTGGATATAAATTTTATTTAAAATTGTAAGTTTTATTTGTTTAATTTTGATACTAATTGTTTCATTTTAACAAAACAAAAACAAAAATTGCTTCTTGTTTTGATAATTTTTTGTTTTTGTACGCTTATTACTGTTTTTTTTTTACTTATCTTTCTATCAGTACATATTCCTCTTTTTATTATTATTTTTCTTTTTATTTTGTTACTGTTTTTTGTATATTGTTTTGCTTATAATTTTCACTGTTTGTTTATTTATATATTGAGTTTATTAAAATGGATAATTGTATGGCATCAAAATGTATTGTAAAGAAAGAGGGTGAACGCCAGATTTCTTGCTGGTTATGTGATGAATTGTTTCATATTAAGTGTGTTGGTTTGCTTCCTCGCACCACGGACCAATTAGTGGATAGTTCCTTGGGTCTACGTTGGTGTTGTCCTAAATGTAAGGTGGTTGACATCCAATTTTATAAATTTTTTATGGAGACTCGTCGTGAGTTTACTGAGATGCACACTGAATTCGCATCTCTTTTTTCTAAATTTCGTCGGTTCGGGGAATTATTTTCGAAGTATGGCCTTTTGAATGAATTGCTCGAATCGGAGAAAGTTCTAGGCCCTCTTCCTTCTGGGGCTTCTGGGAATGTGGTGCAGGTTTCTGTGCCAGGGGAAACTGCGACAATCAATACATTGTCCACTGTTACTCCTATTGTTGACATTTGTCCATCTATTGCTGATAACCCAGCTAGCATTCCTATACCGAGGTCTGCGAATCTAGTTGAACTGAGTCCAAAGTCTACTCTATCTCCTTTACCTTTACCTCTGGGTGATGTCACCTCCCAGGCATCTTCTAAACCGTCTTCTGTTACATATTCATCTGTAGTGTCCGCTGGTTTAAATACTTCTGCTCCAAGGGAATTGGTTGTTGTTAAACCTAAAAGGACTATTTTTGTGTCTCGTCTTGCATGTGATACTTCAGTCGATGATGTGTAATATTTCGTTAAATCGAAGATTAGTGAGCCTTTTGAGTTTGGTTGCTATAAGATGAGGCCATCTTTGGATGGCAGTATTTCTTCGTTTAAATTATATGTTGCCGATGAGAAATTTGGTGAAATTGTTAATCCTTCATTTTGGCCACAGGGTGTATTGGTACGGGAATTCGAAGTCAGGCAGGGCCATCGTAGGAATGGTGCTAATTTGCCTGGTCCTATTTCTCAAAAAAACTAACTTCGAAATCGTCTTTTAATTTCAGAATTGCTTATCAGAATGTTCGCGGACTTAGGTCTAAACTTTCTTCGCTATATAATAGTAGCTTTGATTTTGAATTTGATGCACTTGTTCTTACTGAAACTTGGCTGAATTGTAATATTTTTGATTCTGAAATTATGTCTAGTAATTTTAATATTTATAGACGCGATAGGAAGTCTAAAAATGGTGGTGGTGTTCTTATTTCCATTTGCTCTAAATACAAATCTGAATTGGTTGACTTGTGTTCCTCTGAGGATATTGAGTTTATTTGCGTTAGGGTCTGTAATCGTGGAAAGTCTATATACATTACTTGTTCATATATTCCCCCCTGTTCTGACATTCATATCTATAGTGCTCATTTCGTTTTGATTTCTGAAGTAATTGATTTAATGGGGCAAGAGGGGATTATAGTAGTCCTTGGTGATTTTAATCTTCCGCATACATCCTGGAATTTTTCACCTGAGACTGGGTCATTGGTGCCATGTTCTTCAATTCCATCCTATGATGAAATTTTGTCCGCTATGTGTGATCTTGGTCTTTTCCAGGTTAATGGTTTATTGAATTCAATGGGTAGAATTTTGGATCTTGTATTTTTAGAGGATCCAAGTATTTCTTCCTTATTTCGCATTGATCCTATATCTTTTCCTGAGGATAGTTATCATCCTACGTTGTTACTTTCTATTGAAGTTGATGTTTGTTTACCTCCTGTAATTGATCGCTCATCTGGTGTTGAGGGGCGTTTTAATTTCCATCGTACGGATTTTAGTCGTTTAAATACACTACTATCCTCTGTAGATTGGTCGTCTGTACTTATTTCACCTCCATATGACTCTCTTTCACTTGACAGGATCTTGGATGGCTTTTATGAGGTATTATTTAAATGTTTTAGAAAGTGTGTTCCAATTGTGAATAGTCGTTTGGAGCGTTCTGGTCCTCCGTGGAATTCGGCTAGACTGTCGAGGTTGAGGAACAGGAAATCGAGGTTATTTAAAAAGTTTGTTAGATCAGGTACTGATATTGATTATGCTCTTTACTCTAGGGCGCGTGTGGATTATCGTAGGATGAATCATCACTGTTATGAGGAATATATGATTAAGGTCAGGTCGAACTTCGCTAGTGATCCTAAGTCGTTTTATGACTTCGTTCGAGCTAAACGTAAATCATCTTTGTTTCCCACGGAGATGTTTTATGATGGCGTATCATCCTCTAGTTACCTGGATATTTCGAATATGTTTGCTGACTTTTTTCAGTCTACTTATAGGCAGTTGAACTCGGGCCCTGATTTGAGTTGCGGCTTTTCGTATCCTTATTCGGTGGGAAGTGTCTCTATTTCTAATATATATTCATTTGATGAGGAGTCTGTTCTTGATTCTTTGTCTGGACTGAAACTTACATACTTGCCAGGCCCTGACGGGGTACCGGCCTGCATTTTAAAGAAGTGCGCTGTTGTATTGAGTGGTCCTTTGACCTTTATATTTAATGGGCTTCTGAGGGCTGGTCATTTTCCATCTATTTGGAAGAGTTCGTTTATAATTCCTTTGCATAAGTCGGGTAATAGATCCAATATTTCCAATTACAGGGGTATTGCCAAACTCAGTGCTATTCCCAAGTTAATGGAGAAACTGGTGACTGATTACCTCTTTTTTAATACGAGATCTTTAATATCCCCTTTCCAGCATGGTTTTTTGAAAGGTAGGTCGACTGTCACTAATCTTCTTGAATTTACTACGCATGTTTTCAGGGGTTTTCTTGCCAGGGCTCGGACTGATGTAATTTATACTGATTTCAGTAAGGCTTTTGATAGGGTTGATCATGGAATTTTGCTTCATAAACTGTCATTGATCGGTATTCCTGGTACTATTCATCGTTGGCTGGGCTCCTATCTCTCCCTTAGGACTCAGAGGGTATTGTTTAGGAATGTGTTATCTAAGACTGTTTATGTTACTTCTGGTGTTCCGCAGGGCAGCCATTTGGGTCCTTTACTGTTTTTATTGTTTCTTAATGATCTTCCTTGTGCTATTTCTGATTGTAATATTCTGATGTATGCTGACGACGTTAAATTATTTTATACTTTTGATGATGACCATGGTCAGGCTGTTCTTCAGCGAAATATTGATTCCTTTGTAACTTGGTGCGGGACTAATTTGATGGATCTTAACTTGAAAAAGTGTAAGTGCATGGTTTTCTCTCGCGGGGGCGTAGTCTCGCCCACTTATGTGATAAATTCTTGCCCTTTGGAAACTGTTACTTCATTTCTTGATTTGGGAGTATTATTGGATATTAAACTGTCTTTTGTTGATCATATTAGTATGGTGATTGGCAAGGCTCGGGCTGTTCTTGGTTTTGTGAAAAGATGGGCTAAGGAATTCACTGATCCTTATATAACGAAACTGCTATACGTTTCACTTGTTAGGCCTATTTTGGAGTACGCGTCTGTTATTTGGAATCCATACTATCGTTGTCATAGTGATTCAATAGAGTCTGTGCAGAAGCAGTTTTTATTATTCTGTTTACGTGGCTTAGGATGGGATTATGCCAATGGGTTTCCATCTTATGAGGCTAGATTGGGTCTGATAAAACTTTCAACTTTGGAACGTAGAAGGGCTGTGTTAGGCGTTTGTTTTGTCTATAATCTGGTTAAGGGTGATATCGATTCCGAGTTTTTGCTTTGTAACTTAAATTTTAGTATTCCAGCAAGATTTTCACGGCACTATCGTCCTTTTTCCCTAGATTTTTATAGAACAAACTATGGTTGTAATTTTCCTTTTCGTAGATTATGTAATGATTTTAACATGTATTATGATTTTATTGATTTTAATTGTACTGTTTATAATATTAAACGTAGCTTATATGCTGCCATTAATTTGTAAATTATTATAGAAAAATATATTCTCGTTCTTGTCTTAGGTAGTTATGGTTTATTGTTGCTTTATTCAGCTTGTGATTAAGTTCTGTAGCTGATTTATGTTGTCGTTGCCTTTACTTTTCCCTAACCCGCTATAGTCCGGACTGTAGTGTGTACGTGTCCCTACGTAATGGGGACGAGCCCTCCGCGGTCGGGTGAGGGTGGGTTAGTGTGAGGCCGGGGACGTTCGAACAACAAAAAAAAAAAAAAAAAAAAAAAAAAAAAAAAAAAGAATCAGTGCAATATTAGATGTGATAGCGAGCAGTGATAATGTTTATATTTTAGATATTGCTACTCTCTTTTTGTAAGCCAGATTTTGTTGTTGCTTAAATTTGTGTTTATGTTAATTTCGGTGTACATTTTTATTTGACTACATTTTCATATATTTACATTACAATTTTTGTTGTAACATATGATTATTATTATTTTGAATAGTTGTTTTTGTAATATTGGTGAGGGGAGAAATGTTATTCCTTTTATAAAAGAAATTGTATGACAAGATATTTTATCTGTTTATATTGTTATTTTTATTTATAGTGAATCCTGAAGATGATATCCGATGGATATCGAAATATTGATATACATACATATAATAAAGAAAATTGATAATTAAGAAATTGACCTCGAGCTAGAATATTTTATTGATTGAATTCTAGGATTGTTAGAAAGTAAAATACTTTAATTAAAATGATCGAAAAAATAAATTTTTTAAATTGTATTGTCACTTATAGTGCACCCAATTATCGTTTAGTTTAACTAAATCGATGATATTTCCATGTTACCCCAGTCATTTAGAGCTGACAGTTTAATATTGTTTTTAAAATAATGCTGGTGACCAATACCCAGGGCAGAAATGATTCTTCTTCTAATGCCCAAACTGCATTTTCTTATTTTATGGCTAAGAAGTTTGAATTTAAAAACAATAAAAGTTATCCAAATAAATTACACCGGGTACTAAAATATATTGGAAATCCCTTCACTTGTCTATTAGGTAGTCTGTAAGGCGTCTTCTCAAAATCAAAATCATTAAGAAACCAAAATGCTTAGCATTAAAGTCAGCCCTCAATCCATGACCAGGGAACAACCGATTTTAGATTTGTGGGTTGCTAATAAGGCCTGAATCACAGTAGCTGAGAACGCAATTAATTACAGAAACCTGATGCATGCATACATACATAATTAGTCATTACAGACGCTCAGTCAGGATTACAACCTAGCCTCTCATACCACTTATATTGTGTACGTTAATTTTATACATGAGTGGCGGGACGACCTGCAGTTTAAAGTCGACTCCGAATGACAGATTTTTTCCATAAGCCAACGCACTATCTACTAGACTACGATGACTTCTTAGCAACATGCTTCTAAAATCAATCTTAGTTTGGATTATGTAAGTTAGCGGACCCTTCTTAAACGAAGAAGTTCCACTTAGTACAGCATTAGGACCATTGTGATACCACAATAAATTCTACCCGGGTATCAAACATTCCCTAGAGTATTCCAACCCGAAACCAAAATAAATCTTTTCATTGCAGCAATCTTTATATTAGATAGCGCGGTCAAAGATGTCAGGCAGTGAGAGGTCAGAAACCTCCATCTCTTTGCGATAAGATTAGGGCACCGACACATGGGGTGAAGGAGAGTCTCTTACTCCTCCTCAGACCCACAACTCCTGTAGAAGTTGCTTGACGGAATGCTGAGTCTTTCAGTGTGCCTACTAAAAGAATTGTGGCCCGTAAAACCACTATTGTACGAGGGATGGCCATGAGTTTTAAGAACGAAAGTGAGTCGATCCTCTTCTTGTCCATACTTGGTCAGCAGAGTTTTGCAATACTGCACTTACCTTCCTCTTGCCAACGCTCATTCCGTTTCCAACTTTCTTGCACTAATTTATTACAACAACATCAATCTAATATATGTTTTCTTTCGTTTGCCACATATTTAAGTACTTAAATATCCAACGTCTTGACATGGAAAAACTGAAACAATAAAAAAACGAAAGTTCTCCTCTTGCTCATGCCAAACAATATGTGTCTGCCATACACATGAGTTACAACAACTAACAGAACAGAACTTAATTATCAAATATTTTTCTATGCTTGATTAGTTTCTAAAATTAGTTTTTTAAGAAAATAAAAAAATTTTCATAAACAAGGATTTATGCATTGAAAATCAAATGTTTTCCTGTGTTTATGTTCGACGAGCACAGAATTCTATAAGTTTGACCAGGTTGAATACTGGTTGAGAGAGAACGGAAGATAATCATGAGAATGCAATTTTGCTACAAACAAAACCGAAATTAATTATGCAGGATGTCAACCAAAACAGGAGAACATGTATTATGAAATATTTCCGTACATCACATGCAAGCATACAGGCTTGTCAGTCAACACATTAAAAATGTTGTTACCTTCCATTGTATGCGAAACTAAAAAGTAGAACTTAAAACAAAAACAAAAAATTATTAAATATTGCCGTAAAAGATTCCAGAATTTTAAAGGTGGACTTATCAAATGGAAAACAGGCATTACTGGCCCTAGATTTGGATTGTTACGAAAATGAATAATCTAGATACTGGTGTTTTGCTTTTACATCGCTTAATATTAAATTTATAAACAAAAGCTACAAAAACAAAACAATGCAAATAAACAAACCTTTTTACAAATTATCGTACTGCTTAATATAACAACAAACACCAGCCTAAAAAATGCTAAACAAGTAAACAAAAATACACAAACAACACTACAAGAATAAATGTAAACAAAATGCACAAACAACAATAATGAATGTAAACAACTATGTTTACATTTATAAAGATTCGAGAAAGCGAAGCCATGAATATTGGCCTTCAGGAATATCATCAGACTGTTTATGTTGCCATATAAAAGGCAAGGCTAAGCAGGCGGCTGAGTTAGTGAAGTTCAGTCAATCTTGTGTGAAGATGCGGTGCGTCTGAAGAGAGTAATCGTGGTTTGATGATCTGCGTTACAAAGATCTGTAGAACAATTGTCTAATAATTGTTATTGTTTATGCAAAGGTTATAAACAGAGGAATAACATACATACATTATTGGACATTACAACCCTTCAGTCAGAATTACGACCTAGCTTCTCACACCACTTATGTTGCGTGCGTTAATTTTGTAAATGAGTGGCGGGACCTACAGTTTAAAGTCGACTCCGAACGACAGTTTTTTGAGAAGCTTTTCATGGCAACTTTATTTACTCTCAGAGTTTTTGCCAAAAATCTGCTGAGAGGAAGTCGCCGAAGAAATATTTTCATATTTTCGTTTTGAAGTCTGACCTGGGATTCGAACTCGGGACTTCAGTCTAAAAAGCCAACACACTACCTACTAGACTACGGCGACTACAATTGTCTAGTAATTGTTATCGTTTAATCAAAGGCTACAAACAGAGGAATAACAAAGAAAAGCAATTGTTGTTGTTTACATCAAGTTGTGAACAGTGGCACACAGAATTGTGCGAATAATAAAGAATTTTTAATTCAAACTAAACACAAATTTATATTTATTTTATTTGCAATCTACAAGCTGATATTTTAAACGTTTTTTTAAAGGTAAAAACGTTACAATATTTAATAGCTTCTGAGCTGCTGACAACTATGCTCAAAAGCAAGCCTTTTGTGCAAATTCTATGTTATTTTAAAATATCTCTACCAACAGTATTTTGCCTCCCAAATTGCATACCTGCAATCTCGTTTAATTTTATAAAATAATTGCTTTCGAATGCCTTCTAATGAGTTTTAGTTTTAATTTATGCAGAATAATTTTCCCTCCAAAACAGCCATACACACATGCTTAAATTCTATGCAGCAAATGCATATCTCCTTGTCCCCAAACGTAGAGAAACCAAAAATTAAAAGAAAAAAAAATTTTATTTATGGATGACAAACTGAAGACTCAAGTGTGCATAAAATTTCTCTCTTCTAGTATTTAACTAACATGGCAGAGTGGGAGTAGGATAAACTCCAACAACAACAAATACAAAAGAGAGTTTTATTTTAAAAATATGCAACCGACGTATATTTCATTATGAAAACATAGTATCTTTAAACGAAAAAAAAAAAAATAGTTGCTGCCTAGTGCTGCTCAAGAGAGTTGCAACCACATATTTATGTTGTTGTTGGTGTTCTCGGTTTGAATTTAATCCAAATACCATCCTTGGAAGCTGTTAAAAATGTTGTTGTTGACATTTCTAATTGCTTGCCTTGAAACCTATCAGCTATGTGTACAGAAAATTGAGACAAAAGCGTAACCAAGCCAGCTTTTGTTTGAGCCAAACCAAAACGACCGCCTGTAAAATACAAATAAAATTAGAGGAAAACATAATAAAAAGGAAAATGAGGAAATTTTTGTGGTGCCAACATACCAGGACACATGCGAGGACCCTCACCAAAACCCAAAAATGAACAGCTGGGTCTGGTTTCCTTATCTAAAACAAAACGTTCGGGTTTAAAGCTGTAAGGATCGGGATATATATCGGCATCGCTAGCAATCAAATTAAAATATTTTGTATAAGCGACTAGAAAAGATAATTTTAGGTGGGATTAGCTTCTGATTTTTACTTACTAATGCACCGCCTTTACAGGCACTACAAATACCATGCCCTCGGGGACCTTAAAACTCTTTCCATTCTTATATTGCGCTGGTAAATTAAATGACTTGGTACAGTGTTTCAATAAGGCTGACATGGGTGGATGTAAACGTAAAGTTTCTACAGTACCATCAACAAAATTAAATTAAAAAACAAAAATTAAATTAAAGAAGTAAACATTTACCATACAAGGATGCCTCAAAATATGTCATTTCCTGCAAAGCATCGTAACATAGTTTGCCGTTATAGCGCTTTAAAACGGCATCAATTTCCGATAATACTTTATGCTGTTCCACCGGATTTATGGCATACTGTAAACGGAATTACGAACTTTAATTATAATTGAACACTATCGTTGCTGTTCTTCGTTTACTTGCCTCATACATGGCAAATGCCATTAGAGATGAAGATGTTTCAAAGCCTTCCAGTAGAAATGTGCCACAATGGCCCACAATGGTTGCACGATTTATGGGTTCATTTAGTTTTTGTTTGTTCTCAATCAGCCACTGAATGAAATCCGAGTAGTCTTTGACACCACCACTGTCACTTTCCCTGTCTAAGCGTAATTTTAAAACGTTATTTATAATGGTTTTCAGCCACATTGTTACACCATCCGGTATATAACTGAAATGCAAAATTTCATTACCACACTCACTTCCAACACACACACACACACACCCTATAATACGATTACGCGTATTATTGTTTGCCCCTACCCAGCCCCTACATTACTTACGCATAGTTCATCAGCTTGCCCAATGTGGGCGAGAAGAGTAGCGCAGTTGTTTCCAACAAACTTAATGGTTTGGGTAGAAACAAATGCTCCACCAGTTGCGTAAACTCGGAATTGCTGTCGGTAAAGGTTTGTGCATCCAGACCATAAGCTGCTGAGGCCACAACATCCAAAGTGTATTTGGAAAATAACTTTTTTTTTATTGCCCAGGAAATGTAAAAAAAAATGTTGAAAGTTCTACGTTAAGCATTTAATGTTGATGGAATTGTTTTGCGGGTTTTGCAGTTTTTTAATTTACTTTTCATATGCTTTTCATATTAAAAACAATAAAACTAATAACGCCTCTCTCTCTAATAACAGCAGAGAGAGGGGAACGCTGTCAGTTTCACTATTTTTGATTAAAAAGTTTTTCAATTCGATTTTCTTTTTATAGCACACAGGAAAATGAGATGCCAGAACTTAATCGCAATTTCAAAATTTCAATTGTTTAGTGAAATTGCTTAAATTGAAGAGAATTAATCACACACTACAGCATTATTAAAATTATTATCGTTCAAGCATTTCTTTCAAATGAAACATGAATTGAACACGAGTAAAATGATGTGGCAAAGCTAAGTTGTATGGGAAACAGTTGAGTTATGCTACTAACCGCATAAATCATTCGCTAGCTGTGATATCAGAATTATTAAATGTATGAACCAGAGATCAGCAATGAATCGTTTTTTCGCTACTCATAAGTATTCATGAAATTTTGAATTTACGTGAGTCAACAATATTGAAATTTAACTCTGATTCATTCATACTCACCAGAGATTAGCAACGAGTATTCAAAACGATGAGTAGATTCGAGTCATACTTATTATTTCTGATACTTATACGCATTCATACTTATTTTAATATGATATTCATACTACTCATACTCAAAGTTGGAAGTACTCGTCGTATTCATACTTAACAATACGCATGATGTTATTGACTTCGACTCGTCTCTACTTAACATTTAAACGAAGCACAAAATAAGTATGATTCGCGTACGAACACTACTATACTCACAAGAAGATTGTGTGTATGCTTTGCTTGTTGTCTTTGTCTTTCCTTTCTTCTTTGTTTGTATATGCAACAATAACAAAGGCTGTAAATTTTGATGAATGATTCGAGCCACTCGAATCACTTATAAGTATTTTTCTAAATTTATGAATCAGAATGAGTAGGCGTATGAATCAAACACATTTCGAATGTTGTGAGTTTGATGTCAACGTTGTACTCATACTCATTGTAACATATACTTATAAATCAATGCTGTAGCGAGTACGAATGAATCAGAGTAGTTGAATTTCAATTCTGTTGATTCACTCACACTCAAAATTGCATGAGTGCTTATGAGTAGCGGAAAAACGATTCATTGCTGATCTCTACAACGTTAATTTATAAGTACAGGTTGCAATGAGTATGCGTACAACGTTGACATCAAACTCATGCAATTCGAAATATGTTTGATTCATAAGCCAGCCTACTCATAACTTTCAGAAACTCATAACTTCTTATAATACTTATAAATGATACGAGTGACTCCACTCATTCATCAAAATTTACGATCTTATGTGTTGTTGCATTTACAACAAAAGAAAAAAAACACATAAGCCAAAAAGGGGAGAGCAAAAGCAGAGCAAACACACAACCTTCTAGTGAGTGTTTTAGTGTTCGTACGCGACTCATACTTACGTTGTGCTTCGTGTATATGTTGAGTTATGGAGAGTATGAATATGATGAGTACTTGAAACTCATTTGAATATGAGTAGAGGTTCCATGATATTTGGGCAATTCACACAAGCCGTTGTATCATTGTATTGAGTGTATTGTTGGACGATTATACAACAGTGTATATATTGTTGTTGATAATTTTCATGTAAAAATCCAATACACTTATACACATTTTTTTCATATGTTTTTAAAAGTTGTATTGGTTTCGTGCTATCAAATTGTGTGAATGAAAAAAATGTGTATATGTTTTCATATGTTTTTCAAAAGTTGTGTTGGTTTCGTGTTATCAATTTGTTTGAATGCCAAAAAAATACATTTGGAATACGAAATACACAATACAGCATAGCATTGAGCGTTCACAAACAACCAAGTGTATTCAATACAACATACACGATACAAAGTCGTGTGAATTGCCCAATTAAAAAAAGGATGAATGCTTATAAGTATCAGAAATTATGAGTATGATTCGATTCTACTCATTTTTTCTAAAACTCATTGCTGATCTCTGATGTGAATATCAAGACAACATTCTTGGCTTACTCTAATATAGCACTGCCACACTTATCAATCGTATTTTAACAGTATTAAAATTTAACTATCTACTCTGATTCACATTCGTACTCACTACAACGTTGATTTATAAGTAAAGGTTGCAATGAGTATGCGTACAATGTTGACATCAAACTCATGCCATTCGAAATATGTTTGATTCATAAGCAGAGTGACTCGATTTACAGTCTTAGTTGTTGTTGCATTTACAAAAAAAAAACAAAAAATACACATAAGCAAAAAAGACAGAGCAGCAAGAGACAACCTTCTAGTGAGTATTTTAGTGTTTGTACGCAAATCATATGTACTTATTTTGTGATTCGTGTATATGTTGAGTTATGGAGAGTCGTAAACAATAACATCATACGTGTTGTCAAGTATGAATATGGTGAGTACTTCAAACTTTAAATATGAGTAGAGAGGATCCATGATATTAAAATAAGTATGAGTGCGTATGAGTATCAAAAATTATAAGCATGATTCCATTCTACTCCTCCTTTTGAATACTCATTGCTGATCTCTGATCAGTAGGGTATCAGCAATCAAACAGCCTAGTTTAAAACTTCAGAGGATTGGTTGTGAGGTTTCACAGCATCTCGTCTTTACGTCGATACTATATTGTTAGCACTTGTTACAGTCTTTGATGGATACTTTATTTCAAAGAAAATTTTGCCTTCTTTCAAAGCATTATGCAAATGGTATTTACTTGAACTACTTTGAAAAGAGCCTAGAATTTCATACAAGAAATTATTTTTTCCCTCAACTAATATCTTCCAAACAAATTCAAACTGAATAAGGTTTTTGAAAACTTCGAATATTCTGCAGGTAAGGCTCGTATTTTTTGTATTTTTAACTGAGAATGAAACCTCACAAAGTGAATACTTCCTAGACCGTGAAGCAAAATGTATTTTTCCATGTAAAACTATGAACGCCATGCTATGATTATGTCGGGTGCGCCATCTAACGTTTTTTTTTTCAACTAGTGCTTATTTCATGAATGGTAACACTTAGCTCATGTCTGATTTGACAGATAATTAGTTTTATCCTTCCGCTGAACGAATATGGTTATGTATTCGGGTTTTCGCTTCGCTAAGTGGGCCTGCGATCGACTTACAGAAGATGCCGATTTTGGCAAAAAAAAAATCATCTTTTCAAATGAAGCTCATTTTGATCTTGGCGGGTATGTAAACAAGCAAAATTATCGCATTTGGGGCACAGAAAGCTCGCACGCGCATACATTGAAAAGCCGACGCATCCAAAACGAGTCACTGTTTGGTGCGGATTTTGGTCCAGATGCATAATTGGGCCATTTTTCTTCGAAAATGAGCAAGGAGTGGCCGTTACAGTCAATGGCGATCGTTATCGGGCCATGTTGAACGAATTTTTGTTCACAAAAATTGAAGAGGAGGATATTGACAACATTTGGTTTCAACAGGACGGCGCTACGTGCCACACAGCCGAAGCTACACTCGATGTTTTGCGCCCTGTTTTTGAAGATCGCATTATCACTCGCGGAGCTGATGTCGTTTGGCCACCTCGGAGCTGCGATTTGACACCGTTGGACTATTATTTGTGGGGTGCCGTCAAAGACAAGTATTACGCCGACAAGCCAGAGACAATTGACGCTTTAAAGGACAATATTCGTGAAGCCATTGGTGAAATACAGCTGCACACAATCGATAATGTGCTTAAAAATTGGATCGATCGTATAGGCTACTGCATGGCCAGCCGAGGCAGCCATTTGAATGAAATTATTTTCCATTATTAACCGGAAGGATTGTACTTTCAAATCAAAAAAAGAAATTTAAGAAAATTTTCAGTAGTTTTTTTTTCTAAAGCATTTTCAAAAAAAAAAAGTTATTTGGCGGACCCTATTGCAACCAACATAATATTGACTAATAGCTAATTGAAGTCGCCGTAGTCTAGTAGGTAGTGTGTTGGCTTATTAGACTGAAGGCCCGAGTTCGAATCCCAGGTCAGACATCAAAACGAAAATATGAAAATATTTCTTCGGCGACTTCCTCTCAGCAGATTTATGGCAAAAACTCTGAGAGTAAATAAAATTGTCATGAAAAGCTTCTCAAAATACTGTAGTTCGGAGTCGACTTTAAACTGTAGGTCCCACCACTCATGTATAAAATTAACGCACACAACATAAGTGGTGTGAGAAGCTAGGTCGTAATCCTGACTGAAGGGTTGTAATGAGCAATTATGTATGTGTTATGTAATAGCTAATTATGGCGAATCGCCGTGGTCTAGTAGGTGGTATGTTGGCTTATTAGACATGAGGCCTCGGTTCAAACCCTAGGTCAGACATCTTCAACTAAACGAAAATATGAAAAAAAAATATTTCTTCGGGACTCCCACTGAGAGTATATAAAACTTTAAACTGTAGGTCCCGCCACTCATGTATAAAAATTAACGCTTACAACATAAGTGGTGTGAGGAACTAGGTTGTAATCTTGACTAAAGGGTTGTAATGACCAATTATGTATGTATGTGTGTATGGCGAATCCATAACATTTCTAGAGAACTGTAAATTTAAAATAAACCTTTACATCCTTTTCCATCTGTTCCCTATGATTTCAATTGTGCAAGGGTATAAGAAAGTCCCCACAAAATATTTCATACATATTCATTCATTCATTTATTCATTCATTACTTACATCTTTGGCTTCAAAGCAATTCGTTTTCATATTTTCCAAAACATACGCATTCAATTTGCTGCATACACTCTCGATATGGGGAAATGATGATTTAACCTTGAACAGGAAACACAGTGTACCATAATAACAGCGTGCCATGTAGATGCCACCAAAAAAACAAAACCAAGAGAAATCATCATTTTATGTGTGAATAAATTTATGGAAAACACTCACTTTATTCGGTGTAAATATGGGCACAATTTCATTTCGCATATTCCGCCAGTTATCGCCTTTGGCAACAAACGGATTACACATGGCTAGTGTATCACGTTTTGTGTGCACCCAGAGTACATTATCCTGGAAATATTGAAAACTACGTATCATCACCTCTTTCAGCATTTCGGGGCTACGCAACAGTATGCAGGGCTCATTGAACAGGCGATAAATACCAATGTAGGGCAGCTGAGGATATTCGCTTGAAAAACAAACAAATAGACAAAAGAGGATTTAACACGTACCCTTGGGATTCTGATAATTGTAGTCGGCTTACTTGTAAATGCTTTGGTATACATCACCATAATGCTGACGTGCTGTAAGAAATCGTAACATGTTGCCAACAATTGGCCAACATTGGGGTCCTTTAATGCCATTTCTCTGCCAATAATTGCATTTCCAGCCGAAATACATGAATACAAAGGCAACAGGAACAAGTGTAGCTACCAGTATCATCGGTATTTCAAACATTTTTGCAACAATGGAAATGTAGATCTTTGCTTGAGCTCAAGTGATTTATTACTAATTACATGCCACTGCATAACATCTCATACAATATATTGCAAAATTTTATAAATATTGTAGAGATGTGTATATGCCTTATATGTAATAGGGTGGTAACAATTTTGCAGAAAATATTATTACGTTTTTACCTTTTAAAAACGTTAAAAATATGATCTCATAGATTGAAAATAAAATAAAAATAAATTTGTGTTTAGTTTTAATTAAAATTCTTTATTATTCGCACAATTCTGTGTGCCACTGTTCACAACTTGATGTAAACAACAACAATTGCTTTGTTTGTTATTCATCTGTTTACAACCTTTGCATAAACAATAACAATTACTAAACAATTTTTCGACAGATCTTTGTAACGGAAATCTTCAAACCACGTCTTCACACAAGATTGACTGAACTTCACTAACTCACTCGCCTGCTTTGCCTTGCCTTTTATATGGTAACGTAAACAGTCTGATGAATGTTCCTGAAAGCGAATGTTCGTGGCCTCGCCTCCTCGAGATCTCTATATCATAGATGGGCACTTTGCAGTACCAGTCAAATTTCAGTAAAAATTGATTTTTACTGATTACTGAAAAGAATTACAGTTACAAAAATGAAATCTAAATTTCATTACCAGTAAACATTTACTGAATACTGAAAAGCTTAATGCATTAGAATTATAATGCAGTATGCCCATGTATGCTCTATATATGTAAACATCGTTGTTTCATTATTGTAGTTTGTGTATTTTGTTTACATTTATTCTTGTAGTGTTTGTTGTTGTATTTTTGTTTACTTGTTTACCATTTTTTTTTTTTTTTTTGGTGCTGGTGTTTGTTGTTATATTACGCAGAACGATAATTTGTAAACAGGTTTGTTTACTGCATTGTTTTGTTTTTGTAGCTTTTGTTTATAATTTGAATGACTAGCCCTGGTTTTCTGTTAAACTTTTTTCAATTTGAATTGAATTCTGTATGCATATCTCGACTACAATTTGTACCAGCCTATTATGTCAGTCGGTGTTGTAAGTGATTCCCTGCTGCACGCTATCATGCGTGCAAATCATTTGTACATTTTATTCATTATTGCCATGATTTTTGCATTAAATTTCGTCGTTGTTCATGAAATGAATTTAATTTTCAAAACACAGACGACGTGTGTCTATCGTTTTATTAAAATTTGATTAAATTTGTTCAGAGTGGATGGAATTATTGTATTACACAAAAACAGAAAGCAGAGAGCATTTAATTTGATTGATTAGCTAGAGTCTGTAATAACAGAAATGTATTCATCTTTAATCTTATTGATCCAATTACGATCAGGTTTTAAGCCGTATAGAAGGCTTCCTTTGAAAGCTTGCAAAGATTAATCGACGGAAAATTGAGACTATTTTCTGTGACTACACCCATATATGGGAATATAGAACCTCTAAATAGAGATCAGCAATTAATTGTTTTTTCGCTTCTCACAAGCACTTATGAAATTCTGAATATAAGTGAGTCAACAATATTGAAATTTAACTATGTACTCTGATTCACATTCGTACTCACTACAACGTTAATTTATAAGTATAGGTTGCAATGAGTATGCGTACAACGTTGACATCAACCTCATACCATTCGAAGTATGTTTAATTCATAATTCATACTCATTCAGATTCATAACTTTAGAAAAATAAATACTTATAATACTTATAAATGATTCGAGTGACTCGAATATGATGAGTACTTCAAACTTTGAATATGAGTAGAAGAGGTTCCATGATATTAAAATAAGTATGAATGCGTATAAGTATCAGAAATTATGAGTATGATTCGATTCTACTCATCTTTTTGAATACTCATTGCTGATCTCTGATTAACATGCAGTCGACCACAGCTTATTGCAACTTTTTGAAAAATTTTATTTTTTTGTTGCAATATTGTTCAAAATAACAACAACAGGAACAATGTTATCGTAAAAATTATTATAATGATGAGCACAAATGATGATTGAGTTGCGTTAAATTATTAGAACAGAAAACAAATTACAAACAAAGCAAAACGAAAGAACAGAATTGGAACTGAAAGTGTGTTCAAATAAATAAAAAAAAAAATGAAATCGAAATATTGCATGCCATTGTGCACACTTCATAATAAATTAATTGCAAAATTTATAATGAAATTTGCAAAATGACGTCACCGCATTAGGTAATCATCTATTTGTTGTTTACATTTCATAATTTCACACTTATACTGGGTTCAGACATGCATATTTCATATAAAATTTCAATTAATTATTGGCCAATAAATTCATAAATTGTTATAATATTGATAAAAAAATTTAAATACAACACTGTCATAAGTACGTTCAGTGAGCAGATTACATTTTTCCGAACGCTTTCTATTAATATTTGCCAGCAGAAATGTTTGTATTTTATATTGAGTTTCATATCAAATTTTTCTTTCTCATCCTTCTGAGAAAAGCCACTTTGGAGTCAAAAGTAGTTCCTATTAACCGCAACAGCTCGGCGTTTCGGTTAATCAGTAGCAATACCTTTTTAAATGTTAAATTGTTTTCCATTTTTTTCAAAAAAAAATTTTTGCACTAATTTTCGCGATTAAATTAAAAGCAATGTTGTTGAAGCAATCAGCTGTTTTGTTTACCAGCTGTCAAATAAATTTTCGTATATTATATGTCTGAACGCTAAAAATATTGTTCTCAATAAACCGAATATTGATTTAATAAAAGTGCATGTCTGAACATAGTATTACATTGCAATTCGATTGAAGTCGCAGTAGTCTAGTCTAGGTAGTGTGTTGGCCTATTATACGCGAGGCCAGGGTTTAAACCCCAGGTCAAGTACATACTTCAACAAAACGAAATATGAAAAAATATTTCTTCGGCAACTTCCTCTCAGAAGACTTCTGGCAAAAACTCTGAGAGTAAATAAAATTGCCCTGAAAAGCTTCTCAATAAAATGTGTCTTTCGGAGTCGACTTTAAACTGTAGGTCCCGCCACTCATGTATAAAATTAACACACACAACATGAGTAGTGTGAGAAGCTAGGACTGAAGGGTGCGGGCTTCTTGGGGACGATTGCTGTAGACTGCCTAATGGTGAAGGTATAGCACTGGCCATTTTATAGTCACCTAGCAGCAACTCGCTTCCTTGCCGTTCGCATCTTGAGATGTCCACAAACTCTACTCCCTCTCTTCCACCTTCCTATAATCCATTTTCCTAAAAAACATGCACAATGCACTGCATGAGTAGGGGCCATCCTGTGCTGGTTTCACCCAAAAAAAAAAAAAAAAAGTCTAGTAGGTAGTGTGTTGGCCAGACGTGAGGCCACGGTTCAAACCCCAGGTCAGACATCAAAACGAAAACATGAAAAAATATTTTTTCGGCGACTTTCCCTCAGTAGATTTTTTGCAAAAAGCTGAGAGCAAAAAAAATTGCCATGAAAAGTTTCTCAAAAATCTGTCGTTAGGAGTCGACTTTAAACTGTAGATACCGCTAATCGTGTATAAAATTAACACACACAACATAAGTGGTGTGAGAAGCTATGTCGTAATCCTGACTAAAGGGTTGTAATGATCAAATACGTACGTGTGTATTCACACAGCAAGTTTTTCATCGGAGAATATAACTCTGCACTTTATTTCATTCCCTTTTAAAGCAATTGCCGAAACTTTCTTGCTGGTTTTAGCTCATAAGTAAACTGAATTTTTCACGTGTGAAGTAGGAGGTATTTTGTCAAAATTTTCTTGGAATTTGAAGTTGTTCGGAGCAGTATCGAAATGCTGATTTCAGATTTTCGACGACGCTCTCTCTTAGAGATGCAACGTTTTCAAGGCACCCAATGACACATTGACGCACAGCAGTAAGAAATAGTGCAATCATCGTTCTAGATGGACAGCAGTTGTTACAATTGTCACAGTCTTCAAGAACATCCGCAAAAGTAATTCAAATATTTTCAATTCACCAAAGTCTTCTCTTATTCAACTTCACTTTAAAAAGATTTGCTGGGTTATCAATATTTCAGCACAAAATATTAGAAATTTGCTGAGCTCGTACTGTAAGCGTTAGAAAAACAAAAAAGCGTAGTCATGTTAGATAAAAAAAAAAAGAATCTCGCGTATACAATTACAAATTTGCTTAAATTTTTAATCACAAGACCTTGTGACTATGTACCATAAACATAGCTGCCAGATAAATGAAGCATCAACTCGTCAAATATTTGAGAAAAATCGTCAAAATCGTCAAAGAAGTTTATTGAAATCGTAAAAAAATCGTCAGAAAAAGTAAATAAATAAATTAAAAGTTTTTAAGAACCAAAATTATTTATGTTGTAGCAAAACATATAAAGTCAATGTATGTACATTTCTGAGTTCAGAAATGAAACATTTAACAAAATATTTGTTGGTAATTAAAATCTAGCGTCCCTCATTTTCATTTATTAAATTTTTTTTCAAAAAAATGGAGAAATTTTGTATAATTTTCAGGAATAAATTGTTTAAGGTATAAACAATCTATCTCAGCGTTGTGTATTGACACATAAGCGCAGCAATAATACATATTGCATCATCTATATCTATGGGCGGCAGTGTTGCCAGAAAATGAATTTCAAAATATGCTGAAACATGAAAAACATAATGCTAAAATGTTCTACGGAATAAAAAAAAAATGCTAAATTTTTTAAATGTAACAAAACTATTTATTGCATATATATGTTTTTGTTTTAGTCCGAAAATAAAACTTATTTACATCATTATATTATTACATTTGAGTTAACAATATGTTCATAAAATTATTGTTCTTTTTAATCAATTACAATTTATATATTAATTCATAAAAATTTCTGAAAATGAATGGAAAATAAAAAGTTGTAAATTTTTTAAAAAAATATACATAGTTTGAAAGATTTTTTTTTTTTTAATATTTTTTTAATATTCATATACGAATATTACTGATACATATTGTACATATTACATTCATAGTTTTTATTTTAAAAATTTAAATATTTAATTTGTTAAATAAGATTTTCATTTCAATAAATAGGTATTATATAAGAAAATTTTGTAAAAAATTATTCAAAATACATTTTACTAAAATACTGATTATACAAAATGATTAATAGACTCTAATATTTCTGATATATCTTTATATTTATCATCATCTTTATCTTCATTTTGATATTTTTCAGATGATCTAATTATGTTAGCAATTTCGTTTGGTATTTTGTAAGTGTAACAGCACGCATTTTTAACCCTTCTCGAATTTGTATTATTGAACATAACAACTCAGGTTTAATTCGATTTCGAATTTTATTTTTAATTAAAGCCATTAAACCTTTCAACTTCGGCGTTAGAAAATGGTAAAACGAGTAATGACAATACAAAAATGGACAATTCTTTAAAATTATTTTCGCCGACTGAATTTTTAAAATTATTTACCTGAATCCAAAAAGATATTGTATCAGACTTTTCATCCCAATGTTGCTTAGTAATATAAGACTACTGATTTTGAATAATATTTATATCAGATGAATTATACTTAAGCTCTTCTGAAATATATGTAATTGGACTCCTTAAATGACTTAGAGTATTGTGTATAGAAGACATAGAAATATTTTTTAATATATTAATATTTTTAGGCAAACGAGTTCTTAATTGTTCAACTAGTTCCTTTAGAAACAAAATACATATATTTCTGATTTGATACATAGTTATAAAACATGGTAACAAATGTGTTCAGTGTTCATTTACTCACCGCACTGAAAGAAATTAACTTCAAATGTTCATAAAAGTTTTGTTTTGTAATAGTAATGAAATATAACCAAAACATTTCCTTGAGTAAAAAGAAATTTTTTGGAGTAAAAAAAAATTTTTTTTATCAAGCAAATTATGCTAAAAAGCATTTAGCATAATTTTCAAAAAAATAAATGCATTTTCAAGAAACATAATGCTAAATCTAGCACTAAAAGTGCTAAAATGGCAACACTGATGGGCGGTGTAAATATCAGGGAGTCAGAAGCTTTTGACGTTCTGAGCAGAAAATTCTGTGTAATGTTGGCTGGAACCGACACATTTTTCAGTTCCCTGGCTTCTCAAGAAATACTTCACTTCATCTGATTTTCTTACTATTTACACCATATGTATATAATAAAACTCTCATGTATGGGTTGGTGCTTAAACGTCTATTTTGAGGTTTCTCGACAGTGTATAGAAGAGGCCGTAGTAGCTCGTTAGTGACGGTAGTGTATCCAACTCTATTGAATCATTGGAACATCACTGCAATGTGGCTTGTATTTCACTGTTCTATCGCTACAACAACGAGAATCATATATTCCTATGTAACACTTGTCTTTCTCGGCCAGCACATCCGTATGTGGTCGATTGGCCAGTGAATTGCACACTGCATTACAGGCAAAATTCGCTTTTTAATCGGACTATTCGTATGTGAAACTCAATTCCTGCAGAGGTCTCCTCTATTACTTATGGTATAAAAATATTTAAACTAAGTGTCCATAAACACTTTTCTCTCTTTCCTCCTTCCCATAACATATTTTCATAGTTCCAAACACAATGCCATCCATCCTCTGAGTGTTGGCCGTACGAATTTTTAAAATTGTCTGCAACTGCAAATGATAAATAATGCGCAACTACGAGGTTATTTAGGCTTTTAAGGGATTAAAAAGAAAGATCATCACAGGTATTCGAAAATAACTCAAATATATAATACCTTATTTCTTCTTATTCTAACATAAATTTCCAATAGTAACTATTGCAAAACAAGTACAAAGCTTAAAGTGCCTTGAAATCTACTAAAGTAAAGAATATGATGTAAATTTTTAATTTCTAAAAATCGTCAAAATAAGGACATAAATCGTCAAATCGTCAATACGAAATTTTTGGAGCTCAAAATCGTCAAATTTACGACAAATCGTGAAATCTGGCAGCTATGACCATAAAGTATTGAAAATATTCTTACAAACTTCCAGCAGTTGAATGACCAGTAATAAGCGTAAAGCATGTTTTTTTTTGTGAGATTTAATAGCATTTAAAATATAATTTAATATTTAAAAAATAAAGAAAATCTTGTATTACTTCCACCTGAAGAAGAAGTATTCTGTCAGCGCAAAGGCAAACAAATAGACAGAGAGTAACAGCGGAAATAAAGTCAATAATAGAATATGAAGAGAAGTTGAATGGAATTAGCAACCAAGGAAATCCTAAGAAGGTCTTTAAACATCATTATTGTTAACCAGAGATCAGCAACGAGTATTCAAAACGATGAGTAAATTCGAGTCATACTTATAATTTCAGCTACTTATACGCATTCATACTTATTTTAATATCATACTCATACTACTCATATTCAAAGTTAGAAATACTCATCGTACTCATACTTAACAATACGCACGATGCTGTTGATTTCGACTCTCCATGATTGAACATATACACGAAGCACAAAATAAGTATGATTTGAGTACGAACACCACAATACTCGCTAGAAGGTTGTGTGTGTGCTTTGCTTGCTGTCTTTGTCTTTTCTTTTTTCTTCTTTTGTAAATGCAACAATAACTACTACTGTAAATTTTGATGAATGATTCGAGTGACTCGAATCATTCGTAAGTATTATAAGTATTTTTCTAAATTTATGAATCTGAATGAGTAGGCGTATGAATCAAACAATGAATCGAATGTTGTGAGTTTGATGTCAACGTTGTACTCATACTCATTGCAACCTATACTTATAAATCAATGTTGTAGCGAGTACGAATGAATCAGAGTAGTTGAATTTCAATACTCTTGACTCACTCATACTCAAAATTTCATGATTACTTATGAGTAGCGAAAATACGATTCATTGCTGATCTTTGTTGTTAACATTTCTTAACAAAAAAATAAAAACGTTAGCCAAACTGTTTAACACTTTGACTGTAAATAAAATTTTATTTGAGATTTACTTCCATACACATGGAAACAGTTTGAGAAACCCTGCTTAATATAGTTTATAATTTTTATTCCCCACAGAAACGCTTTCCCGTTTATGCTGCAAACGTTTAACATCCTCATCTTCCGCCAATCTTTACAACGGACGTCCTCACTTATATTGTATGCGTTTTGCAACGTTAAAGACAACGCTGCCCGATAAAGATGCCTCAAATGGCTCGAATAGTTATTGTACATCAGAATGCTGCAGTAGTGGTGGTGGTGGTGTTGGTGGTGGTGCTACAACAACAGCAACAACAGGCATGACAACATTAACATCATCATCAACATCATCGACAGCGGCGGCCGGGTTAACAGTGGCAACATCAACATCCAATTCAACAATGTATCGATATCAGATGCAACAGCAACAACAACAACAATTACACAATCATCATCAACAAGCATTTAACAGCCATCATGGTCGTTGCTATTGCCTGCAACAGGTTGTGCCACAATTCAATGGTAAAACGGATGTCAAGAAATCGTTCAGCAATAAAAGGAGTCTTAAGGTCACCGAATCCGTATTAAGAAGGTTTGTATGTGAATGAAATTCTTTTAAAAAGGGAAACTGAAAATAAAAAATAAAAGAGGTCTTATCAAGTATGGTAGATTGTCAGTCTGTTGTGAATAAGATGCCGCATTAATGTTCCATTTCTACAAAGTCTATGACAACTTCCACTGGGAAAAATTTTGTGAAAGTTCTCAAAAACTTAAGTTACAATGTCAGTTAGGAATAGTTAGACTCCTGTGACTCAACATACCATTTGGTGTCTTGAAGACATTGCTGCTATCGTTCTCAACAATTTCAAAAAGCCTCTGCTTTCATACTGTTACGAAAATGGAAAAATTGTTAAAATAATAAGCAAAAGCTCCAAAAACAACAGAATGCAGTTGTTCACTTGATCAACGAATGAGTAAACATATAGCAACAAAAAACAACAGGCTTGTTTATAAGATCGATGAATAAACAAAACTATAGCAACAACGTCCGTGTATAAAAAATATAGTAGAAAGACAAACAAACAAAACAACAACAACTCTGCCTGGACGAAAGTAAACAAGATACACGAACAACAAAAATGGAAACAAGTTGTTTACATTTTTGGATTGTTCCCGAAGGTCGTCATCATCCTTCAAGGGCATTCATCACACTGTTGATCCAGTGATATAAAAGGCAAGATAAAGCGAGCAACGATGATTCAGTTAGAATTCAGTCAGCCGTGTATGAAGACACGTTGTTCTCGGAGTTCGAGTTAAGTTAGTCGTGTGACGACGTCGCGTTGAATTGAGTGAGAATTCAACCAGTGGTGTGTGAAGATACGAGATCGAGTTATAATTCAGTCAGACTTGTGTGCAGACAAGTTGCGTGAAGAAAACAGTTGTTAGTGTGGTGCTTACAAAAAAAGGTTGTGAGCAAAGAAGAATAACTAACAAGTGTTGTTGTTGCTTACAAAAAAAAAAGGTTGTAAGCAGAGAAATATCACGAATAAGCACATATTGGGAATAAGTTCGAACAGTGGCACAAAAGTTGTGCAGATAATAAAGAATTGATTGAAAAATAAACACAGATTTATTTTTATTTTATTTGCAATTAAAAATATGAGTTCGTATATTTTTAACGTTTTTAAAAGGTAAAAACGTAACAATACGTACAAAATTCAGCTCACTCAGGAGCGCAAGCAGCAGGTAGGAGGCCAAAAATTAATTCAATGGGTGGCTAATGGAACAAAGTGAAGTCAATTCGAATGTTTCGAAAATAATCACCTTCTCTTATGAAGTGAATTTTCATCAGTCAATGGCTTAGTGAATGTACAAAATTCTCGAATTTGTCGCTTAAGACATCTTCCTCATGCAATCTAAAAGATACAAATGCACCCAGAATGAGCAGCTGTTTAGCGGGAGTTTTCTTTAAGCGTTGTGATTAAGCCTTACTATCGCGAAGATGACGTGCACATTGCAGTGACAGGAACAATAATGTTATTGTGGCCTCAACATGATGACATGTATTAGGGCGACATATAGTTAAACCTCGATGACGTCACTTGTCACAGTGCGTGTGAATAATTGATTTATTTCCAGAACAAATTATCTCATGAAATTCTGATGTCAACTGGCCACCAAAAGCATATGAATTAATGCCGCGCTGTTTATTTCCTTTGGAATTTTATGAAATGCTAAACATATGCGATTAAATCAGAAATTATTTCTGAATTTATGTAAATCCCATTATCCAAACACGTCATTTGTGAGATGCAATTACATCTCTGTGAAGATATGAGAGCTATTTGGTCTGTATTTTATTTCATACACAATCAGAACATGCCTTCCTTACAATCCCAACTGTTACGTTTTAACCTTTTAAAAACGTTTAAAATATAAAATAAAAATAAATTTGTGTTTCGGTTTAAGTAAAATTCTTTATTGTTCGCACAATTCTGTAAGCTACTGTTCACAACTTGATGTAAACAACAACAATTGCTTTTCTTTGTTATTCCTCTGTTTACACTCCTTTGCGTAAAGAATAACATTTGTTCGACAGATTTTTGTAAAGGAGATCTTCAAACCACGATTATTCTCTTCAAAAACACCACGTCTTCACACAAAACTGACTGAATTATTACTATCAACTCAACTATCTCAACAAACTTGGGTTTTTAATTTAAAATGAAAATATACATTCTTACTGGGACACCCTTTATCTTCCAGTTCAAAGGGGAAGCCAGTACTGAAGTAGAATTTTATTTCTTGACTTGCAATGCATACAACAGATTCCTTTCATTCCTTTGTTAAAAACTCCATTTTTTATATCGATTTTCTCTGATTTTCGATTTTTTTTCTCCAGTTTTTGCTATCGATTACCAAATGCAATTCTAGTTCGTTCATTAAATTCTTTCCACGTTGTTTCTAACAATCAAAAAAAAAAGACGAAAAGAAAAGCAAACGAATATTTTGTTAATTAAAACGTAAAACTTTGATTCCAAATGGTTTAACTTTCTTGTGTTGCTTTAGAAGATTTCCAGGAATTCTTTCATTTGTTTTGAATTCTTTTACGAATGTTTTCTTTATCTTTCCTCTCTCTCTCTCTGTTCTTTTTCACTCTTTGCAGAAACAATATTGCAAAAAATTTGGAAAGTAAAAAACGTGTTGTTAAAATGCTATCCGTACTGGTGTTGGAATTCTTCATATGCTGGACCCCACTGTATGTTATCAACACCGTGGCCATGTATATTGGATCTGCAATATACGAGTACATCGATTACACTTCCATCAGTGCATTACAGTTGTTGGCGTATTCGTCATCGTGCTGTAATCCAATCACGTATTGCTTTATGAATGCAAATTTTCGTCGTGCATTTTGGGACACATTCAAGGGTATGCAGTGGTGTGGCAAACGTTTTCAACGCAAACGTTCTACGCCTGCGAATGGCACAAACCTTTGCTTGGCCGGCAGTATGCGTGTCAATAGTTGCACCGTGCAAACAGTAATTGACAGTCCACGGTTGTAAGATTATGAAATGAAAAAAAAAAATGGTTTTAAACTCATCATCACCATCATCATCATCATGACAGTTTAATGTGCAAGTGAAACCATGAAGAGGACATGGATAAATGGACTGTTTTTTTGAAAACTTCTGTGAAAGCAAAAATAAAACACAAAAAAGGATAATTTATTGTAAATAAAATTTATTATTAAATTGTTGTTTTTAATTCGATTTTAAGAAATTGTTGTTGCTTTGTTTTATTTATTTTTTAAATCATAAATTGGTTTCAAATTTTTTCTAAATCTACTCCATTAGAGTCTAACTATTGTGCTGTACTGTACATACAACAAAATTACAGTTTAATTGACTGTAAAATTTATGAAAAATTTTTTTTTGTTTAATAAACTTGAAAAAACCTCAATAACGTTTACAATTTGATTTTTATTAAAATTGATTTTTTTCGTTAGAAAATTATATGTAAGTATGTAGTAGCTAAACATACATACATACATATGGGCAATTTCGTGTCAAGTGACTCAATTTTTAAAATCGATGTCTTTCGATTTGGATGAAATTTGCACCAAGGTTAGTACTATTGGATAGTAGGCCAGACACAAATTTTCAGCTCTATCAGTCAAGGACTGCCGGAGTTAGAGGGACATTTTGGTCATACAGGGTTTTTTTAAAACGTGTGTAACTTTTCACCTATAGGTCCTATCAAAAATTTTCCAAAGGATATTAGATAGCTATTTCTTCAATCTTTCAGTCCGGCCTACTATCCAATAGTACTAACCTTGGTGCAAATTTCATCCAAATCGGAAGACATCGATTTTAAAAATTGGGTCACTTGACAGGTAATTGCCCATATGTATATCCACAAATAATATTTTCAAATATTTTTTAATTTACTTTGAGTATATTTTCAACCCTCGCATCTAGTTTTCCAACAACAAAATTATTTTCTTTGAATATTAAATGAATATCATATAAAGTATATGAGTATAGAGTATGGACAGTTATACAGTGAGCGTCAAAAGAAACTATACATTAAAAAGTATACATTAATAAATTACCGTTATTTTCATTTTAAAATTGTTTCATTGCTAGTTTTTAAAATTGAAACACAAAAAAAAATTACAAAAAATTACGAAATATTGCACAAATTTTTTCGGGCACTCTCCTTAAGTGGTAAAAGTTGAGTTTGGTGATTGTTAGAATTTTATCCATAGTATATAGTTTCTTTTTACGCTTACTGTATATATACGGTGACCATTATTTCCTTGAGAAAAAAGCGGACAAATATATAAAATTGAAAACCAAAAAAAAATTCATTTATTATAATTAATATTTTACATAAAGATTTTTAAAATACAGACATAAATAGGTACAAATAATATACACAAACTTACAATTTATACATATAGATAGTACATATGGATATACTTATGCATATAAATGTAGTTGCCGTAGTCTAGTAGATAGTGTGTTGGCTTATTAGACGTAAAGCCCGGGTTCGTATCCCAAGTCAGGCATCAAAACGAAATATGAAAAAAAAATATTTCTTCGGCGAATGCCTCTCAGCAGATTTCTGGCAAAAACTCTGAGAGTAAATGAAATTGCCCTGAAGAGCTTCTCAAAAATCTGTCGTTCGGAGTCGACTTTAAATTGTAGGTCCCACCACTCATGTCTAAAAATTAACGCACACAACATAAGTGGTGTGAGAAGCTACGCCGCAATCCCGACTGAAGGGTTATAATGACCAATTATGTATGTATGTGTACAAATGTAAAGTATTGAGCCTGTTAGATAAAAATGTTTTAAATTTCGAACAGTCCGCTTCAAAATTGCATTTTTTGGTCAAGAGAGATTCTAAAGTCTCTAGTCACATTTGGGATTTGTCGGAAAACCAATTATTGTTAGATATAGAAAAAACTCTTTCTGTTGGTGCGTTGGACGCTGGCAGAGCAAATGAGAAATCTAATAATTTCAGGATGTTTTTATAAGGATTATTATTATTTATATTTAAATCATTTCTGATTTCTGTTACCTTTATTAACGACTTTTCAACTGAAGACCAAGTTTAGAATTGCATCTGCAACATAGACAAAATATAGATTTTCCAACTCAATTTCATATGTAATTCCAGCTAATATAAGCGTTTTTACCGAATTAGTGAAAAAAGTGGACAAAAGCGGACATTTTGGAAAATAAATACTTTTTAGAAGTTACGTGTTGTAAAATAGTGGACAAATAGCGGACGCAAAAAAAATAGCGGACAGGAGGTTAAAATAGCGGACTGTCCACTATAATAGTGGACGGATGGTCACCGTATGTATGTACCACATAAAAACCTTCGACAGAATTTTCAACAAATTTTTGGTTTTACAACTGAAGATATCTTCTAGGAAATCTCTAATATAGTAACCAGATAAAGTCGCCGTAGGTGCTAGGTTGGCTAATTAGACAAGAGACCGTGGTTCAATCCCTGGATCATATATCTCGAAAAAAAACAAAATAAGAAAAAAAGTATTTCTCTCGGCGACTTCCTCTCATCTATGTATCTCCTGGCAAAAACTCTGAGAGTAAAATAAAATTATCAAGAAAAGTTTCTCAAAAATCGGTCATTCTGAGTCAACTTTAAACTGAAGGTCCCATCACTCATGGCTAAAATTTACACATTCAATATGGATGATGTGAGAAGCTAGGTCATAATCCTGACTAAATGGTTGCAATCACCACTAGACTACTGCAGCTACGATGCCACAATTTAACGCTACAAATTAACGCTCGCAACAAGGGTGATGTGACAAACTAGGCTGTAATCGCGACTATAGGGTTGTAATTTATTTTTGATAGTCTGGCATATTGGCAAATCATTTTTGCTAATCTCGTGATTTTGTGCTGATAGTGACATGACGTATATGGTCGTTCCTATGCAGTCACTTGTTTGGAAACACTCAAGTTACCTTACGAGTCCTAGAGTAAAGAAATAGAATGCCAACAATAGCTATGTCATGTATCCTGCAGCCCTTGCGCTGACCAACTTCTTCCTTTTCCCTGATTGTGGTGGAACTTGGTCAGTACAGGGACTGCGTTCACCCGTGGCATCACAACGGGCCGCTATGCGTGCTCAAGTGAGCTTTGTGACATCAGAGCTACCACTCCGACCTAACCTAACATGTATCCTGAAATGTGTCAACATTTTATCCAATAAAACAATTTCCATTGGAGTTGAAATAATATTTTCATTCAATGTTTTAAAACTTCGAAAATAAAAATTTTCAACAAACACTTTAACACTGCAACAGCCTAAAAATAGGCTCCCCCACATTTAAAGAAAAACATTCATGTTAAGTTTTATTTGCTCATTAAATTTGTAGCATATGTTAGGGAGTGCTCACGGACGGTACAGTGTAACGAGTGTGTGTTTTTTGTGTCATTTTAAAAAGTTTGTATTTTTTTTTACTTAAAAGTACGAATTCATTGCGGTATTAGATTCACATGAGCATTCTATCGTTGCCTTTTCAATTTATACAAGTGACCCCATCTCTTATGTACCATTAAAGAAACTTTATTTGTACACTTTTTTCAGTTTTTTTCCCGGTTTCCATTTTTTTTTTGTATTTTTACCGATAAAATTCTGTTCTGTGTCTGTGTTTCCGTCTCTAAAACTCTATGTGGTGGCCGTAGAACTTTTTAAATTATGAATGGCAAGCAAGTTGGTGGTTTTAATTCCACATGGAAGGTTATTTGGAAAATTATTGGCATGTGTTAAACAGATACCCACCGCCCGGTAAACACCACACCCTGTAATAAAAAATGTCAACAATAATTTTGTTTTTCTGTTTTCTTCGTTTTTGTCAGTTCTCCGGATAGTCACATGATTTAGAAATTAGGGCATCAGCAATTTATTTGGAACTTGAATTAAATTGCATACTCTGCGATATACTGTGCGTATACTGTATACACATGATATCTTAATATTGCCTGGTATAGCCTGATCAAATTGAAAGATTTCACTGGAAAATATTATAATTGACAGAATCCGACGTTGCTAACAAAAGTTGGGTCTTTCGTCATTCATGTGGAGTCATTTTCGGCAAAAACTCTTGATCAAGCTGTCAGAGAAAGGCATTGAGCGCCAAGAGTATGCAGATACCATAATTCTGATGGCAGCTGATTTTAAGTCGGTGATGCATATGAGTGGGGGTTTAATGTTAAAACCAAAACTTAACTTCATAAATGAAGAAATATTCGACCAATAACTGAAGCGATAACACTGAAAATGTAAACGAAATGTCTAGGAATATTACTGGAGAAGTAACACTGGGTGGTGTGAGAAACTAGGTTATAGGCCTGGCTAAAGCGTTGTAATGCAAATTAAGTAAGTAAGTACACCGGCTTAAATAATTCTTATAGAGACCATTTTCGGAAAAGCCTACATACATACATAATTGGTCATTACAAGCCTTCAGTCAGGATTACGACCTAGCTTCTCACACCACTTATGTTGTGTGCGTTACTTTTATACATGAGTGGCGGGACCTACAGTTTAAAGTCGACTCCGAACGACAGTTTTTTTTGAGAAGCTTTTCATGGCAATTTTATTTACTCTCAGATTTTTTGCCAGAAATCTGCTGAGAGGAAGTCGCCGAAGAAATATTTTCGTTTTGATGTCTGACCTGAGATTCGAACTCGGGCCTTCAGTCTAATAAGCCAACACACTACCTACTAGACTACGGCGACTTCAGCCTAGCGTGCCATAATGACAAGCAAAAAGCAGAAAAATCGAATGAATGCAACCTGAAAATAATGGTCAGGCAATATATGGTGTATGGGGCCATAGTTCTGATGGCTGCAGGCAAATTGGAAGATATCTTCAGACTGTAAGTCGAGGGTGTGATAATGTTAAACACGAGCAAGACCACAGTAGTTCCACTTACGAGAAATAAGAAACTTCCTAAATGGAGATATATTCGACTCTTAATTGAAGTGACATCATAGAAAATGTAAGCCAAAGTAAGTCTAGGAATATTACTGGAGAAGTAACACTGGGTGGTGTGAGAAACTAGGATGTAATCCTGACTAAAGTGTTGTAATGAAAAAGGCTAGTGTGCCATAATTATGAGCAAAAAGCAGAAAAATCAAATGAATGCAACCTAAGAATAATGGTCAGGCACTATGTGATGTATGGAGCCATTTTGTGGACAGGCAGAAGATATTTGAAAACAGCTGTGATGGCCTTGAATAAGATACTTAGACTGGCATGTTTTGGCATAACAATGAAGCTTAACAATGGACTTAAATCCGCTGCAAATATCAATAAGGACCCAAACTGTGGAGACTATAGGTAGGATAAGGGGAGTCAAATCTAATATGAGATTCATCGCCATAGTCAAGTAGGAAGTGTGTTGGCTTATTAGACGGAACGCCACGGTACAAACCCCAGGTCAGACATCAAAAACACAAATATGAAAAAATAATTCTTCGGCGAATTCCTCTCACCAGATTTCTGGCAAAAACTCGGAGAGTAAGCAAAAACTACCATGAAAAGTTTATCAAAAAATCTGTCGTTCGGAGTCGGCTTTAAACTGTAGGTCCCGCCATTCATGTATAAAATTAACACACACAACATGAGTGGTGTGAGAAGCTAGGCCGTAATCCTGACTGAAGGGCTGTAATGGCCAATTATGTATGTATCAGAGGTCAGCAATGAATCGTATTTTCGCTACTCATACGTACTCATGAAATTTTGAGTATGAGTGAGTCAAGAGTTTTGAAATTCAACTACTCTGATTCAATCGTACTCGCTACAACATTGATTTATAAGTATAGGTTGCAATGAGTATGAGTACAACGTTGGCATCAAACTCACAACATTCGATTCATTGTTTGATTCACACGCCTACTCATTCAGATTCATAAATTTAGAAAAATACTTATAATACTTACGAATGATTCGAGTCACTCGAATCATTCATCAAAATTTACAGTAGTAGTTATTGTTGCATTTACAAAAGAAGAAAAAAGAAAAGACAAAGACAGCAAGCAAAACACACACACAACCTTCTAGCGAGTATTGTGGTGTTCGTACTCGAATCATACTTATTTTGTGCTTCATGTATATGTTGAAGCAAGGAGAGTCGAAATCAACAATATCATGCGTATTCTTAAATATGAGTACGATCAGTATTTCTAACTTTGAATATGAGTAGTATGAGTATGATATTAAAATAAGTATGAATGCGTATAAGTATCTGAAATTATAAATATGACTCGAATCTACTCATCGTTTTGAATACTCGTTGCTGATCTCTGGTATGTATGTACGGGGCATCATGATCTGCTGAATGCTTAACTGGATCTCCCTTGGATAGAACCATTAAACGCTACAATTTTGTAAAGAGCTTCGCAATGCAACCTAGAATGCAGTAATTTGGGGAGGATACTGTGCGGATTGGTCGAGAAATGATTTTCCCAAAAGTCAAGTATTCCAAGCCTTGGGGAAACTCGAGTTTATCTTCCAAGCGGATCCATGAAATTCAAATTCAAATATTTTGAATTACGTGGCTAAGCAGTTGGTTTTATTGGGTAGCCAGACATTTTAAGACATCTGAGACTTTGAGATTTGATTGCACATAGAATAAGTATACCAAAAAGCAGTACCACCTTAATGCTCTTCACATGTGAACGATTTTCATATGAATGCCTTGTAGACTATACATAACGTCCGTTGTATTCTTGGCAGACTAAACATTTCTGTTTAGGTAAGGGATTCTTTCTATTTTTCTAGCATTTCTGGAAACATAAAAATCTAACTGGCATACAACAAAAATGGTCAACAGACATGGTCAATAAACACTTTAAGGATGACACATGACTAACAATCGTGTGTGTTTGTACGAAAATTACATGATAGTAACAGCAATTTTTTTTATGAGACGTCAAGAACTTTTTAAGCACTTAAGGTTGTAAACATAGACATGAATGTGTAATCAAAGTTTAGAGAGAGAGAGAAAGTTTTCATCACAAGTTATGACATTTAATAGACCACGCAACAGAACTTTTTGTGTGTGTGTTCCTTTTTCATTGATTTAATTTAACTTTACAGTTGCCTTAATTAAATTTCTGTCGATATGTACTTAAGCAATGTTTCTGTATTGTTTACCGTTTAAGGCAAAAAGAGTATTTTGTGGTTCATACATGTGACTTTAAGTGGAGCATCTGTTGTGTTTAATAATCGATTGCCGATTGCAAAAAAAAATGTAAATAAAATTGAAACAAAAACAAAAAAAAAGAAAGAAAAAATCAATAAAATTCGACAATTTGTGAGTGTGATTGTGATTGTGATTATTACAACACAGATCTTCTTCCAATCATTTACTTCAATAAAAATCTGTTTCTTGATTTCTTTTTTTTTCTTTTCGTTTTTTTTTTTTTGCATTTTATTGCATATTTTCTCGACTCTGTCGGCTGATTGTATGTGCCATTTTTGCAATTTCAACACTTTTTTTTGGTTGCTGGTGTTATTGTTGTCGTTTACACCCAAACCTGTTTTTACGCGGTTTTTTTTTTTACGCGAATTTGAAATAACACGGTTTTTTTTAACAAATTTACCAATTTTTTTTTAATATTAAGAGATCTTTTCAGTACATTTTAAATGAAATAGAAAGTGATGCTAATACTACAGTTATCGACGCATGGAAGAAATTTTCGATTATGGATTCCATAAAGCATGCTGCTTTAGCCTTTTCAGAAATAAAACCATCAACTTTAAATGCCTGTTGGAAGAGCATTTGGCCAGAATGCGTCAAAGGCAAAGACACTTGTGCGAATGATAATTCAGGTGGTGAAGTGTATGCAGATATAATTAATTTAGCGCGAAAAGTTGGAGGTGAAGGGTTTGATAATCTTAACATTGAAGATAAAAACGAAATAATTGTTGATAAAGCTCTAAATGAAGAAGAGATATTGGAGGTGGCGCTGGGAAATGAAGATCAAAATGTCGAAACTGATGAGAGTGAAATTTAAAGTCCAATAACTGCCAAGTTGATACTTGACGGCCTTCAAATGGCAAATAAGTTGGCAGAACACTTTTTGACATGTGATAACATAATTGAAAGAGCTGTGAAATTTCAATCAGACCTACAAACATGTATGTATGGCTAGATACAGAGAGCTCTATAAAGAGCTTTCCAAAGTTGGATCACAACGCACTATAACAGAATTTGCTGTTAAAAGAAATAAACCAGCGCCAGAAGCAGCTTCTGAAGATGTAGAAGTAATAAGTATTTCTACTGACGAGACTGATATTGAGCCACCCCAGCAAAAGAGAATGCGCTTGCTATCAGAAACTGACTCCGAATAAAATAAAAAAAATTTTTTATTGAAAATAATTCCGTTCCTAATTGTCTTAAGAGTTTGATAACTAATTGTATTTTTATAAATGGAAGAGAATTTTTAAGTTTTTTCTTTATTTTTTTATAATCATAAAATGAAATAAAATAAAAACCCTGTGTATACTATTGAACTAAATCTGTGCGTTTTTATAAAGTTATTCAATTTTATAGGCATATGTAGGCTGCTGCATCAATCCTATGTATATCTTTTCAGTTTGTTTATACACTTACATACATACATGCATATTTGTCTTTTTTTACGCGTTTTTTTTTTTACACGGTATCCACTGGAACGTATCTACCGTGTAAAAAAAGGTTTGGGTGTATTTGTATTCATTCTTCTCTTGTGACTGTTTGTAAGCATTTCTTGGAATTTAAATCAGTTCATGGTCAATAATTGCGAACAAAAAAGAAGAAGAAAAACAAAAACGAAATTAAAACGATTTCATTAAAAACGCAACGACCGTGTAATATTGGAATAAAATGAAGTTTTTGTAGAATGTACGAGGATTTTTAAATCATTTTGTTTGCTTGATAAAGAATTGTTAGTGTTGCTGTTGTCATCAGGTCGAGCCCCTTGTTTTTTGTGTAAATAGTCAAGTCACTCTATAATGCACAAGCAGAGCTCCACTGTCGTCTATCAGTTGCAGAATATTCAAGAAAGTATCAGAAAAAAAAAAAACATGAATTAAGGACTTAAAATTATTAACACATGCAGCTACTCACATTCAATGACACTTTAATTCTTAAAAAATGTCCTGAAAAGTGCAACAAATCTTAACAGAATATTCAGAATAGTTTTGCACGATACCGTTATAGAGTTGGAGAGCAAACAATAGATGGCCATATCTGGTGAACCTTAAATAACTGCATACCTTCCAGAGATCAGCAATGAATCATTTTTTCCCTACTCATAAGCACTCATGAAATTTTGAATATAAGTGAGTCCAGAATATTGAAATTTAACTATGTACTCTGATTCATTCATACTCACTACAACGTGGATTTACATAAGGGATTACCATTTCATAGCACAATTGTGTAGAGAGAATTCACACACATTGCTTATGCTCTTCTATTTAGTTGTCGATCGGACTGCGACAAGCACACATGTCAGCGGATGCTATAATAGTTTTTTTTTTTTCAGGTTTACACTCAAAAAATGTTTTACGTTAAAAAATACTTATATTAAAATTCAATGTCTTATATGTTCGTAAAAGATATTTTGATTGTTTTAATATTCCAGTAAATAATTTAAATGATAAGGAAAGAGGATAACTTTTTTATGGACATAAAACTATTATTTGAAAAAAATAAAAAGGGGATTATTAGTATGTGACGACATTTATCAACCAAAATTAGACTCTAGGATATAAATATCTAAAAAACATTCCTTAATTATTAAGTCAAAGATGTATAACTTTATGTATGTTGATGAGATGGAAATCAAAATAGCGTATAATACTAACACTTTTCTATAACTGTAAATAAATAAATTCTCACAACTTATTTTTTCTCTCTCACTCACTAATACACAACCAAAAAAATTTTGGTAACCCCTGATTTACATATAAGTACAGGGTGCAGTGAGTTTGCATACAACGTTGACATCAAACTCATACCATTCGAAATATGTTTGATTCATAAGCCAACCTACTCATTCAGATTCATAACTTTAGAAAAATACTTAAAAAATAGTCGAATCATTCTATGGACTCGAATCATTCATCAAAAATTACAGTCTTAATTGTTGTTGCATTTACAAAAAAAAAAAAAATTAAAAAGGCAGAGCAGTATTTTAGTGTTCGTACGCGATTCATACTTATTTTGTGCTTCGTGCATATGTTGAGTTATGGAGAGGAGTTAACATCATACATGTTGTTAAGTATGAATGTATGTTGAGTACTTCAAACTTTGAATATGATTAGAGGAGGTTCCATGATATTAAAATAAGTATGAATGCGTGCGTATAAGTTTCAGAAACTATGAGTATGATACGATCTTTTTGAATACTCCTTGTTGACCTCTGATACCTTACACGGTAAGCTATTATAGTGAGAACCAAAGCTATGCAAACTTTGATAAAGATAGTGAGAGACAAGTCTGGCACAAGATTCGTCACAGGGTTTAGTGGTTCGACAAATCAAGTGGACGACAGGCAGCTCCTTTCTTAACTATACCTTAAAAGTAGCACCAAATTCCATGATTTTGTGAAATGATTCGCAACAACGCTGAGTGATCAGACTGAAGGCAACAAAATCTACATGGTCTTTTAAGAGAGGAACCATTCTTTGGTATACGAATGACTCGATGTCAAATTGCGGGTCCCAGAACGCAATATTCTGAAACAGTGCGAACATTCTTGGGTATCTTTCATGCGGAAGTTTATGGCACCGAAAAATATGCTGAATTCAACCTGGACAGAAAGTACAAAGGACAGGTCATAGCAAAACTATCTGACAGTTAAAGCTTCATCCAGGCATTTGGCTCATATGAGATTAATTCGAACATAGTGTGGAAATGTATGGGCATCTGTATGATTCCAGGTCTAATGGGAAGTCACAACAATGACGAGGCAGACATGCCTAAAACCTTTCTGTGAAGTGGCAAAAGATGTTTAAGAGGAAGTGAAGTTGAAAAAAAACGGAAACTAAATGGTTTTGAAGTCGCTGTGGTCTAGAAGGTAGTGTGTTGGCTTATTAGACGTGAAGCCAGGGTTCAAACCCCAGGTCAGACTTCCACAACAAAACGAAAATAAGAAAAAATATTTCTTCGGCTACAGCCTCTCAGCAGATTTCTGGCCAAAACTCTGAGAGTAAATAAAAATTACCTTGAAAAAGTTTTACAAAGAAAAATCTGTCGTTCGGAGTTGACTTCAAACTGTAGATCCGGCTACTCATGGATAAAATTAACACACACAACATAAGTTGTGTGATATTTGGCTCCCCATTTCTTGTTAGCTTAACGGAGCTATCATCCGTTGATATCAAGGATATAGCCTCGTTCATCAAACTTTCTGGCTGGTTTTCCAGTGCGGGGTAGTCGTGCTTCCGTTGTGCAGCCCTTGCGCTGACCAACTTCTTCCTTTTCCCTCATTGTGGTGGAACTTGGTCAGTACAGGGACTGTGGCATCACAACGGGCCGCTATGCGTGCTCAAGTGTGCTTTGTGAAATCAGAGCTACCACTCCGACCTAACCTAACCTAAGTGGTGTGAGAAACTAGGTTGTGAACCTGACTATTACAATCATTTAGTCATGTTCACAACCTAGTTTCTCAACTATGTATGTATGTATGTATTTTGAACATGAAGTCTACATTGCATTGACAGAAACAATAGACTTATTGTGGCCTCAACTGGATGACATGTATTTGGCCGACATATAGTTAAGGCTCGATGACGTCACTTGTCACAGTACGCGTGCACAATTGATTTATTGCAGCAACAATTTTCAGAATAAATTGTCTTAAGAATTATATATATACATAAGTGTAAATGGTTTTGAGATAATCTAACCTTTTTTTTGGGTAACTATAATGAGCAGAACACTGTGGATCCTTAATCAAGCTATTCAGCAGTAATCTGAAGATGGTAATCGATATTTTGATGCGGCACTGTGCGCAAAGAACACTTTTTCTGAATAGGCATCGTCTAGAGACTAATATATAGACTATGTGATGAGGAGAATTAATTATCAGAACACATGCTTAATGAATGTGGGGCAATAATGGCATCTCTATAGGAAACACATACATAAGTGTGAACAACATTTTGAAGTTATTCAGGGTTATTGGATTGAAAGAGGTATTATAGGCATAGCTTAAGGGAAGTAAAATATACGGATAGTATTACTTTAGGCAGATTTTTGGCGAAAAACTCTGAGGGTAAATAAATATTGCCATTAAAAAGTTTCTCAAAAAAATCTGTCGTTCGGAGTCGACTTTAAACTGTAGGTCCCGCCACTCATGTATAAAATTAACACACACAACATTAGTGGTGTGAGAAGCTAGGTCGTAATCTTAACTGAAGGGTTTTAATGACCAATTATGTTATGTACATATCAGAGATCAGCAACGAGTATTCAAAACGATGAGTAGATTCGAGTCATACTTATTATTTCTGATACTTATACGCATTCATACTTATTTTAATATCATACTCATTCTACTCATACTCAAAGTTGGAAGTACTCGTCGTATTCATACTTAACAATACGCATGATGTTATTGACTTCGACTCGTCTCTACTTAACATTTACACGAAGCACAAAATAAGTATAATTCGCGTACAACACTACTATACTCACAAGAAGATTGTGTGTATGCTTTGCTTGTTGTCTTTGTCTTTCCTTTCTTCTTTGTTTGTATATGCAACAATAACAAAGGTTGTAAATTTTGATGAATGATTCGAGCCACTCGAATCACTTATAAGTATTATAAGTATTTTTCTAAATTTATGAATCCGAATGAGTAGGCGTATGAATCAAACACATTTCGAATGTTGTGAGTTTGATGTCAACGTTGTACTCATACTCATTGTAACCTATACTTATAAATCAATGCTGTAGCGAGTACGAATGAATCAGAGTAGTAGAATTTCAATTCTGTTGATTCACTCACACTCAAAATTGCATGAGTGCTTATGAGTAGCGGAAAAACGATTCATTGCTGATCTCTGGTACATATGTATGTATGACCGTAGTACTCAGACAAAGACAAGCATTAAGATTGATTGCTTGATTGACTTAAAAATGCTTTAGAATGCTGTGTTAAAATGCCTCCTCAGGTAACTGTTATAGAAATTAATTCCTTGAATATTAATGAAAAGCATCTCACTGCACTGTTAATTGAATTTCTTGTTGACCGGTGCATCTTATTTATTGGACTTATTGAAAAGCGCAGTTTGTTTGTGTTTCATTTCTTTAAGTTCAAATACTCAGTGAATTGCAATTTTATTTTTATTTTTTTTTTATTATTTTTTATGAGGTTTTTTTTCTTGCCTTTTTACGTGATAAAAACCATCATTTTTAATTAAGACTTTAGTATGACTGCCTTCGCTGTTTCTGCAGCTTCATGCTTTAACAGAAACTGTTTTTTTTTTATTAACGTGGGATTATAAAGGATTTATTGCGCTGCCATGATTGGCACACGACTTAACGCTCACTTCAGCTTTATTATGTGGCCTTAAGAAGGTCTTCTGTTGATTTATGAACTGATTTCCAAGTGAATCTGTTTAAAAAATTTTTAAAAAATTAAAATGAATTCTATTTTGCATTGTATTTGACCCTCTTCAATGGAATTTTGCATTAAAATTGAAATGAAATTGAAATGTTTGAATCGTTACTTCCATGTAAAATTCTTTCACGCATTCGTGTTTATTTACAAACGCATGACTAATCGTTATGGTGACTCAATGCAGACCAAAATTTGAAAACAAAAATTCGAAAAACAAAATTGTTTTAAACAAAATTGAACGCAAATAAACAAAAATATTATCTAAGGTCAGTACAAATAGAAGGTATGTACATACATACATACATACATACATTAAATTTTTAAAACAAAAAGGGAACGTAATAATAACGATTGTGGCAGCGATTTTGAAATTAAAACAAACAAAACTGCCACCATTAAGTACTAAATACTGTGGCTATTAAATAAAAAAAATTTTTAAAAAAAAAAATTTTTTTTCTTTCTCGAACACAACACGAAAAAAAAATGTTTTTTCAAGTGGTAAAACACGCACGAGCTAATAAATTAAGTATTGCACACACATGCACACACACATACATATGTATATGTACGTACGTACTTACACCACAAACATTATGCCATGGGACCCAAAAGGGTACTCACCAAATACACAAACATTTTTAAGATGGCTGAAACAATTTGTAGGTTTTGTTTCAACGGTAAAACAACCACAAAGAAAACAACCACAACAACTACAACCACAAACAATAATTATAATAACAAAACAGAAAACAAAACAAAACACGATTGTATTATGCAATATTACGAATGGCACGGTACAGTCCGTTATACCAGGTCAATGATAAGAGTGGACACGCATTAAACTCTGTATACACACAGAGTACCCTCCACACCCTTTTTACTACTTAAATGCACTGCTGTTCACGAACCATAAACAAAATGAAAAATATTTACGTTTTCGGATATCCGTAACTACATACATACGACTTGAAGCAAATGTGGATGTGCGAAATAGTTTGCCAATGTTAAGACAGAACTGGCAAACTATCAAATCATTTAGGATGTTTTTTTTTTTTTTAATAACGCTATGCGACAAAATAAAGAAACTGAAATACACCCAGCTAATGACACAGTGTAGAGTGTGAGTTTTGTTGAGTAGAAGTCAAAAGTATTTTTTTTTGTATTTCTCAAACCTTCCAAACTTGTTTTATCTGTTTTTTTTTGGACTTTATGCACAAATTTATTGATTACACACAAATTTCTGAACCAATGTCAGAAATTTAAACTTTCTTGGAAATAGAAAAGATGGGCCTTTAAAACGGTATACATATCAGAGATCAGCAACGAGTATTCAAAACGATGAGTAGATTCGAGTCATACTTATTATTTCTGCGACTTATACACATTCATACTTGTTTTAATATCATACTCATACTACTCATATTCAAACTTAGAAATACTCATCGTACTCATACTTAACAATACGCATGATGTTGTTGATTTCGACTCTCCATGATTCAACATATACACGAAGCACAAAATAAGTATGATTCGAGTACGAACACCGCAATACTCGCTAGAAGGTTGTGTGTGTGATTTGCTTGCTGTCTTTGTCTTTGTCTTTTCTTTTTTCTTCTTTTGTTCGTGAATGATTCGAGCCAATCGAATCACTTATAAGTATTATAAGTATTTTTCTAAATTTATGAATCAGAATGAGTAGGCGTATGAATCAAACACATTTCGAATGTTGTGAGTTTGATGTCAACGTTGTACTCATACTCATTGCAACCTATACTTATAAATCAATGTTGTAGCGAGTACGAATGAAGCAGAGTAGTTGAATTTCAATACTCTTGACTCACTCATACACAAAATTTCATGAGTACTTATGAGTAGCGAAAATACGATTCATTGCTGATCTCTGATACATATATATATATTATTCGACTTAATATCCTATGCGGTTTGATGAGTTAAACTTTGAAAATGCGAATTTTTTTCATATTTTTTCAAGTTTGTCCATTCATAGTGGTAAACTTTAATTAAAAAATATAAAATAAGTGATGGTGTTCTTAAAGTGAATTATCTTGAGAAGAGATTTACACTTTGTTTGTTAAAATGGAACAAAAATTACTTACCGTAATTATTATTTAAAGCGTATAACAGTCGTGTAATATTTTTCAAATATACATTTTTTCAAATGAACTTTCAGTTAAAAAATTTTCAAAATTTTTCATGGATCTTGTTTATTGGAAAATGTATCAATTTCACGTTTGAGCGAAAGCTGGCCAATGTTTGCGCAAAGCGAAATAATAATATTTTTGCAAAAAACACAAATATTAGCCGACTTCTGGTAGTCGCCCAAACGTAAAATTGATACATTTTGCGGTAAACTGAATCCAAATAAAATTGACATGAAAAGATTCTCAAAATGTCTGTCGTTCGGAATCGTCTTTAAACTGTAGATCCCGCCACGTACATATGTACATACATAATTGGCCATTACAACCCTTCAGTCAGGATTACGGCCTAGCTTCTCACACCACTCATGTTGTGTGAATTAATTATATACGTGAGTGGCGGGGACCTACAGTTTAACGTCGACTCCGAACGACAGATTTTTGAGAAACTTGTTCATGGCAGATTTATTTACTCTCAGAGTTTTTGCCAGAAATCTGCTGAGAGGAAATCGCCGAAGAAATATTTTTTTTTTCATATTTCGGATACGAACCCGGGCTTTACGTCTAATAAGCCAACACACTACCTACTAGACCACGGCGACTTCAACGTCACTTATGGAATAAAATTAACACACACAGTATAAGTGGTGTGAGAAGCTAGGCCGTAATCCTGACTGAAGGGTTGTATTGACAAATTTGGGGTCGCCGTGGTCTAGTAGGTAGTGTGCTGGCTTATTAGACGTAAAAGTCAGGGTTCGAGTCCCAGGCCAGACATCAAAAAATAAAAAAATAAAAAAAATACAAAAAGTATTTTTTCGGCGATTTCTTCTCAGTTTCTCAAAAAATCTGTCGTTCGGAGTCGACTTTAAACTGTAGGTCCCGCCACTTATGTATTAAATTAACACACACAACATAAGTGATGTGAGAAACTGCGGGCTTCTTGGGGACGATTGCCTGTAGACTGTCTAATGGTGAAGGTATAGCACTGGCCATTTTATAGTCACCTAGCAGCAACTCGTTTCCTTGCCGTTCGCATCTTCCCCCTTTCCACCTTTCCTAAAAAACCTGCACAATGCACTGCATGAGTAGGGGCCATCCCCTGAGTGCTGGTTTCATAAAAAAAAAAAAAAAATGTTTTAGAGTCTTGTATGATGTAATTATGGTTCACCGAAAGAGATCTTTGTTCTTAACAACTGAAATAAGATTAACCAGCAAGTATTGTGCTCCCTTTTATATCCAAACAGATTGTAATTTGTTTTATTTATGAAAACATTCATTTAAAGAACTGCAAAAACCATGTACATGTGAGATACGTTTCGTCTAACATTGAACTACAAACGGTTCAACGACATTAGTTGGATTAGATTTGCATAAAATCCGCGCATATTTTTTAAAAATAAAACAAAACATTTCTTGTTTTCTGTGTTTTCTGCGTTTTTTTTTTTTTGGATTTTTTGATTTAATGGTACAATTTTTGGGCCAAGGTAGATATAGCCCTCGAGTGCAATTCACAAAATTCAGGGATATGAATTATTAAATAAAGAAATACTTTTAAAGTCATGCATTAAATGCATGTAAATTGCCGATTTTGCAATCATTTACGGGTACATTTTACAAAAATTAAACAACAACCGGTAAACAATTCAGAAAAAAAATTTAAAAAAAAAGGGAAATTCAACAAAAAAAAAAAAATAAAATTTTAATTTAATTTAAAAAACTCTGTTACCGAGCGATCATGAAGAATGACGATGCTGGTTACGAATTTTTTTTTTTGTTTTCAGTCGTACAACCTTGACCAGATTCGGTTTGTAACTGTCAGCGGCTACATCGATTAAACAAATTATGACAGATTTTTTCAATTAAAAAAACAAAAAAACCAAAATAAAACGAATTAATTCTACTTTTTAATTCGAAACTGGATTTCTCTCGATGAATACTTATTAAATTGTACATGCTTACATGCCTATATGCGTACATACTTATTACAAAAAAAAACATTCACTTTTTGTTTTTTTTGGATGCAATAGGCCTTTTACAATAAAAAACGAAAAACAAAACAAAAAAATTTTTAATTTCTTTTCAGAAATAAATAAACAGTAGCAAGCAACCAGTGTTACAAAATTGAAAATTTGAAATGGTATTGAACTATAACTGAAAAAGTACTCTTTTGCATCAAATGGTACTTTTGTAAAAAATACATATGTACATACATACATATGTATATGATTGATCATTATAACCCTTTAATCAGGATTATGACTTATTTTGTGTGTATTAACTTGACACATGAGTGGCAGGACCTACAGTTTAAAATCGACTCCGAATAACAGATTTTTGAGAAACTTTTTCGTGGCTGAAGAGATTTTGCCAGAAGGAGGTCGCCGAAGAAATATTTTTTCCATTCTGGCATGGTATTTGAACTATGGGCTCACATCTAGTAAGTAATATTTAATACACGTACGGAATGGAACAGAAAAACTAACGACTTTTACGTGTTCCTCACATACAAAATAAAAACAGCTGATTCGGAACGTAACAAAACGTAAAAGCCCCGCTTAGTCAAACGTCGACGGAACGTAATGTAACATACATTCGTTTTTAAGGGTCCGCCAAATAATTTTTTTTTTTGAAAATGCTTTAAAAAAAAAAATAATGAATATTTTCTCAAATTTCTTTTTTTTTTTTATTTGAAAGTACAATCCTTCCGGTTAATAATGGAAAATAAATTCATTCAAATGGCTGCCTCGGCTTGCCATGCAGTAGCCTACACGATCGGTCCAATTTTTAAGCACATTATCGATTGTGTGCAGCTGTATTTCACCCAATGGCTTCACGAATATTGTCCTTTAAAGCGTCAATTGTCTCTGGCTTGTCGGCGTAACACTTATCTTTGACGGCACCCCACAAATAATAGTCCAACGGTGTCAAATCGCAGCTCTGAGGTGGCCAAACGACATCAGCTGTGCGGCTGATAATGCGATCTTCAAAAACAGGGCGCAAAACATCGAGTGTAGCTTCGGCTGTGTGGCATGTAGCGCCGTCCTGTTGAAACCAAATGTTGCCCATATCCTCCTCTTCAATTTTTGTGAACAAAAATTCGTTCAACATGGCCCGATAACGATCGCCATTGACTGTAACGGCCACTCCTTGCTCATTTTCGAAAAAAAATGGTCCAATTATGCCTCTGGACCAAAATCCGCACCAAACAGTGACTCGTTTTGGATGCGTCGGCTTTTCAATGTATGCGCGTGCGAGCTTTCTGTGCCCCAAATGCGACAATTTTGCTTGTTTATATACCCGCCAAGATCAAAATGAGCTTCATTCTGAAAAGATGATTTTTTTGCCAAAATCGGCATCTTCTGTAAGTCGATCGGAGGCCCACTTAGCGAAGCGAAAACGCGTATACACAACCATATTCGTTCAGCGGAAGGATAAAACTAATTATCTGCCAATTCAAGTCGCCGTGGTCTAGTAGGTAGTGTGTTGGCTTATTAGACTGAAGGCCCGAGTTCGAATCCCAGGTCAGACATCAAAACGAAAATATTTCTTCGGCGACTTCCTCTCAGCAGATTTCTGGCAAAAACTCTGAGAGTAAATAAAATTGCCATGAAAAGCTTCTCAATAAAATTTGTCGTTCGGAGTCGACTTTAAACTGTAGGTCACGCCACTCATGTATAAAATTAACACACACAACATGAGTAGTGTGCGGAAGGATAAAACTAATTATCTATCAAATCAGTCATGAGCTAAGTGTTACCATTCACGAAATAAGCACTAGTTGAAAAAAAACGTTAGATGGCGGACCCGATAGCATATGAAAAGCAATGCAAATGCTTACCGAAATTATATTACGGTTTGGTAAGCGTTTTCATTGCTTTTTGTATTCTAAAAACGAATGTACGTTCCGTTGACGTTTGGCTAAGCGGGACTAAAGCCTAATTCTACATTTATCATTATGTTGAACATGTTTTCTAATGCATTAATAGTTGAAAAGCTTAAGACATAAAATATGTAAGAAATAAAAAAGTACTAAAAGCGTTGCGGAGGTACTAAGATATTTTTGAAATGGAAATGTACTGAAAAAAAGTACTAAAGTACTGAATTTTTCATCACTGATAGCAACAGAAATAAAAACAACAACAATATTTATAAACAAATAAATTAAGTAAATAAATAAATAATTATTGTTGTACAAAACATATACACACACATACTATACATGTGTATGTATATGTAAACAATTTACGTAAACAAAACAATAAGAAGCGTGCCGGTAGATTTTTAATTTAAAAAAATAAAAAAAATAAAAAATAAAAAAACTACTCCAACCATAACAATTATTCATACATACATCCGAAGGCAGAGACAGATAATAGGCATGCAAAACAATAATAAAAAACTGAAAAAAGCGCAATCAGTATGACAAGCACAGTATTTACCGCACATAACTCGCACACTCAGTATTTCAGTTCACGCACCCAAGCAACTTGTTTTAACGCGCGCAAGGATCACTTCGACGTAATTCAACGTCGTTGGCATTTCGCTCACATGGCGGCCCTTTTTTGAAATTTAACACACGCACGCACACCGTCTTATGTCACAATTTTTGAAGTTTTGCACTTGAAGGAATTCTCGAGAAATGGACAGACAATCAGACAGGCTAGGCAGGCAGGCAGTTAGCAAAACAAAACCGTTTGACGTCTTTGTGGGTATTTCTTGTATTTTTTTGTTTTTTCAAAATTAAAATTTTAATTTTATTTTAATTTTTCTCATTGTTTTTATCATTCTTTTGCAAAAACCTTGAATTGTTTGGATTTGGCGTGTGTGTGCTTTTCAATAAATGAAGCGAATAAAATTCAAGAAATGTTTTGTTTGTTTTGACAATTCTTTGTAACTCTTAAATATTTATTGGATTTTCAATAAATGCCATTTCAATAATAATAATCGCGTTTTCAGAATTAATATTCGAAATAAAGTCGCGTGCAGTTGCTCCGCTCCGTATCGCCATGACAAATTTCTGATGAAATTTTCATGAATTCTTAGTAACTTTTACCGTATACTTGAAATGTTTGGCTTATGGTGGCCTCTAACGGTAATTGTTGTTATTATTTTGGAATTTTTAAATAGAAGTTTAGCTTAGAACAGAACCTTTAATTTATTTCAACTATTGTGAATGATAAGAATTTAGTTTTCTTCATGATACTTGGATTATGCTGCAAAATAGAGGCAAAAAGACATAAACAGATAGGAATGAATGAATAAATGCCGGCCGATGTTGCAATTTGAAATTTTGAAATAGTACTGAATGAACGAACTATACTGAAAGAGTACTTTTTTGCATCAAATGGTAGGGCGTAGGTTTTATAAAGTTACTAGCTGACCCGGCCCGCGTTGCTGCACCACCAACTAAAATAATTTTGAAGGAAAGACATTACACAAATATCCAATTAATTTTGAGTCATTTTATTGATTTTGTTTCCCGTTGTCCAGATGATTCAGACGAACGGGCCTGAGCAGTACGCTATCGATCATTTTCTAATCTCACTTCTCGTTGTTCAAGTGATTTATGCGAAGGGGTCTCAGCGGCATATACTCGAAGATTTTCCAGTCTCAATGCTCGTTGCTCGTCTGATTCTGAGGCTCGTAATGCTCTTTTCTTCCGTGCTTGAGGTGTAGGTTGACCAATTACTTGTTATTCATTTTGAATAACTTTCAGTGGTGCCCTCTATCGGAAATTAATCGCACCAGCCTCCGTCGACTTATACGCAACAACTCTGTCAAAGAATGCACGATTTAATCCAGTTTGAGTAATTTTCGGTGGCGCTACCAGTCGGAAATTGGTCATATTAACTTAGAAACCTCCGTCGACTCATACGCAACAACTCTGTTAAAGAATGCACAGTTTACGATTTAATCCATTTTGAGATCTTTGCTAAAGATCATAACATGTTCAAATGCAAAGTTTACGATTTAATTGATTTTAAGTAATTTTCAGTGGCGCCCCCTGTCGGAAATTAGTCATACCAACTTAGAAGCCTTCTTCGGCTCATGCGCAATAACTTTGCTAAAGATCATAACATGATCAAATGCATAGTTTACGATTCTATAAGGTACATACAAACAAACAAATTGGATTTTGCCACGCCCATCCGCCCACAGACCGGAAATAAAAAATCAGACTTCACAGTGTTACCTGCCTGAATATTCTGAAGATTCCCTGAAAATTTTATCAAAATCGGCCCAGCCGTTTTGGAGTTCATACGTTACATACGTACACACATCCACTTATATATATATATGTAGATATTTACTTTACGTACGGAATGGATAGAAAACATGTTTCTTTCTCATATACAGAACAAAAACAGTTGATTCGAAACGTAAGGAAGGGTTTAGTCAAAAATGTCGACGCAACGGGGTTCATTCGTAATCTAAAAGCGAACATTAATAATCATACGTTGTTAGTTAGTTTAGGCACTCGCTAACCGGTGCTAAAGACCTGTTTACAATTCATTATTAAGCCTAAATAAACCCCATTTATAGTTGAAAAGCCCATCAAACCATCATAAAATTGTAAAATAAAAAAGTACTGAATGAAATGCCAGGAAACAAAAAATCTGAAAATCTTCTGAAAAAATGAATGAATTTTATTCTTTAATAACTTTTCCTGATGTTATTAAATTTAGTTAATTTTACAAAAGTTAGATCGAAGAACAAAGCACAAAAAATTATAAATATTTCGACAAAGAATTACTTACCACCAATTGAAGTCGCCGTGGTCTAGTAGGTAGTGTGTTGGCTTATTAGACTGAAGGCCCGAGTTCGAATCTCAGGTCAGACATCAAAACGAAAATATTTCTTCGGCGACTTCCTCTCAGCAGATTTCTGGCAAAAACTCTGAGAGTAAATAAAATTGCCATGAAAAGCTTCTCAATAAATTTGTCGTTCGGAGTCGACTTTAAACTGTAGGTCCCGCCACTCATGTATAAAATTATCACACACAACATGAGTAGTGTGAGAAGTTAGGACTGAAGGGTGCGGGCTTCTTGGGGACGATTGCTGTAGACTGTCTAATGGTGAAGGTATAGCACTGGCCATTTTATAGTCACCTAGCAGCAACTCGTTTCCTTGCCGTTCGCATCTTGAGATGTCCACAAACACTACTCCCTCTCTTCCACCTTCCTATAACCCATTTTCCTAAAACCTGCACAATGCACTGCATGAGTAGGGGTTATCCCCTGAGTGCTGGTTTCACAAAAAAAAATTAAATTTGCAAAAGCATTTTGGGAATAAAACATAAAAAAAGAAATTCTTCAAAAATTCATTTACAAAATAATTTAAATTTAATTATTTTTTGCATTGCAGTTTTCTAATTTTAATTTTTTTTTTGAATTTGTAATAAATCACACAATGGCAACATTGTTTTAATGCAGGTACCAGACAGACATATCGGTGAATGCGTGCAATAACAGATGTGAAAATTACTTATTCTAAACACGCACCGTCCAAATCACAATTCACAGTACATATATTTATGGAAATACAGTACTCATTTCGAATAACGGCACTTTGGTGAGTTTAGATTTTATTCACCACACCGGATAAATTCACCACCAATTTGGAAGACTCACTCACCATACTAGAAACTCACCATACATCGATTTTATTCACCACACCGGATAAATTCACCACATTTTGTATAAACTCACCACAACTACAAAATTCACCAAACACTTCAAAAAAATTTTAATCTTTCTTTTTTTGCTCTTCTTTCCACAGCATCCTCCCATTTTGTTTTTGTTTTCTTCGTTTTGTCCGAACCTAGGCTTGAAACCGGGCCCTCTTTTTGGTGAGCAACTTAAACAAACTAGTTAGTTTTTTTTTACCCTTTTACCACGTACTTTTTTTCCTACCTACAAACATTCACGCCGTTATTTTTTTCTGTATGTATTTTCTGTCTGACCTGGGGTTGAACAGTGGCCGTTGGGCGTCTATCTAAAATAAGGGTACTTTAACTTATAACTACTTATTATTAGATAGTTAGACCACATAGTACATTAAACAAACGGGGGTTAATTCTTACTTAATAAACCCGCAAACGGAAAAAGAATGTGCGAATTATTTATTAAAATATATATTTATTTTTTGAACGAACAAAAAAAAAAACAAATTTGATGAAAATAGTATTGAAAGCTTGGCGGTGGTAGGTACTGCGGTATTTTTGAAATGAAAAAGTACTGAAAAAAATACAAAAGTACTAAGTTTTTCAACACTGATGCCGATACTTTATATTCAATAAGACATATCGACGCCTCCGTTCTATAACATTCTAAGTCGAAAAAGTGTGTTTTGAGTTATGAGCTCTCAAAGTTTTCACGGTACATAAATAAGACTATATGTGTATTCTAAGTAGATTTTTCCCTATAACTTCGGAACGGATCGGCGGATCTTAACCAAATTTTGACATTATTTAAGTTAGAGAACGTAGAATTTAAAAATGCAAGAACATTAAAAACGTTCTAAGTACACTTAGAACGTTATAGAATGGAGGCGTCGATATTTTAAAAATATAATATTACAACAGAGCCAGGAGAAGGTCACAGAGTTAGTATTGATAGGCATTATATTGTAATCAATTAGATGCCAGTATTATAGACCGAAAAGGCCTCTGCAATACAAGGTTTTCATATACAAATGCTCCAGCAAAATAATGAAATTCTCCTGTAATACATTGGACAGTTCTCGAAACCATCTACTACTACGAATGAAGGAACTTTTGAAAAAGACACCATAATTACGGTGCAATATTCCTTACTCTGCAGAATTATACCTTTATACGAGGCATACATAATTAATTGGTCATTACAATCCTTCACTCAAGATTACAACCTAGCTTCTCACATCACTTATGTTGTGTGTGTTAATTTTGCGAAAGATAGAAAGAAATGACGGAGGAGATTAGGATTAATTTTTGGAGACTGATTGAAATGGTGATTCGGATTCCTTTTCTTCTTGTTTTTCAAACAGTTGCTACAAATTGATTCTCGATTATATATATATATTATAGTATTTTAGTTAGAATTACAACCTAGGTTCTCACACCACTTATGTTGTCTGTGTGTTCATTTTTATACATGAGTAGCAGGACCTACAGCTTCAAGTCGACTCCGAACGATAGACTTTTAAGAATCTTTTCATGGCAATTTTATTTTACTTTCAGAGTTATTGCTAGAAGACTGCGGCAGAATCCGCCGCAGAAATATTTTTTCAAATTTCATTTTGTTGAAGATGTCTGACCTGGATTTTAAACCGTGGCCTCACGTCTAATGACCCAACACACTACCTACTGGACTATGACAACTTCAACTTCCAATAAATCAATATTTTAGATCATTTGTCATTACAACTAACTCTTTAGTTAGTAAGGATCACAAACCAGCTTCTCACACTACCTACAGTTTAATGTCGATTCCGAAGTATAGATTTTGAAGAAGCTTGACTTTACTCTCAGAGCATTTGCCAGAATACAAAAAACAAAATATTTCTTCTTTTCTTAAGAGCTGAGGTTTGTTTGAATTCGGCATCAACTAAACTACGGTTATTAATGATTGATACGCACTCTCCTCCTCTACTTAATTGAGAAGCCTCAAAATAAAAATCCGTGTGATTCACAAATATGCAGGTTCCAACTAAAAAAAGCGTTGCATTTTTATATCTACAGCGCCACGAGCACGTCATTATATGTATGTATTAGGATACGTATTAGGAAACTGCAATCTCCATAGAGACGATAACTGTACCAGTTAGAGTTATTAGGTTAGGTTAGATTAGAGGACGTGTACTTGTCAATTGTGACAAGTACAGTACCCGGAGATCGAACTGACCCATTGTACAACGTCCTAGCTTCTCACACCACTCGTGTTGTGTGAGTTAATTTTATACATGAGTGGCGGGACCTACAGTTTAAAGACGACTCCAAACGACAGATTTTTGAGAAGCTTTAGAATTATTAACGCCATTCGAATTCGTGCCATGAGTAGTTCGTAGCTTAAAGACTTTAACCTTTTCAACATTCAATTCAATGTATATACAGTGAGCGTCAAAAGAAACTGTACATTAGAAAAAAAGTATACATTAATAAATTAGCGTTATTTTTATTTTAAAATTGTTTCATTGCCATGCTTTTGAAATTAAAACAAAAAAAAAATAAAAAATTGCAAAAAATTTCGAAATATTGTAAAATTTTTTCGGGCACTCTCCTTAAGTGGTAGTGTACAGTTTCTTTTGACGCTTATTATACGTATATATGTAGAACGATCACTTAATACACTGGTTAAGTTACATCTATTACTAATAGTAGGGGTGAAATGGTGGTTTGTACTCTCGGTCCCAGCAGACTATTCATTAGACTACGGCGACTAGGATTACTTATTATGTCCATCAGGTACATAAGCCACTGACCATCTTTCATCCAGATAGGATAAAATTAAAAGTAAACATCGGGGAAAGATAGGGCAGCTTTACCTTTTGAGGAAGGAATAGAACTAAGTGGGTAAAAAGGTACACGCATATTTACTCTCAGAGCTTATTTTCATATTTGGTTTTTTTCGGAAACCATTTTTACCTTTTAAAAACCTTTAAATATGAGCTCGTAGATTGCAAATAAAATCAAAATTAATTGGTGTTTAATTTAAATTTAAAACCATTATTATTCGCACAATTCTGTGTGACACTGTTCACAACTTGATGTAAAAAACAACAATTGCGTTTTTTTGTTATTCCTCTGTTTATAAGGCTTTGCATAAACAATAACAAGCCTTTGCATAAACTAGACAATTATTCGACAGATTTATGTAACGGAGATCATCAAACCACGATTACTCTCTTCAAACACACCACAAGACTGACTGAACTTTAGTAACTCCACTACACTCCCTATACGCCTTAAAAGGAAAGTTTTTTTTTTGGTCAAACCTGAAGAAATGGCGAGCTATAGTACCCCTTATCTGGCTTTAAGAACCTCCTTCATAATCGCATTTGGCGTAAAAGAGCGAAATAAATCAAAGGAATCACTGAAATCAAAAATAAAACGTCCCAAAAAAGTTTATACTTGTCAAACGTTTAGACCCTCCCAGGGAGTACTACAGATAGGTTTATTAACAAGGTAAGCTTTGCGGAAATCGAAAAAACTGTTTCCAAATAGAAGATTATGATTGTTAACCTTTTAGGGGGGATCTTAAGAGGGGATTTTAATGCCACGACATTCTTACCAGTCATTTCGACCTGCATAACAGTATGCCTTTGATAAACGATTTCTTTTTCGATTAAATGAGAAATTTTTAACTTGTTTAACAGAACATTGTTAATAAAAATTATTTTCTTTAAATATTATGTTTATTTGGATTACAAAGATAGTCCTCTTCTTTGTGTTACCCTAATTAAATTTGCGTTACCCTATCTACTATGACAAATTTTCTTAGAAAAAGTTCAAGTTATTGAACTGTAGAAAGAGACAGAGAGAGAGGGAGAGAGAGAGCTTGAGTTCTATAAACTCAAGAATTGCGTTTAAAAATTTGTTGTGCGAAGAAAGCATTCATGATTCAATCACCTTACAACGGCTAGATAGAATAAATTTCTAACAACGAAAATATTTGTGTTGTTTTTTTATTTGTTTTTATTTCAACAGATCTCTTCCGCATTCATTTTTTACATTTTTTACTATAAATTACTACCACAATATTTTTATAGAAATTGTTGTTGCATTTTCAATTGTAATTGCAAGTATCGACAAGTCATTTACACTGAAAAGTGAAAATATTGTAAAGTCATCAAAACAAATTTGAACACAGATTAATTAACCCGGCACTCTACACACTACACTTACTATAAATGAGCGATGATGCATTTGAAATCAATCAATGTGAGTGTGAAAAACAATAGAAAAATTGTATTAGAAATGATCGACTATACGAGACCATTATAGAGTAATTCATGAGTGAAAGATTTGGCAAAAAGTAGCCGGTGATAGCAAAATGTTAAATTAAGACTGTTAGACGTGAGGCCACGGTTCAAACCCCAGCCCAGACATCTACAACAAAACAAAATATGAAGAAATACTTCTTCGGTGACTTCCTCTCAGCAGGTTTGTGGCAAAAACTCTGAGAGCAAAATAAAAATTGCCAAAAACTTTCTCAAAAAAAAAAAATCAAAATCTGTCGTTCTAAGTCGACTTTAAATTGTAGGTCCCCGTCACTCATGTATAAAATTAACACATACAACATAAGTAGTGTGAGAAGTTAGGTTGTAATCGTGAGTGAAGCACCAAAATTATGTATGTATGTATGATTAAGCCTCTATTTCCATTTGAGTAACGTTCTAATAAAGTTTGGCTCCGAAAATGAAAAATCTAGATATTGGTGTTTTGCTTTTACATCGCTTAACAATAAAATTATAAACAAAAATACAACAACAAAACAATACAGTAAACAAACCTGTTTACAAATTATCGTACTGCTTAATATAACAACAAACACCATAAAAAAATGGTAAACAAGTAAACAAAAATCCACAAAGAATACTACAAGAATAAATGTAAACAAAATACACAAACAACAATAATAAATGTAAACAACGATGTTTACATTTATAGAGATTTCGAGAAGGCGAAGTCATGAACATTCGCCTTCGAGAACATTCATCAGACTCTTTACCCTGCCATTTAAAAGGCAAGGCAAAGCAGGCGAGTGAGTGAAGGAAGTTCAGTCAGTCTTGTGTGAAGATGCGGTGCGTTTGAAGAAAGTAATCGTGGTTTGAAGATCTCTGTTACAAAGATCTCTCGATTAATAATTGTTTAGAGAAGGCGAAGTAACGAACATTCGCCTTCGAGAACATTCATCAGACTCTTTACCCAGCCATTTAAAAGCCAAGGCAAAGCAGGCGAGTGAGTGAGTGAAGTTCAGTCAGTGTTGTGTGAAGACACGGTGCGTTTGAAGAAAGTAATCGTGGTTTGAAGATCTCTGTTACAAAGATCTCTCGATTAATAATTGTTTAGTAATTGTTATTGTTTGTGAAAAGGGTATAAACAGAGGAATAACAAAGAAAAGCAATTTTTGCTATTTATATCAAGTTGTGAACAGTACTGTTACACAGAATTGTGAAAATAATAAAGAATTTTAATTAAAACTAAACACACAATTTATTTTGATTTTATTTGCAATCTATGAGCTCATATTTTAAACGTTTTTAAAAGGTAAAAACGTAAAAGTATTCTTTATGATGTCCTATTCCAATATTTATTTATTTATTTATTCGATATTCTATACAACAAGACCTGAGGTCTTATGATTATAGTACAGAATCAGATATATGCTTAAATACTAATATTAATTATAGAGCAAAAAAGTACTTCTAGCACGTAGTTTAAAAACATGAAGAAAACATGAAAAATTTGTTTAAAATTAGAACGTACAACAAATTAGTAAAAAAAATTTCCAAATAAAAATAAAAAATTTCCAGAAATTATTAAAAAAAAGAAATAAAATAAAATTATTAAAAAAAAAAAAATAAAATAAAATTAAAGTATATAAATAATATTTAGGAATAATATTTAAATAGAGCCCTTTTAAATTCCAAAGCATTACCTATAATTTTTGTGCCCGTGGGTAATGAATTCCAAAGACGTATAGAATAGATGAAGAATTGCCATTCGGATATTAGAGATCGATATCGGAACTGAAGAAGATCATTTAATCTATGAGAACGAGTAAATGACAGCCTCCTAAAAAGGTAGTCCGGTTCATTAGTGTGAATGATCTTATGTAAGAATATCAGAACCCTTATTTTCAATAAATCGCTAAATAATACACCATAGAGTGACCTCCCAAAATTAGATACGTGGTCGTACTTTGATAATCCATAGACATATCTTACAACAGCATTATAAGCCACATTTAATTTCCTTAGACTAGCACAGTCACACGAAGCAAATACTTCACAACCATATAACAAAACAGGAATTAAATAAGTTTCAGCGAGCAGCTTACGCACCCTAAGTGGAGTAAAGTATTGTGTCCTCCACAAATTTCTCAACATAGAAAAAGTTCTTCCTGAGGCATAATTTACATGATCCTTCCATGTCAGATTATAATTAAGAATAATCCCAAGATTCTTAGCCGATCTAACAATTTCAACCAGCTGATTATTCAAAAAAATCTCAGGCCGTATAGAAAATTTCATAGATCTAGGAGTTATTACCAAACATTTAGATTTAGTGGGATTGATACAAAGACCGTTCGCACATGCCCAATTATGTACCCGTTTAAGATCCTCATTAAGTCTGGACACACGTTCGTCAATATCATTTCTGTCAGCACTAATGTAAATTTGCACATCATCGGCGTACATATGTACCCTACTAAACAAGAAATGTCCAATTAAATCATTAATATAGATTGTGAAAAGAAGTGGACCGAGAACCGAGCCCTGAGGCACTCCCCTAGAGACATGTAAAGGACGTAAAAAATTATTCTTATTATAAACCGATTGTCGGCGATCAGCCAAGTACGATGATAGAAGACACATTGATGTTTGGGAAAAGTTAAATAAGTGTCTCAGCTTCAAACAGAGATTTTCGTGATGGACCATATCAAATGCCTTAGAATGATCAAGTAAAACCAAAAAACACAATATTCCCTTGATCCAAGCATCTTCGAATATCCACTTCGAATATGACACTTCTAACACGGCGGTTGTACAACTGTGTCTAGGCCGAAAGCCTGATTGTCTATCAGTAAGTAGGCCTTTATCGTTTACAAATTCAAAAATCTGTTTGTGAATTAATTTCTCAAATACTTTCGACAAATATGGCAGTATTGCGATTAGCCGATAATCACCATTGGCCTTAGGTATAGGAATTATTTTCGCATGTTTCCAGTTTTTAGGAAAAACGCACTTAGTTATTATTGTGTTGAATATGAAGGTAATGTATGGTAGCAAGTAAGGTAACAATATTTTAATAAATTTAGGCTGAATTCCGTCAATACCAACAGCGTTAGATCCAATAGTCATGCAGCTAAGGAAAACATCCCGTTGATTTACACATTGAATATCTATCGAACTCTCGCATCATATCCGCAGGAGAAACAATTCTCCTTCAAATTCACATACTGACATCTACGATATGGTTGTCATTATATGGAATTTTTCAAAATGTTAATCGCTTATATGACCTCTTGAGAAACAATAGAAAAAATAAGATACATGTTGCAGTGGCCAGCCATTCTGTTTGATATCATATAAGATATCAGAGTCCCACAGTCTTCATACACAGCCCTTATTTTTCGTTCAAGTTGTGTCTGAGATTTAGTGGGCACAACATAGTGTATGTTTATGTTGTGTTTCTATTTGAAACCCATTATGTAAGCGAAGTTAAATAACTTTTATTATAAGAGGATTGCCCCCACCAAATAGGGTTATTTTTTTTTTGGCTTTACTTTAATATTTGTGGGTCACTTATGAATACGAAACAAAATGTTGCCTCAAATTGGTATTTCGTCAGACAATTTGTGCTTTGAATTGATGTTTCATTAACTCACAAAATAAATGAAAACCGATAACATTTTCCATCGTTCAATAATGTTTTAAATCAAAATAAATAATCTTCTATTTTCAAGAATAACAATTGAATTGTAATCGTGTTTCTTTTTTTTTAATTTTTTTTTTTTTTGATTTGTTGTTGACTGCAATTTATGTTCTTTGTGGTGTAGTGGGTCAGTGTGAAGAAACTTTTTGAAGAAGAAAAAAATTTTTTTTTAAATTTTTGTTTTTTTTTATTAAATGAATGCATAATTAAATTAAAATATAAACAATTTATTGAAATTAAAATTGATTATGGAAATAATAACAAACACTCTTTCATTTCAACATGGCACCATAACATGGTGAATTTTATTTTCATTTTTTTTCTGTTTGCAGTTGTGTTGTTAGAATAAGAAATAATCGTAAAAAAGAATCTTTCTTAGACGAATTATGACGAATTCATGATTATTTATAAAAAAAAAGTCAATGAATTTGAATTTCAATTTGAATTTAACTGAAACAACATTTGATTTGATATTCTTTGTTTGCGGATTTTGATCTTTCTCATGAACACAACACAACAATGCATCGCTGCGGCATAATGATGATGAATGCAATTTGTGTTGATTCTAATACAAGAACAATACCAAAATAGAAGATTTATTAAATAGGTTCGTTAACATTATTTTGAAAAGTAAAGAAATTCCCGGAGTGATAATAATTCTAAAGAAAAAAACAAACAATGACTGGTAAGAATGTCGTGGCATTAAAATCCCCCTCTTAAAATCCCCCATAAAAGGTTAACCATCATAATTTTCTATTTGGAAATAGTTTTTTTCGATTTCCGCATAGCTTAGCTTGTTAATAACCTCCCTGGGAGGGTCTAAACGTTTGACAAGTAAAAACTTTTTTGGGACGTTATATTTTTGATTTCAGTGATTCTTTTGATTTATTTCGCTCTGTTACGCCAAATGCGGTTGTGAAGGAGTTTCTTAAAGCCAGATCAGGGGTACCATAGCTCGCCATTTCTTCAGGTTTGACCAAAAAAAAATCTTCCTTTTAAGGTATTTGGAAGAGGATGCTACGGCGAGACGGGTATTTGATGCGGGGATCTGCGGAAGTCGGCTAAGAGGACGACCTTGTATCCGTTGGAAGGACCAAATCGTGGAAGCCCTGTCATCGATTGGTGTGACCAACTGGCGTAGGCGCGCAAGAAGCAGAGGCGCCTGGAAGGATGTGTTGCGGCAGGCCGAAATCCGTTAATCGGGTTGTTATGGCCAATTAAGTAAGTAAGTTTAAGGTATTTGAAGTCGTTATAGGAAGTGTGGTGAAGTTAGTAAAATTCAGTGAGTCTTGTGTGCAGACGTGGTGTGTTTGAAGAGAGTAATTGTGGTTTGAAGATCTGCGTTACAAAGATCTGTCGAATAATTGTCTAGTAGCTAGGTGTAGATATAGGTTATTTGGCTCCCCATTCCTCGTTAGCTTAACGGAGCTATCATCCATTGATATCAAGGATATTGCTTCTTTCATCAAGTTTTCTGGCTGGTTTTCCAGTGCGGGGTAGTCGTGCTTCCGTTGTGCAGCCCTTGCGCTGACCAACTTCTTCCTTTTCCCTGATTGTGGTGGAACTTGGTCAGTACAGGGACTGCGTTCACCCGTGGCATCACAACGGGCCGCTATGCGTGCTCAAGTGAGCTTTTGTGACATCAGAGCTACCACTCCGACCTAACCTAACCTAACCTTGTCTAGTAATTGTTATTGTTTATGCAAGGGCTTATAAACAGAGAAATAACAAAGAAAAGCAATTGTTGTTGTTTACATAAAGTTGTGAACAGTGGCACACAGAATTGTGCGAATAAGAATGGATTTAAATTTAAATTAAACACCAATTTATTTTGATTTTATTTGCAATCTACGAGCTCATATTTTAAAGGTTTTTAAAAGGTAAAAATGGTTCTCAAAAAAAAACGAAAGATGAAAAAAAAACTCTGAGAGTAAATATACGTGTACCCTTTACCCACTGAGTTCTACTCCTTCATCAAAAGGTAAAGCTGCCCTATCTTTTCATGATGTTTACTTTTAATTTTATCCTATCTGGATGAAAGATAGTCAGTGGCTTATGTCTCTGATGGACATAATAAGTAATCCTAGTCGCCGTAGTCTAATGAATAGTCTGCTGGGATCGAGAGTACAAACCAGACCATTTTACCCCCGCTATTAGTAACAGATGTAACTTAACCAGTATATTAAGTGATCGTTCTATATACACTCAAACCTCGTTTTATGCGAATTTATTTTACGCGAATTCAAATTTATGTGGTTTCAAAATTCTCAAATTTTTTCTTTGCAAAAACGATTTTAAGGAAATATTGAATGTTAAAATCCAAAAAAATGTGTTATTTGTAACAAAGTTACTACTATCTTTAAATTTTTTCGGCATTTCCGGTTCTGATGTATGAAGTATTATTCAAATGCTATGGACGTGGAGTAATATTATATTTTTATTTTATTGAAAAATTATGTATTTTCTTCATTATTTGGAATTTTGTATTAGTTGTCGTGTATTTCCTATCTTTTTCCTTATTTTGTATGGTCTCAGCAAAGGAATTCATTTTTTGTTGATTTTTTATATGCGATTTTGTTTGAATTTTAAGGGTTAAATTTGAATTTATGCGGTTTTTTATTTAAATCCCTATTAGTGGATTTTGTATGAAGCTAATGTATCGTTTTATGCGAATTTGAATTATACGATTTTTTGCGGAACGAATTAATCGCATAAAACGAAGTTTGAGTGTACGTATAGTAAGCGTCAAAAGAAAAGCAATTACAATTGAAAATGCAACAACAATTTCTATAAAAATATTGTGGTAGTAATTTATAGTAAAAAATGTAAAAAATGAATGCGGAAGAGATCTGTTGAAATAAAAACAAATAAAAAAACAACACAAATATTTTCGTTGTTAGAAATTTATTCTATCTAGCCGTTGTAAGGTGATTGAATCATGAATGCTTTCTTCGCACAACAAATTTTTAAACGCAATTCTTGAGTTTATAGAACTCAAGCTCTCTCTCTCCCTCTCTCTCTGTCTCTTTCTACAGTTCAATAACTTGAACTTTTTCTAAGAAAATTTGTCATAGTAGATAGGGTAACGCAAATTTAATTAGGGTAACACAAAGAAGAGGACTATCTTTGTAATCCAAATAAACATAATATTTAAAGAAAATAATTTTTATTAACAATGTTCTGTTAAACAAGTTAAAAATTTCTCATTTAATCGAAAAAGAAATCGTTTATCAAAGGCATACTGTTATGCAGGTCGAAATGACTGGTAAGAATGTCGTGGCATTAAAATCCCCTCTTAAGATCCCCCCTAAAAGGTTAACAATCATAATCTTCTATTTGGAAACAGTTTTTTCGATTTCCGCAAAGCTTACCTTGTTAATAAACCTATCTGTAGTACTCCCTGGGAGGGTCTAAACGTTTGACAAGTATAAACTTTTTTGGGACGTTTTATTTTTGATTTCAGTGATTCCTTTGATTTATTTCGCTCTTTTACGCCAAATGCGATTATGAAGGAGGTTCTTAAAGCCAGATAAGGGGTACTATAGCTCGCCATTTCTTCAGGTTTGACCAAAAAAAAAACTTTCCTTTTAAGGCGTATAGGGAGTGTAGTGGAGTTACTAAAGTTCAGTCAGTCTTGTGGTGTGTTTGAAGAGAGTAATCGTGGTTTGATGATCTCCGTTACATAAATCTGTCGAATAATTGTCTAGTTTATGCAAAGGCTTGTTATTGTTTATGCAAAGCCTTATAAACAGAGGAATAACAAAAAAACGCAATTGTTGTTTTTTACATCAAGTTGTGAACAGTGTCACACAGAATTGTGCGAATAATAATGGTTTTAAATTTAAATTAAACACCAATTAATTTTGATTTTATTTGCAATCTACGAGCTCATATTTAAAGGTTTTTAAAAGGTAAAAATGGTTTCCGAAAAAAACCAAATATGAAAATAAGCTCTGAGAGTAAATATGCGTGTACCTTTTTACCCACTTAGTTCTATTCCTTCCTCAAAAGGTAAAGCTGCCCTATCTTTCCCCGATGTTTACTTTTAATTTTATCCTATCTGGATGAAAGATGGTCAGTGGCTTATGTACCTGATGGACATAATAAGTAATCCTAGTCGCCGTAGTCTAATGAATAGTCTGCTGGGACCGAGAGTACAAACCACCATTTCACCCCTACTATTAGTAATAGATGTAACTTAACCAGTGTATTAAGTGATCGTTCTACATATATACGTATAATAAGCGTCAAAAGAAACTGTACACTACCACTTAAGGAGAGTGCCCGAAAAAATTTGACAATATTTCGAAATTTTTTGCAATTTTTTTTTTTTTGTTGTTTCAATTTCAAAAGCATGGCAATGAAGCAATTTTAAAATAAAAATAACGGTTATTTATTAATGTATATTTCTTTTTTAATGTACAGTTTCTTTTAACGCTCACTGTATATCTATTTTTCTGGACACAATTATTTCAAATTAAATTTCAAATAGATTTTCTTAATAAAACTACACGTGTAAGTGTACCAGCCTACTAGTTTCAGATTCTCGTTTCCTGTCAAATTGTACGAAAAGCAATTCCCACAGTTTAAATTGTCGCCAGACATCACCCGATACTTGATGATCTTTTTCATCTTTGTTTTCAAGTGTAAATTTTTCATCATTTTTTTTTTCACAAACTTAAATAGAAAACAAAAGTTTCAAAATTTCTTGCAATTTTGCAAAAAACACGTAACACTTGGAAAATAAAATTAAAACCCTGCAACGTTCTTATGCATGTTTTAATGAAAGAATTTTTAAAATTGAAAACAAAATATCAAAATATCACAAACAAAAGTCTGTGCTTCTAAAGCCAATGGACAATCACTCTTAATGTGAATGACACGCTTTTTTTATGTTTTTTTTTTGCAAAATAATACAAAAAATAAAAAGAAAGAAAGAAAAACGTAAAAAATCGGAATCTAAAACAGCAATATTTTTTTTGTTCTTTTTTTTTTCGTCAAAATAAACAAAAAAATTTTTTTGTTATTTTCTTACAGGTGTTTGACACTGGCCGAGTAATCGTAGATAGTGGGAAAACTCGACAACAAAAAAAAAAAAAAAAAAAAAAAAAAAATATTATTTAGCCTTCAAACCAATGAAACAAATATGGTTGCATAAGCAAAATTGTAATGGAATATTGGAATGAAAACAAAATCGTCACACGCTCTTTTAGGTGAATAATGTTTCACAAGAGTGCTTTGATTTCCGCCATTCATACAACGCAATTTGCAGGCAGAGACTAATGCGTTCTAATTTATTTACACGGGACTACTTCTTCTGCTAGACAATTATGCCTTGAGCATATAATTTTTATAGAATTTCCCTTCAATTTTGTTAATTGTTGCAAAAAACCTATAAACTATTGGGTAAGGTAGTTAGTCAGCGTGTGTAAATAATTTTTTGCCGCGTTTTTTAAATTTCTCCATAAAAATGTCGTAACGCCCGTAGACAGCAGGAGTGCTGATATTTGATTAAAAAAAAACTATGCATGTGTCATTCTTATTTGGGAGACCTGTAATTGCATGACTACTAGTATGACTAATATTTGAACAATAACAGGAAAAGGAAAAAAAATTGTCGACTGCTTTATACTATGTTCAGACATGCACTTATATTGTGTAAATCGCAATAAACGGCATTATTGATCTCAATATTTCATATAAAATGTCAATTAATTTTTGCTCAATAAATTCCTAAATTGTTATAATATTGATTAAAACTTGCAATACAGCACTGTCATAAGTTCGTTCAGTGAGCATATTACAATTTTCCGAACACTTTCTATTGATATTTGACAACTCAAATATCAGCAACGACAAACAAAAAAAAACAAAACAAAAAACAATGAACAAAACAAAAACAATGTTATTGAAACAACCAGCTGTGAAATGAACATTGAATAAGCATCTGAACTGCGTATATTGTTATGTCTAAACACTTAAAATATTATAATCAATAAACCGAATATTGACTCAATAAAAGTGCATGTCTGAACATAGTATTACATTATAGTTAACATTTCTAGGGGTAATGCTTTACAATCGTTAGGTGGATTTCTGTAGTTTAATACAAGTTGAAGCAGAGGAGACTAAGCAAGCGTCTAATACATACATACGTTTGTTTCACACTCATCATTAAGGGATACTAATTATGCTATCTATAATAAATCTTTCCTTCTTTAACTTTTTTCAGTCCATGGCTCTGAGAGAAATACATATGTATTGTCTGGTGCAGTATCAACCCCCGAATATAGAGAACTGTTATTGACAGGGGCTTCCTTCAGGGTTTGAATTCTGTGTCGAGAGCTGACATAAAGTTTCTCCATAGATTCATTATTAGTTTGAGCTGGTTGAGAAGTGCTAGGGCTTCAATAGTGAAGTCGCGCTCTCTTGTGTGTTTCGTAAGTCTGTGTAATTGCTCTGCTACCTCATTCTCCCTTTCTTACTTCCTCCCCTTTTTCCCTATCTCCCCTATTATTCTCTCCACTTTTGGACGTTGTACAATGGGTCAACTTGACCTCCGGGTATTGTAGTCGTCTCAATTGACAAGTACACGTCCTCTAACCTAAACCTAAACTTAGGGAATTGTTCCATCATTTCGATGCTTACATCACATGCCCTATATTTATTATTATCTACAACAACTATATGGTTGCACTTACAAGTATTGCATAACGACGCTCATTAATGTACTCAGGTTGCCTTTATTAAGTCCTTAAAAAATTATGGTTTCCTGCTCATCGAAATCACGGAGGAGTATATTTTTAATCTCTTTTACAGTATCATTGTTCAACAATAACCGATGTGACGTTTCCGCCTATTTTCTCGAGTTAATCTTTAATGCAGCGAAAGGTATTGGGTTATCCAAGCTAATGGTGTGCAATATTCTGGCTCTATTAGCCTGAATATATGCTCTGTCTTCACCGATCACTCCTTGATGACTAGTTACCCATATACTGGGTACTGTTTCATGCCTCAAGCAACTATTGTATATTGTATATATCGTTTTCTCACATCCCAGATCGGTCCATGATCCCGGATCCCTGGATGTTATTGCCCTCATTTTCAATTGACCAAATTATCACTAGCTCAGACCTGACATTCCTCGCACGTACCTATGCTTGAAAACCCGTTTTATTGTGGCTTAATCAGTTTAATTAGAAATATAATCAAATGTCAACAATTTCTAACAGCAGTTTGGCGTAAGTCGTAGACTTTATGGACTTGGAAAATGTTTAGAAATCGATTTAAAGTAATGGCGAGTCTCTAAATATAGAATACAATAAGAATTCTTAAGCGATATGTTCAAAACCTCTTTTTAAGCTTACGAGCTTAAAAATTAGATGAGATGTAACGATGTTGAGTTTCTGTCTGATATAGTGTTAATGCTGAGCGACTTTCGCCGAGCCCGATATACGCAAAGAGTTATATGTTTGGCTGAGTTCCTCATACAAGCTAGTACCACCTAAAATATCACAAGAACTTACCGGCCTTAAATTTAATTATTCCATCAAAAGAGATAAAGTTAAAGACATCTGACTTCAGATAAAATCTTAAAAGAGTGGTAAAAACGACTTTTAAGTTTATGTATAACGGCTTAAATCAAAATATTTAATTTTTTAACGGTAGTCTGTCCATGTGACGTAAATAAAGGGCTATCCATTTCGTGGTTTCAAAAGTATGGGACTGGAATTCGACATCTGTCAAACTAAGTTGTGAAACCAATTTTTTTCTTTTCAGTTGAAAGTCTGACATTGACGAAAATGGATCGCTTAACTATCTATCACACAACGCATAAAAATTTATCAAAACCTACTACAAAAATGATGATTCTGCCACAGCCACGTATCGAACAAAATTTTCTTCAGCGATGAAGCACATTTCACACTCGGTGCGTATGTTAATAAACAAAATTGTCGTATTTGGGGTTCTGAGAATCCTCAAGTAATTGAAGAGAGGCCATTACTTCCAGAAAAAGTCACTGTTTGGTGCGCTCTTTGGTCCGAAGGTGTGATCGGACCTTACTTCTTCGAAAACGACGATGGAGCGACTGTCACCGTCAATTCGGACCGTTATGGTCATATGATAACCGACTTTTTTTTGCCTGCTATTGAAGAATACGACTTGGAGATTATGTGGTTTCAAAAAGACGGTGCCACATGCCACACAACTCGAGCGAATATGGCTTTATTGCAAGAGACATTTCCTGGCCGCGTAATTTCTCGTCGTGGCGATATCAACTGGCCACCAAGATCATGCGATTTGACACCATTAGACTTTTTTTTGGTGGGGCTACGCGAAAGACCGTGTTTATGCAGATAAACCTTCAACTCTTGAGCACTTAAAAACCAACATTCGTCAAGTTATGGCTGAGATACCGCCCAATATGTGTCAAAAAGTGGTCGAAAATTACCTCAAAAGAATCAATGCTTGCAACACTTCGCGTGGAAGTCATTTAAATGATGTAGAGTTTCACACATAATGTCAACGTTCAAACTTTACATTAAAAAAGAAATATCATGAAAAAAATATTTTATATGTGTTTTATTTACGTTTACTTTTGAAACCACGAAATGGATAACCCGTTATTATTGGTAGTAATGACATATATGTATGTATATGTAGCATACCATGTTAGCATTTAAATAAATCGCCCTAAGCGGCTACAAAATAAAAATTAAATAAGAAAAATATTTGCGTCATTCTAAAAGGTTATAAAACTAAGCATTGTCAATAAATAATAACAATAATAAAAATAAAACTCAACTTAATTAAATGTATAATGTATTGCCATTGAAAATAAATTATAATCATATTCATAAGAGATGTTTATAAACAAATTTCAAAAGTGTGTTCAAAGTCATAAAAATGCACGTGATAAAGAAAATAGTTGCTGATAAGACAAAACGAGTGAAAAGAAAAGTGAAAAACACGGCGGCATTAAATTGAAAGTTTAATGAACAATTTAGAAATTTTTTTCTCATAACGGTATTTACAACTTGTTATCGATATCTAACTCTGACACTGTAACTGTGACAATTACTTGCTGTGATAATCACAATTACTCTGCTCTCTACTCTGAATCCTTTAGCTTGGTATACTTTCTCAAAGAATTTTAGAGCAAATCATTGATAACAATGTGTTTGGAAATACCATCACTCAACTAATTTCATGTGCAATTGATTATCGAACGAGTTTATACCAGTTACTACACACAATATACTGTGTGTGATTTTGAAAATACAATCCCGTCTGTATATAACATTCGTTCAAAGTTACAGTCAAAGTCTTTAGTTAAGATTCCTTATAATGTTGATGCCCTACACCAGCGTTGCAAAATTGAAATTTTGAAATGGTACTGAACTATAACTGAAAGAGTACTTTTTTGCAACAAATGTTACTTTTGTTAAAAAAAATATTTACTTATACTTATTACCAGTGGTGTTGTCGAGCCGGAACGCTCCGGAACGTCGTTCCGGTACTTCATTTTTGGACAGGAACGCGTTCCGGAGCTAAAGATGATTTCTGATAACGAGAATTGGTTGAAGTTTTGAAAAAAAAGAAATTAAAAAGAATTGCTGATTTTTTTTTCTAATTTTTGACGAATATTTATATGTATTTTTATAAACAAGGGTTTGAAACGAACCCGAACCGGAATAAAAACCGGAACGAACCGGCTTGTTTTTCCGAACCGTGAACCGGAGTCCAGAAGGTTTTTTTCTGCTGAACCGGAACTCGACCCGAACCGAAACAAATACTTGAACCCGAACCCGAACTAATTACTAGAATCGGCCCTGTCTATATAATTATATATACGCGTTCCGGTAAAAAAAAAAAATTAGCGCAACACCACTGCTTAATACACATACGGAATGGAATTGAAAAACTAACGTTTCTCCTATAAAATACAAAAACAGCTGATTCGGAACGTAACTAAACGTAAAAGACCCGTTTAGTCAAACGTTGACGGAACGTATGTTATTTCGGCAAGCATTAGCATTGCTCTTCATATGCTAAAAACGTATGAACGTATGTTACATTACGTTCCGTCAATGTTTGACTAAACGGGGCTTTTACGTTTTGTTACGTTCCGAATCAACTGTTTTTGTATTTTATATGAGAAACGTTAGTTTTCGTTTTTAGTATATGAAGAGCAATGCTAAAAACGAACCTACGTTCCGTAAACGTTTGGCTAACCTGGACTAAAGCCTAATTCTACATTTAGCATTAAGTTGAACACAATTTTCTAATGCATTAATAGTTGAAAAGCTTAAGACATAAAATATGTAAGAAATAAAAATGTGAAAGCATTGCGTGGGTACTGTGGTATTTTTGAAATGGAAATGTACTGAAAAAAGCACTAAAGTATTGAATTTTTTAACACTGTCCTACACCAACCTGGATACTGAAGTTATGTATAAATTGTGTTTGTGCTCCCTAACAGTCCCAGAATTTTGTTTTCAAAAAATTCAAAAAACGATTAACAATTGAAATCATTTTATATTCTAGGAAGGCCCGAGTTCTAACCCGAGGTTAGACATCAAAAGGAAAATATGAAAATATTACTTCGGTGACTTCCTCTCAGCAGATTTCTGGCAAAAACTGTGAGAGTAAACTAAACTTGTCATGAAAAGCTTATTCTTCGAAGTCTGCGTAGTCTAGTAGGTAGTGTGTTGGCTTATTGAACTGAAGGCCCGAGTTCGAATCCCAGGTCAGACATCAAAACGAAATTATGAAAATATTTCTTCGGCGACTTCCTCTCAGCAGATTTCTGGCAAAAACTCTGAGAGTATTAAAATTGCCATGAAAAGCTTCTCAAAAAAACTGTCGTTCGGAGTCGACTTTAAACTGTAGGTCCCGCCACTCATGTATAAAAATTAACGCACACAACATAAGTGGTGTGAGAAGCTAGGTCGTAATCCTGACTGAAGGGTTGTAATGACCAATTATGTATGAAAAGCTTCTCAAAAATCTGTCGTTCGGAGTCGATTTTAAACTGTAGGTCCATATACATAAGTGGTGCGAGAAGCTAGGTCGTAATCCTGACTGAAGGGTTGTAATGACCAATTATGTATGTAGGCAGGCCCATTTAAGTTTATGTTGATTAGAATTGAAGGTTGGTTTTGAAGGTTTAGAACAGCATCTAGTCACGGATGATTGTCTACATTTCTGTTAACATTGATAAGATTAAAACTAAAAATAGAAATTTTAATATGAACTAGTGATGGCGATAACTTTATGATCTTGTGACAGGTGCACACATTCACTATTGCGCTGCAATAAATACGCGAAATGGCTGGCAAGAGTATTTATTCATAATTCAAGATCGCTATTGATTTGAAATATTTTAAAAAAAAATTTTTTTTTTATAATTTCAAAACTGTTTTTCTTTATTTCTATAAATTTTTATGTTCTTTGTTTATTGCGTATGAAAGAAAGAAAGAAAAAAAACAAGTACAAATCGAAAGTGAACAATTCGAATGAATCTAATTGATAATGACAAAATGCGTTCTTATTATTATTATTATTGTTGGCGATGAATGAATGAATGATTGAATCGAATCTATAATTTCAAAACTAAATCGTATAATAAATTTTATTTCTAAATATGCGAACATCTGACAGTTTTAGTGATAAAAAAGCAAAAAAAAAATAAAATACACGCGAACAAAACAATTGACGCACTTACGCGCGTCCATGATTGGTGGATGCAATTCGAAAATACCAAAAAAAAAACACACAAAAATATTCCAGGAATTTATTTTTTTGAATCCAAAAAAAAAAAAACAAGTTAAGTTAAATAAACAATTGAATTAAAAATTATTTTCGAAAAGAAAAAAAAATTAAAACAAAAAAAAAAAAATCGAAACTAAAATGCGTAATAAAATAACAGAATTTATGGCCGCCATCTCTTTAGGGGAAAATTTTTAGATGACTTGTAAATATCACGCATTCCTTAACTGCTAAGATGGGTTAATATCCTCTAATTTATATTCCAACAAAAAAAAAAAAACAATAACAACAACAAAGTGTAGTTAACCAAGAAAGAAGTCAATGAACATGAAAACAAAAGTAGCCTTGAGAGCTTATGCCCCTAACAACACAAAGCCTTACCATACTAAGGCTTTTAAACTAAACCAACAGTTAGTAAACTATTCCAAAAGCAGGGTTGTAGGGTGTTTAATATTAAAAAAATATCGCCTCTTTACTATTCAGCAAAAATATATTTAAAATTTTAATTATTCCAAAAGCGCAAAAAAAATCATTTCAGAATTAATAAATAAAACAAAAACAACAAATTTTTTAAAAGATCAAAGACATCGAGATCTAAAATCAAGCAAAGCGTTTTGAAACTTACTGGAAATTAAATACTAAACTACACTAGTCATCAAGTAGATCAACAGTAACAATCAGTTTTGTACGATCAAATCATGCCAAGTTTTGTTTAAAAATTTAAACTTCCTTAAGAGATATTCATTCATCCACAGGGCATTGTTTACCATCAGACATGTTGTTGCAACAAGTTGCTTCAAACACTATAATAGGACTGAGCACCATATGAGCATGGAAGTAAAGATGCTATGATCATGTTAAAATCTTGAATACGGTTGATCTGAATGTACGTATCAACTATATCACGATACCCGAACCTGCTTTCGATTCTGGTTTTGTGTCGCAGATACCGGATCAATCTTTTTATACCTGCCAGGAAACGCCATTCAAGCTTGCACTGATAGTGTCAGATTGCGCGATAAAGTCGATTGTGGATTTTTTTCATAACCACTGCTAATATTCAGTAGTCCCTTGCACTACCAGATTATTGTAGTACTTTCACAGGCTGAAATAATGGCGATTGTAATTGCCGCCATGCGAACTCGGTATCAGAATATATTGTTACGCAGATCGAAACGAACCTAATATCGTTTCATATAAAAACAATAAACAAAAGCTACCAGCTACACTAACACATGTACATCGAACCATTCATAAGTAAACCAACAATAACATCAGTATGAGTATGAGAGAGATGGATAACGCAAACACAACGAACTTGTTACAAGCAAAGCAACAACAAGCAATGCAGTCGCCATAGAAATTGCGAGAATGCGAAACCGCGAACATTCTTCTTCAAGAACGTTCGATGTACGTGTTGGACTATAAAAGGGCAAGACAAAACATACGAGTGAGTCAGTAGTAATTCAGTCAGTCTTGTGTGAAGAGCGTTGCGTGTGAAGTAAACAGTTGCGGTTTGATGCTTACGAAAAGGTTGTAAGCAGAGAAATATAACGAACAATCACATATTGTTATAGTTATTGTTGTGTGTGTGAAAAAAAGCGAACAAGCAATTATTGTCGTATCGGTTAAGTGTGAACAGTGGCACAAAAGTAGTGTGAACAATAAAGAGAGTTTAATTGAAATAAAACACATATTTGTTTTTACTTGCTTTGCAATCAACGAACTCATATATAAACGTTTTTAAAAAGGCAAAAACGTAACAATATTGTATGGTGATATACACATATTTACCGACAGTAAAGCGGCTATTAGATCCCTAAAGAGTGTGTACACCATATCTAAGATTGTCGTAGAATGCCGGGTGTCTCTGTAGGAGATAGCAAAACATTCGACGGTCACCCGAATTTTAAAGTTGTCATCACGAAAAATTTAATTCGATTACTACATGAGATGGGCACTCCTTTGCAGAGAGGCAAGCAAATGGTCGCACAAAAACTCCATTCATTGACAAAGGTAAGATGGATTAATGAACCTACTTGTAGAAACACCAGACAGATCTGGACCGATATTAAAACATTCATGCTGAACAGAATTTGCATTGAACGTAACAAGATCATCATCTAAGGAACCGCATTGCACTGATATCAGAACCCTGGCCTCTGGGTGTACACGCCAGTAGTCTGGGAATACCTTATAGCAAGTACTACAGAAGCTGCAACGATAAGGAACAAGAAGAGACCACAGAATATCTTCTCTGTCAATGTCCGGCGCTAGGGAAACTAAGGGGAAGAAATCTTGGAAGTCCAGGATTTAGTGAAAAACCGTAACTAGCTAAAGGTGATTTAAAAAAAAATTTCAATCGGGAGCTATAATTGAGTGACATAATATCGGGTCCGCCATCTAACTTTTTTTTTCAACTAGTGCTTATTTCGTGAATGGTAACACTTAGCTCATGTCTAATTTGACAGATAATTAGTTTTATCCTTCCGCTGAACGAATATGGTTGTGTTCAACGTGTTTTCGCTTCGCTAAGTGGGCCTGCGATCGACTTACAGAAGATGCCGATTTTGGCAAAAAAAATCATCTTTTCAGATGAAGCTCATTTTGATCTTGGCGGTTATGTAAACAAGCAAAATTGTCGCATTTGGGGCACAGAAAACCCGCACTCATACATTGAAAAGCCGACGCCCCCTAAAGCGTGTGACTGTTTGGTGCGGATTTTGGTCCAGAGGCATAATTGAGCCATTTTTCTTCGAAAATGAGCAAGGAGTGGCCATTACAGTCAATGGCGATCGTTATCGGGCCATGTTGAATGAATTTTTGTTCACAAAAGTTAAAGAGGAGGATATTGGCAACATTTGGTTTCAACAGGACGGCGCTACGTGCCACACAGCCGAAGCTACACTCGATGTTTTGCGCCCTGTTTTTGAAGATCGCATTATCAGCCGCAGTGCTGATGTCGTTTGGCCACCTCGGAGCTGCGATTTGACACCGTTGGACTATTATTTGTGGGGTGCCGTCAAAGATAAGTGTTACGCCGACAAACCAGAGACAATTGACGCTTTAAAGGACAATATTCGTGAAGCCATTGGTGAAATACATCTGCACACAATCTATAATGTGCTTAAAAATTGGACCGATCGTGTAGGCTACTGCATGGCCAGCCGAGGCAGCCATTTGAATGAAATTATTTTCCATTATTTACCGGAAGCATTGTACTTTCAAATAAAAAAAGAAATTTGAGAAAATATTCAGTAGTTTCTTTTAAAGCATTGTCAAAAAAAAAAAGTTATTTGGCGGACCCTTTAGGTTATATCGGTGTTACAACGCGGCCTTACAGGAACCAAGTAAATAGCTAACCTAGGGCATGTTCATAACATTATTTTGAATGTTTCAAGCACAAGAAAAACTGAAAATATTTACAAACAAGATAATTCACTAATAAATTGAAACTTAACCTCTTTAACAATTATTGTAAATGGAAACTATATGCCTATAAGTGCACATACAGTGAGCGTCAAAAGAAACTACACACTATGGATAAAATCCTAAAAATCACCAAAAACTCAACTTCTACTACTTAAAGAGAGTGCCCGAAAAAATTTCACAATATTTAGAAATTTTTTGTATTTTTTTTTTTTTTTGTTGTTTCAATTTTAAAAACTGGCAATGAAACAACTTTTAAAATAAAAATAACGGTAATTTATTAATGTATATTGTTTTTTTTTTAATGTACAGTTTCTTTTGACGCTCACTGTACATATTAGTCAAGTAAATATCCTTCCTTATATATTTAATTTTCTTTTTTTTATATAATATTGTTACGAAAATGGAAATGGTGTTATTAAAATGATAAACAAAGGCTCCAAAAACAAAACAATGGGCTTGTTTACATGTTCAACGAATAAACAAAAATACAGCAACAACATCAGTATAAAAAGAAATAAGGGGACAAAGAAATAAACAAGCAACAACAAAGTGCAGTATAAAAATAGCGTGTTCAAACTCGGTTTGAACACATAAATTCTTTAACAAAAAATAATTTTTATGTTAAATAACATAAGTGTGTTAATTACACTTAAAGATAATTTCCAACAGGAATGCGTCCAAAAAATTTGCACAGAATTTCCATAATTTCCAACATGAATGCCTCCAAACATTTCCATAGAATTTCCATAATTTCCAAGGGAATGTCTCCAAGTATTCTGTTAATTCAGTTGCTTTAGAGAAACAGAAGGTTAATAGATAATAAAACCTACAATCAGAATTCACTTCAAATCTTACAATAAGATCATCCACAACATATTTCTCATTTTTTTTTTAACTGTGCAAACCTCTCATAAAAATAAAACCAAAATTGCTTGTGAGCAATTACAATCCACATCTCGTTCTCATTGAAGGAGATTTAAAGGCGATAAATATTTATTTATTTTTTATTTATTTATTTTATTTATTTATTTGCTTACAAGAACTTTAAGAATGTTATTCTTTTATAGCTCAGTAGGATATACACAAATTACATTGGTCATTAGTATTCCCTAAATTATAGTGCAATTGTTTTATAACGTATATAACTAATACACAAAAAGGCAATAATTATATTTCACACAATTATTTTATACCCCATATATTATTTTATACTCCACTAGCTGACCCGGCGAACTTCGTCCCGCCCAAAATAGATTTTTTTTATTGCCCAAAACAGGTCACACTATATATTTGCTGTAATACGCTGCATAAAACAGTTACTATATATAAAAATAACTAACTATAAGTGTGTGGATCTATCTATCTAGTTCAAAATTTAATCGAAGTCGGTAGGTTATTTAGGTGAGGCATACAAAGAATAACAATAAGAGGTCCGAATCATGGGTAGCGCTGACGAAGTTGTAGTTGTTGTACTCGCTCCAAAACAAAAACTAACAGACATACATGTTAGATATGTATGTACATATGTAGTTATAAACGATCGAATTAGCCGACTTATGGTATCTTTTAAAGGGGGAGGGTTGATACGCCCATTTTTGGTGAGTTTGTCGATATCGACTCTACGAACTTACCCACCAAATTGCATTCGTCTACAATCACTATGTCCCTAAATATAAAATTTGCCACGCCTACTTTTTGCTATATCGAATTTTTTTAAGCCATCTAAACCTGATAAGCTTCCGCCACACGCCGATCAAGCACCTAACGCCTTCAGCAAAACATAAAATAGGCTTATTGCGCAAATAGAGTTTAAAAAAGAGTGGTAGATAGATATTTATTTACTTTTTTTAATATATTTTTTTCACAAAAAGATGTTAGGTTTCAGTCGTTCAGGTTTCAGACCCAACGCCTTCAACGAAACACAGCATAGTGCAGTAGTTCCATGAGTTACGGTGCAAAAACACAAAAAAAAATTAAATATTGCGCCATCTGTCGGACGAACTTCATTTTTATATAGTAGATATAGTAGATAGACAAATAAACAAGCAACAACAACTCTGCCTGGACGAACGTAAACAAGATACACAAACAACAATAATGAAAACAACTTGTTTACATTTTTAGATATTTCTCGAAGACATTCTCCTTCAAGTGCATTCATCAAACTGCTGACCCTTGTGATATAAAAGTCAAAACAGAGCAGGCAACGGTGATTCAGTAAGAATTCAGTAAATTGTTATTGTTTAAGTCAGTAAAAGAGAGAATAACAATCAAAGTAAATTGTTATTGTGTAAATCAATTTCCAAAGGTGACACACGGAATTGTGCGAACAATAAAGAATTGATTTAAAATTAAACACATATTTATTTTTATTTTATTTGCAATCTACGAACTCATATTTTTGACGTTTTTAAAAAGGTAAAAACGTAACAATATTAAAGTAAGGTAGAATCTATAAATATTGTAGTTAAACTCATATTTTCTCATTTTATTGATGACCAGTGTAAGAAGAATTAGAATCAAAATAAAACATTTAAAAACAATAATATACTCACACTTTCAATACATCATGAAATTTAAATTAAAAATCTAAACATGATTAGAAGAAGAAACAACAAGAAAAACAGCAAAAAACAGAAAAAAACATTTTTGCAAAAATTTAAATAATTTTGTGAACAATAAAATTCCTAAGAAAACAGTCCCAAAAACAACAATTTATGGCTCCAAGTGAGACACTTCATTCATTCAAGTGGCTGCGAAACGAAAACAATAGTCGTGGAGTAAGAGCAGAATTTCATGAAAGAAGATGAGCCGCCACTACCACTTGTTGTATTATTGTTTTGTTTTTGTTTTTTTATTTTTCTGTGCTTTAACCACATTTCATAATGATGTTGCGAGTACCATAAAACTAAAATTTGCAAACTCGTTCATCCCTCATGGTAAAGTGTGTACACGAAAAACGAATTTAACTTGTATTACATGTGAAAAAAATTAAATAATTTAAATGACACGAAATTAAATCTTAAGGATGTAAAATGAATGAATTTGTAGAATTAATTAAAATTTTAAAATGGTTTCGAAGAATATTTCATGTTATACCCCTAAATTCAGAGCTAACTTTTGCGAGAGCAATTTTCCTCACATCATAACTAAATTTTCAACTCATTAAAATCAAAATAAATTTGAAATTTGTTTGAAATTGAAATGAATTTGATTCGATTTTGCTTCAATAAATTTAAGTTGATTTTATTATTTTCTCTGTCCCTTGTCTAATTTAAAATCCAATCAATTTCATGTTATTTATTGTGAAATACTTTGCAAATAAAATCAAACATATTCTGCACAAACATTGAATTTTATGAAACAATAATTTGATTATCTTCTCTAAATAGATGAGAATTTGTTTAAATTTAAAAAAAAAATTATTTGTTGTTATGCAAACCATAGAACTGGCCAGGCTCTTATCTCTTCCTAAAAACACAGTAGATTCACACCTGACCTTTCACGGTACTGTGAATGAGAATCGAAAAGGAATTAAAAGTGTGGCCAGTATTCTGTAATCCAAATAGAGTGCTTTGCAATGAGAAAGTGTTTGCAAAATTCTTTTACTAGGGAGTCAAAAGCTCTTCATATTTTGGGCATGAAAATTCAAAATGATGTTAACCGGAAGCAATATATTCTCTAGTTGTCGAAAGACATATTTAAGTGCCTCGGTGAGAAATTGCGGGCTTCTTGGGGACGATTGCCTGTAGACTGTCTAATGGTGAAGGTATAGCACTGGCCATTTTATAGTCACCTAGCAGCAACTCGTTTCCTTGCCGTTCGCATCTTCCCCCTTTCCACCTTTCCTAAAAAACCTGCACAATGCACTGCATAAGTAGGGGCCATCCCCTAAGTGCTGGTTTCATAAAAAAAAAATGCCTCGGTTGCTTAAAATGGTGCCAGAAGTACTGCACTTTATCTGATATCCTTATTATTTACCCAGTTTACATCCGACAGAATATGAAATACAACTCTTCTGCCTTCAGGAGCCTCGAAATATATTTTTAAGGCTTCTCGATCGCGTACAGAAAAAGGCGAAGGTAGGTTATACAACCTTATACTATAGATTCCTTGCAGCATTGTTACAAAAAGGTTTGCCTTACACTATTCTATCGATACTGAAGTCGCTGTGGTCTAGAAGGTAGTGTGTTGGCTTACTAGACGTAAGGCCAGACATCAAAACGAAAATATGAAAAAAATATTTCTTCGACGACTGCCTCTCAGCAGATTTCTAGCAAAAACTGTGAGAGTAAAATTAAAAGTTTCTTAAAAATATGTCGTTCGGAGTCGACTTTAAATTGTAGCTCCGGGCACTCGTATTGCAACCAACTTCAGGTTGTTATCATTTGTAAACCGCACGTCTGACAGCTGACAGATTTATTCCAGTGACAGTTCATTTTATTATTTACAAGCTTACAAAAGCATTTTGATCTATTGCATTCAGAAAAAAAAGTTATTCGTGATGGAATTCAAGCGTGATAGCGTGATTGCTTTATATTTGGCTGGAAAACCACAGGTGGCTATCGTTAGAGCCCTCCAGCATTTAAATGTGAATAAATCTGTTATTTCTCGTACCATTGCTCGTTACCGTGATACTGGCAGTGTTGCATCGCGTTCAAAAAGTGGACGAAAAAAACGGTAACAACACCAGAAATGATCCGAAAAGTGAAGGCCAGATTTGATCGAAATTCACGCCGCAGTGGTAGAAAAATTGCTCGTGAGCTGAACATATCGCGAGAACGGATGCAACACATATTGAAAAATGAGCTTGGACTAAAGCCATTGAAGTTCCAAAAAGTGCAAGAGCTCACCGATGGACAAAAAAAAATTAGACTGGAAAGAGCCAAGGAGTTACTTCGCTTGCACGAAAGTGGCCAGTTACCGAATTTGGTTTTCTCCGATGAAAAGCCATTCCAAATTGAGCAGTTTGTGAACAAACAAAATGATCGGGTTTACGTGCCAAAGAGGTCAGCTGAAAATTTACACCTGCGATTGGCCACCAGAACTCAAGCGCCGCCGATGGTAATGGTATGGGCCGCCGTAACGGCCGATGGTCGCTCCCCGCTCGTATTCATCGACCGTGGGGTCAAAATAAATGCCGAATATTATCGGGAAAATGTTTTAAAGACAGTATTGAAGCCCTGGGCAGACAAAAATTTCGGCTGCAGACCATGGACATTCCAACAGGACTCAGCACCACCGCACTCAGCACGCGTCAACCAAGAATTGCTTAAAAAGGAGGTTCCTCGCTTCATTTCTACCGCACAATGGCCACCAAAATCTCTGGATCTCAATCCGTTGGACTTTTGCGCCTGGGGCATTTTGGAGAGTAAGGTTCTCACTAAAAACTACCAAAGTGTCGATCATCTCAAGATGTCGCTTCGCCGGGAATGGGCCAAAATACCGCAGAGCCACTTTCGTGCAGCCTATGATGGCTTTGTCGGCCGTTTGAAGGCCATAATTCGTACCAAAGGTGGCCAATTCGAACAAATCTAAACTGATTCTAAAATTTGATGTTATTTCCAACATTTTTTGCTTTTGAACAATAAAATTAAAAAAATATAGCGCTTTACTTTGTTGCATTATATATCAGCCACCCTGTAAGTGGCATGAGAAGCTAGGTCATAATCCTGACTGAAGGGTTGTAATGATCAATTATGTATGTAGTAATCCCACTCTTTCTCCCCCTACTAACATATCACAACTTCCGATTAAAATTATTTCGTGTTCCCACTTTAACCACGGTGGTGAACTTTTATTTTGTGGAATAAAACCAATTCATAAAGTGTATGTTTGAGTGTGTCTTTATGTATATAATTTAACGAATATTTACGCACTTTTGTTATTTTGAATAACACCAGCCACCGCGTTATCACGATACAATATTAGCCGCCATAAAATTATCTCCTCCTCATTAAAACGTTCGTTAACACCATAAAATTCATGCATAAATCCGTTTTGTTTTAATTTGTCAAATCTGTTACTATTATTGCCAGCGTAGTATTAACCCATTGTTATGGTATTCATTGACAAGAGGAACATTTGTCAAAGTCAAGGTACGAGTATTGTCCATTAGCATAGCAATACTTAATCTACATGTGTACGGTGATCATTTGGCAATGGAAACTGTATTGAAAATGTTGTTGATGCCGTGTAAAGAGATTTTTAAATTTAAAGAACATTTTCAAGGTCATTTGTGGTCATTAAACATGGGTTAATAATATAAGAAATTAATGTCTGATGACTGCCAAAAAGACTTGCATAAATTGAATTCCATTCGCTTAGAGACCGTATATGTTTTTGTTTTTTTTATTTTATTACGCATTACCATATCATATCATGTCCATAACATAACATATCATAGAGATTGTTGTCGATTCATTAAATTGGCACACGCAGCTCATAAAAATGGCTCATAAATATCGTATGAATTGAGCCACGTTGTTTTTTTTTTTTTTTTGTTATTAAATTTGTATCGAGTGATGATTGTTGGTAGCTTTTATTGTTACAAAAATCCATGAGCTTTTAATTCTTTTGACGAAACTTTTTATCAATATTCGTAGAAATTTATTACGTCACTTACACAGCATCACTTGCGTAGCGTCAGATGCTTAATTTATGAATGCAAATGTAAATATATTTATTTTGATTAGGAAGGTACAAAGTACTAAAAGAAAACATCTGTAAATCCACACAAATATTAGTCACGTATTTAAATTAAAATTAAAAAAAATATTTTATTTTAATGTTAATTTTAAATAAACTTTAAAACAAAATTTGGAAGGTACAAAGTAAATAAAAAAAAATATCTTAGAAAACACAAATAAAGTAAGGTTAGGTTAGGTTAGGTTAGGTTTACTTGTAAGCAGTTTTTAATGAGCATAGCTTATTACTAAGATCTTATAAGTTCCCTTTGTAACAGCGATATTCCCATATGGTTGGCCCCTACTATCATTCTTCCCGAGAACTTTATGAAAGTGCGGATTTTAATTAAGTCGCCTTTGCTTAGACACGTTCTATCAATAAGTTCTGGGTGCCCAAAAATTCTTCTTTTTAGATTTCCAAGTGACAAACAATGCTGTGAGAAAATATTTTTGGATCTCCCTTCTTCCTCGTCGTTCCAGCAGAATTCGTCAAGAGGTAACCAGAGTTGCCTAACACTAAACTGTCTGGCCACTCTGTAAGTTGTTTCATTATCTCCTCTTTTTATTTTGCAAATGACACATCGGGAAGTTATTCACATTCCACACATATCCACAGGTTTTATTTAAATTAAATGATGGAAATATTTTTATTTTATTTAATCTCCATTAAGTGTAACAGTTTTGTTAATATCCTTGAATTGTTTCTTAGACAAGATCTTCCTTTGCCCAATCGTTACAATCTATAATCTCTCATGGCTCTCTATTATATTAGGGAAGCGGATAATATGATGTGGTGAACAGGATGTGGCAATTTGCTGTATTCATCAGAATCTTCCAAACAATATTATCATTGACAGTAGCAAATCAATGATCATGCTTCGATTCTTTTAGTTCTGAAGTTGCCCAAAACATTCGTATAATATTGTCGATATCATCTATGTATTCTCTATTTTTTGAACCACCTACACCCAGGGGATAGTCTTTACTCTTGTAGAATACTGTGGTGGATCTAGAAAAAAATTGAAGAGGACAGGAGAGAGGAAATTGAATCCATATATCATCATACATACGAAAAGCGTGGCTGAAGAACAAATTTTCTCCGTAATGCATAATGCAGTCACTAGCCAGCGGACTACAAACAAATGTGCTCTCTAAATAGGGGTCGCCGTGGTCTAGTAGGTAGTGTGCTGGCTTATTAGACGTAAAAGCCAGGGTTCGAGTCCCAGGCCAGACATCAAAAAAAATACAAAAAGTATTTTTTCGGCGATTTCTTCTCAGTTTCTCAAAAAATCTGTCGTTCGGAGTCGACTTTAAACTGTAGGTCCCGCCGCTTATGTATAAAATTAACACACACAACATAAGTGGTGTGAGAAACTGCAGGCTTCTTGGGGGACGATTGCCTGTGTAGACTGTCTAATGGTGAAGGTATAGCACTGGCCATTTTATAGTCACCTAGCAGCAACTCGTTTCCTTGCCGTTCGCATCTTCCCCCTGAACAATGCATTGCATGAGTAGGGGCCATCCCCTGAGTGCTGGTTTCATAAAAAAAAAAAAAAAAAATTACATACAAGCATAATTGGTCATTACAACCCTTTAGGCCGTATTACGATCTAGTTTCTCACACCACCTACATATGTTGTGTGTGAATTTTATATGTACATGAGTGGCGGGACCTACAGTTTAAAGTCGACTTTAATATTAAATTAAATTTAATAGATTTTTTTTTTAACTTTTCATAGCAATTTTTTCATTTACTATCAGGAAGTCAACGAAGAAATATATTTTTTTTTAAATTTTCGTTTTGATGTCTGACCAACACACTACCTACTAGACCACAGCGACTTCAGTATCGATAGAATAGTGAAACACAAACCCTTTTGTAACAATCCTGCAAGGAATCCATAAAGTTGTATAACCTACCGTTATTAGTAGACACCTTCGCCTTTTTCTGTATGCGGTCGAGAAGCCTTAAAAATATATTTCGAGGCAACTGAAGGCAGAAGAGTTATATTTCATATTCGTTCGGATCTCAACTGGGTAAATAAAAGGAATGAAGTACGGATTGAGTGAGGTACTTCTGACACCAATTTAAGAAACCGAGGCACTTAAATGTTTCTTTCGACAATTAAAAAAATATATTGTTTCTGGTTCAAGAGCTTCTGACCAGTGGTGTTGTGCTAATTTTTTTTTTACCGGAACGCGTATATGTAATTATATAGACAGGGCCGATCCTGGGTAGGCGGCCGCTCTGTGCGTTCTCAAGTCCCAAATTTAACGACGGGGGTGATTTTCCATGATAATTCTGGCGGCGGCGTTTTTTTCTTTTTTTTAGGTCTCATGTCCCAAATTTGACGAGGGGGGGGAGGTAGATTTTCCCCAATTTTCGCCCGTCGCCAGAATCGGCCCTGTATATAACATAAAAAGGAAAGGAAAAACCATAATTTAACAATAGAAAGGCGGAAATACCCGCTCTTCATTTTTGTATGGAAAAAATAAGTAATTCTCTTGGTAGCAACAGTTAAATTTAAATGCGGCCGAAAGGGTTAAAAAAATGGTTTTAAATACTCAAATTCTTAAGTAGTAATTAGTTCGGGTTCGGGTTCACGTATATGTTTCGGTTCGGGTCGAGTTCCGGTTCAGCAGAAAAAAACGTTCCGGACTCCGCTTCACGGTTCGGAAAAACAAGCCGGTTCGTTCCGGTTTTTGTTCCGATTCGGGTTCGGTTCAAACCCTTGTTTATAAAAATTCGTTAAAAATTAGAAAAAAAAAAATCAGCAATTATTTTAAATGTTTTTCTTTCAAAACGTCAGCCAATTCTCGTTATCAAAAATCATCTTTGGTTCCGGAACGCGTTCCTGTCCAAAAAGAAAGTACCGGAACGATGTTCCGGAGCGTTCCGGCTCGACAACACCACTGCTTCTGACTCTCTAATTTAAGAGATTTGCAAGCATTTTCTTGTTGCTAAGGTCTCTATTTTGATTACAGAATACAAAGCATAATTTAATTCACCTTCGATGCTCTTTCACGATACAATGAGGGCTCAGGTGTCAATCTACGGTGTTTATACTTTTGTAATGAATAATTTGCAATCAAAATATGTTGATAAGAGCCTGGCTAAGCAATGCCAATTCTATGGTTTGCATAACAGCAAATAAATTTTTTTTTCAAATTTTAAACAAATTCTCGTTTATTGAGAAAACATTATCAAATTATCTTTTACTATATAAAAATAAGTCGGGTTTTCCTTCCTGACGCTATAACTCAAAAACTACTGGACCGATTTTGACCAAACTTAATACATGTACATGTTCTATGGGGGGTGAGGAGTGTTTCTGTGTAGTTTGAAGTTCGTTCGACAGATGGCGCAATATTTAGTTTTTTTGTGTTTTTTCACCGTAACTCAAGAACTGCTGCACCGATTTCGACCGAACTCAAGAACTACTGCACTATGCTGTGTTTCGTTGAAGGCGTTGGGTCGTTAGTCAGCGTTCAGTGGCGTTAATTAGCCCGATACCGACTGAAACCTAACATCTTTTTGTAAAAAAAAATATATTAAAAAAAAAGTAAATAAATATCTATCTATCACTCTTTTTTAAACTCTATTTGCGCAATAAACCTATTTTATGTTTTGCTGAAGGCGTTAGGTGCTTGATCGGCGTGTGGCGGCGTGTTTGAACAATTATTGCTATGTCGATTTAGTGCACCTTTCATTCTTCTTCTAAATATCAATCAGCCATGACTTTGCATGGAAACCAGACTTACAGTGAAAATAAAATTCGAAGGCAAAACAACGTTTGCCCGGGTCTGTTAGTTGTTTCATAAAATTCAATGAATGTGTTGAATATGTTCGCTTTCATTTGCAAAGAATTTCACAATAAATACCATGAAATTGTTTGGATTTTAAATTAGACAAGGGGGACAGAAACACAGAAAACTCGTAAATTTTGATAACAAAAAATGGCAAAATTTTTTTTGGTAATAAAAACAAATAAAATTTATTGAAACAAAATCGAAACAAATTCATTTCAATTTCAAAGAAATTTCGAATTGATTGAAAGAATTTCTAGAAATAATAAAGGAGAAAAGGAAGAATCTTCATTTAAATTTCCAATAAGTTGAGTAAGAAAAAAAAAAAAGAAAAAAGTATATATTGCAAGAAGAAAAAACAACAACAATAATAAAAAGAAAATGAATTGTGAAAAGAAAAGAAAATTTAAAAAAAAAATCTTTTTTTTTTTTTTTTTTTTTTTTTTTAACTGGCGTCTGTGTCTGCATTTAGTCAATGAGCTCATCGGCATGCATGAAGAAATGAAAACGAGAACAAGAAGATGTCAAGGTTAAGACAAAACAGTACAAAATAACTGGACCCAGATTATCATATGGAATTAATTATCACTTTCGTTTTATAACACACTTTCGTTTTCAGAAAAATGGGAACAAAAATTTCAATAAAAAACAAAAATAAAACAAAAAATCCCTCCATAATGGGGACACGATGACGATAATTAATCATATACGAGCAAAAAAATTCTTGCATTTCCAAAAAAAAATTTTGTTTTTTTTTTTGTTTCTTGTTTTTGTTATGAATTAAATGAACGAAATAAACAAACAAAAAAATAAAAAAAAATCTTTCATAGAAGAAGTTTGCTATCATGAGGCACAAATGATTTGTGCATTTTGCGATAACAAAAGTCCAAAGACAAGGACAAGAGTTTGTCCACCAAAGAAAAATAACCGTGTTTTTTTTAAATACATAGGCTTTCATTTCATATTGTAAAATACAACGTAAAAGCCCATTCATTTTTTTTTTCTTTCATATTATTCTTAGAATACTTATGTTTTTTTTAAACTTTATTTTTTTTTCTTCATTTCATAAGAATTATTCACATATCTTTTACTCTTCTTTTTTTGTGTTTTGTTTTGTTTTTGCATAAATTATAAGTCATTCACAATTTGTTTGCAAATAAAAAAAAAATAAAATAAATAAAAGAACCCAAACAATAATAATAAATAATAAAAATAAATACAAATATAAATAATAATAAATTGTATAATAATTCAAAAGGTTTGTTTACAAACATTCAAATCGTTTTCTAACGTTTTTTTTTTTGGTTCGTTCTTTCCAAAAATTTCTCATACGCAATTTGTTGAAGTTTATTGGCTTTTACTTTCACGAGATAGATCGTCAACACTAATAGAAAGAAGTGAATGAAAAAAAAAAAACAATAAAAATATTTGAAATTCTTTAGCCTTGAAATAGTTTTGAAACACGCAAAGAGTGGTTGATTTTTTTCGATACCCTACATGCGGTAGTACGATAGATTTCCAATGAATAAGGTTTACACTTTGCGATTGTGCCTAGATTAGAGATCAGCAATGAGTATTCATTCAAAAAGATAAGTAGAATCGTATCATACTCATAATTTCTGGTACATATACGCATTCATACTTATTTTAATATCATGGAACCTCTTCTACTCGTATTCAAATGAGTTTATTTTATTTATTTATTTATTTAAAAGCTCCATACACAAGACCATATGTCTTATATTGCAGTATGAAACTAATTAACATGTAATAGAAACAATGTTAACATACAATTAAATAACAATATAATTTAAATTTTACATAGTATAACAATTTTAGATATCAAAAATTACATACATGCATGATAAATACAAACATTTAGTAGACTTTCAGAAAATTATTACGTTGAAAACAGTTTCATAAGTTGTGCTTTAAATTGTCGTGCGTTACTTAATACTTGACAGCTGTAGGGGATCGAGTTCCAGAGAGTTGTTGCAAATATGTAAAAATGCCAACTAGAGATAAGGCTCTTGTACCCAAACGATCTTATTCTTCTACCTCTGCAGCTATTTGCGAAAGAGAGTCTATTGTAAAGATGCTCCGGCTGGCGGGTATAAATTGTCTTGTGCATAAGTACCAAAACTTTTAATTTAAGCAGGCAATCAAAAGAAATTCCGTACAATTGAGCTGCGAACATTGAAATTCTGGTGCGTCTGTTTAAGCCGTATACATAACGAATAATGTTGTTGTAGGCAACGTTTAACTTTTTCTTACTAGAAGAATCACAATTAGAAAAAAGTTCACATCCATAAAGTAAAGTGGGAATTAAATATGTTTTCGCCAGAAGTATTCTTATCCTCATTGGTGTGCAGTAGTGAGATGACCACATAGTTCTTAGCATAGAGAAAGAACGTCCACAAGCATAGTTGACGTGGTCAGACCACGTAAGGGTTTTATTGAAATAAACACCCAGATTTTTTGCTGATGTTACTATTTGTATTTTTTGACCATTTATACATATATCAGGAACACTTATTGATTGTGCAAGCCTTTTCTGAATAACAATGCATTTTGATTTTGCCGGATTTATTGCCAAACCATTAGCAGAAGCCCATGTCTGAATACGATGCATCTGTTGATTCAATGAACTTATACATTGAGTAATCGTTGCATTATTGCAGCTAGTATAAAGTTGGACATCGTCTGCATACATCCTTATCTTACAATCTGTTATTATAGTTGGAAGGTCGTTGGAGTACATCGAAAATAAAAGAGGACCGACAATAGAACCTTGAAGTACTCATCTCATATTCATACTTAACAACACGTATGATGTTGTTGATTTCGACTCCTCTCCATAACACACACCGTTGCCAGATTTTTAAAAAAAAAAAAACTTTATTTCTGGAAAAAAAAAGTTTTTTTTTACAAAAAAAAACTTCTTTTCTACAAAAGTACCAACATTTTTAAAGAAAATTCCGGAGCCCGGTGCCCTCTGTTGGTGTTTGTTTGCGTTTTTTGTCCGGGACTAATAAAATACACAATATTTTATTTAAAAATGTAAATATTTCCTGTTTTAATACTGAATTTATTGAAAAAAAATTCTAAATTTAATTTTGTCGAAAAAACTTGTTTTGTTAGAAAACAAATTTAATGAAAACTTTTTCGCATCTCCAAAAACTTGAAAAAAAGGGAAAACTTGGCAAATGGCAACGCTGATAACACAACATATACACGAAGCACAAAATAAGTATGGATTGCGTACGAACACTAAAATACTCACTAGAACAGGGCAAGGCGAATTCATTATAAGGTGTGGACGAAAGACCAGCTGATCCAGCTAACAATGTCAAAAATTTATTGTTTTTTGTGTATTTTGTTTTAATAATCAATTTCGTTTTTTCTTATTGTGTCAGAAATTTTTATATTTTTCTTCTTATTTTGTGTATTTTTCTTTGATAATCAATTTCGGTTTTTCTTATTGTGTCAGAAATTTGTATATTTTTCTTCTTTTTCTTTTCCTTTTGTACAAGCAAAATAAATAAAAACTATAAAAATATTATAATTGTGTTTATGTTATTTCCCTCGTTAGGTTTTCAGTTATTCTTTCTTTACAAATAAACAAAATAATTTTCTTTTGTATTAAATTAACAATTTGAATAATTTATTGATTGTAATAAGCGTTTTGAATGTTTCATGCATCTTTGTAATATCCTCTAATTTACTGCCAATAGATGAAGTACTTTGTTCAATCCATTGCAGATAACCCATATGTGCATTTAATATTTTCCAATTTGTATAATGGGATCCGAATTATCCTGGCATTTATTTGACTCATTCAAATTATCTATAATTTCTTTAAGGTCTTCGTACATTTGTTTCAATTGTGTATCCAAGTTTTCCACCATCAAATATGTCTGTGAACGTTCAACAGGCAAGGATGAAGTAGCTGTGGTTGGTGCAGTCCCTAGCGCAGCGGAAGAAGTAGGTGTGCTAGCTGCTGGGGTTGCAAAAGCAGAAAAGCCGCCCGTTAATGACGAGGCGGTTGTTGGAACCGCTGTTGTTACTGTTGTGGCACTGGAAACAGTTGATGTTGCTGTAGGAGTTACACCAAAGCCAATACATGTGGCTGAGGGTTGAGCGGTGGTAGCCGAAGCTGTTAACCCAAAAGTTGGTGCAGGAGCTGAAGTTGTTGTTGCCGTGGCAGCTCCGAAATTACATAAACCAAATGTGGGAGCGTTAGAAGTAGCTGCTGGAGCTACTTGCGGCCGCAGAACTTGTAGTCGCAGGTGTAGCTGCCGTCGCTCCAAACCCAAATTCTAAGGGTTTTGTACCAGCATCACCTCCTCCTGTGGCGCCAAATGTAAAACCACCCGGTTTTGATTCCTCTCGTATTTCGGATACTGGTAGGCGGTCAGTCAGTCTCCATCGTATGTATTGTAGAATTATTCACAATTTCGTTGTTTTGTTTTCCCTTACAAATAATGAATCATAGAAACTATATTGCTTTAGTTTAGTTGGCCACGGGACAACGTAAACGTTGCTGGATTGTTTTAAATTTTAGCTGAGTACGAAATTATTTAATAGATTGTTGAAGGATTGAGTAGAAGTTATAAATTATATTATAAATTATATTATTTTAGAGAAGACTATGCGCGAGTGGTAAATTTATTTTTTATTTTTTCTTCCCATCGTCTTTCTTTAGTCAGCTGTTTTTGACAAGTTGACTAAACCGCAACAATAAAAAATGCCTGTTGTTTTTGTATTGTTGTACTTGTTGTAATACTTATCCCACCTGGTATGAATTCGCCTTGGAACAGGGATTACCATTTCACAGTGTTGCAAAATTGATATTTTGAAATGGTACTGAACTCTAACTGAAAGAGTACTTTTTTGCACCAAATGGTACTTTTGTAAAAAAATACATACATACACATTGGTCACTATAACCTTTCAATCAGGATTATGACCTAATTTCTCACACCACTTACATGTTTTGTGTGTGTTAATTTTATACATGAGTGGAGGGACTCCGAACGTCAGATTTTTGAAAAACTATATTACGGCAATTTTATTTACTCTCAGAGTTTTTGCCAGAAGGAAGTCGAACAGAAAAACTAGCGACTTATTCGTGTTTCTCACATACAAGACAAGAACAACTGATTCGGAAAGTAATAAAAAGTAAAAGCCCCGTTTAGTCAAACGTCGAAGGAACGTAGTGTAACATACGTTCGTTTTTAGCATATGAAAAGCAATGCAAATGCATACCGAAATTACGAAATTACGATTCGGCAAGCGTTTTCATTGCTTTTCGTGTTCCAAAAACGAATGTACGTTCCATGGACGTTTGGTTAAGCGGGGCTAAAGCCTAATTCTACCTTTTCATGTTGCTAATGCATTAATAGTTGGAAAGTGCAAGACATAAAATATGTAGTAATTAAAAAGTACTGAAAACGTCGCGGGGTACTGCGGTATTTTTGAAATAAAAAAACACTGAAAAAAGTACTAAAGTACTGAATTTTTCATCACTGGCATTTCATAGCACAATTGTGCAGAGAGAATTCACACACATTACTTATGCTCTTTTATTTAGTCGTCGATCAGACCACAGAATATACACAGAAGGGAAACGAAAGTTTGACGTTTACTAAAATTGTGTGAAAGGGACAGCAAATATTACCAACAAGTACCAAAAAGTATTTCTGTCTCTGTCTGATTATTTCTGTTTTGTTTATTTATGTTTGTTAAATTTTAGGGTGGGTTTTTATTTTCTATTTTGGTAGAAATTGATGATATTTTTGTAGAATAATAGAATAGTTTTGAAAGGAAATGAACTGTTTTATTGGGGAAACGTAATACGGAACTAATGTATTTGGTGACACATTTCATCGATTGTCACTAACTTAGTATTTAACCAATTTGGGGGTATATTCACAAATTCCTGAAACAAAAAGTTATGAGTATATATTTTGTTATATTTTTCTTTTTACTTATCTTTTACACACGTAACTTATTTCATTGTGAAGAGAAATTGCTAAGAGTTCGATTAATAATAAAAAAATTACCCAATTTAAACTTTTTCATTCAAGAAATTAATAAATACTGATAATATACACAAAGTTCTGCAAGAAAAAATTTTATGAGCAATATGTCTTATTTGATCTTGATATATTTAGCTTCTTACTTACCTTTTGCACAAGAAACTATATTCATTCCGACCAAAAACCACATACATTTCGATTAATAATTAAATATTTAAGAATCTTTAAACTTTTCATTGAAGAACTTAAAAAATATTCCAAATTTTCCTTTTTTTAACACAAAATCAATGCTTGTTTACATTTAATTTTTCAACTTTATCCGCCAGTTTTCAGTCTGTATATCTGTTGCTTCTAACACATTGCTTTGCAAAACTTATAATTCATTTTTTTTCTCCCTCTAACTATTTTAGTAAAATTATGTTATGAGAGTTTGTCAAACGTCATTGCTTTCCCTTCTGTGTATATTCTGTGGATCAGACTGCGACGAGCACACATGTTAGTGGATGCTATAATACTTTTTTTTCAGGTTACACTCAAAAAATATTTTATGTTAAAAAATCCTTTTTTTAAAATTCAAAGTCTTATCTGTTCTTAAAACATATTTTGATTGTTTTAATAGTCATTTAGATGATATGGAAAGAGAACAACTTTTTTTTTATAGACATAAAGCAATATTTTGGAAAAATTAAAAGGTTGGTTATTTGCAGGAGAGGAAATTTATGAACCAAAATTAGTATCCAGCAAAAATTTAAAAAACATTACCTAATTATTAAGTCAAAGATGTATAAATTTATGTATGTTGATGAAATAAAAATCAAAATAGAGCATATTACTAACATTTTTCTATGAATGTAAGCTCTCAACTTATTTTCTCTCTTTTACTCACTAATACACAACCAAAAAATTTTTGGTAACCCCTGCTGTAAATTTTGATGAATAATTCGAGTATTTTTCTAAAGTTATGAATCTAAATGAGTAGGCTGGCTTATGAATCAAACATATTTCGAATGGTATGAGTTTGATGTTAACGTTGTACGCATACTCATTGTAACCTGTACTTATAAATCAACGTTATAGTGAGTACGATGAATGAATCAGAGTACATAGTTAAATTAGCCGCCGTAGTCTAGTAGGTAGTGTGTTGGCTTATTAGACTGAAGGCCCGAGTTCGAATCCCAGGTCAGACATCAAAACGAAAATATGAAAATATTTCTTCGGCGACTTCCTCTCAGCAGATTTCTGGCAAAAAAACTCTGAGAGTAATTAAAATTGCCATGAAAAGCTTCTCAAAAAATTGTCGTTCGGAGTTGACTTTAAACTGTAGGTCTCGCCACTCATGTATAAAATTAACGCACACAACATAAGCAGTGTGAGAAGCTAGGTCGTAATCCTTACTGAAGTGTTGTAATGACCAATTATGTATGTACATAGTTAAATTACAATATTCTGGACTCACTTATATTCAAAATTTCATGAGTGCTTATGAGTAGCGAAAAAACGATTCATTGCTGATCTCTGGCGTCTATTATGACAATATGAACATACGACTTGACTTTTAGAATAAAGCGAAATGTAACGATGCTGCCGACAGAACAAGCAAATGACTAGATAATGCTTGTAAGTCGCCGTAGTCTAGTTGATAGTGTGTTGGCTTATTAGAGGTGAGGAAACGGTTCAAACCCCAGGTCAGACAATCTCAAGCAAAACGAAATAATGAAAAAATATTACTTCGGCGACTTTCTCAGCAGATTACTGGCAAAAACTCTGAGAGTGAAATAAAATTGCCATGAAAAAGTTTCTCAAAAAATCTGTCGTTTGTAGTCGACTTTTAAGCTGTAGGTACCGGCACTCATGTATAAAATTAACACACACACACCCAGCATAAGTGGTGTGAAAAGCTAGGGTTGTAATGACCAAAATAAAGTGCTGGAGGCGAATGAGCTATACAGAAAACGGAAGATAAGTAAATACTGTGTCAGTGCGTACTGACGATGACAATGGATACTTTGTGTATTAGTGGACACGTAATTTCACAGGAGGCAATAAAATACCTTCACATGCTGATTGATGCGAAATTAAACAGTACCAAAGAATATGGATATAAAGAATGCGCATCATGTAGAAGTAAAATTTCTTATGGCGGGATGTACCAGTAAGACCCGCTCTAACCAAAATCTTTTTTAAAAATCATTTCTTGATGAGGGAGAGAAGACAGGAGAAAAATAAACACAAACAAAGAGCGTAACAATGTGTTGCTCTCATCGTACGTATGTATATGCGTATGTACGATTATGTATGTATGATCGTTTTTATTGTTCGACCAAAGACTATAAATATAGTATGTAAAGATGTTGGACACAGTGGATTTAAAATTGACAAAATTTTGTGCTTCTTTAAGATGAGGGGGTAGGTAACAGGGAAAGCTAAATTGTCGTTCTCACTCTCATGTTAACTGAGAGAAAGAAAACAAAAAAACTCAGTACACTTATTGTACTCAGAGAACTTATTATACTTAGAGAACGTATTGTTTTTTTCTCTAAGCAATTTATTCTCATATGCGTGTATACGTGTGTGCATGTATGTATACATACATTGCCAAATAAAATAATAAACAAACTGAAAGAATTTTTGTTTTCACAAAATATATGTGAAAATAGCCTGTGGAAAAAATATTACCGTTTGTTTTATTGTAGGGTAGGAATATGTGTTTTATTGTTGTAGAAATGAAATTATATCGATTCGCACCGAATTATAATGTTATTTTTTAGACTATTCAATTATGTATGTACATATTTACCATATGTGTCTATTTTTGTATAGAATGAAGTTGTAATAAAACGAATGCTTTTTTTGTTTAGTATTTATTAAATTTATTTATCATTTTAATGGTTCAAAATTTTAACTTTTTCCATACTGGATAATTTGAATTTGTATGTTTCCCATGTGGAATGCTTCCGTAGTAAAACAACAATTAGTAAATTAAGCATCTCCATTCTGTGTTTATAACATTCGTTATTTTCATCAAACCAAAAGGAATAAATTGTATTTTTTGTGCAACTTACGCATTGGCCAACTACAAATGTTTTTATGTTTTTTATAGATTTATTTTCTAAAAAAATGTTTTCGAAGACTTATATGAATTTTGCAAACTTCAAAAAATAAATCAGATGGAGCGTTGGATTTGCATGAACGAACATTTCTGAAGGATATGACAAAATTTGCGCTGGTTTTATTATATCCACACGACATTTAACGCATGATATTCGTTGAGCTATGTAACCAACAAAATATCGACTTGATGTTAATTCAATTGGCACATTGTTGGACGTAAAATAATCGGTGCCTTCATTAAAATATTCTTTATTTTCATCGTATACATATATCTGCGACATCTATATCAGGGGTATGGGTACTTTCTGATATATTTCCAATCCTATCAATATCTTCTAAAAATATGATTTATGTTTTTAATTATATATTATATTTATTAAACGTTTTGTTTGAGCATGCACTACAATTTTTAAATTCACACTTTTTATAAAACAATTTTTCAGTTTTTCAGTTTCAAATGTCCACACAAAATGTGGATTTTTTATTTCGGTGCGAATCGATATAGTTTCATTTCTACAACAATAAAACACATATTCTTACCCTACAATAAAACAAACGGTAATATTTGTTTTTCACAGGCTATTTGCACATACATTTTGTGAAAACAAGACATCTTTCAGTTTGTTTATTATTTTATTTGGCAATGTACAAGCACACACGTATACACGCATATGAGAATAAATTAGAGAAGAGAACAATACGTTCTCTGAGTATAATAAATTCTCTGAGTACAATAAGTGGCAGTAGCCGTACTGCCATCGACAAATTTGGCACTGGCAGTGCAACATCTTCATATATTTATAGTCTTTGATCTCATCGCGATGAGAGCAAAGAATGAGAGCAACGCATTGTTACGCTCTTCGTTTCTGTTTACTTCCCTCCTATCTTTTTCCCCCCGCGTCATGAAATATTTTTGAAAAATATTCCAAAATATGTTAATATGCACATTCTTTATACTTTATTTTCTTTGACAGTACTCAACAGCAGTTGGTTGGTCTTAATGCGAATGGTTGTAATTTCCCTTAAGTACTTTAAGCAACACTAATATGGGCATCCACTGCCTGCGGCAGGTAATTCAAGTCCATAAATGCTTTTCGTTAAGAGTCTCCAGCGCATACAGACGAATATCAGAAGATGTAATTTCATGTCGATATATACCCATGTGAGAGAGCTTAGTCACCTCTATAATAAGAAAGGTAAAGCACAGTCACAGGGAGAATATGAGAAGAGCGCTTATAATCTACTGTGGAATCACAACGGGAGGCGAACATAAGCTGTTATATCTTGTGTCACGGATATCTCCGGCAATACTTGCCCCGATTTAAATTAACAGATCCTCCTGTGTGTTCAAACTGCCCAGATGCACTCGAAACAGTGAAACAAATAACTTTGGAGTGTGATGGATTCACAGAAAAACATTGTACATTACAGGAGGTCAACGGTCAACAACCGAATTACTTAAATGTGCCCATCAAGTGACAAGTGGACTCGTCATATTCGTTAGCATTACAAAAACTGGATTTATAATAACAATGACAGCTGTTCAGACAGAAGACAGAACTTTTGAGCATCGTATTTTAGCCGACCTCCTGACCTGACGTAATACTTAATCGGTGGACCAATAATTGATAACAAGTAATAGCCATAAAAACGAAACTGAAGTGAACTTTGTGCCGAAGATAGGTAGCAGCAGTCTAGAGTCTAAAACGACTTAGACTTGTAGCAACTGTGTATTAATTTTTAATTATGAAATTCTATAAAAATTACTTTCAAGTCAATACGATTCGATATTTATTATTTAATAAGATTTGTGTTGTATGTGTATGTATGTATATAAGATGCTGAGAGGTGGTTTAAGTTTCATTTTATTAATAATTTCAATTAGATTTTGTTTTTCATATTAATAAAAATTATTGATTATATAACATTTTTTCAATTTCATCATTTTTTTTTTTATCAGAAATAGCATATCCAGCATAAATTTACTGAATATATTTGTATACTTTTAATTTTATTTTGTTTTTTTTTTAGATGTTGATTGGCAGCTGTAGTTGTGTTTAATAATTTGGTGTTTATTTAAATCTTTTAAAAAGATATGTTTCCTTTGAATTTCTATTTCCTTTTTAAATCATATTTAGCTCACTCCTTTTGTTTTGATTGGTAATTTACAATACACAACATTTTCGTTTGCTTCTATTCCGAAAACCTTCCTCAATAATGGGTCTTTCGGCTATTTGAAACTTTCTTACAAGCCTCACCAACTCATGAAATGCCTGATCAATGTTGATTCTTGATTTGGCAGTACATTCAATATACGGTATCATCATATTACGGCTGGCATTTTGAGCCTCTTCCAAAGACACTTGACGTTGTGGTTCCAAATCGCATTTATTGCCAACTATCAACATGGGAAACTCATCACGATCCTTCACACGTAGAATTTGTTTTTGAAATTTGGCAATTTCATCAAAACTGGAATGATTATTTAGTGCAAAGACTAGTAAGAATCCTTCACCCGAGCGCATATACTGTTTACGCATGGCACTGAACTCTTCTTGGCCGGCAGTGTCGAGAATGTCTAATTTTGCTGGTATATCATCGATAACACATTTTTTGGTATACGAATCTTCAATTGTTGGATCATAATCGATAACAAAATAGCTCTGTATAAATTGTATAGTAACTGCAGATTTTCCAACTCCGCCGCCTCCCACTACTACCAATTTATAGGTTTGAGTTTGTTGCGACGAACCTCCGGACCCTTGACTATTTTGTTTCGACATTTGTATTAGACTTTGTTTTACTTTAATAAATTACTTAACAATTGTTTGTTAATATCATAAACAAAACGAAATTCTAATAAGAATATTGTATATGGCGATTACTAATAAAAAAAATTAACTAAATTTAGTTCTTGTCTTCTTATAAGCAAAGTACTGTTGTATGAATTCACACCCGAAAATGTAGATAAGGTATGCAACTGCGTCGAGTGAATAATTGTGCCAAACACTATGCCCCAAGGAGTAAAAAAACGTTGGTGAGAGGTCAATGTCAAAAAAAAAACTAATTTTCATAAGCGATTACTTAATTTCATTAAAGAAAGACGCATTTTGCCAAAGTTATGCTCATAAAATCCAATTACAATTAAAGGAGTTATAATGTTACAATACATTCGTTTGGTGCGTGTTCATTATATGGTCTGAATGGAAGAAAAAAACGAAATTAAAAGTTTATTAACACTGTTTGCCCAAAAACGATCGCACCGCAGACATCAAAAGTTCATGACGAAACTTATGTATGTACAAAGAAAAAAACTGCATTCAAAGGCAAAACTTCAAACAAAATAAAATCAAAACAAACGAAAACGAAAAAAAAAATGCAAAAGTGGCATTATGTAAACATAATAAAAATGTACGAGGGTGGGTCAGTCAGTCAGTATAAAATACAGGTTGTGGCTTTCTCCAATTTTCTTTTATTCTTTCACAAATTGCTGACATCATCAAAATAGATGACTTTGTAAAACTGATTTCTTTGTTGGAGTCAAATTTCTTTCCTCTGAAACATTTTTACTCACCTAGGATTAAGGGTTCAGGATAGGGAAGTAGCTTTTTGTAAGACCTACATTTGTTACCATTTTCTCCTGAAATCGCGCGATAGTTTACTATCCAACCGACTGTCAAAAATAAACCAAATCACGTAATTTGTTTCAAAGCTTGTTGCCATTTGACTTAACAGGCGGAAATTTGCAAAGGTTTACGACTTATTAACCTACCCTCGTACACGTACATATATACGTAAATGTGCATAAACAAATATGATTTAAACTTTTACACTTCATGAGTATGAAAAGGGAATTAACAGGTGACCACTTTGAAATAAAACGACAGAAAAAAAAACCCACCTTTTGCGTGTGAAAATAAGACTGAACTGTGAATGTGCATTCAAACAACAACAACAACAACAATTATGAACTTTAGGGAGGAGGAACAATAAAACTAAAATTATATAACAACACACTGCCGAAAAAGAAACAGAAAAAAAAAGTGAATATCATGTGAATAAATTGAAGTGTTACATTATGGTAACCGCAACCAACAGTGTAACACATAATAATGCATACAAACAGCAGACATTTGCAGACATCACAGAAATAAAATCATATTAAAAATCGGAAAAGTTTAGCGACCGCAAACTTTAAACAAAATTTTATATTTTAAATCCAGATAATGGTTGAATTCAAAACATACATACATAATAGGTCATTACAATCCTTCAGTCAGTATTATGGACCTAATTTCTCACATAAACATACACTCAAAAAAAGAATCAAGCCATCCGGGCTTGAATCAATCCATATCGGTCACAATCAGTGTTGAAAAATTCAGTACTTTTTTATTGTTACATATTTTATTTCATTTACTCTCAGATCTTTTGTCAGAAATCTGGTGAGAGACACTTGCCAATAAAATATTTTTTAGTCTTTCATTTTGCTGGATATGTCTGATCTGGAGATTGAACCGGTTAGCCAAACTTCCACGGAACGTAGCTTCGTTTTTGGAATACGAAAAACAATGAGAACGCTTGCCGAAACGTAATGTAATATCGGTAAGTCTAGTAGATAGTTTGCTGTCTTACTAGACGTGAGCCCACGGTTCAAAACCCATGGCAGACATTTACATCAAAACTAAATATGAAAAAATATTTCTCTGTCGAAAAACTCTGATAGTAAATAAAAATAAATTTGTCGTTCGGAGTCAACTTTAAACAGTATAAAATTTATAAAATTAATACACACAAAATAAATGGTGTGACGAAAATTAGACTATAATCCTGATTGAAGGGTTATAATGACCAATTATATATGTACGTATGTATATGCGTGTATTTTTTTACAAAAGTACCATTTGATGCAAAAAAGTACTTTTTCAGTCATAGTTCAGTACCATTTCAAAATTTCAATTTTGCAACACTGGTCACAATAGTACGGTTTGGCTTGAATCAAGTACAAAAGAGTTGAATCAAGCCCGAATCAGCCAAGTACAAAAGTGTTGATTTTAGCGCGATTTAAGCCTTTTTGGGATCAAAGTGATCTCATCATGTATTTGGTTTAAGCATATTTTTTCTTGATTTAAGATCGAATTCGTACTTGATTCAAGAGAGTCAGAATTATAAAGTTTATTTAAGCTAGATTTTGTACTTATAAATGGGATCGAATTGAGGCATATCGTACTTTATTCGAGCACAATGAACTTGATTTAAGTCCTAAATTGTACTTGATTTAAACCTAAATTTATCCAAAAACGAGCTTGTTTCAAGAATTTTGAACTTGATTTAAGCTCGAACTCGTACTTGATTTAATCCCAAAATCGATTGATTTGAAAAAAATGCAAGTCTTAGACCGGAATAATCCAAGTCATCAACCAGAATAATCCAAGTCATCTACCAAAGAAATGCAACTTGTGAAAAATACGACATTTTGTTGGATATATATTGTATAAGTACACATGAACTAAATGAGAATTATTAAAATTTTTACTTTTGAACTTAAAAACCAACAATTCCTTAACTCAAATAACAAGTAACTCAAAATAACACTTTTTTAAATAGATTTGAGCTTTTTAGTGTTGATTTTACTAATATAAGGTTTAGTTTTTTAAATCAATCCCGTTTTTTGCTTGTTTTAAGCAAAAAATAGCCAAAACGGGCTTAATTTTTCAAGCACGTTTTTTGGCTAAAATTGAGAATAGAAAAGTTAATTTTAGCACGCCGTTTTTCTTTCTGTGTACTCTATGTTGTGCCCACTAAATCTCACACAAAACTTTAATGAACGTTAAGAGCTGAGTATGAAGACCTTAGGACTCTGAATTCTTATGGGATATCAAATAGAATCGTCACTGTAACCAGTATCTCCAGGAGTCGTAAAAGCGATTATCATGTTGAGTATCCCATATAATGACCTCTACGATACGCAGGTCATTGACTGCCAGTATATGAAATTGATGGAGAATTGTTTCTTCTGCGGATATGATGTGAGAGTTTGATTAGCAGCGTTCAATGGATATTGGAATAGGACATTATAAAGAATACTTTATTAAAACATTGCTCAAATGGAAATAGAGGTTCAATCGGTTGTACATACATAATTGGTCCTTCAGTCAGTATTACAACCTACCTTCCCACATCACTTAAGTTGCGTATGTTAATTTTACACATGAGAGGCAGTACCTTTAGTTTAAAGTCGATTCCGAACGACCGATTTTTTGAGAAACTTTTTCATGACAATTTTATTTGCTGTCAGAGTTTTTGCCAGAAATCAGCTGAGGGAAAGTCGTCGAAGATATATTTCTTCATATTGTTACGTTTTTACCTTTTTAAAAACGTTTAAAATATGAGTTCGTTGATTCCAAACAAAGTAAAAACAAATATGTGTTTAGTTTCAATTAAACTCTTTATTGTACTTACTATCTTATGTGTGCCACTGTTTCCAACTTATACAACGTATTCAACAATAACTACTTGTTCGTTATTCTTCTCTGCTTAAAACCATTTTGTAGTTAACAACACTAGTTCGTTAGATCTGTATAGCGGAGATCTTCAAACCACGACTGTTCTCTTCACACGCAACGCGTCTTCACACAAGACTAACTGAATTACTACTACTCGTCGTCTGCTTTGTCTTGCCTTTTTATAGTCCTACACAAACTGTCTGACGAACGTTCTTGAAGTAGAATGTTCGTGTTCTCGCTTTCTCAAGAATTCTATCGCGACTTCTTTGTTGTTTGTGTATTTTGTTCACATCGCTTGTTGTTCCGTTCGTTTAGTTGTCAATCTCCTTTTCTCATACTGATGTTGTTGTTGGCTTACTTATAAAAAGTTCGATGTATGCGTTAGTGTAGCTTTTGTTTAACGTTTTTAATGTTAAACAATACTACACTGCTTTCATTTTCATAACAACATTTTTGTTTTCATGTCTGACGTCTACACCAGAGATCAGCAATGAATCGTTTTTTCGCTACTCATAAGCATTCATGAAATTTTGAGTATAAGTGAGTCAACAATGTTGAAATTTAACTATGTACTCTGATTCATTCGTACGTACTCACTACAACGTTGATTTATAAGTACAGGTTGCAATGAGTATGCGAACAACGTTGACATCAAACTCATACCATTCGAAATATATGTTTGATTCATAAGCCGGCCAGCCTACACATTCAGATTCATAACTTTAGAAAAATACTCGAATCATTCAACAAAATTTACAGTCTTAATTGTTGTTGCATTTACAAAAAAAGAAAACAGACACATAAGCAAAAAATAAACAGAGCAGCAAGCAGAGCAAACACACAACCTTCTATCGGGTCCACCATCTAAAGTTTTTTTTTCAACTAGTGCTTATTGCGTGAATGGTAACACTTAGGTCATGTCTGATTTGACGTTGACATCAAACTCATACCATTCAAAAAATATTTGTTTGATTCATAACCCAGCCTACTCATTTAGATTCATAACTTTAGAAAAATACTTATAATACTTATAAATGAATTGAGTGTCTCGAATCATTCATCAAAATTTACAGTCTTAGTTGTTGTTGCATTTACAAAAAAAAAGAAAACAGACAGATAAGCAAAAAAGACAGACAGGGCAGCAAGCAGAGCAAACACACAACCCTCTAGTGAGTACTTTAGTGTTCGTACGCGATTTATACTTATTTGGTAATTCGTGTATATATTGAGTTATGGAGAGTCGAAATCAACAGGATCATACGAGTTGTTAAGTATGGGAATATGATGAGTACTTCAAACTCATTTCAATATGATATCAATAGGTCGCCGTAGTCTAGTAGGTAGTGTGTTGGATTATTAGACGTAAAGCCCGGGTTCGTATCCCAGGTCAGACATCAAAATGAAATATGAAAAAAAATATTTCTTCGGCGACTGCCTCCCAGCAGATTTCTGGCAAAAACTCTGAGAGTAAATAAAATTGCCATGAAGAGCTTCTCAGAAATTTGTCATTCGGAGTCGACTTTAAATTGTAGGTCCCGCCACTCATGTATAAAATTAAGGCACAATCATCTTTTCAGATGAAGCTCATTTTGATCTTGGCGGGTAAACAAGCAAAATTGTCGCATTCGGGGCACAGAAAACCCGCTCGCATATATTGAAAAGCCGACGCACCCAAAACGAGTCACTGTTTGGTGCGGATTTTGGTCCAGAGGCATAATTGGGCCATTTTTCTTCGAAAATGAGCAAGGAGCGGCCGTTACAGTCAATGGCGATTGTTATCGGGCCATGTTGAACGAATTTTTGTTCACAAAAATTGAAGAGGAGGATATTGGCAACATTTGGTTTCAACAGGACGGCGCTACGTGCCACACAGCCGAAGCTACACTCGATGTTTTGCGCCCTGTTTTCGAAGATCACATTATCAGCCGCAGAGTTGATGTCATTTGGCCACCTCGGAGCTGCGATTTGACACCGTTGGACTATTATTTGTGGGGTGCCGTCAAAGATAAGTGTTATGCCGACAAGCCAGAGACAATTGACGCTTTAAAGGACAATATTCGTGAAGCCATTGGTGAAATACAGCTGCACACAAACGAAATGTGCTTAAAAATTGGACCGATCGTGTAGGCTACTGCATGGCCAGCCGAGACAGCCATTTGAATGAAATTATTTTCTATTAGTAACCGGAAGGATTGTACTTTCAAATAAAAAGAAGAAATTTGAGAAAATATTCAGAAGTTTTTTTTTTAAAGGATTTTCAAAAAAAAAAAGTTATTTGGCGGACCCTTTATAAGAAATTACGAGTATGATTCGATTCTACTCATCTGTTTGCATATTCATGCCTCATCTCTGATCTATACGTAGAATTCGAGATATTGTTTGTAATACGATTACGATTCTAATGAAAGTAAAAAAAAAAATTAGTATTAAAGGATACTAATGATTAAATTGTAAATATTGTTTTATTATTGTTATTTTAATTAAAAAAAAGAAATTCCTTCAGAAGCTTTAAAGTACTCAGAATGCTGGTGAATGCATTTCGAATATTTTGTTTCGATTATTTTGCATCACACTTGGCAGTTGGCATCTTCATACTGCTGTTATTGCTTTTAATACATATGCTTTAGTTTTCGTTAGTGTTGTTGCTGTTGTTGTAGTTAAGAGTCATAATAATGATAATTAAATTAAAATTAAATAAACCCAACTAGTTTAGATTGTTTTTTTTTGTTTTTGTTTGTTTTTTTTTTCTCGTTCATCATTTTGTTTTTGAAAATTTTTATTTTTAAAAAATTTATTTTTAAAAAAACTATTATAAATGAAATGTTGTTGACAAGAAACTCGTCATTTTTATTTAAGAATTTTATGTGTATTTAAAACTGAAGTTCAATAAACTTTTTATTATTAAAAATTTTTATTTTTATTTTTTTTTATTAACTTCACTCACAATCGTATTTTTAAATTAAAAGTTCAAATAGTTGTTAGTCAGTAGCCAACGAATAACAAAAATAATTACAAAATGTTCATACTTAATTAGGATCTAAGGTTAGTTGGTAGCAACAACTATTTTCAAAGTCTGATAACTACACCCAAAAACTAAAAGGAATTTTCAATTTACATGCTATGCTGTTGGTGGCATAAATTCACTGTGATTAGATTTCTTTCGGGGATTTTCATAATTTCCCTAAACCAAATTACATTCGCGGTATTAATTTATTTATTTATTTTATTTATTTATTATAATATACATAGCACAACAAGATATGAATCTTATAAGTGACAGTGCTATGTTTGGAATCATTAAGATATAAAAAATTAATATTGAAACAAAACAAATTAAATTAAAAAATGAAAAATTAATATAATTAATATTAAGTTAAAATATAAAATATAAAGAAAAATATAATATAAAGAAATTTAAAAAACTAACAATACTGTAGAAGTAAATAAGAGAGTTGAAAAATAATAAAAAATTTTACAATTAAGAAGAATCAGTCTAAAAAACTAGGAATATAAAAAAATATAACCGATATGAACCTATAAAACAAATCACAAATCGTAAAAAATTTTACTTATGAAAATAATTTAAATAACTACCTTTTGAACGCATTTGCATTGCCTAGATTCTGGATGTAATTTGGTAGGGAATTCCAAAGACTAGTGGTGTGTATAAAAAACTGTCTCTGAAACAAAAGAGTATTGAATCGTTGCTGAATAATGTTCCTATCCCGGTAGGATCTAGCAAATTTAATTCGACAAAATAAATATTCCGGCCGTTCCGTGTAAATTATTTTATGAAGTAAAATAAGGCATTTCATTTTCAAGAGATTATCAAATTTTACATTAAGAATCCGGCAAGCAAAATGAGAAATGTGATCACGACGCCCGTTATGAAAGACATATCTAGCTATGCTATTAAGTGCCAAGTTAAGTTTACGGTTGTCATCACAATCACAGTTTGCGAAAATTTCACACCCACATACAAAAGTACCGGAATTAAGTACGTTCTAGCAAGTTGCATACGAATGATAAAAGGAGTCGAATCAATAACAGTACACAAGTTCCTAAGCATACTATAAATTCTACCAACAACGACACCTATATGGTTAGACCACGATAAACTGCCATTAAAGATTTTTATAATTTATAATACCCAGATTTTTTGCAGATTTGACAAAGTCTATTTTATTTCCCCTGATGCACAATTCAGGCAAGACAAATGATCTGTCGGTCCTCGAAAGTATAATACATTTAGACTTAGAGGGATTGATGCAAAGTCCATTGGCCGAGGCCCAGTTGTCAATCCTAACCAAATCACGATTAATGTAATGCAAACAAGAATCAATATTCTCCCTAGGAGTACTGGTATAAAGCTGCACATCATCAGCTTACATATGAACATTACAGTGAACCAAGACATCCGGTAAATCATTTATATACATACAAAACAGAAGAGGCCCAAGTATTGACCCCTGGGAAACACCTCTACTAATATTAAGTGGATCTGAGATATTGCCATTAAGATGAACTTTTTGAAATCTATTTAGCAAATAAGAATAAATAAGATTACAGGCAGAATTGGGAAATAAAACAGTTTCCGGAGCTTCCTCAATAGAACTTCGTGATCGACTGTGTCAAAAGCCTTGGTGTGATCAAGCAGAACCAAAAACGCTACACTATTTACATCTATGTAGTTTCGACCTAAGATCTTCAACAACATTTATTAGAGCAGTAGTACAACTTCTACCTTTCATAAATCCCCACTGACTAAGAGTAAAGTAATTGTGACTCTCTAGATAGTTAGTGATTTGTCTGGCCATTATATTTTCCATGACCTTGGACAAAAAAGGAAGTATATCAATTGGCCTGAAAATAAATAATAAAATAAGAAAAATTGTAGAAGATTTCAAAAATAAACAAAATTTATCAATTTTACAAGGAATATCCTTAATTTGTGTATCCTTTTGGTCCTTCGGTCAGGTTAAGTCAGGTTTGTGGACGTGTACTTATTATTGGGACAAGTATAATACCCAGAGGTCAAAATAACCCATTTTGAATTCGTCCTATAAGAGCGATAGAGAGAGAGAGAGAGAGAGAGAGAGAGAGAGGATAGATAGTCCAGGAGATAGGGAAAATGGAAAAGAAGAAGAGTTAGGAAAGAAAGTCGCCGTGGACTAGTAGGTAGTGTGTTGGCTTATTAGACTGAAGGCCCAAGTTCGAATCCCAGGTCAGACATCAAAACGAAAATATTTCTTCGGCGACTTCCTCTCAGCAGATTTCTGGCAAAAACTCTGAGAGTAAATAAAATTGCCATGAAAAGCTTCTCAATAAAATTTGTCGTTCGGAGTCGACTTTAAACTGTAGGTCCCGCCACTCATGTATAAAAATTAACACACACAACATGAGTAGTGTGAGAAGCTAGGACTGAAGGGTGCGGGCTTCTTGGGGACGATTGCTGTAGACTGTCTAATGGTGAAGATATAGCACTGGCCATTTTATAGTCACCTAGCAGCAAATCGTTTCTTTGCCGTTCGCATCTTGAGATGTCCACAAACACTACTCCCTCTCTTGCACCTTCCTATAACCCATTTTCCTAAAAATCTGCACAATGCACTGCATGAGTAGGGGCCATCCCCTGAGTGCTGGTTTTAACAAAAAAAAAAAAATAAAAAATGTAGGAAAGGAAGAATATAAGATACGGATGGTTCTTAGGGACAAGAATTTATCAAAAATTCATCATTGGCAACAAAATATTCCATTCCTGTGCACATTCAAGCGTGGAAAGTAAAACATGTGTGGCTAAGTAATGCTCAAGTATTTAGTTTAGTGTTAGTAACCGAGCCCGTTATATTCTTTCCAGCTCGCACAGTTAAAACTTTTCTAACGGACACAACTCCTTCGGTTCAGAGGATGTTGAATCAATGACGTCACGCAGCTATTGTTTCTATTGTCTAATGATAATGTAAGTTATATTGCAGGGCTGCCAACTACTTTCACGTAGTGCACACATTTTTCAGAGAAATGTTAATTTTCACATATAAAAAAGACTTGGTAACCTTTAAAATAGCGCAACTACGTCATCTAACGGGAAAACATGCGCAAGGCGTAATCTTTAGTTTATCATTCTTGGTACTGTACGTCTCTTGAAGTAGGGATCTTTAAGGTTCACCAATTGTATGCCTATGCCTCACATGCTGCAGCTTATACATACAACAGCACACAATACAATGGCCATAAAACTAAAGGTGTTGGGGAACAAAACTACAACAACCATCGTAACACTTTAACAATGCCCAAGGACAAGTATCGTTATAGCACTACAAATTATCGACATGATGGTAATGCTGCTGCTGGTAATGGTGCTGGTGGTAATACAATGACTGCAAAAGCGTGTGCAAATGATGAAAGGTCTACAGAGATCGTTTCAAAAGATATGCTTCTAATGACAACGTCAACTGACATTTACAGTGTCGCGAGCTTGCTTGTGTAAAGCCGGACTTCAAAAATAATAGGGTTTAAATACCTCCCGCTTTGTATGCCCTTGGAGAGTATGGGGATGTTGCGCATCTTACAATATATCAGGCATTTATCAATTATCAGGCATTTATAGTTTCTATAAAATCCAGTCAATATATGAAATTATTGATCTGTTGGCAAAAGGTGAAGAAAATCACGCTAAAATTAATCCAAAAAGTGAACTGTTGTGACTCAGACTATGGATTTATACATTTGCAGTGCATTTTATAGGTTGTTGTACGCTTCGACTGTGCTTTTGTATCGGCAAGCATTTCTTTAAGATCGCACAACACGAGTTGCTGTAAATGAAGTGCCTTCAGGCGAGTTAAGGCTTAATTCAGTTGCACAGCATGGTTTCCCTTCAGTCTCCGAAATATTCTAATTTATCGTAAAGATCTTCACTCTTTAATTTGCAATGAATTTATATTTCCATTGCCATGGTACCAAGCTCTTTGATGCACGCAAATTTATTTCGCAGTTTTTCCGAATCAGTATAGGAGAGTTAAATTGGCCGTATTCTAGCAGGTAATGTGTTGGCTTATTAAACGTGAGCCTATGGTTCAAAACCCAGCTGAAATGCCTCGAAATGCCAGAACGAGAAAATATTTCTTTGTCGTCTTCCTCCCAGCATTCTTCTGGCAAAAACTCTGAGAGTAAAACAAAAATTGTCATGAAAATCTTTGCAAAAATCTATCGTTCTCAGTCGACTTAAAACTGTTGTTTATAATGAAAGTAAATAATCCCACTAGAGTAGAGTGTATTACTGTAGGGTGCCATAGAACAGCACCAACCACGATAGATCAACGGTAGTAATCAAAAAAACTACTTAAAATACCAGCGACGACTCCACTCCATTATACAACAAATGTAAACAGATTATATTAATATTTGATATTGTTGTTGTTGTTGTTGTTGTCATAGTAAAAATTTTATCCAAAAAAAAAAAACTCAAATCAACTGATAAAGGGTCCGCCAAATAACTTTTTTTTTTTTTGAAAATGCTTTAAAAAAAAACATACTGAATATTTTCTCAAATTTCTTTTTTTATTTGAAAGTACAATCCTTTCGGTTAATAATGGAAAATAATTTTATTCAACTGGCTGCCTCGGCTGGCCATGCAGTAGCCTACACGATCGGTAAAAATTTTAAGCACATTATCGATTGTGTGCAGCTGTATTTCACCAATGGCTTCACGAATATTGTCCTTTAAAGCTTCAATTGGCTCTGGCTTGTCGGCGTAACACTTATCTTTGACAGCACCCCACAAATAATAGTCCAACGGTGTCAAATCACAGCTCCGAGGTGGCCAAACGATATCAGCTCTGCGGCTGATAATGCGATCTTCAAAAACAGGGCGCAAAACATCGAGTGTAGCTTCAGGTGTGTGGCACGTAGCGCCGTCCTGTTGAAACCAAATGTTGCCAATATCCTCCTCTTCAATTTTTGTGAACAAAAATTCGTTCAACATGGCCCGATAACGATCGCCATTGACTGTAACGGCCACTCTTTGCTCATTTTCGAAGAAAAATGTCCCAATTATACCTCTGGACCAAAATCCGCATCAAACCAGTGACTCGTTTTGGGTGCGTCGGCTTTTCAATGTATGCGTGCGGGTTTTCTGTGCCCCAAATGCGACAATTTTGCTTGTTTACATATCCGCCAAGATCAAAATGAGCTTCATCTGAAAAGATAATTTTTTTTTTGCCAAAATCGGCATCTTCTGTAAGTCGATCGCAGGCCCACTTAGCGAAGCGAAAACGCATTGGCTGGTCAATTGGCTTCAACTCCTGAACCAAGGTCTTTATGCAAAATTCGTCTCAATGATGTCTCCGAAATGTTCAATTGTTGAGAACGACGGTGAATTGATGTTGATGGCGCTTCACGTACACTTTCTGCCACAGCAGCAATAGTCTCGGGTGTACGCACTGTTTTTGGCTTTTCACGCTTTGGTTTATCGATGAGGATGCCAGTTTCTTTCACTTTTTTCACAAGATAACGAACATACGGAGCTGACGGTGCTTCTCTTCTTCCAAAATCCGTACGCAATTTTCGCACACATCCTGCAACATTATCATGATTTTCAAAGTAATGTCGTAATATTTTCCAGCGTTGTTCAAGCGTATACACAACCATACATATTCGTTCAACGGAAGGAAAAAACCAATTATCTGTCAAATCAGCCATGAGCTAAGTGTTACCATTCATGAAATAAGCACTAGTTGAAAAAAAAAAAAAAAACGTTAGATGGCGGACCCGATACTTTATAATGTCGTTGTAAAACCCTTTTCATCTCCCCCCAGGCCATTTATGTGTTGGCAAAAAAAAGCTGTTTTTGACGCCCTTCTTCAACTCGTTACTGTTGCTGCTGATTCATATTCTTGACCAGTTCTCTGTATGGATTGGAAAGGGTTTTTATAAGTACAAGTTTTGTAATTTGTTGTTGTTGTTGTTGTTATTGTTTTTTTTTTAGGTGATTAACATTTAATATCAGTTATGCGCCCAACTGGCAGGTAGAGAGACAGACGACGACATGCGTCAATGAACTCTTCCGCATATGAGTGTTGGAAACATTGTTTGATTTGAAATGTTGTTGTTGTTGTTGTTGCTATTTTAATACATTATTAACGAGTTTAATGAATTCATTTCATTATTTAATCATAATCATGATGATCATCATCATCATTATTACATACATACCAAAAAAAAAATGTTATTTTTGGACATTTTTTAGCCTTGAATTTGTTTATTGACATTAATGTTGTAATATTTTTCAACTTCCATCATTGTTCGCCTATACGAAGAACAGAAATCAAATCAAAATTAAAATGAGACAAAGAAAAACTAACCAGGAAAGGCACCCCGACCATTTGAAACCCTTCACTACACGATACATCCCACTTTAGTTTGCCACTCAACCAATTCAAAGGTCGTAACATAAATCTTTGGAATTACACAAATCGACATATATGATTATAAACTCAAATTCCTGTATCCACTTTAAAGACCAGCAATGAGTATTCAAAAAGTTGTTTAGAATCGTAACATACTCATAATTTCTGATACTTATACGCATTCATACTTATTTTAATATCATGGAACCTCCTCTACACATATTCAAATGAATTTGAAATACTCATCATACATTCATGCTTAACAACACGTATGATTTTATTGATTTCGACTCTCCATAACTCAACATATACACGAAACACAAAATAAGTATAGATCGCGTACGAACACTAAAATACTCACTAAAAGGTTGTGTGTTTGCTCTGCTTGCTGCTCTGTCCTTTTTGCTTATGTGTCTTTTTTCTTTTGTTGTAAGACTGTAAATTTTGTAGGCTGGCTGGCTTATAAATCAAACATATTTCGAATGGTATGAGTTTGATGTCAACGTTGTACGCATACTCATTGCAACCTGTACTTATAAATCAACATTGCAGTGAGTACGTACGAATGAATCAGAGTGCATAGTTAAATTTCAATATTGTTGACTCACTTATATTGAAAATTTAATTAATGCTTACGAGTAGCGAAAAAACGATTCATTGCTGACCTCTGCGCTCAACCAAGATAAAGATCGTATTATAAATCATATAAGGGATGATTTTTTAAGAGCTATAGGAAAATTGTTCAAAAAAAAACACATAAAATTCAGAAAAATGCTTGAAATCTTAATTTGAATCGATAGTACGGTCCATATAATTTAGGTTAGGTTAGGTTAGAGGACGTGTACTTGTCCGTTAAGACAAGTACAATACCCGGAGGTCGAAATTGACCCATTGTACAACGTCCTTGGACAGGGAAGGAAATAGAGGGAATAGGATGAAAGGAGGGCATAAGGGTAAGGGGAGGATGGGAATCACACAGAAAGAAACAGATACAAACAAGGGTTGAGCGCGCGACTACACTTATGAAGCCCTAGCACCTCTCAACCAGCTCAAACAGCTAATGAATCTGTGGAGAGCCTTGATGTCGGCTCTCGACACAGAACTCAAGCTCTCAAAGAAGGCTCTGCCAAGGGTCCTCAACCTCAACCTACCAAGGGCTGGGCAGTTACAGAGGAGGTGTTCGATAGTCTCTAACTCCTCCTCATCGCAACATACCCTGCAATAGTCCGGCTGGGATCTGATCCAGATACCCGTCAGCGACCTAATCTCGCAGTGCCCTGTGATAAAACCGACAACCAACCTTACGCTGGCCTTAACCAAGCCCAGCAGCCAATCTGTTCTCTTACTGTCCACAGCAGGCCATAGACGTCTAGAGACAGAACAACCTGACCCGTTCCTCCAACGCCTCAGCTCTTCCTCCCTGACCCATCCATCGATGAGGCCATAGAGGTGGCAGACTGGGGGTTCAGGACCAACTATTAAATCGCCCCCCGAAAGGGAACCTAACCTAGCGAGGGCATCCGCCGTCTCATTGCCCAGTATTCCGCTATGACCCGGAACCCAGCATAGACGGATACGGTCCGGTCCAAAAGACCTCAACGACTCTTTGCACTCGCGAACCAGTCGTGATTTGCACCAGACCGACGCAATGGCCTTAAGGGCAGCCTGACTGTCAACGAAGATCATGTAAGATTCCGAATCCGAAGATGGGCCACCAGCTATGGCCTCAATAGCCTTCAGTATTGCGAAAATCTCCGCCTGAAAAACGCTGCAGTCATCATTCAACCTGAAGTGGAGTTCAAGACCGAGTTCCCTACAGAAAACCCCAGCACCTGTACATCCAACTAACTTAGACCCATCTGTGAAAATGGGTATACCACTCTGCCTCCATATAATTTAATGTTTGAAGATTATTTCATGCAAATGTTGACTGCGACTGCGCCTCAAATGGTCCATCCGCTTAGTCCAATTTTAGCATACTCTTTCCAACATTTCGGCCGGTATCTCACGAATAAATGCTTCAATGTTGTCTTCCAATGCGTCAATTGAAGCGGGCTTGTCTGTATAGACATGAGCTTTAACATAGCCCCACAAAAAATAGTCTAAAGGCGTTAAATCACACGATCTAGGCGGCCAATTGACCAGTCCCGAACGCGAAATAAAATGTTCACCGAACTCGCCTCTCAATAAGTCCACTGTTACGCGTGCTGTGTGGCATGTGGCACCGTCTTGTTGAAACCACATGTCATGCAAGTCAAGCTTTTGCATTTTGGGCAAAAAAAAGTTGGATATCATCTCACGGTAGCGCTCACCATTCACAGTTACGTTTCGATTCGCAGCATCTTTGAAGAAGTACGGTCCAATGATGCCAAATTCAATGATTTGCAAGCGTTGTTCGTTTGTAAGACGATTCATGGGGTTAAATTATAGACCAAACTGAAGACAGTGTTTGACAGTGAAACAAAACACGAAACGTGCGTGAGCTGTTTAAACCAGTGTTGCCAAAAAGATAATAGCTAAAAAATCACTCTTTATGTTGAAACTCAAATTCCTGGATCCACTTGCTACAGCGTTACAAGTATCAACACAAACCAAATACACTCCAGCCACCAGCCTATAGTATAGTGTAGAGTATAATGACTGTTGATGTTCCATAAATGATAACGAGTTATTGGCCAAAAAAACAAATTAACATTTTCTTTGAACGTCTAATAAATCTTCTAAAAGGGGCGACAGACAGCATAGATGCTCAGTGATGGTGTCGAATACAAAACAAAAATTTTTTTTTATTAACTTGACCAGATGTAAAGCATTTGAATGATAGAAAAAAAAAACCTACTCGTTTATTATTAACATAAACAAATAATTTAAATTTAGGAAGTAAATTTACTAACATTAAAAAAAACAAAACAAAAAACCGAAAAAACCTTTTTTATTTTTAAAATATTTTTTAATGTTTAATATAGCTCGTATGCCTATTCTTTGTATGTATTTTATGAAGAAATTTCAGCATAATTGTCGTTCCATTTCATTAATTTCAAATCCAGAATGCAATTGTTTTTTATTAAAATTTATAAAGTTTTTAATCGAGATAGCTTCCAATCTAAAAAAAATCTAGGTTATTGATGATTTATCTCGTTAAAACTACGTATTATTTAAAAAAGTAATTCCTTATGCAATTAATCACTAACCTATCAAGCGTTATGATTACGTCTAAGCTCGTTAGGAAATGTAGCCGCTGTCGCGACGTTCTCTCTTTGCGCTTCAGTGTCTCATTTGTCACTTGTTAACTGGACTCAGTCACATTCCGATGAACTGCAGGGCCGACTATTTCGCCACAGTTGGTGCACTCCTTCCGGAATCCTCGTCAATCGATTTGGGTATACCACTTACCGCGTTTCAATTGGCCATTGGGCGGAAATTCTTTCGGGTCGCCAACCTATCCTGGGTCAATGAGGAATCTTGCTCCACTGCCAGACTTATTTGGCCCTCGATAGATAGAAAGCGTACCAAGCAGTTACTCGGACTTGATCGTAATGTCATCTCGATCACAGTAGCCATGCTTACAGGTCACAGTATTATGGAAAGACACGCGGAAAAAATGCAGCTCCCATCTAAGGACTTCTGCCTTGGGTGTAGATCTCCTGAGGAAGAGGAGCTATCATCCATTGATGTCAAGAATATACATACATAATTGGTCATTACAACCCTTCAGTCAGGATTTCGACCTAGCTTCTCACACCACTTATGTTGTGTGCGTTAATTTTGTACATGAGTGGCGGGACCTACAGTTTAAAGTCGACTCCGAACGACAGATTGTTGAGAAGCTTTTCATGGCAATTTTATTTACTCTCAGAGTTTTTGCCAGAAATCTGCTGAGAGGCAGTCGCCGAAGAAATATTTTTTTCATATTTCGTTTTGATGTCTGACTTGGGATACGAACCCGGGCTTTTACGTCTAATAAGCCGACACACTACCTATTAGACTACGGCGACTAGTGTCAAGAATATAGCTTTGTTTATTAAACTTTCGTGCAGGTTTTCCAGCGTAAGGTAGTCGTGCTTTCAATTGGTCAGTACCAGAGATCAGCAACGAGTATTCAAAACGATGAGTAGATTCGAGTCATATTAATAATTTCTGATACTTATACGCATTCATACTTATTTTAATATCATACTCATACTACTCATATTCAAAGTTAGAAATACTCATCGTACTCATACTTAACAATACGCATGATGTTGTTGATTTCGACTCTCCTTGCTTCAACATATACACGAAGCACAAAATAAGTATGATTCGAGTACGAACACCACAATACTCGCTAGAAGGTTGTGTGTGTGCTTTGCTTGCTGTCTTTGTCTTTTCTTTTCTCTTCTTTTGTAAATGCAACAATAACTACTACTTTAAATTTTAATGAATGATTCGAGTGACTCGAATCATTCGTAAGTATTATAAGTATTTTTTTAAATTTATGAATCTGAATGAGTAGGCGTATGAATCAAACAATGAATCGAATGTTGTGAGTTTGATGTCAACGTTGTACTCATACTCATTGCAACCTATACTTATAAATCAATGTTGTAGTGAGTACGAATGTGAATCAGAGTAATTGAATTTTAATACTCTTGACTCAATCATACTTAAAATTTCATAAATACCTATGAGTAGCGAAAATACGATTCATTGCTGATCTCTGGTCAGTACAGGGACTGACCTGTACCTGTGGAGTCACAACGGGCCGCTATGCGTGCTCTAGTAAGGTTTTGGTAATCCAAGCTACCACTGCAAACTACCTGCCTACCTAACAAAATTTGCCATTCCTGTGCGCATACAACTGTTGAAAGTAATACATGTTTAGTGAGCTTTGGCAACCAAAGTTACCACTTCGATCTACCTACCTAATCCCTAACCAATCATTATCAATCACAACCAAATACCCAAATAATTCGGTATTTAGCCAGAAAACTACTGAAAGAAAGGTGCTGAAGAAATATTTTTTTCATATTTCGTTTTTTCCGAAATGGCTCAGCTAGGATTTGAACCATGGACCCGCTTCTCATAATCCAACACACTACCTACTAGACTAAGGCGACTTCAATGTTATGTTAAACTCTTCAATATAAAAAACACTTAAGGCAACTCAATGAATCGGGCGTTTTTCTGACCCAGGCCTCAAGTATTAAGTTAAGGCTGGTATTTATAATGCAGTATTCGAATACTGGGTATACTAATCAAGTTCTTATTACATGGTTTGTAATAAACCGCTTGTAGGCGCTCATTTAAACTAATTTCAAAATTTTTAGAAGAGTTTTCAAAATCAAAAAAAAAAAATCTTAAAAAAATTTTGTCTCCAGAGTATGAAACTGTAGGACAATACGTCCGTACTTATGTATGTACTTGAAAAAAATTATCATCATGTAAACGACAGCGGTAAAACCTTTGAAACCTTTTTAAAATTAGAAATTCTAAGAAACTCTCCCTTAATAACAACGAGAACATCCTAATAAATGTGAAGAGAAATACAAATGTGGAAGCAATAAATGTCAGGAGGAGGTTATTTTCAACTAAAATAGAAAAAAAAATTCCACAAAAGTATCCTTGAAAGCGGTCATTGCCATTTGTTTAGTTCAACTAAACTAAAAACTAAAAAATTGGAAATAAAGATGGAAACTATTTTAGAAAAAAGGGCAAAGAAAGAAATACGTTTTGAAATTTTTCTCAAAAAAAAAAAACAAAAAAAAAAAAATTCAAAAGGTTTTTACTTAAACATGCTTATTTCAAGAAACAACAACAATTTAAACAATTAGAAACAATTAGAAATAGTGGCACACAAAACATATCATGGGAAAAGGGGTCAATGTGCTCTAGGGTACTTAGAGCATTCTAAGGAAACCACACGCATTTACTTTTTAGATGGAAGCGAACAAAGATGTGTACGAAAATGGATTTTTCTCAAGATGTTGTTTGCGAGCAACAAACCAAAGAATATAATTTTAGACCTTGAAACGGTCAATGCCATCAGGAGTTTCAAGAATTTCGAGAAAAATAGCCACACACACACACACACACACACGTGTTAATAATAACGTGACATTGAAATCTTAAACCATCCCTAAAAGATATTCAATTGTCGCCACTTGCAACAAAGAACCTAAACTGACACTGACACTGACACACATGTACATACATATGTATGTGTGTGTATGCGAGTCATGTTGTTTGTATTCAGCTACAGAATATTCTACGAGATTCTACAAGTTTTTCGGGAATTGTGCGTTAAATTTCAAGGATTTTTTGGAAAAAAAAAATTTTATTCTATTGCGTTTTAAATTTAAGATCAACAACAGCTTCATCAGTATTTCCGTTTCTCATTTCTATACAACTTATGTATGTACGTGCAAAGCAACAGGAAGAATAGACACACACACAATCATACACACACATACCATATATTCGCATGAACAAAAGCTTTTTTTTTTTCTTCATTATCCAAAGCAAAAACTTCATCATCTCTCCCTCCCCTCCGTTTGTCCCATTTCAATGTTTTCACAATACAATGTAACAAGACCTTGAAATCTATTCAAGAATGCCATGTGAAATGTTCATTCCATACACATACATTGATCCTAAAACGTAACTGATACCAGCCACATACCATACCATACCGTACCGTACGACATTCTTTTCAAACTTCCTTCCACAACTTCATGATGATGATCATACCATTATCAGGATGGTTTGATCATAATCCTACAATGCAACGCCTTTAATGAATGAAGAAACATTTCATTCAAGCAGGTATTTTTCCACTTCATTCATAAGCAGGCAAGCGAAACTGTTGTGTGTGAATAAAAAACAAAAAAAAGAATTCCTTGCAACATTTGTGTCAACACATAGTGGCCAAAGAAAAATAAAGAATTTTTTTAAAAAAAAAGAGAGAAAAAACGAAAACGAAAACCAAGCACTGCGAAATAGTTTCCTATGACTAGTTAGTTGCTTGAATGAGTATCTCTTTGTCCCTTTTGCCTTACAGAATGACTCATCAATGAAATATTGCTATTATTACTATTGTTGTTGCTGTTGCTGTTGTTGTTGTAACGAACTTTAATCCACGTGGCTTCTACATGCAATAAAATAATTAAAATCAGAATTAATTTCCTTGAGAGTTGAATGTGAACATTGTTCAGTATTTTAATGAATGTCCAAAGTATCGTGTGTCAACTGGCACGTAACACGTACACACCACTCGAGTGTGTGAAGTAAAACTTTTTTACACCACTTGGTGTAATACATAGTCGAGAATTTAATTTAAATTCAATAAAGGATTCTACACTACATGGCAGAACAAGTCAGAAACTTATCTTACAATTCACGTCGTTTGGCATGAGCAAAATTTCAATTACAATGCGACGACGACTTCATTTATGTTGTGTGTTCAAGAATTTTTTGAATTTTAATTGCAATATTTTGGAGAATAATTAATTGAATCGATATTCATCAGATTAAAGTAAAATTTCCTTATTTTTGCATTGTCGGTATCGTTTGTTCATATTCAATCGCATCGCATCATTTGATCACATTTTTATGTGCAACTAATGGACGGGAGAAAGCCTTGGCTCATATAGTGGTGTTGCAAGTAGAAAGTTCGGTTGTGAAAAGGGGGAAAATAAGTAGTTTTCATAGACATTAGATAGTCACCGTGGTGTAGTAGGTAGTGTGTTGACTTATTTCAACGCGAACCTCGAACAAAACCAAATCTGAAAAAAAAACAATTTTTCAGCGACTTCCTCTCAGCAGTCTTCTGGCAAAAACTCTGAAAGTCAATAAAATTGTAATGAAAAGTTTCTCAGTTTAACCCATTCGCTGCCAAGGACGAGTATACTCGTCTTTGACAGCGTATCCCGCACTACCAAGACGAGTATACTCGTCCTACTTTAAATTATATTATATTATAACATGCAGGCTTTTGAATTAGCAATTTTTTTTTTGCCACAAACATAATCACCCTTATTCTGGTTGTCGTCGTCGTCGTCGCCGTCGTCGTCGTTACCAAAAATGATTTCGATAAAATCAGAGTCGACAAAATCAGAGTCGACACAACACAATATCGACGGCGTATTGACTCACAGAATACCAAATGTGTGTCGACAGTCATCTATAACTGTCAATAACGACAAACAGAATATCAATTTTAAACTGTCGACGCAAGACGACGTCGACGACGACAACCAGAATAAGGGTGAATATAAATATGTAAAAAACTTGAAAAATACTACAAATAAATTTTTTTATAAAAATAATACTTTATTTCTTACTTTTACTAAAACGTACGCAAATACGAAAAAGGATATCGAGTCCTTCTGCCTACCTATTGCCAACGACGAGTATACTCGTCTTTGGTTTTCTGCTTGTAAATGATTATATATGATAATGTATGTGCTCCTACCAAGAAATAACAGGGTTTTGATAAACAATAACACTCAAAATATAAATGGCAATGGGAATGACTTCATATAATTTAGGCTTGGCAGCGAATGGCTTAAAGTCGACTCCGAACAAAATATTTTTTTGAGAAACTTTTCATGGCAATTTTATTTGCTCTCAGAGTTTTTGCCGGAAATCTGCTGAGAGGTAGACACTGAAGAAATTTTTTTTTCAGATTTCATTTTGTTGGAGATGTCTGATCTGGTGTTTGAACCGTGGCTTTTAAGTCTAATAAGCCAACACACTACCTACTTGACTACGGCGACTTAGAGTAAAAATGTCATGAGAAGTTCATTAAAAATTTGTCGTTTGAAAACGACCTCGAACTGTAGGTCCCGCCACTCATGTATAAAATTAACACACACAACATGGATGAATCGAAGTCGCCGTAGTCTAGTAGGTAGTGTGCTGACTTATTAGGCGTGAGGCCACGGTTCAAACCTCAACTCAGACGGCTCCAACAAAACGAGATATGAAGAAATATTTTTTTGGTGACTTCCTCTCAGCAGATTTCTGGCAAAAATTCTGATAGTAAATGAAAAAAATTATCATGAAAAGTTTCTTCAAAAATCTGTCCTTCGGAGTCGTCTTTAAACTGTTGGTCACTGTCACTCATATCGCTCCTTTATTGCAACATAGTCATATCTCAAAAAAACTTGAACTTGGCAAAATGCGATTTAAGTTTTCAAGACATAAGTCCTATGATCTAATTGCCTAACTTCTAATTGCTATAACTTCGGTTCAGCTTGGGACATAAAACTGATTTTTTTTTCAACATGTACAGAAGGTCTAAAAGAGCAGTTTTGCTTAAGTAACTACAAATTTTTAATTTTTTAAGATATGACTTTGTTGCAATAAAGGAGCGATATATAAAATTAACACACACAACGTAAGTGGTATGAGTGAGAAGATAGGTGTTGATCCTGACTAAAGGTTTGTTATGATCAATTAAATAAGTAAGCGTGGCTAACAATGTTTTAATTTAAATGACAGTAGGCAAGATACGCTTCTCCAGAAAGAGCTCTGCATACATACATACATAATTGGTTATTACAACCCTTTTATCAGGATTGCAACCTAGTTTCTTACACTATTTATGTTGTGGGTGTTAATTTTATACATGACGGTGGTGGGACCTACAGTTTTAAGTCGATTCCTGAACGACAGATTTTTTTTGAGAAACTTTTCATGGCATATTTTTCATTTACTATCAGAGTTTTTGCCGAAAATCTGCTGAGACGTAGACGCTGGAGAAATATTTTTTCATATTTCGTTTTGTTGGAGATGTCTCACTTTGGATTTGAACCGTGGCCTTACACTACCTACCAGACTACGGCTACTTCAAGAAAAAAAAAATATTTTTTCGGCAAATTCCTTTCAGCTGTCTTTTGGCAAAAACTCTGAGAGTAAATGAAAAATATGCCATGAAAAGTTTCTCAAAAAAAATCTGTCGTTCGGAAACCACATTGAACTGTAAGTATTCCTACTCATTTTTTTTTTTTTTTTGTGAAACCAGCACTCAGGGGATGGTCCCTACTCATGCAGTGTATTATGCAGGTTTTTAGGAAAATGGGTTATAGGAAGGTGGAAGAGTGGGAGTAGTGTTTGTGGACATCTCAAGATGCAAACGGCAAGGAAACGAGTTGCTGCTAGGTGACTATAAAATGGCCAGTGCTATACCTTCACCATTAGACAGTCTACAGCAATCGTCCCCAAGAAGACCGCACCCTTCAGTCCTAGCTTCTCACACTACTCATGTTGTTTGTTTTTATTTTTATACATGAGTGGCGGGACCTACAGTTTAAAGTCGACTCCGAACGACAGATTTTTGAGAAGCTTTTATTTACTCTCAGAGTTTTTGCCAGAAATCTGCTGAGAGGAAGTCGCCGAAGAAATATTTTCATATTTTCGGTTTGATGTCTGACCTGGGATTCGAACTCGGGCCTTCAGTCTAATAACAACACACTACCTACTAGACCACGGCGACTTCAAAGTATTCCTACTCATGAATAAAATTAAAATACACAACATGGATGGTGTGAGAAGATAGGTGTTGATCCTCACTAAAGAGTTGATATTATCAATTAAGCGTTGACATTAGATAACAAAGTTTTGATTTAAGTTACAATAGACAAGACTCGCTTCTACGGAATCGAGTTCCATATTTATTTACGTTAAAATTTGTCATCTTAACAATTTTGCGACTCGAAGTCGCCGTAGTCTAGTAGATAGTGTGTTGGCTTATTAGACGTAAAGCCAGGGTTCGAGCCCCAGGCTAGACATCAAAACAAAATACAAAAAGTATTTCTTCGGCGATTTCTTCTCAGCAGATTTCTGGCAAAAACTCTGAGAGTAAAATAAAATTGCCGTGAAAAGTTTCTCAAAAAAAAAAAAAAAAAAAAAATCTGTCGATCGGAGTCGACTTTAAACTGTAGGTCCCACCACTTATGTATAAAATTAACACACACAACATAAGTGGTGTGAGAAACTAGGCCAATAATCCTGACTGAAGGGTTGTAATGACCAATTATGTATGTATGTATGAAAGCCTGTCAGCGTCGCCAAACGTTTTCTATAAGAGCAACTAAACCACCGAGCTTAATTGAACTCCCACGTAGATATAAAGCCGTAGTCCTCAGTAATTTCGTTGTCATTTCATTTGTTTATTTATTATGTTTTATTTTATTTTTTTTTTTTCGCCAAATATATAAATATATATGCCAACAATATTTCTGAGGCAACTTTTTCCTTTGAACCTGTGGATGAATGTGATGTGTTAGCTAGTTTGTTGTCGATTAAATCTAATTCTGTTGGTGCGGATAACATTAATCCAAAATTTCTTAAAGTCCTTCTCCCTTCATTGCTTCCTTTTATTACTCTTATTTTTAATAGAATTCTTACGAGCAGTGAATTCCCTTCGAATTGGAAAATAGCTAGAATTGTACCTGTACCAAAATCCAGTTCCGAGTATAGACCAATCACCATTTTACCATTTCTCTCCAAGGTTTTCGAGAGAATTATGCATAAACAGATGACACGTTTCCTCGATCGGAACAATATGATAACGCAAACTCAGTCCGGCTTTAGAAAAAATCATGGATGCATAACAGCGTTAGTTGATGTTGCTGAAGATATTCGAAGAGAAGTGGATGATGGAAATACTGCCTTTTTGGTCTTGCTGGACCACTCCAAGGCTTTTGATACCGTGGAACACAATATTCTATGCTTCAAATTACAAAACTTCTTCAATTTTTCCTTTTCTGCCACCCAGCTCTTGTCAACTTATCTCTGCGGAAGATACCAATACACTGAAGCACATGATGGAAAATCTCGAGCTCTTCCCGTGTCAAGAGGAGTTCCACAAGATTCTATTGTCGGTCCTCTTTTATTTTCGATGTACTCCAACGACCTTCCAACTATAATAACAGATTGTAAGATAAGGATGTATGCAGACGATGTCCAACTTTATACTAGCTGCAATAATGCAACGATTACTCAATGTATAAGTTCATTGAATCAACAGATGCATCGTATTCAGACATGGGCTTCTGCTAATGGTTTGGCAATAAATCCGGCAAAATCAAAATGCATTGTTATTCAGAAAAGGCTTGCACAATCAATAAGTGTTCCTGATAAATGGTCAAAAAATACAAATAGTAACATCAGCAAAAAATCTGGGTGTTTATTTCAATAAAACCCTTACGTGGTCTGACCACGTCAACTATGCTTGTGGACGTTCTTTCTCTATGCTAAGAACTATGTGGTCATCTCACTACTGCACACCAATGAGGATAAGAATACTTCTGGCGAAAACATATTTAATTCCCACTTTACTTTATGGATGTGAACTTTTTTCTAATTGTGATTCTTCTAGTAAGAGAAAGTTAAACGTTGCCTACAACAACATTATTCGTTATGTATACGGCTTAAACAGACGCACCAGAATTTCAATGTTCGCAGCTCAATTGTACGGAATTTCTTTTGATTGCCTGCTTAAATTAAAAGTTTTGGTACTTATGCTCAAGATAATTTATACCCGCCAGCCGGAGCATCTTTACAATAGACTCTCTTTCGCAAATAGCTGCAGAGGTAGAAGAATAAGATCGTTTGGGTACAAGAGCCTTATCTCTAGTTGGCATTTTTACATATTTGCAACAACTCTCTGGAACTCGATCCCCTACAGCTGTCAAGTATTAAGTAACGCACGACAATTTAAAGCACAACTTATGAAACTGTTCTCAACGTAATAATTTTCTGAAAGTCTACTAAATGTTTGTATTTATCATGCATGTATGTAAATTTTGATCTCTAAAATTGTTATACTATGTAAAATTTAATTTATATTGTAATTTAATTGTATGTAAACATTGTTTCTCTTACATGTTAATTAGTTTCATACTGCAATATAAGACATATGGTCTTGTGTATGGAGCTTTTAAATAAATAAATAAAAAAAAAAAAAAAAAAAAAAAAAAAAAAAAAAAAATCACTTTCACTAGAATATTATTTAAATCTTCTACAGCATGTCAATAACAAGTTTCTTAAGGAAGGCAGACATAATTAATGCGAACTAAAACCGCAACTAAAAGTTTCAAAGATGAATTAAAAACAGGAATTCATATTTAATTATTCCACAACAACTTTCATTCACAATATATCAGAGATTTTATTAAAAATAAATATGAAAAGAATACATAACACATTTTATTTGTTTACAGGTTTAAAAAAAAAAAAAAAAACTATTTTTAGGTCCAAAAATAAGAAAACATGTTAAAATGTCCATAAAAAAAAATGAATTTTAAATGAAAATTCCTTATGAAACGAAAACATATTCTGAAATTATGCAGCATTTTCTGGTTTGACGTCAGCAGCAATATTTTATGCGATGTTTTATTAGACGAATTATCACAATCAAAATTATGATTTAAAATGCCAATAAAAAAAATTGTTTAAATGTTGTCTCCATTATTAATGATAATGGCCGGTGACATGAGAAAATATCTCAAAGACCACAACACCAACAACAGGCAATCAATAAATTTTTATTTTTGCTAACATTCCTAATAATTAAGAATTCTTCACACCACAGTCTTACTCTTACGATATTCATACACAATCTTTATTCATCCATTTTTTTTTTTCATTTGTCATCCAAGATAATAGCAAACACGCGACATCTCTACTACAAAATGAATGCAAAATTACCAAAAAAAAAAAAAAAAAGAGAGAAAAAAATGATTATGTTTACTTAATGTATAAAAAATAGTATTTTTTTTATTATATTTATTGCTATTGAAATTATTCTTATTATTTTTTGTTTATTTAATTAACAAGACTTCAAGGTTAAATGCAAAATGCAACAAAATTCCATTTCCCCCTAGTGCCGACAAAAACACATTCATTATGAATTAAATTCGTATGGAATAGAATAGTAAAAGCACATAAACATACATATGTACATACGTATGTACATACATCGGACTATCATTCATTATTTCAAATGCTATCGCTTGATAAGTAAACAAACAAACAAATGAAATTGTAGACAATGAGAGGGAAAGTGTATGATACCCTACATGAACTCGATGTATAGGAAATTCAAAAGATTTTTTTCTAATCTCGTTTTACTACTACTTTACCCGTGGCGTCACAACGAGCCGCTATGCGTGCTCAAGTGTGCCACTCCCACTCCAACCTACCTACCTACCTACCCTACTACTAATGTAGCCTTACACCAAGGATTACCAAAAAATTTTTGGTTATGTATTAGTGAGTAAAAGAGAAAAAATAAGTGAGAGAATTTATTTATTTACAGCCATAGAAAAGTGTTAGTAATATACTCTATTTTGATTTTCATTTCATCAACATATGTACATAAAACTATCTATGTTCGGCTTAATAATTTTAGATAAATAAAAATAAAAAATCCATTTTTTACATATTAACATACAAAATATCTTTTAAGAACGTATTCCCTACATTCTTTAAATGTTTTATAACATACATATAAGGCATTGAATATTAGCATCTTTTAACATAAAATATTTTTTGAGTGTCATTCCGAAATGAAATGCTAATGCATCCGCCGCACATGTGTTCTTGTCGCAGTCTGATCGACAACTAAATCATAAAGCACAAGAATGCGTGTGACTTCTCTCCGCACAATTGTGCTATGAAATGGTAAACACTGCCTTACACTCACATTAGTCTGGAGGTTAACGTGAGTATCGCCATGATGGCATACCCCACGGTAGAGATGAGCGATATTTTCAAAACTGTGATTTAATCACGGTAATTGATAATTCACTGGTAACTACAGTGATTGAAATTGCCAAATAACAGTTACTAATAATGTCGTTCTTTCAAAATTGTTACATACTCAAATTTATTTCATTTTGTTTTAAGCTAGGCAGAATTACTATTAGATGATGCTGATTATTTACTTTTGTCTTTTATACATGAACTTTCTGTGAAACTTATGGTGTTTTCTTTTCTACCAAAAAATGTGCATTTTATTAACGCAAAATGCAATTTTGCGTTTGTTTCTTAAAAATGTTTCGCCCTCTAAAAGGGTGGTATGTTTTATTCTAAATAATTCGCACTAGCCAATGGTGGAGGGCATTGCATTTTATGCCCTGTATAAATCGAGAGTGCTGATAATGCCCTATAAAGCAGATGACTTTTGTTTATTTATAGGGCTACCAGATGAAATTTAAAAGAAGTCGCCTGGTATTGTTATCCAATTTTTTCATTGTTTTGTGGAGTAATCTTAAGGAAATATTACATTATTAAAGCTACATGGTCAGCAGTATAAAAAATTGCATTCAATGTTATAACAGTGTTAAAATATTTTTTTTTTTTTTTGTTATAAAAAAAAGCGTGCAAAAAATGAAGTCGAAAAATTAGTGATCTGGCAACACCTTTGAACATATTGGCATTTCCTCATTCATTTTCTTAATAAGTGGTAATCACAGGGCATACGCTTTTTTAATATTTGTGTTATGTTCTTCTCAAATAAAAAATGACATTACAACAGGGTTGGTCAAAAATTTTTTTAATGTACCTTGTAAGAGGGTGACATTTTCTTTGTAGAAAAGAAAACAACATTAATTGTCAAACGTCGTATAAAAAAAAATTACATTAAAAATAATAACATTGATGACACCACTTTGATTTTGTTTAGTAGTCTTTTCGTAGTATGTATCTAGTTGTCTCTTTCTTACGACTTAATAAAATACATTATTGTCATTATTGGAATACTGTGATCACAATCACTGTTTCAAAGAACAGTGATTAATAAATCACGTTCACTGAGAACAACGTTCTTCAAAAATCACTGGATCGCTCATCTCTACCCCACGGTGCTCTAACAACGGGTGGAAATATTTTTGTTTACCTAAAAACAATACCTCGACGTATTGTTTCCATGTCAAGGGGTGCTACGCCTACTAATACCTGAAAAGCGTCCGTTTAGACTGTCCTACAAACTGGCACACTAGCTAGGAAAATAATCCTCTGACACATCAGAGCCTTACGTCGACCAACAACAGACATGACCGTCTCGTATCACACTGATGCACCGTACATCGGACAAACGACGAATAGTCAGCAGCAATATTTTATTGGCTGAATTATCACAATCGAAATTATGTTCTAAAATGCCAATAAAAAAAATTGTTTAAATGTTGTCACCGTATATGGTGAGTACGGCACGTCTGCTGAGGTCCAGTCATTCTTAAGGATACGCCTAATTGAACTTACTACTTTCGTCAGCTTCTCCCTAACTCTCTCGATATGTACCAGGAAATTCATAATTTCGGTCACAGAAATTCCCAGGAATTTGACCTCTGTTGCATATCTCAAACTAATATTTCCAGCTCTAATGAGTAGCGGACGTCTGATTGATAAGTGGCCGTTAAGCAACTTTGTCACAGACACTTACAATAATTGTCCATATATATATGTATGTGTATATAAGTCCCTGTGGTTTCTATATGGGGCTAGGCCCTTAAGAAATTTCCTTCACTCCAGCTTATGCCGCTACTGTATGCTTCAGCTTCCACATGCCTTTTTTTTTATTTTTTTTTTATTTTGTTTTTATGAAACCAGCACTCAGGGGATGGCCCCTACTCATGCAGTGCATTGTGCAGGTTTTTTTTAGGAAAGGTGGAAAGGGGGAAGATGCGAACTGCAAGGAAACGAGTTCCTGCTAGGTGACTATAAAATGGCCAGTGCTATATCTTCACCATTAGACAGTCTACAGGCAATCGTCCCCAAGAAGCCCGCAGTTTCTCACACCACTTATGTTGTGTGTGTTAATTTTATACATAAGTGGCGGGACCTACAGTTTAAAGTCGACTCCGAACGACAGATTTTTTGAGAAACTGAGAAGAAATCGCCGAAAAAATACTTTTTGTATTTTTTTATTTTTTGATGTCTGGCCTTGGACTCGAACCCTGGCTTTTACGTCTAATAAGCCAGCACACTACCTACTAGACCACGGCAACGTGTAAGCAGGGCGTTTTCTTCTTCTGTTACCTTACGGAATCGATTTTATATCAATTCTGATATACCTTACTTTTTCTTTTACCTCTCGGACTTTAACTTTTTTATGGTCTAACGACTAGTCGCCGTAGTCTAGTGGGTAGTGTGTTCACTGATTAGACGTGAGGCCTCGGTTGAAATCCCAGGGTAGACATCTCCACTAAATAAATAAAATATGAAAAAATACTACCTTTCAGCAGATTTCGGGCAAAAACTCTGAGAATAAAAATAAAATTGCCATGAAAAGTTTCTCAAAAAAATCTGCTGTTCAGAGTCGACTTTAAACTGTAGGTCCCCGTCACTCATGTATAAAATTAACGCACACAACATACATAAGTGGTATGAGAAACTAGGTCGTAATCCTGACTAATGAGTTGTAATGATCAATTACATTACGTACGAATTTTTAATGGCGCCGTTTGCAATAAGCGTTTGTCGTCTGTCCGCATCCGATCCAACAGTGAGCTGTATGAGCTCCTCAACGACATAGACGTTGTGCAGAGTATTAACATCCAGCGGTTGCGCTGGCTCGGACATGTTCCGACGAGACGGGTATTTGATACAGGGATCTGCGGAAGTCGACCATGTTTGCGTTGGAAGGACCAAATCGAGGAAGCCCTGTCATCGATTGGTGTGACCAAATGGCGTAGGCGCGCAAGAAGCAGAGACGCCTGAAAGCATTTGTTACGGCAGGCCGAAATCCTTTAATCGGGTTGTTAATGGCCAATTAATGGTGTTTTCTTTTCTACCAAAAAATGTGCATTTTATTAGCGCAAAATGCAATTTTGCGTTTGTTTCTTAAAAATGTTTCGCCCTCTAAAAGGGTGGTATGTTTTATTCTAAATAATTCGCACTAGCCAATGGTGGAGGGCATTGCATTTTATGCCCTGTATAAATCGAGAGTGCTGATAATGCCCTGTAAAGCAGATGACTTTTGTTTATTTATAGGGCTACCAGATGAAATTTAAAAGAAGTCGCCTGGTATTGTTATCCAATTTGAAGTTAATTTTTTCATTGTTTTGTGGAGTAATCTTAAGGAAATATTACATTATTAAAGCTACATGGTCAGCAGTAGAAAAAATTGCATTCATTGTTAGAACAGTGTTAAAATATTTTTTTTTTTTTTTGTTATAAAAAAAGCGTGCAAAAAATGAAGTCGAAAAATTAGTGATCTGGCAACACCTTTGAACATATTGGCATTTCCTCATTCATTTTCTTAATAAGTGGTAATCACAGGGCATACGCTTTTTTAATATTTGTGTTATGTTCTTCTCAAATAAAAAATGACATTACAACAGGGTTGGTCAAAAATTTTTTTAATGTACCTTGTAAGAGGGTGACATTTTCTTTGTAGAAAAGAAAACACCATAAGTAAAGTAACTAAGGTCTGTCTTTTGCCAGAATAACTCTAAAATTTTTGTACACCTCGCATCTTGTAGTCTCATAAAACTAATTTGTTTGTTTTGCTTATAAGTATTGTCTGCTCAATTGTACCATGATTTTCACTTTCTTAATGCATTCAACCTTCACCTATAAAATTCATTTCTCTTGTGTAGGGTAGGATATGTTGGCATACAGCATAGTTTTACAAAGAAAGAAAAGAAAAGATGTGATTAAGTGATGGTCACCGACTAATTTAGTACGACCAAAAAAATAAATCTTTTGTTAGACAGTCAACATACCCACCCAAAAAATCATTTCAAATGTATTTCTTGTTCCTGGGTTTTTTTTTCTTTTGCTTTACTCAAGGCCACATAAATTACGCCAAATCATTAAAATCGCAAGTGTTGCATCATTAAGTAACAAAGACGACAATAAAAAAACATTAATTTTTTTTATCGTTTTTCTTTGTTTTTTTTTTTTTTGTCGTTTTTTTTTTTTAACAATAAATCGCTTTTGTTATGCGAAAATAATTAGAAATGCTTGAAAAGTATTCCGGCAATGATTCCTTTTTATGCAATTTATTTTGAACGATTTTTATTCACGAACAGGTTTTAAAACGCCCCTAAGGCTACAGCTATGGCTTTGGCTACAGCTACGGGTATGGGTATCCATCCGTATTATGTCGAGACAATAAAAATAATTTTATTGCATTAAAAAAATATAAAAAAAAAAAATTATTTCATTAAAAATTGAATTCAATTTAAAGCCAAAAAAAAAAAACAAACATTAAGAACAAGAACAATTCACTGAGAACTGAGACTAATTCTAAACACGTTCTAAGCTGTTCTGTATTATTTTTTTTTTTTTTTTTTTTTTTTTTTGTGTAGTCGACTGCACATGACACTTTAGAATGCACGATAATTTGTTTCAAATTTCTGTTTTCGAATTCAAATTCAAATTCGAAATGGAATATTCCAATACAATTGACAGCAGGGAACACCTTAAAAGTGATGGACAGAAAGAAATATTTGCAAATAAATTTCAATTTTATTATTAGAAATTACGTTTTGCATGTGAAATAATTTTTTTAACAAAAAAAATTAAAATTGTGCTCACCTGGTTACAGAAATGTTGTCTTAATTAATTTCCAATTAAAAACCAAACTTGTTCAAGACAAATAATTTATTGTACAAGTATTTAACAAATCATATATAAGGGGTGATTTTTTAAGAGCTATAGGAAAATGTTTCAAAAAAAAAAAACCCCATAAAATTCAGAAAAATGCATGAAATCTTTATTTGAATCGATAGTACGGTCCATATAATTTAATGTTTGAAGATTATTTCATGCAAATGTTGACTGCGACTGCGCCTCAAATGGTCCATCCGCTTAGTCCAATTTTGGCATACTCTTTCCAACATTTCGGCCGGTATCTCACGAATAAATGCTTCAATGTTGTCTGCCAATGCGTCAATTGAAGCGGGCTTGTCTGTATAGACATGAGCTTTAACATAGCCCCACAAAAAATAGTCTAAAGGCGTTAAATCGCACGATCTAGGCGGTCAATTGACCGGTCCCGAACGTGAAATAAAATGTTCACCGAACTCGCCTCTCAATAAGTCCTCTGTTACGCGTGCTGTGTGGCATGTGGCACCGTCTTGTTGAAACCACATCAGAGATCAGCAACGAGTATTCAAAACGATGAGTAGATTCGAGTCATACTTATAATTTCAGCTACTTATACGCATTCATACTTATTTTAATATCATACTCATACTACTCATATTCAAAGTTAGAAATACTCATCGTACTCATACTTAACAATACGCACGATGTTGTTGATTTCCATGATTCAACATATACACGAAGCACAAAATAAGTATGATTCGAGTACGAACACCACAATACTCGCTAGAAGGTTGTGTGTGTGCTTTGCTTGCTGTCTTTGTCTTTTCTTTTCTCTTCTTTTGTAAATGCAACAATAACTACTACTGTAAATTTTGATGAATGATTCGAGTGACTCGAATCATTCGTAAGTATTATAAATATTTTTCTAAATTTATGAATCTAAATGAGTAGGCGTATGAAACAAACAATGAATCGAATTTTGTGAGTTTGATGTCAACGTTGTACTCATACTCATTGCAACCTATACTTATAAATCAATGTTGTAGCGAGTACGAATGAATCAGAGTAGTTGAATTTTAATACTCTTGACTCACTCATACTCAAAATTTCATAAGTACCTATGAGTAGCGAAAATACGATTCATTGCTGATCTCTGAACCACATGTCATGCAAGTCAAGCTCTTGCATTTTGGGAAAAAAAAAAAAGTTGGATATCATCTCACGGTAGCGCTCACCATTCACAATTACGTTACGATTCGCAGCATCTTTGAAGAAGTACGGTCCAATGATGCCTAATTCAATGATTTGCAAGCGTTGTTCGTTTGTAAGACGATTCATGGGGTTAAATTATAGACCAAACTGAAGATGTTTGACAGTGAAACAAAACACGAAACGTGCGTGAGCTATTTAAACCAGTGTTGCCAAAAAGATAATAGCTAAAAAATCACCCTTTCCATATAGTATGTGGCATACGTATCAATATTGTGATACGTTTTTCTGTTTACTATGAAAAGTGGCTTTCTTAAAGTGTACATTTTATTAAAAGATGTCATAAAACATAAAATAAAATTTGATTAACCATTTGCGAAATACATAAATGGCGATAGGTTAGGTTAACGGGTAGCTTGTCGTTCACAGGCAAGTGAACGTGTTATCCAGTGTGAAATAAGTCCCTTTATTATGATCTAATAGTGGTGGATTTGAACCACCCCGAGCTGCTGATGAAAGCCGGCCAGTTTCTTTAGTTGCACGTTCGTCACCAGACCTTCAAACATTCTGTCACTCAAAACCGATGACGTAATACCACAATAAATACCGAAAATCAAACATTTCCTAGTGGGAGTCAAAAAAAATAAATAAATTGCAGCAGTCATTAAAACTGAAGAGTTCAATCAAAAATAACATAAAATGAAAACTTAAGAACCTTCGCCGTTGTGACATGAGCCAGGCACTAACACATGGGGGAAAAAATAGTCTCTTCTGGAATAGTTGAGCTACTCTGTTAAATGACTAAAATATACATACATACATACATACATAATTGGTCATTACAACCTTTCAGTCTGGATTATGGACCTAGATTCTAGCAACGTCCTTGTTGTGTGTGGGTGTTAATTTTATCCATAAGTGACAAGACCTACAGTTTAAAGCCGAATCCGAAAGACAAATTTTTGAGAAAATTTTCATGACAATTTTTTATTTGACGCTCAGAGTTTTTGCCAGAAATTTGCCGAGAGGAAGTCACCGAAGAAATATTTTTTTAATATTTTCGTTTTGATGCCTGACCTGGAGTTCGAACCTGGGCCTTACGTGTAATAAGCCACACGTTCAACGCAAGGAATATATCCATGATAAGTTTCTTATTCAAACCAATGTTATACGTTTGAAAATTATTTTTTTTTCTATGGGCCTGTGATTCGAAATTTATTCTGATAACACGGTGCGACAGTGAAAATACACCCTACATAGTCCACGTTGTTCAGTTAGTTGAGTAGAACTCAAAAATACCTTTTTTATATTTCTCTAACCCTCCAAACTTGTTTTATTTGACAAAAACCGTTTTTTTTTTACTTTATGCACAAATTTCTGGATTACTCAAACATTTCTGACCAGATTTCCAAAATTTAAATCTTGTTGGAAAGGCGAGAGATGGACCTTTAAAACGGTATACATATATCTATTATTCGACTTAATATCCTATGAAATTTGATGAGGTAAATTTGGAAAATTCCAATTATTTTCATATTTTTTCAAGTTTGTCCATTCATAGTAGCAAACTTTAATAAAAAATTATAGGATAAGTGATAATATTCTTAAAGTCTGTTCTCTTGTGAAGAGATTGAGTCATCATTTGATCATATCGGACAAAAATTGCCATAGTTATTATTTAAATAATATAACAGTCGTGTTATATTTTTTACATATGTCATCTCATCAAATGAACTTTTTGTTAAAAAAAATTTCAGAATTTTTGATGGATCTTGATTGTTTATCACAAAATGTGTCAATTTCAGGTTTTGCACGACTTCCAGAAGTCGGCTAATATTTGTGTTTTTTGCAAATATTATTATTTCTCTTTGCGCAAACATTGGCCAACTTCTGGTGGTCGCTCAAACGTGAAATTGACACATTTTTCGATAAACAATCAAGATCCATCAAAAATTCTGAAAATTTTTGAACTAAAAGTTCATTTGATGATATGATATATACAAAAAATATAACACGACTGTTATACTATTTAAATAATAACTACGGTAATTTTTGTCCGATTTGATCAAATGAAGTGCCAATCTCTTCACAAGATAATGCACTTTCAGAATGTCTTCACTTATTTCATATTTTTTAAGTAAAGTTTGCTACTATGAATGTACAAACTTGAAAAAATATGAAAAAAATTCGCATTTTCCAAGTTTACATCATCAAATTGCATAGCTTATTAGGTTAAATAATAGATATATGTATACCGTTTTAAAGCTCTTTCTCTCCCCTTTCCAACAAGATTAGAATTTTGCAAATCGGGTAAGAAATGTTTAAGTAAACCAGAAATTTGTGCGTAAAGTCTAAAAAAACAGTTTTCGTCAAATAAAAAAAGTTTGGAGGGTTCGAGAAATATCAAAAAAAAAATATTTTTGAGATCTACTCAACAAAACTCACAAACTACACTATGTCATTAGCCGGGTGTATTTAATTTTTTTATTTTGTCGCATAGTGTAATTTTTGACTGCGTATGGAAAAGAGTGAAAGGACTGATTGATGTTAATTTTGGTGATTGGTTACCATTGAAATATTGACTGTTTAATCGATACGAAATCGAATGAAATAATGGCAACATGTGCGATTAATCCTATATTTTACACGATATTTACGGCTTTCTTGAAGAATTTTGCAATTTATGGTTGGTAGGCCAGTGAATCACAGAACCGCATGGACTCAGGTGCAGGTGTCCATCCTATCTGTCTCCTACAATGTTAACATATCGGGTCCGCCATCTAACTTTTTTTTTTTTCAACTAGTGCTTATTTCGTGAATGGTAACACTTAGCTCATGTCTGATTTGACAGATAATTAATTTTATCCTTTCGCTGAACGAATATGGTTGTGTATACGCTTGAACAACGCTGGGAAATATTGCGACATTACTTTGAAAATCATGATAATGTTGCAGAATGTATGGGAAAATTGCGTACGGATTTTGGAAGAAGAAAAGCACCGTCAGCTCCGTATGTTCGTTATCTTGTGAAACAAAAGTGAAAGAAACTGGCATCCTCATTGATAAACCAAAGCGTGAAAAACCAAAAACAGTGCGTACACCCGAGAATATTGCTGCTGTGGCAGAAAGTGTGCGTGAAGCGCCATCAACATCAATTCACCGTCGTTCTCAACAATTGAACATTTCGGAGACATCATTGAGACGAATTTTGCATAAAGACCTTGGTATGACGCCATACGAAGTCCAATTGGTTCAGGAGTTGAAGCCAATTGACCAGCCAATGCGTTTTCGCTTCGCTAAGTGGGCCTGCGATCGACTTACAGAAGATGCCGATTTTGGCAAAAAAAAAATCATCTTTTCAGATGAAGTTCATTTTGATGTTGGCGGGTATGTAAACAAGCAAAATTGTCGCATTTGGGGGCACAGAGAACCCGCACGCATACATTGAAAAGCCGACGCACCCAAAACGAGACACTGTTTGATGTGGATTTTGGTCTAGATGCATAATTGGGCCATTTTTCTTCGAAAATGAGCAAGGAGCGGCCGTTACAGTCAATGGCGATCGTTATCGGGCCATGTTGAATGAATTTTTGTTCACAAAAATTGAAGAGGAGGATATTGGCAACATTTGGTTTCAACAGGACGGCGTTACGTGCCACACAGCCGAAGCTACACTCGATGTTTTGCGCCCTGTTTTTGAAGATTGCATTATCAGCCGCAGAGCTGATGTCATTTGACCACCTCGTAGCTGCGATTTGACATCGTTGGACTATTATTTGTGGGGTGCCGTCAAAAATAAGTGTTACGCCGACAAGCCAGAGACAATTGGCGCTTTAAATGACAATATTCGTGAAGCCATTGATGAAATACAGCTGCACACAATCGATAAATGTGCTTAAAAATTGGACCGATCGTGTAGGCTACTGCATGGCCAGCCGAGGCAGCCATTTGAATGAAATTATTTTCCATTATTAACGGGAAGGATTGTACTTTCTAATAAAAGAATAAAAAAAGAAAAATATAAGAAAATATTCAGTAGTTTTTTATTTTTAAAGCATTTTCAAAAAAAAAAAAAAAAGTTATTTGGCGGACCCTTTATTTAGTATAACCATCTTCAGTATATAAAAAAGTCAAACATACTGCCTCTATGCCACCTTGAGATCCCGTGAGGCTTTTTCCCGTTTCCAAAATTAAAGAGTGCCTTGGCAGACAAGAATTTGAAGCGCTTGAGTAGCTAAAGACTGCAGTGCCAGAAGAAAAACCGTTTCAAACCAAAACAATTCTGAAAAATGCTACTTTAATGAAATATTTTTTTTTAGTATTCTTTCCCCAATAGAACTTTAACTGGCATTGAAATTGTTACACAAAAATCGTAAAAAAACAGTGTTTTTCCGGCTATACAGCAAGGTAAATATGCCACAAAAACAATATTTTCTTCAGCAAACACCTCTCAGTAACTTTCTAGCATAAACTCTGAGAGTAAAAAACAATGCCAGTATAATGGTGTTTTCTTTTCTACCAAAAAATGTGCATTTTATTAACGCAAAATGCAATTTTGCGTTTGTTTCTTAAAAATGTTTCGCCCTCTAAAAGGGTGGTATGTTTTATTCTAAATAATTCGCACTTGCCAATGGTGGAGGGCATTGCATTTTATGCCCTGTATAAATCGAGAGTGCTGCTAATGCCCTGTAAAGCAGATGACTTTTGTTTATTAATAGGGCTACCAGATGAAATTTAAAAAAAGTCGCCTGGTATTGTTATCCAATTTGAATTTAATTTTTTCATTGTTTTGTGGAAATATCCACAATTAAGGAAATATTACATAATTAAAGCTACATGGTCAGCAATATAAAAAATTGCATTCAATGTTAGAACAGTGTTAAAATATTTTTTTTTTTTGCTATAAAAAAATGAAGTCGAAAAATTAGCGATCTGGCAATACCTTTGAACAAATTGGCATTTCCTCATTCATTTTCTTAATAAGTGGTAAACACAGGGCATACCCTTTTTTAATATTTGTGTTATGTTCTTCTCAAATAAAAAATGACATTACAACAGGGTTGGTCAAAAATTTTTTTAATGCACCTTGTTAGAGGGTGGCATTTTCTTTGTAGAAAAGAAAACACCATAAGCTTCTTAAATCTGCCATTAGAATTCGCCACTTATGGATAAAATTAGGACACACACACAACATGGATGGTGTGAGAAGCCCGGGCCCTCTTTTTTCAAAGCGTTGTACTGGCCAACAAAGCAAAGCTGCTCTTCTACGGCCAAATTCGTATGGGCCGTAGTCTAGTAGGTAGTGTGTTGGCTTATTATACTGAAGGCCCGAGTTCGAATCCCAGGTCAGACATCAAAACGAAATTATGAAAATATTTCTTCGGTGACTTCCTCTCAGCAGATTTCTGGCAAAAACTCTGAGAGTAAATAAAATTGCCATGAAAAGCTTCTCAAAAAACTGTTGTTCGGAGTCGACTTTAAACTGTAGGTCCCGCCACTCATGTATAAAATTAACGCACACAACATAAGTGGTGTGAGAAGCTACGTCGTAATCCTGACTGAAGGGTTGTAATGACCAATTATGTATGTATGTGTGTGAATAATATGCATATTAATATTAATATGCAAATTTAATATGCATAGGGAAGACTCTGTTCCCACTCTCCTTCAATAAATGAGAAGTGGATATCCCACATATTTCAGACACTCTCTATCAGCAACTGTTTTACATGCCAACGATAGAGTCTTTTACATACAAAAAAAAAATTGATTTTTTTTCTTATTTTGTTTTTGCCTTTTTTTTTATTGAAAAGTGTTAAACACATAAATAAATTGTTTGGACAAATAAAAATAATTAGAAAAAAAGAAAAAAGAAAAAAAAATTAAATAAAAATCTAAATCAAATCACAAATTCGATGTCAATAAACTCTAATGAATGTGCATTCAAACACAAAACTACACACTCGCATAGAACAGAATTTTAAAAAGAAAAAATGTTTGATTAAAATTTTATATTTTTTTTCTTCATGAATTTTTTTTTTTTTAAACATTTGATTTGAAATAAAAAAAAAAACGAACAAATTTTAATCAAACATGATTAAAAATAATAAGAGTGAGTGAGTGAGTGAGTGTGAGTGTGTGGTGATACTTGTTCTTGTTACTTGTTCTCGTTTTCAGTTTCATTTTCGTTCAGGGTTTGACAATTTAAAACGTCTGACTGTCTAATCAGATAAATTTGTTGGTTTTTTTTGTTGTTGTTTTTTTTTGTATAAAAATTGATTTAATAATTTAAAAATTTCAAATTTTTTTTTTCTTGTGTTACTTACTTCAGGGGATTATTTCTAAAATTATGCAAAAAGTTTAACAACAAAAAATGAAAAAGAAAAAAAACTGAATTTTTTTTTCTGCTTTTGAATGATGATAACATTTCACTTTTTCAAGGCCACCGCCGCTACTATAAATAAATTTAATCGTTAATTAATGAAATTGCACTTGAATTTGATTTTAGAAATAAAAAAAAAAATAAAAAAGCAACCATAAGGAGAGTGTGTGACTATACGATACACATACTGTATGGTAATCAGACAAGCGATACAAAGAACAGAAACAGAATATTGTTGTTAGAACTTGTTTCACTTGTTACTTGTTTGTCTTCTCTGTTAATTGCCTTCAACAGAACATTAAAAATCATTGAATTCATGCATTATTGTCTTCGAAGAATTTAATTTCTTTTAATTTAACTTTATAGAAAATTTTAATGCAAATAATCCAACAAATGCTGCATAATTTATAATCAAAATTTAGAAGAAAAAAAAAGAGAAAATAGAAAAGAAAACATTAAAAAATTAATTTGGTAGGGTAAATTAGTCTGTTTTTTTTTAGATTTAAAAATTTTAGAGATAAATAAAAAAATAATTCTGCAGTTTTTTAATTTTATTAACATGTCTTCATCCTATAAATAATTTTGAATTTCTAATCGAACGATTCCCAACCTCCTTATACAGTGTTGCCTTCTGGTGGACTGCTCTGGACAAGCGGCACAATGTCAGACCCCTGGACGGAGTCAGAAGGTCCGCGGCTATTCGCATCACTGATGCTCTACGCACCACCCCCACAAAGGCCCTGTTCGCTATGCTTAACTGGCTTCCTACTCAGCTCCTCGCTAAGCAGGTGGCTAAGTTCACTGCGACAAGACTTAATGCCCTGTCTCGTTGGCGCGTCGTACCCGCTGGTCACTCCTCTATTTTGGAGATTGACCCGGTGGCCCCACCGGATATCGATTATCTCCCTGTGGAATACTGTTTTGATAGGGGTTTCAACTTCCTGATCCCGAGCAGAAGCGATTGGACCCATGATATGACCGTCCCCCCGGAAATCCTGGATGTATACACCGACGGCTCCAAATTCGATTGCGGGGTGGGCAGCGGAGTCTACTCTGGGAGATTGGACTTGAACATTTCACTCCGGCTGCCGGACTATTGCAGCGTGTTCCAAGCGGAAGTAATGGCCATCTACCGGGCCGCACAGTGGATCCTCGCACACGGTGTTCCTTTCAGCTGCATCTCAATTTTCTCCGATAGCCAGGCTGCGATAAGGTCTCTATCGAACGTTTCGGATAATTCTAGGATCGTCAGGGAATGCCGCCGCAGCCTCAACCTTCTTTCTGGGCGATTCAGTGTAACACTTATCTGAATCCCCGGACACTGCGACATTCCGGGAAACTGCAGAGCGGACGAGCTAGCCAGGGCTGGCGCACTTCTTCCGGAATCTTCTTCGATCAACTTGGGAATGCCACTTACCTCGTTCAAACTGGCCATCGCACGGAAATTCTCCTGGGATGCCAACCTATCCTGGATCAATGAGGAGACCTGCTCCACCGCTAGGCTCACTTGGCCCTCAATGGATAGAAGGCGCACCAACCAGTTACTTGGACTTAGTCGTAACATCATCTCGATCACAGTGGCCATGCTTACAGGTCATTGTGTTATGGGTAGACACGCAGAAAGAATGCGACTCCCATTTAACGATTTCTGCCGTGGATGTAGATCCGCTGAGGAAGAGGAGACTGTTATCCACTTTATATGTCAATGCCCATCTCTTGAGAGATGCAGATATAGGTTATTTGGCTCTCCAACCCTTGTTAGCTTGACGGAGCTATCATCCATTGACGTCAAGGACATAGCCTCGTTTATAAAACTTTCTGGCTGGTTTTCCAGCGTGGGGTAGTTGTGCTTTAAATGTGCAGCCCTTGCGCTGATCGATTTCCCCCTCATTGGCTCGGAGGAACTTGTTCAGTACAGGGACTGCGTTCGCCTGTGGTGCCACAACGGGCCGCTATGCGTGCTCAAGTGAGCTTTTGGTATAAAGCTACCACATTAACCTAACCTAACCTAATCGAACGATTAAACTAAAACCAAACGCTTAGGCAGAGGAAATATCGCTAAGCTCGTATTTTGTAGATATTTTATGGCACTTTTTTCATTTCATTCAGAAAACATTCTAATCACAGAAAAAAAAATTACAAAATATTTTCGAAATATTATCAAATTTTTTTTGGCCACTCTCCTTAAGTGGTAAAAGTTGAGTTTTGTGATTTTTAGAATTTCATCCATAGGGTACAGTTTCTTTTGACGCTCACTGTATGACCATGAAGGTTATTTTCTGTTAGACGTTTTCCGTAAGTTAATGTTTATATTTTATAACTGTATTCTCGCATCATTATGACCTAGTTTCTTACACCACTCATTAAGTGTGTGTTAATTTTATACATGAGTGACGGGACCTACAGTTTAAAGTCGACTCCGAACGACAATTTTTGAGAAAGTTTTCATGAAAATTTTTTATTTACTAGCGAGAGTTTTTACGAGTAATCTGCTGAGAGGAAGTCGCCAAATGTTTCGTTTAGTTGAAGTGACTACCAGAAGTCGGCTAATATTTGTGTTTTTTGCAAATATTATTATTTCTCTTTGCGCAAACATTGGCCAACTTCTGGTAGTCACTCAAACGTGAAATTGACACAATGTGCTATAAACAATCAAGATCCATCAAAAATTCTGAAAATTTTTTAACTAAAAGTTCATTTGATGAGATGACATATATAAAAAATATCACTCGACTGTTAGACTCTTTAAATAATAACTACGTTAATTTTTGTCTGATTTGATCAAATGATGACTCATTCTCTTCACAAGAGAAGAGACTTTAAGAATATTATCACTTATCCTATATTTTTTTTATTAAAGTTTGCTACTATGAATGGACAAACTTGAAAAAATATGAAAAAAATTCGAATTTTCCAAGTTTACCTCATCAAATCTCATAGCATATTAAGTCGAATAATAGATATATGTATGTATACCGTCTAAAAAGTCCATCTCTACCCTTTCCAACAAGATTTAAATTTTGGAAATCGGTTCAGAAATGTTTGAGTAATCAAGAAATTTGTGCATAAAGTAAAAAAAAAACTGTTTTTGTCAAATAAAACAAGTTTAGAGGGTTCGAGAAATATAAGGTAAAAGTATTTTTGAGTTCTACTCAACTAACTGAACAACGTGGACTATGTAGTTACTCGGGTGTATTTTCACTGTCGCACTGTGTTATGTATGTATTCCCGCATCATATTTGAGTAACTGTGAGTATAGGATCAGCACTGCTCACTCTAACCATAAACGTTTGTACGGCTTAGGTTCGTCTTGCGTGTCTCTTTGTTTTAAATTTTTCCAAAAATAATATTTTTTTTGTTTTCTCAATTCAAGATTTGTGATACATACATACATATTTGGTCATTACAACCCTTCAGTCAGGATTATTGACCTAGTTTGTGATAGAAAAACTAAAATGAATACAAAGTTCACAGCATACATATTTTTGTGTTTCACTGTTAATGAGTGAAACAATTTTTGATTATTGATCTTACCAAGTTTGGGCAAAAAAAAATCTGAAAAAATATTTCAATTTTTTTTTTTTTTTTTTCATAAGTAAACGGTATTATAGATTGCAAAGTACAAACATTAGTTTGTTACTGACCTTAGATTTTTTTTCAATTTAAATTTAAATTATCGAATTAAACCGCTTTTAGGCATGAGGAAAATGTTTTAATTTAATTGCCTAAACAGGCAGGCATACGGTAAACAGGCATCTAAACAATGTTCATTTCAATCATTCTGCTGCCACACCACATATACGTTCAAACATTTATTCATTCAGATTGGAATTCTCCCACGCAACATGCATACAGAGATGGTATGGTACGATGGTATGGTATGGTATGGTATGGTATGGTATGTAGTAAGGGATGTATAATGAATCGAACTCTACAAGTTTACGAATATGATTTCGGTTTTTACCAATGATTATCATTGACGTCATTGCAACGGTTTTTTATTTCTTTTTTAAAAATAAAATAAAATATCTGCAGCAGAAAAGTTAAAAAAAAAAAATATAAAAAAAATTTAATGAAAATTAAAAATAAAATAAAAATAAAATAAAACACAACGAAATAGGAAACTTTATTTGCAGATCTTTTATTTAATTTTTTTATTTTATTTTTATTTTTTTTTTTGTATTTCTTTTATTTGTTCTTCTTCTTGTTGTTGTTGGTGTTGCTGTTGCTGTGTTGCTGTGTTTTATTATTGTATTGTTTAGAGAAGCATTTGCATGAAGGCTGTGTTATTGACCTCAAATGCAAATTGTTATTAAAAAATGTTGTTGTTATTGTTGTTATTGTTGCTCTCTTATTACCACTCGCTTAATATTTAATTTAAGTGAAGTTAAAATGGTCACACATCTGCTGTTAAATAAAACAATTCTATGCAAGAAAAATCTCTTTGTTTCAAAGTTGTCAACTTTTTTTTTCAACTTCTTCTTGTTGTTTTTTTTTTTAATTTTTTATATACTTCCGCATGCATAGCCCCAATGGCTATTTAAACATTTACATTCCATTCGTCATTTTTACGTTAAGGTTTTTCACAATTATTTTCTATTTTCAAAAATTGTTGCTGTAGCAGACGTGCTTGAGATATGCTTGCCCAACAGAATATTTTAAACAGAACTGCGAGAAAAAATTTGAATTATTTTACAAGATTAAGATGAATATGACGCGCATTTCGTAAATATTTAATTCCATTCGTTGCAGACAACATATTTACATCTCAAATTGCTAAAGTAGTCACACGGAGATTGATGTTGCGGATGCCAAATGGAGAAAATCCTGCATTAAATGCTTGGAAATCGCAACTTTAGATCGTTATTGTTATCAGATCATTGGCAACTCAAGTAAAACGAAGATTTAAGGCATCAGCAGATCATTTCATATGAAATCTTCCACGTTGCCCGCAACTGTACAGCATTTTTGCAAAAATTGCAAGCAACTCAGTCTGCGTACATGTTTGAAGGCTCTCTCAACCATGCTTTGTATGTATGTACCACAAAGATAGTAAAATGCAGGGACATCTTGATCATACATACATAACATAATTGGTCATTACAACCCTTTAGTCAGGATTACGACTTAGCTTCTCACACATCTTATGTTGTTGCGGCTCCTACAGTTTAAAGTCAACTCCGAACGACAGATGTTTGAGAAACTTTTCATGGCAATTTTATTTACTCGCAGAGTTTTTGTCATAAAACTGCTGAGAGGAAATATTTTTTCATATTTCGTTATGTTAGAGATGACCTGATGTTCGAACCGTGGCCTTACGCCTTATAAGCCAGCACACTACCTACTAGACTACGGCGACTTCACTTGATCGGTTGGCATAAATTCTTTAATCACTCTTTGTAAACTCTACGCTACTCATGTCGGTCTAGAGTAAAGGTTCGAAAGAATACTTTCCACTGTAAGGTTAGGTTAGGTAAGGTGGCGAACCCTCCCCCCAGCATTTACGCCCATTGTGATGCCACAATCAATACTACTCAAGGATCAAGCATTCCCTTTGACGACACTAAACCGAGTTCAAAATAAATCTTAGGTTAGGTTAGGTTAGAGGACGTGTACTTGTCCGTTAAGACAAGTACAATACCCGGAGGTCGAAATTGACCCATTGTACAACGTCCTTGGAGAGGGAAGGAAATAGAGGGAACAGGATGAAAGGAGGGCATAAAGGTAAGGGGGGGGGGGGATGGGAATCACACAGAAAGAAACAGACACAAGCAAAAGGGGGTTGAGAGCGCGACTACACTTATGAAGCCCTAGCACCTCTCAACCAGCTCAAACTGCTAATGAATCTGTGGAGAGCCTTGATGTCGGCTCTCGACACAGAACTCAAGCTCTCAAAGAAGGCCTTGCCAAGGGTTATCAACCTCAACCTACCAAGGGCTGGGCAGTTACAGAGGAGGTGTTCGATAGTCTCTAATTCCTCCTCATCGCGACATACCCTGCAATAGTCCGGCTGGGATCTGTTCCAGATCCCCGTCAGCGACGTAATCTCGCAGTGCCCTGTGATAAAACCGACAACCAACCTTAAGCTGACCTTAACCAAGCCCAGCAGCCAATCTGTTCTCTTACTGTCCACAGCAAGCCATAGACGTCTAGAGACAGAACAACCCGTTCCGTTCCCCCAACGCCTCTGCTCTTCCTCCCTGACCCATCCATCGATGAGGCCATAGAGGTGGCAGACTGGGGGTTCAGGACCAACAATTAAATCGCCCCCCGAAAGGGAACCTAACCTAGCGAGGGCATCCGCCGTCTCATTGCCCAGTATTCCGCTATGATCCGGAACCCAGCATAGACGGATACGGTCCGGTCCAAAAGACCTCAACGACTCTTTGCACTCGCGAACCAGTCGTGATTTGCACCAGACCGACGCAATGGCCTTAAGGGCAGCCTGACTGTCAACGAAGATCATGTAAGATTCCGAATCCGCAGATGGGCCATTGTGCCCTATCCGGTATAAGTGTCCTTAAACCAGGTAGGAATATAGCCTAGAATCTTGCTATTGCAGCAATTTTTATATTATAGAACTCGGTTAGAGATGTCAGAAAGTAAGAGATCAATAATCTTCGTTTCTTTATGACAAAAGCAGGGCAATGACTTATGAAGTGTAAGCCACACAGTCTCTTCCTCCTCTTCCAGCCCAGAGCTACTACAAAAGTCATTTGACGCTATGCCAAGTCTTTCGTTACGCCCGCCAAATGGTTAGTGGCCCATAATAGCCGCTATTGTGCGATGCATGGCCATGCGATTTAAGTGAGTGGGTTCTCTTCTTGTTCATACATGTCCAGCAAAAGCTAGCAATATTGCCAGTACCCTCCTGCTGCCAAAGAGATTTTTTTTTTTTTTTTTTTTGCGGGAAGGAGGGAAAATGCTTTATGCATTCATGAAGGTCGTCACCATACATGGTATGTCGGACTCTCCCACTGGGTATACCGACTAAAAACCCGCCTTGTCTCCTCATCGGGGTATCATTCCACCTCGGAACCACGGTTGCATTACTTCGAGGTGGACCCCTTTTGGCACCTGTGCCAGTTCCATCATTGTCAGCCTGCGTTCAGGCTCCGCTCTTCTGTTATTCTACTGCATCTAGATCATATTTTTTCTTTCGCAGGACATAGTGCACAAATTGTTTAACTGCGTTCCAGTTTTCTCTGCTGTTTATCATTTTCAGCACGACGTTTGTGGCATTAATAATGCCGATTTCAGCCTCGAGACCCTGACGTCTTTCGGCCCAGCGTCTGCAGCCGAATAACGTGTGTTCGGCATCGTCTAAGATTTCCTCTTCCTCATAGATGCAGAATGGCGAGCTACATTTCCCCATGCGATGCAAGTATTCTCTGAAGTATCCATAACCGGTTAGCATCTGGGTTATGTAGTAGTCTACTTCGCCATTTTTTCTGTTTTTCCACACTTGCAATTCTGGAATCAGTTTGTATGTCCACCTACCGTACCGTTCATTTTCCCAGCGATGTTGCCATTTTAAGACGACTTCGTGCTGTATCGTTTCTAGGCTCTGCGACTGAGTCGTGCTCTGTCTAGCGTTGAAAATCATCTGGCGCTCAATTGATTGAAGGTCTATGGGAACCATTCCAGCTATTATTAAGGCGGCTTGTGTTGATACCGTGCGATACGAGGATGTGACCCGTAAAGCTGCTGTTCTCTGCGCAACGAGATTGAGTTTCCCTGTAAAACGAGTGGACAATAGACTAATTAACTGCGGCAATCGGAATACCTAATGCTGTGTTACATGTCGAAGATTGCAAGCTTCATAACGGCTGATCACCAATGCTATTTCCACCGGTATTTCTATGTCCAGGAATCATTAAATGAGTTGCCTTTAAATGATCTGATATTTCTCTGAGAAATCTTCGACATTCATGGACAAAGACGAACGATGCAAATACATTCGTTAGGGACTTAATCGCAGCCTGGCTGTTCGAGTAAATGAAGAGATTTTCAGTTAAAATCCCGCCACTCAATAAGCATTGCATCGCCTTCAAAATTACACTGCTTACACTACTTGTAGAGTTCCATTGGGAAACTCCAGTTCTTCACACCAGAACTCCATAGTTGGAATTGTAAAATCGAAGGTTCTATTCAGAAAATTCTAAGGCTACAACCAAAGAATATGTATAAAAAGAATGCGCATCATATAGAAGTAAAATTTCTTATGGCGGGTTGTAACATTACGACCCGCTCTCACCAAAATTTGTTTAACATTACGACCCGCACAATTGTGCAGAGAGAACTCACACGCATTCTTGTGTTATTTGATTTAGTTGTCGATCAGACTGCGACAAGAACACATGTGTAGCGGATGCGTTATCATTTTATTTCAGAATAACACTCAAAAAATATTTTATGTTAAAAATTTTAATTTTTTATTTTTTCTTCTAATAAAAAATGGGTTTTTCTATTTTTGTTTATCTAAAAAAAACTAGGTATAATTTTTAAGCCAAAGATGGATAGCTTTATGTTCTTTTAAAATTATTAAGATAGATAGCTTTACATATGTATGTTGATGAAATGAAAATCAAAATAACGTATATTACTAACACTTTTCTATGGCTGTAAATAAATAAATTCTCTCAACTTATTTTCTCTCTCTTGCTCACTAATCACAACCAGTGTTGCCGTTTACCTTTTTTTAAACAAAATTTCCGGATTTTGTTATTTATTTTTCTTATAAAAAGAGCTTTTGTTTGTAGAAATGAATTAATTTGTAAGACTAAAATTTTTGTTTGTTATTTTTTGTTTCTTTTCTTACTATGTTGTATTAATTATGATTTATATTTGAAAAAATAAAATAAAAAAAACTGTGAATTTAATTTTGGTTATATTTTTTCTTATTTGGTAATTTTTTTCACAAATGTTGGTTACAATATTTTTTTTCGTGGCAACACTGACCAGAATAAGTGATTTCAGAAAATTTAATAAAAAAAGTGGTCAAACAACAAAAACGCACGATGAGAGCAACGCATTGTTACGCTCTTCGTTTCTCTTTACTTCCCTTCTATCTTTCCCCCCGCGTCTTGAAGTATTTTTGAAAAATATTCCAAAATATGTTGAAATGCACATTCTTTATACTTTATTTTCTTTGCTACAACATACACATACATAACATACATAATTGGTCATTACAATCCTTTTGTCAGGATTACGACCTAGCTTCTCAAAACATTTATGTTGTGTGTGTTAATTTTATCGATAAGTAAAGAGACCTACAGTTTAAAGTCGATTCCGAATGACAGATTTTTTGAGAAACTTTTCATAGCATTTTTTTGCATTTACTCTCAGAGTTTTTGTCCGATATTGTTAAAGATGTCTGACCTTACGTCTAATAAGATAACACACTACCTAATAGACTACAGTGACTTCAAAGCCTATAAAAAAGTTTTCATATCAGAATCATTAATAAATATACCACAAGCCTATCATCTTTGAGTCATCAGTGTCAATTTGTAAAGTTCGATTGAGAAACTTCGGTTCTTCACACCAGAACTTGGTGTGGTGTTGGAATTCTAGAATTGAACGTACGACATATTCAAGAAAATTCTAAGGGTGTGTATGTATGTTTAGTAAAAATTAATTTACATTTTTGCTTTAGCTTCAGTTGTCTTCAAGTCCCTTTATAAATGCAATTTTACATTACACTGGACGGCACTAAAAAGATAAGATTTAGTTTTACAACAAACGGCTTTCATATTCTCTTTTGAAAACTTTCCATGGTCTATAGCCAGCCACGTAAAATCCTGTTCATGATATATCACTTTTTTGATAAAAATGGACCACAAGTCAGTATTTTCGGACATTTTTGCCATTACACTGATTCGGGCTTCTGTATAACAGTCCTGTCTATTCAAAAAAAAAAAAAAAAATTTTTTTGAAAAAAACAAACAAAACTTTAAACGAATGAAAGTGAAATTTTAATCCCCCGACTGTTGTCGATATTTATGAAGCGTGTGGTTTATAAATTTTTAAAACGTAATAAAAATTATTACAGCAGCAACTATGTATGTAAGTATACCCCAAGACCTAAATACACAACAAATTGACGGCACGTGCAGCACCAATAACCCGAGCCCTTCTCTTTTGAAACAAACAAAACAAAACAAAACAAAACTGAAAACAAACAAAAAAAAATTGAAAAGAAAAATTTCAAATTGAAAATGCTGATAAGGCTGGATTTCTGTGGATTTCATTAAGAAAATTCAAAAATCAGATTCAACAAGTTCACCTACATTTCATTCAATAATAAATGATGTTTTCTTTCTATTTTTATTTCTAACTAGCTGACCCGACAGACGTTGTCCTGTCCAAATTAGAAAAAATGTTTGTGTTCGATTTGTGAATTTGTGAGAAGCTGTTTGAATTGTGTAAAAATAGTGAAAAAGAGAAAAACCACGTACTTTTAAATGATAATTTTTATTTATGTAGGTTTGAGGTGTGTTTAAATTACATTTGATTTGAAAATATGTACAATATGGTGTTATATTTACATTTTGATTGAAAGATCGATGTTCAGGAACCAATTAAAATAAAGAAATACTTTTTTCTGTTGCTTTGCAGTGATATCGTAGTTTCCTTCATTGCAATGCTTTATGATACACGACATTTTTAGTTTTGTTGCCTGGGGCGTAAATAAATAATGCTGATGGTGTTCCGACACGGGAACAGGCGACATACAATTGACCATGCGAGAAGCATGGATTTTCAAGGTTAATGCCGCAAACACGCAATGACTGCCCTTGAGATTTATTAATTGTCATAGCGAATGCAAGCCGTACTGGAAACTGCAATCGTTTAAAATCGAATGGCATGTCGGTCAGAGCCATAAAATTACCCAACGATTTAATAAAAGTGGGCGAATAAGTGGGAGTATCAGTGGGCGTGGACAATTTGTCTTTCTGTAAGTAACTTTTGTAAACTATTGAGAACATTTTAAAAAAATAAGACAAATCCGTCCAAACGTTCCAAGATTTTAGATAAATCGAAAAAAAGTGGGCATAAAAGTGGGCGAGGTCAATTATTCTTTCAGTAAAGCTTTAAATTTGATTACTACGAACATCTTTTAAAAAATTTAGCCAAATCGGTGCAGCCGTTTTCCGATTTTAGATAAATCGAAAAAAGTGGGCGTAAAAGTGGGCGTGGTAAATTTTTCTTTCAGTAAAAACTTAAATTAGATTACTACGACCATTTAAATAAAAGATTAGCCATATCGGTGCAGCCGTTTTCCGATTTTAGATAAATCGAAAAAAGTGGGCGTGGTAAATTTTTCTTTCCGTAAAAACCTAAGTTGGACTATGACGAACATTTCAGTAAAAATATTGTCCAAATCGGTCTAACCGTTCTCAACTGATGCAATTACCAACGAACGACAATTGATTTTTATTTATATAGATTTTCTTTTGTAAATTATTTAATGATCTCCCCGATTAAAGAACATCGTCGTGTAATCGTCTTACAACAAATTTATTAAGTGTGTGGTAAATGATTGTGTGTAAGTAATACTATCTTAAATGAAAAGAAAATTATTTTTAATTCATAAAAAAAAAATACTAAAAATAAATAAAAAATAAAGAATTACAATTAGTCAGCAACATTTTATGTTGCTATTACAACATACAGACAGTAAATGTTGCAAGTGTGCTGCATAGAATTAAAATTATTGACCAAATAGAATTCAAACACCAAAGGCAAGCGGCTTAAGTACACCCTACAAGGAATTTCTCTATGTAGTGTTATTGTACAGTACGTGGCATGTCGCGAAATACAACAACCCCAAGCTAAAATATCATGTTGTAAAGTTGTGGATTGAAGTGAAATAAATTGGGGTTCTCGCGTGATGGATTCAAAGTTTTTATTTAAAATCAACAGAAAATCTATATGGAATCGGACAATGGGCAGTTTCAACCGAATAACAGAACAGAACAGTGTAAGGCATTCTGGAATAGCCGTAGTAGTCTAGTAGGTTAGAGAACGTACAGTACCCGGAGGTCGAATTGACCCATTGTACTAGTAGTCTAGTTTGAAGTCGCCGTAGTCTAGTAGGTAGTGTGTTGGCTTATTAGACTGAAGGCCCGAGTTCGAATCCCAGGTCAGACATCAAAACGAAAATATTTCTTCGGCGACTTCCTCTCAGCAGATTTCTGTCAAAAACTCTGAGGGTCAATAAAATTGCCATGAAGAGCTTCTCAAAAAAAAAACTGTCGTTCGGAGTCGACTTTAAACTGTAGGTCCCGCCACTCATGTATAAAATTAACGCACACAACATAAGTGGTGTGAGAAGCTAGGTCGTAATCCTGACTGAAGGGTTGTAATGACCAATTATGTATGTATGTATGTAGTAGTAGTCTAGTAGGTAGTGAGTCAACCCCTGGCTCAGACATCTCAAACACAACGGAATATTAAGAAAATATTTCATTGGCGGCTTCCTCTCAACAGACTTCTAGAAAAACTCTGAGAGTAGAATAAAATTGCAATGAAAAGTTTCACCAAAAATCAATCTTTCGGAGTTGACTTTAAATTGAAGCTGTTCGCCACTCATGCATAAAATTAACACACACACACACACACAACATGGTCGGTGTGAGAAGCTAGGTTGTAAGCCGGACTAAAGGATTGTAATGACCAATTAAGTAAAGTATGTTTGTGTTTCTAAATAAAGGGCTAACCATTTTGTGGTTTCAAAAGTATGGGACTGGAATTCGACATCTGTCAAACTAAGTTGTGAAACCAATTTTTTTCCAGTTGAAAGTCTGACATTGACGAAAATGGATCGCTTAACTATCTATCACACAACGCATAAAAATTTATCAAAACCTACTACAAAAATGGTGATTCTGCCACAGCCATGTATCGTGCTTTAAGAGGAGATTATGGTTTACATAATCGTCCAACTATGCAAGCAATTGGCAAAATTGTGAAGAAATTTGAAGAGACTGGAGACTGGTTACAAATATTGAAAGGCCTGTGCATCATCGTTTCGCTCGTTCCGCTGAAAATATCGCTATTGTAAGTGAAAGTGTTGCCGAAGACCCGAATGTGTCGATTCCTCGTCGTTCTCAGGAATTAGATTTACACCTACATTCATATAAAGTCCAGCTCACGCAACAACTGAAGCCAACTGACCATTCACAACGTCGTAGATACGTGGAATGGGTGCTTGACAACAGGCTGTGGACGGCAATTTTTCGAACAAAATTTTCTTCAGCGATGAAGCACATTTCACACTCTATTGGGGTTCTGAGAATTCTCAAGTAATTGAAGAGAGGCCATTACATCCAGAAAAAGTCACTGTTTGGTGCGCTCTTTGGTCCGAAGGTGTGATTGGACCTTACTTCTTCGAAAACGACGATGGAGCGACTGTCACCGTCAATTCGGAGCGTTATGATCATATGATAACCGACTTTTTTTTTGCCTGCTATTGAAGAATACGACTTGGAGAATATGTGGTTTCAACAAGACTGTGCCACATGCCACACAACTCGAGCGAATATGGCTTTATTGCAAGAGACATTTCCTGGTCGCGTAATTTCTCGTCGTGGCGATATCAACTGGCCACCAAGATCATGCGATTTGACACCATTAGACTTTTTTGTGGGGCTACGCGAAAGACCGTGTTTATGCAGATAAACCTTCAACTCTTGAGCACTTAAAAACCAAAATTCGTCAAGTTATGGCTGAGATACCGCCCAATAGTATGTGACAAAAAGTGGTCGAAAATTACCTCAAAAGAATCAATGCTTGCAACACTTCGCGTGGAAGTCATTTAAATGATGTAGTGTTTCACACATAATGTCAACGTTCAAACTTTACAATAAAAAAGAAATATCATGAAAAAAATATTTTTTATGTGTTTTATTTACGTTTACTTTTGAAACCACGAAATGGATAACCCGGTATTTAAAAGTTATTCAGTAGATTGCGGTGCTAAGCATTTCTAATAAAACTTATTGCTTGTGTTGCCTTTTAATACATATCCATGCTCTCTAACTCTATTTCTTATCTTTTTTTTTAATGGTAATGGTTATGTCGTATGTATGCAGTTAAGTTAGCTGCAGAAGGTTTTTATATCTCGAGCATGAATATCTAATGTGATGTGCGCGGCAAAGAAATGTATTTTCCAGATTCGAAAGATGCATTCAACGCAAGGGATATATAAAGGGTGATTATTAGCTATTATCTTTTTGGCAACACTGGTTTAAGCAGCTCACGCACGTTTCGTGTTTTGTTTCACTGTCAAACACTGTCTTCAGTTTGGTCTATAATTTAACCATGAATCGTCTTACAAACGAACAACGCTTGCAAATCATTGAATTTGGCATCATTGGACCGTACTTCTTCAAAGATGCTGCAAATCGTAACGTAACTGTGAATGGTGAGCGCTACCGTGAGATGATATCCAACTTTTTTTTTGCCCAAAATGCAAGAGCTTGAGCCACATGCCACACAGCACGCGTAACAATGAACTTATTGAGAGACGAGTTCGGTGAACATTTTATTTCACGTTCGGGACCGGTCAATTGGCCGCCTAGATCGTGCGATTTAACGCCTTTAGACTATTTTTTGTGGGGCTATGTTAAAGCTCATGTCTATACAGACAAGCCCGCTTCAATTGACGCATTGGAAGACAACATTGAAGCATTTAATCGTGAGATACCGGCCGAAATGTTAGAAAGAGTATGCCAAAATTGGACTAAGCGGATGGACCATTTGAGGAGCAGTCGCAGTCGACATTTGCATGAAATAATCTTCAAACATTAAATTATATGGACCGTACTATCGATTCAAATAAAGATTTCATGCATTTTTCTGAATTTTATGTGTTTTTTTTTTTTGAAAAATTTTCCTATAGCTCTTAAAAAATCACCCCTTATATCCATGATAAGTTTCTTATTCAAACCAATGCAATACGTATGAAAATTAATTTTTTTCTAAGGGCCTGTGATTCGAAATTTATTCTGATAATTTTCGATTGCGTATGGAGGAGAGTGATATATTGACTGTCTTATCGATATGAAATCTAATGAAATAATGGCAACAGGTCCCAGCAATCCCATGTTCTTACGATATATTCATCTGTTTTGAAGAATACAGTGAGCGTCAAAAGAAACTGTACGTTAAAAAAAAGTATACATTAATAAATTACCGTTAATTTTATTTTTAAAATTATTTCATTAATTCAGTTTTTAAAATTGAAACAAAAAAAAAAACAATTTCAAAAAAAATTTGAAATATTGTGAGATTTTTTCAAGTGATTGTTAGAATTTTATCCTTAAAGTACAGTTTCTTTGCATACTCACTGTATATAATAAAAAAACATCTTTGACAGGATCAAGACTGAATACTACTTGCAAATTGTTTATAAATATTTGCCCTCTTTTTTTATCAATTAAATAAACAACAAGGAACACTATTCAAATAAATAAAATCCATCTTTAAATTTGATTATCACTACAAACCTTAGAGTATTTAAACTACTCTTGGCTAGCCCTGTAGGGTAGAAGCAATAGTAAAAATTAAAAAAAAAAAAAAAAAAAATATTTGCTGATAACGTCCATATTACGCACGAGGCTTTATAAATAAATACGTCCACAGAATGCACTCTAGCGAGCCAAACGTTCGAGAAGGATGGTCAGCTTCCACTATTTATAAGAAGCTTAAAAGCAGAAGAAAAAGAATGAAGATTAACATGATAAGCAAGCCCCCAAGAACATGAGTAAGAGAGCGAGAGAGAGAGAGAGTAGTGAAGAGGCCAAGAGTCAGCGAGCACGACTTTGTAAACTGAAAAAAAAATGTAAACAGAGAGCCAATCAAACTTGAGTTAATTTTTTAAACAAAAAAAAAAAAAATAACAACAACAACAACAGCACTGACAATGATTGATGACAACAAAACGAAAAAAAAAAATTTTAATAAAAATTCATAACGAACAGAATATTTCAATAAAAAATTTGGTTGCATGTTGCATCAAGCATGTTTGAAACGAATTTAAAAAAAAAGAAGAAAAAGAAAAATAAGTTTAAACAAGCTTAGCTCTGTGAGTGTTTTAAAACAAAAAAAAAAACAACAACAACGATTTTGTTCAATGAAAAGAATCACAAGACCGGTGTGCGAAGGTTTCCCACTAAGTTGGCTCTTTTCTCGTTTTCTACAATGCTCTCACACCATCTCACTCACGCTCATTTACTCAAAACGACAACAATTTTTTTTTTGTTGTTGTTTTTTTTTGTGAAGTCTTCGTTTATTTACTTCGTACGCTTAAATAACGCTCGTAGCGGCGTATGGCCAGCCGTAAAGTCAAGTTAAAAGTGTTAATGCTGAAACGTAGGTTTAAGGTTTGCTAAGAATGACTTGTGCTTAGATCGAACACTTCGCACGATCACGGCATACAACATTGATCGTGTGATCGGTTGTTATAAAAGTCGCAAGGACATAACGACGAGACATTAGTCGAAATCTATAAACGCAACACGCGAAGTCGTCTACTCTTTACACTGCGTAAAATATATCAAAGAAAAATATTTTTTAAATTTAATAAAACAAAATAAAATTAATTAAGAAAAAAATATTTTTGCGCGAATTTTTATAACAAAAAACAAAAATCAACATTAAAACAAAAAATATATTTTTTTATTAAGAAACAAATAAACAAATTCAAACTATTTTACAAGAAAAAATGATAACAAGACAGTGTTAAGTTTTAAAAATAAAACCAAACAATTTTAAAGTATAAATAAAAATAAAATAAAATCCTTAAATTAATTCTAAAAGGTAAATATTTTGAAATAAAAATAATGAAAACTATTTGAAGAATAATTAGAAAAATTTTAAACAATAAAAGAAAATAATAATAAGGATTTAAAATCCCTTCAAAAATTATTGAAATAAAATAAATAAAAGAAAAGAAAAAATAATTTAAAACGGCTTTAAAATGATGACCGATTCATATATCATAACATTTTTGGTGCGCCAATTCAAAACGAACGATATGCAACATTTGCTAATGGTTTTCATTACCATTCTAACGGCCATTAGTTTTCTGCAATGGCTAGTGAATTTATATCGTGAATTACGTAAACTGCCGCCTGGTCCATGGGGTTTCCCCATTATCGGTTATCTTATGTTTATGGGCAATGAGAAACACACGCGTTTCATGGAGTTGGCCAAAACATACGGTTCACTGTTCTCTACGCGCTTGGGCAACCAATTGACGGTAGTGATGAGTGATTATAAAATGATACGAGAATGTTTTCGCCGTGAAGAGTTCACCGGCAGACCGGATACACCATTTATGCAGACATTGAATGGATTCGGTAAGTTTAATTTGAGGAAAGAAAATTGAAAACTAGAATTAGAAAAAAATGAGGCAAAAGTAAACAAATTTGTTAGGAATTCATTTCTATCTTTTGCAAAAACCATGGAAAATGTTTCTTAATTTATTGAATTGAAAAAATTTAAAGTTAAAAAATTATTTTTAATCGTTAAAAATATGTTTTAAATACAGAAAATAGATGGAAATATAGGGAATTGGTGAAACATATTTTTTTTTCTTTGATTAAAATAAAGCGACGGAGAAAAAAAATATGAAACTAAACATATTTCTTTTTTAATATTTTCTTATTTTTTCTCAATAAAAATGTTTTTAAGAAAAATTTTATATAAAAAATTATACAATAAATATTTTTTCTTATATTAAAAAATTAACTTAATTAATTATTTATACAAAACAAATTTTTTCTTTAACTTTTAAATATATAAAAAATATTTTATTCTTTAATTTTTTTAAATAAAAAATGTTTATTTAAAAAAAAAAGTTAAAGAAAACGTTTTTTGCATAAAAAATTTTTTAAATAAAAAATAATATAAAAAAATATTTTTATTTATAAACAACAAACATTCTTATTGAACAAAATCTTTCTTTTTATTTATAATATTTAAATAAATAATAAAAAAAAGACATTTAAATAAGAATAATTTCTGGAGAAAAACAATTTACAATTAATTAACAATTTTTTATTTCAAATTATTTATTTTAAAAAAATTGCAATTCAAAATTTTGTGCGACGATATTTTCCGTTTAAAAAGATATTTTATTATATTTTTTTCAATGCTTTTATTTAAAATAAATTTTTTTTTAAATTTTTAAAAAAAAAAAAATTTTTCTTTAAAATTGAGACTAAAAAATTATTTTTATATAAAAAAATAAAGAATAAAATTTTTTTATATAAAAAAAAATCATAGAAAAGTATTTTTATATATAAAAAACAAACATTCTTATTGAAAAAATATTTCTATTTATTTATTATATTTAAATAAACATGAAAAAGAGATATTTAAATACAAATAATTGAAAGAAAAAAACAATTAACGATTAATAAACAAATTTTTATTTCAAATTATTTACTTTAAAATAAATTTCAATTAAATTCAATTTAAAAAAACAATATTTTCCATTAAAATCCATTTAAATTTTTTTCTTTTTTTTTCAAATAATTTAGTTTAAAAAATTTTGTTTCTACGATATTATCCATTAAAATAATTTGTTTTTTCTTTCTCAAATTATCCATTTAAGAAATAAATTTCAATTCAAAATTGTGTGCAACGATATTTTCCATTAAATTATTTTTTATTTCCTTTTTTTTCAAATTTTTCTATTTAAAAAAAATTTTGCTTTTATTCAAATAAGTTTTGTTTAACAACATTTTCTATTTAAAATTTAATTTTTTCCAAAAAAATTCCTTTCTTTTTAGTGTTCAATAATTTTTTTTTTTTAATTTGTAAATGTTTTTATTATAAAAAAAAACAATTTTAAATATTTTAATAAATTGTGACAAAATAAAAAATTAATAAAAAAAATTTAAAATCGTGTCCAGCACGTGAAGCACATTTTAAAGAGATTAAAAAAGGAAATATTCTGTATATTTTTTAAATGGCAATGGTTTGTGTTAAAAAACTTACAAAAATTTTAAGCCAATTAAAATGTTTTTTTTTATGAAATTAATTTCATTTAAAGTATTTAAAAAATTATCTGCAATGCGAAAACAAAACAAAAAAAACAAAATAAAAGAACAGAAAATAAAAATTTCTGCATTCGCCGCATTTACAATAAAACTGCGCTTTTTGGTTTGGTTTCGTTACGAATTTGGTTTTTTTCCCTTGACTTGAGGTTGGAGGCAGCAAAGAAAAGAAAAAAAATCAACAGAAAATAATCACGTTTTTTTTTTATAATTTGTTTCTTCTTCTTCAGCTTCTTTTAAATTTTTTTACTTATTGAAATGTTGTTTTAAAAACAATTAACTTCTTTCACATTTCGATTTAATTTTTTTCTTGCTTTTGTGCACTTTTTGATAAAGTTTTCTTTTCCTTTTTTTTTTTTGTATTGAAAAAGTGGAATTTTTTTATGTTTCATTATTTTTGTTTAATTGTTGCATTGTGGTGTATTGTAAATAATAAAAAAAATTTTTTAAAGTAGGTTAATTTTGAGATTTTATAAAATATAATGCAAAAAAAACGATGTATTATTATGTACTTTTTTGTTTTTTTGTTGTGATCAATAATTGTTGGAATATTTTTCAAAAAAAAAAAAAGTTGTATGCTTTTAAAAATATTTTTTTCTTTGGTTTGTTTTGTTTTGTTTTTAAACATCAACAATAAAATATAAAAACAAAATCTTTCCATTTGTTTATGAGAAGCCTACCTCAATTAAAACTTAAATGTGCAAAAATTAAAATAAAAACCACGCTTCTTGGTTTTTTTTCATTGGTGGTATAAACAAATGAGTAATGCCTACAGAATTTCATTTCAATATTTATTTAATACAGACTTCAAATATACACGATATTTCTTAATTTCAAAACTGTTTGTTTACAAAATTGTTAAATCGTTTTTGTTTATAAACAATGTTGCATTATATTGTTTAATTGAAACACACATATGTATATTCTGCTTGTAATAGTATAGAAATTGAGAAATTTATTTTTTAATGTAAAAAAGGAATTAAAAAAAATTTAAAATTTTTCCCTTAAATGAAAATATTTCTTAGCAACAATGTTGCTAAAGTGAAATTAAAAATTTAATTTATTATCGTAAAAAAGGAATTTAAAAAAATTTAAAACTTTTTCCTTAAATGAAAATATTTGCCAGCAACAATGTTGCTAAAGTACAAGCAACAATGTTTGCTAAAGTGAAATTAAAAATTTAGTTTATTATAAAAGGAAAAAGAAATTTTAAAAAAAATTTAAAACTTTTTCCTATATAAAAAAATTTGTCAACAACAATGTTGCTAAAGTACAAGCAACAATGTTGCTAAAGTGAAATTAAAAATTTAGTTTCTTATAAAAGGAAAAATAAATTTTAAAAAAATTTAAAACTTTTTCCTACATAAAAAAATTTGTCAACAACAATGTTGCTAAAGTACAAGCAACAATGTTGCTAAAGTAGAATTAAAAATTTAGTTTATTATAAAAGGAAAAAGGATTTTAAAAAAAATTTCTATTAGCGTAAGGGTCGTGGGTTCGATTCTCACCATAGGCTCTGGTCTGTGACACATGGTCGAAGCTACTCAGCTGGTATATAATTAGAATATAATTTGTAATTGTATTGTAATAAATAAATAAATAAATAAATAATTAATAAAAAAAATTTAAAACTTTTTCCTTAAATGAAAATATTTGTCAGCAACAATGTTGCTAAAGTGCTAGCAACAATGTTGCAGACACTATTCTTACTCCTTGTTTCAGTAAGAAGTAAGGACACTCAATTTAGTTTGGGTTTTTCATACAAACAAATGAAATAATTGCCAGCAACAATGTTGCTAAAGTGCTAGTAACAATGTTTCAGACACTATTCTTACTCCTTGTTTCAGTAAAAAGTAAGGACACTTAATTTAGTTTGTGTTTTCCATATAAACAGGCGTTTGTCTGAAACAAAAAAATTTTCAAGTTGTTTAGCAACAATGTTGCTACAGTCTAAACAAAAATTTACATTATTTAACATATTTTTACAAGTATTTGTTTTTTGTTTGTTTATCTGTCATACTCATTTTTGTAAATTTGTTAATTGCAGGCATTATCAATAGCACTGGTAAACTGTGGAAGGATCAAAGACGTTTTTTGCATGAAAAACTACGTCAATTTGGCATGACCTACATGGGCAATGGCAAGCATGTCATGGAAAAGAGAATAATGGTAGGTAATCTTAAAATTTTTGCCTTACTTTCTAGAATTTCATAAAAACTTACACAAACTCTGTGTGTTTTCTTTGAACTATTTTACAGACCGAAGTCCATGAGTACATACACAATTTGAATATATCCGAGGGACAACCCATGGATATGGCCCCAGCTATTTCCGTTGCCGTAAGCAACGTTATTTGCAGTATTATGATGTCAGTGCGTTTTTCCATTGATGATCCCAAATTCAGACGTTTCAATTTCCTGATCGAAGAAGGCATGCGTTTATTTGGTGAAATACATACGGTAGACTATATACCCACCGTACAATATTTCCCAAGTATTTTGACGGCCAAAAATAAAATTGCCAAAAATCGTGAAGAAATGCAAAAATTCTATCAGGACGTTATCGATGACCATAAGAAAACATTTGATGGCTCTAATATACGGGATTTGGTTGATTTCTATTTGGCGGAAATTGAAAAGGCCAAACAGGAGGGCAGAGATGAAGAACTATTCGATGGCAAAAATCATGGTGAGTTAAAGACAGAGAGAGAGAGAGAGAGAGAAAACTTATAACCAAGAAATGTTTATAAAATACTAATGTTTTGTTATCGATTTCTTGTTTCTTTTGATTCTTTTTAGAGGAACAAATTGTTCAGGTGATTATTGATTTATTCTCTGCGGGCATGGAAACCATTAAAACCACTTTACTGTGGATTAATGTGTTCATGTTGCGTAATCCAGAGGCGATGAAACGTGTACAAGATGAACTGGATCAAGTTGTGGGACGTCATCGTTTACCTTCGATTGAAGATTTACAATATTTACCCGTAACGGAATCAACAATTTTAGAATCAATGCGTCGTTCCAGCATAGTACCATTGGCCACCACACACTCACCCACAAGGTAAGCGATCTTAGAATTACCTTCACTTTGTTAAGTTGACTAAGAAAAGTTCATTAAACTTTAACTAAGCAATGCAATGTAATGCAATGCAATGCATACAAGCTTTTGCTAATTAAGCGTTGGCTGGCTGCTCGATTCTAATGTCATTACTGTGCACACAGAGATCTCCTAAACATTTTTGTAATTTTTTTTTTGTTATTGTTGTTGTTGTTGTTTTCTAATGTATAAAACAAAAATAAAAACAAAAACCGAAACAATTTTTTTCAATTAAATTGTAAATCGTAAGCGAATGCTATGGAACATGTACGAGTATGTGTATCATACAATGGTGGTGTGGTGTGTTGTGGTGTATTACTGTGTGGTATGGTGTTGGTTCATAAGCTGGTCTTTAGCCATACGCACAGCATTGTATGTGGTGTATGAATGAACACCATACATACAACATACACCATAACACCATGGTGCTTATGTTTTATTTTTAATTTCATTCTGTAAGCCCGCTACTGCTTTGCACTCTCTTGCTTCTTAGTTAGGTTTGACTGTTGTGTTGCTGTTGTGTGTTGTGTTTTGACTGACTGACTGACTGACTGGCATTTATAAGATGCGTCGTAATTTGTCCCAGTTTTGCTTTTTTAGATGCTTTCCAAGATTAAAAGCTTTAAATTTTTTTCACACAATCTTTTTTGTTTTTCTCTTTTTGTTTTTGTTTTTATGAATAGAAATAGAAAGAGAGAAAAAAAAACTATAAAAACGCCAGGCAAGGCAATCTACAATCAGCCATAAAGCCAGGCCTTTTAATAAACTTGAGGCAATTGTTTTGTATGCCACAGCAACAACAACAACAGCAACAATAACAAAGACACTGAAAACTTAAATTGAAAGAAAAAAAAACTGTTTTGTATGGAAATTTTCAAAAAAAAAAAAAAAAAAAAATTCGTATATGGAAACAACAAAACACGTGAGATTGTAATTTTTCAATAAACATTCGCTAATTTATACTCATTTTCCTTGCATTCGATTTTTTTTTTGTTTTTTTTGTCTTTGCTGTGCAACAAGTTTAAACCGGCCGGCTTTTAAATTATATACACAATACGTCCGCGAGAAAGAGATAGAAAATGAGTAAAAAAAAAAAATGGCAATAAATTTTTGTCTATAAATTATGGCTCAATTATTATTTATGTTATCCACAGTCAAGTTTATTGAACTTAAAATGCCATCTGGCATCTGGCATTACATACCAAAATGTATGTCAGGAAAAATATTTTGGAATTCCTTAATTTTTTTTTTCTTTCTTGTTTTAGAATCTCATTTCAAGTGTTCTTTATTAATCAAAATATTTCCCTTCTCTTAAATTCCTTTATTTGCAGAGATGTTGAGGTGAATGGCTATAAAATCCCCGCTGGTTCCCATGTCATACCCCTGATCAACAGTGTACACATGGACCCCAACTTGTGGGAGAAACCAGAAGAATTTAATCCACGCCGTTTCTTAGATACGGAGGGTAAAGTACGTAAACCCGAATACTTTATACCGTTCGGTGTGGGTAGGCGTATGTGTTTGGGTGATGTTTTAGCCCGTATGGAATTGTTTTTGTTTTTTGCCTCGTTTATGCATTCCTTTAATATTACACTGCCCACAGGCCAGCCATTGCCCAGTCTAAAGGGTAATGTGGGTGCCACCATAACACCGGAAACATTTAAAGTGTGTTTAACGCCCAGGCCATTACAGTTGCACAATAGCACAACAATTGAGCCACATCATATGCGTAATGTGGGATCAAATTGAGATTTAATTTAATCGCTAGCAAGCGATCTGTTTTAAAGCTTTTTATACATGTTAAGGCCTTTTACCAAAAAAAAAAAAAAAAATAATTAAAAAAGAAATCTTAAAAATCAACAACAACAACAACAAACAGGAGAGATTGAAAGACAACAAAGTATAAACAACCATGCAACAAAATTTAATTACGCTGGATTTAGGGCCTTAATAGTAAAGTTAACACACAAAAAAACAAAAGCTAATGCATATGCAGAGCACGGTTTTGTTCCTGAATGGCGTTTTTTTTGCACCAACAACAAATCTTTACTAAAAAACAAAACACACTGAAAAAAAGAAGAAAAACAAAAGCATTGGAAGAGAACTGTTCTCTTAGGTTTTAAGCCAAAAAAAAAAATACACAGAAAATACAGAGAAAATCAGCAAGCTTTCAAATGCTATACAAATATTGTAAGGCAAGCTTTCAAATGCTATATGATTTGCTTTTGTGGACAAACATTCTTAAGTTTGAAGCCAAGTAAGGAGACAAAAAATAACACACAAAAAAATAATGAAAAAAAAATTATTTTTTTTTTTATTTTTTAATTAATGAATCTACAATTAGTTCAAAATATAAAAGAAAAAAACAGAAAAACAAAAAAAAAAAAAAAAAGAATACAAAAAAACAATAACAAACAAATTCTATTCTTTAACCCCCTAGAAGCTGTGTTCAATAATAGCCATACAGGCTTAATTATTTTAAGCTTGTAAGGTAAAAACAACAAACAAACAAAAACAAAAAAACAAATATTATTTATACATACATACATACATACATAGAAAATAATTAATAATTATTTAAATAAATAAAAATCTGTGGTTTAGTTTTTATGATAAGCAAATTGAGAAACAAGAAAAAAAAATCTAAAGAATTGAAGAGCTTTTGTTCAAATTATAAATTAAATTTTGCAAAATTTTTTTTTTATATTATTTTGCTTTTGTAAATAAATAATTTCATTTAACATTATTTTAGGCATTCACATGACATGACATTTTTTTTTTTTTTTTTTGTAAAATTAAAAATTGTTTCGTTTTTAACCTCAAAAACAAAAAATTTTTAAAAAAATAAAAAGAAAAATCTTTAAGATTCATAAGTGCCAACACCATTAATTAATAATTTGTAATTATTTTTTTAATTTTTTATTTCTTATATTTCATTGTAATTTATACAAAAAAAAAAAAAAATTAAGAGAAAATAAGAAAAAAATATTTCCAAATGTTGTAAATATACACCAGAAATGTTAATTATTTTAACAAAAAATTATTTAAAAAAGTATACACCATTAATCATAATCATAATAATAATGATTATAATCTGTAATCATTTAACTACAATTAGTATTTAATTTATGTTGTTTTGTTTGTTAAATAGTAATTAATTGTATTATTTAAGTTCACCTCCAACTCCACCTCCACCTCCCCCACATATACACACACTTTTTACACACCCTACATCCTTTCTTTAAAATTCACATACGAAAACATAAAATCTTAAACAAATTGTATTGAAAACATTTCATTTTTATTTTTATTAAGAAAATTACAAAACAAAAAAAACAAAAAAAACATCTTAAACAACAAAAATCCTTATTTAATAATATTAAAAAAAAAGAATAATTTTTCTAAAAAAAAAAAAAATTCACTCTCAAAAGCATTTTTTATTTCACAACGGAAAACATTTTCAGTTTGTATTTAAATGGCATTAAGGTAATGCCACATTCGCCCTGCATATCAATATCGCAGCTTTCTTCACTTAAACGTATACGAAAATTCCTCACTATCAAGCCACCATATAGCAGCAACAACATTTTGGCCAATTCATCTCCCAAACACATTCGTTTGCCGGTTTGAAACGGTATAAACTGTTTTGGCTGTTGATAGGTTGCATGCTCAGTGTTTAGAAATCTTTGTGGCTTAAATTTTTCCGGTTCAGGCCATATTTTCGGGTCCATGTGTACTGCCCATTGCAAAGGCAATATCATGCTGTCTTTCTTTATATTATAACCGCCGATCTGTACATCTTTCACACAGCCATGTGGTATACCCAATGGTACTACTGAACGTATACGTTGCACTTCCGCTAAGCAAGCCTTCAAATAGTCAAGTTGCTCTAGATCGTTAAGGCAAAGAGTTTCGCAGGGTATGTTAAGCAAGTGCTGGAATGAAAACAAAAGTTAGAAACTTGTAAAGTTATTTAATAAGGATTTTCGGATAAATTTAACTTCATATTAATTTTATTAGAATTTTCGATGTAGAAAACCATATCTATGGAATGACTAAAACGACCTCCGAATATATTGTTACGAAAATAAAAAATCTAGATATTGGTGTTTTGCTTTTACATCCCTTAACATTAAAATTATAAACACAAGGTACAAAAACATAACAATTTTGCAAACAAACCTGTTTACAAATTATCGTCTTGCTTAATATAACAACAAATACCAGCATAAAAAAATGGTAAACAAGTAAACAAAAATATACCAATAACACTACAAGAATAAATGTAAACAAAAATACAACAAAAAACATTAAAATAATGAATGTAAACAACAATGCTTACATTTACAAAGATATCGGTAAGGCGAAATCATAAACATACGCCTTAAAGAACATTCATCAGACTGTTTACCCTGCCATTTAAAAGGCAAGGCAAAGAAGGCGAGTGAGTGAGTGAAAGTTCAGTCAGTCTTGTATGAAGACGCGGCGTGTTTGAAGAGAGTAATCCTGTTTTGAAGATCTGCCTTACAAAGATCTGTCGAATAACTGTCTAGTGATTGCTATTGTTTATTCAAAGGGTATAAACAAATGAATAACAAACAAAGCAATTGTTGTTGTTTACATCAAGCTGTGAACAGTGGCACTCAGAATTGTGCATATAATAAAGAATTTTAATTAAAACTAAACATAAATTTATTTTTATTTCATTTGCAAACGTTTTTAAAAGGTAAAAACGTAACAATCAAATCAATCAAATGCCTTGCAAAGTCAATTATTCATTCATCACATAGACAAACATATAACTTACAAAAGATAAAGACTTCTCAAGGCTTTCGAGTAAATTTATCTTCACATTAATTTCATAGTATTTTACCATATTTATGGAATGACTAAAACGACCTTTGAATATACTCTGCATAATTACAAAAATTATAATCTTTACAGTAAAAAAAAAAAACAAACGTTCTTGAGAGCCTAAGAGATAGTATATTGGCATAGTAGACTTGAAATTGTAAGTTCAAAACTCAGCCCTGAAATCTTGACTTAAACGAAATATGAAAAAATATTTCCTTAAGCGATCCAATACTCCTCTTATGTCCATACTTTTCGCCAAACATACACTTCGTTTTGCCCTCATTTACTGCCACACCCATCATGGTAGGCCTCTGTTCAAAAGCCCTAGCTACAGCAGTAACATCCAGTTTGGTACGCCCTATGATGTCAATATCGTCAGCATACTTAAGTCATTCTACACTTTTAATGCTGTTGCGCTGTACTCCCACCTCCTGTAGAACACTGTCCATGACGAAGTTATGTACTGACGTACATTATTAAAAGGTTTGGAGACGTTCTTACCTATTTTACTTCCTATTTACTCTCAGATTCGCAGCAATACAAGGCTTAGCTTACGGCGCAAACACGATTTCTTGTAGGGCAAACAAAAATTGTGTTATAATCGGAAAAAAAAGAATAAAAAAATGTTTCAAACGAAAGAGAAACTGGTGGATATTACTCGATCCAAGATCTGTGACCAAGCTGTCAGGGTCACCAATGATTTAATGGCTCACACAGTATATATTTATTACGATGATTAACTTCTCAGCAGCGTTCTGGCAAATACTCTGAGAGTGAAATAAAAATCGCCATGAAAAGTTTCTCTAGAAATGTGTTGTCCAGAGTCGTCATTCAACTGCAAGTCGACCCTTTCATGGATAAGATGGAAACACTTAACATTGGTTGTGTTAGAAGCTAGGTTTTAATCCTGGCTAAAGGAATCGAATGAATGAATAATAGCGAGTAGGCTATTATTGCACCGTTAGCATTGAAAGAGTCCTTAACTAACCGATAGCTAACCCTACTAAGTACAGTCAACAACCCTTCAGTCAAGATTACTACGACCCAAGAATGATAAACTAAAGATTACGCCATCACGCACACAAAATTAAAACTTTCTGCGCATGTTGAATCAATGACGTCACGCAACTTTGTTCCTATTGGCTAATGATAATGTGAGTTATATTGCAGGGCTGCCAACTACTTTCACGTAGTGCAAACATTTTTCAGAAGAAATGTTAATTTTTACATATGAAAAAGACTTGGAAACCTTTAAAATAGCGCAACTACGTCATCTAACGGGAAAACATGCGCAAGGCGTAATCTTTAGTTTATCATTCTTGCTACGACCTATGTTGTGTATTAATTTTATACGTGAGTGGCAATTCCTGCAGTTTAAAGTTGACTTCGAACGACAAAAAATTTTTTTTTGAGAAACCTTTCATGGTTTTTGCCAGAACACTGTTAAGAGGAAGTCACCGAAGAAATATTTTCGTTTTGATGTCTGACCTGGAGTTTGAACCGCGGCCTTTACATCTAATAAGCTAACATAGTATCTACTAGACTACCAAGACTTGTTAGAAGTATATACTCCAGACCTACCTTTCTTAACTCCTCTTGTATTTCCGGTTCCTTGGCCATATACAAGAAAAACCAACGTAATGTAGTCAATGTGGTATCAACTCCGGCACCAAATAAATCGGCTAACAAGTGATGCAATTGCTCTTGGCAAAAGAACTCTTTGGCAATTTGTTGTTCTTTGAGATCGTGGGATTTTAAAAGTTTTTCTCTTTCCTTTAAGAAATATTCCAAAATGCAAGTGTTTTCCTCTGGACTTTGTTTTTCAGGAATTTGTTGTCTTTCCAGCAATTTCTTTTCACATTTCCTTATGATCTCATTATAGATGGCATGGGTTTTCTGTTTGCCTTCCAATAAAAATTTTATGTTTCGTTGGTTCGAGGGTAAATGCCTGCTTAAGTAAAGCAGAGAGAGAGAGAATAAATAAAACATCTGTGGCAATTTTGTTTAACAAGTTTTTTTAAATTTTTACCACAAAACTTTCATTTTTTTTTTTTTCATTTTTTAATAAAACGATGAGTAATAAATTTGTGGTTTTTGTTTTTTTTTTTTGTCTTTTTTGTATGAAAAACGTCTGTTTACTTACCTTAAGAATGGCAGAAAATTCACAACACCTGAGACACCAATTAATTTTAAACCCTCTTCCTGTAGCTCTTGAAAATAACGCCAAGTGACATCATCACGTGCATATGTGATGCCAAACACCAGATCGTTAATAATGTTGCCCAAAGTATGTTGCAATGCGGGCAGAGGATCAACATCAACATCAACATCGACATCATCTGTGTTAGCAACACCTAAACAATTCGTAGAGTCATCGTGAAGCCACTGGCAAAAACCACAACAACAAACAATCAGAAAGTAAACAAGAAAATTAATAGAAAACGATTTGCAACGAACTGCCAACATCCCTAAACCGGGTTTTCAAACATTTTGTATGTAACGGTTCCCTAACGTATGGCCAAAACGAACACATCGTATAAACATGTTGTGTGTTGTATAGTGTAGTGAAGATCGACAAAACGATACGAAATTTCGGAAGAACGAATGGACGAAAAGTAAAAGGCAAAAAACAACAACAACAATAACAAAATATGCACATTTTAATTATTTAGATCGTCCATTTCTGTTTTGCACTCAGCGTCAGAAGAGAACAAAAACAAAATAAAAACGTTTTTTTTTTTTTTTTGTTGTTTTAAAAAGCAAAAGCGATAATAAAAACGAAAGTAAATGTTTAAACACACATAAAGCAGACGCCGTTAAAGAAAAAAAACAGAATGAGAAATGAAGGTGAAACTGACAAAAGCGAATGGAATGGCAAAAAATAACGAAGACTTGCAGATAATTTATCAGGCGGCAGCCAGAACAAACGTTCACATTGTCCAGACAGACGTCAGCAACTGTTCTTCCAGTGAAAAGTCTGACAAACAGTGTTATAATGGCACCCTGGCAACAGCAAATCAATGAGTTTTAGAACACAATGAAAGAAAGAGAAGAGAAGACAAAAGAATACCTTGAATGAAAATTTATAAAATTGCTTGAATGTACGTACAACCATGCCATGGGATCTATACTAGGACATTCACTTTTGTTTCAGTCACAGACAGACATTTTTCATTTCGACATTCACAGGCATATTTAAGGTTGTTGTCTCGAATATATATAAGATACGTAAACGCTGATAAATGTTTGTATTTTAAACAAAAAAAACCGAAAAGAAAAAAGAATTTCAAGAATCATTCCATTCATGTTTATGACTCACAGACGAGAATGCTTTGCCTTCGAGCATATAACAAAACCTCATCAATTTTTTTTTTTATGTCCTATATACAGCTAAACCAATGACGTCTGTGTGTTGTTGTGTGAAATTTTGCAATTTATTGTACCTACCTGTATGCATTCCTGTACTCCCTTAACGATACGTTGTTCTAATCGGCAACGTATTTCATTGAATTTCTTAGACATGCCCAGGCCTTTAAGCCAATCAATAGTGTGACGTCTTTGATCTTTCCAAAGGGCGCCTTCGGCACAAATTAAACCTTTTTTTTGGGCAAACAGAAAAACATTAAAAAAAAAATTAAAACGGAAATAAAGTTTGTTTCTTAAGTCTTTTGTTTTACACACACCAGAGATCAGCAATGAATCGTTTTTTTTTTTCGCTACTCTTAAGAACTCATGAAATTTTGAATAGAAGTAAGTGCGTCAACAATATTGAAATTTAACTATGTACTCTAATGCATTCATACTCACCACACAACGTTGATTTATAAGTACAGGTTGCAATGAGTTATGCGTACAACGTTGACATCAAACTCATGCCATTCAAAATATTGTTACGCAGATCGAAATGACCTAATATCGTTTCACATAAAAACAATAAACAAAAGCTACCAGCTACACCAACACATGTGTACACCGAACCATACATAAACTAACAATAACATCAGTATGAGTATGAGAGAGATGGATAACGCAAACGCAACATAAGCGAACGCAACAAGAGGCAATGTGTATACAATACACAAACACACTCTAACGTATACATCGAACATCTTCCAAATAAACCAACAACAAGCATGAGAGCAAAAGGGATGGACAAATAAGCAAGCGCAACAACAAGCAATACAGTCACCATAGAAATTGCGAGAATGCGAGACCGCGAACATTCTTCTTCAAGAACGTTCGATGTACTGTTCGTGTTGGACTATAAAAGGGCAAGACAAAGTAGACGAGTAGGTCAGTTGTAATTGAGTCAGTCTTGAGTGAAGTTGCGTGTGAACTAATCAGTCGCGGTTTGAAGATATCCGTTGTGAGCAGTATAGCGAATAGTTGTGTGTGAATAATAGTGAACCAGCAATTATTGTTGTATCGGTTAAGTGTGAACAGTGGCACATAAGAAAGTGTGGACAATAAAGAGAGTTTAATTAAAATAAGACACATATTTGTTTTTACTTGGTTTGCAATCAACGAACTCATATTTAAACGTTTTAAAAAAGGTAAAAACGTAACAATATGTTTGATTCATAAGCCAGCCTACTCATTTAGATTCCTAACTTTAGAAAAATAATTAGAAGACTTATAAATGATACGGGTGACTCGAATCATTCATCAAAATTTTACAGTCTTAGTTGTTGTTGCATTTAAAACAAAAGAAAAAAGACAGAGCAGCAAGCAGAGCAAACACACAACCTTTTAGTAAGTATTTTAGTGTTCGTACGCGACTCATACTTACTTTGTGCTTCGTGTATATGTTGAGTTATGGAGAGGAGTCGAAATCAACAACATCATACGTGTTGTTAAGTATGAGTATGATGAGTACTTCAAAATCATTTGAACATGAGTAGAGGAGGTTCCATGATATTAAAATAAATATGAATAAGTATAAGTATCAGAAATTATGAGTATGATTCGATTCTACTTATCTTTTTGAATACTAATTGCTGATCTCTGACAAACACACACACTTACCATAACCACCCATTATGCCATGTGTTACATACAGTGGTGCTCGAGCTGTAAACTCTTCGCGTCTTAGGAAATCTCTTACCAAGGCAGCATCTGTTAAAACGATTGTATTAATCGAGCCCATCTTTAGTGAATAAATTGATCCGTATTTGCAGGATAATTGTTGTAGAGTCTTATATGGGGCCTTAACATTCAAGTAAGCCAAGTAACCTAAGATTGGTAAACCGAAAGGACCTGGTGGCTCATGACGCATGCGTAAGAAATGTCGTACACAGAGGTATGTGAGCAATCCCGCAACACAGATGATGAATAGCTTCTAAAAATAAAAAGATACAGAAAAGGAGAGTAAAATAAAAAGCAAGAAACAGGAAATGCCAATTGAAAATAACATCAACTCTTTTATTTTTTTGAAAATTAAAAAAAAAAGACTGAAACTTTCAATTATGAAATGAGTTTGTAAGGCTTCAACGTTAATTTTAATAATTTCAGCAAAAATATTAGAAAGAAATTCATTACAAAGGAATTGTAAAGACAATATGGATTGGAGTAGAGTTACGTTGCCCTCGCAATTGCGTTTCTAGTTTCCTTTGGCAGTAAAAATCAGTTGGAAAGTGCTGAATTTGCTTGAGTCTATTCACCTTCGTGTTCTATTAACAAACTTTCGGTGCCCAAGAATTCTTCGCCTCAGGTCTCCAAGTGCCGGAGAATGAAAGAAAAGTTTCTCTTTGGCAATGACGAATATGAGAAGAGCATTCACAAGGAAGAGAAGAGCATCCACGTCATTATAGCTTCTAGAAAAGTATCCCCAGCATCTGAGCTTGTGCTCGAAGAGGAACGTGGCGTTTTGTAACTGCTAAGGGGTTCCTCAGATGTACTCTGGTCAGGTTAAACACAAGTTTTGTTTTGTTTATCGCACCAGATCTGTCTGGTCTCCCTCTCTCTCTGAAATGGATTCCTTTATTCATATCTTTCCTTTGCAAAAGAGTGAAGGTTGTGTGAGCCAGACAATCCCGAGAAGAGGAACGCCAATCTCACGTATGGATTCAATGGAAGTTTCTGTCTTTGCAAGTATGTTAGCTTTGTTTTTACCTTCAATGACCAGGAATTTATGCCTCGCACGGTATCTCCTCTAAAAACTCTCGATATTCTTGGACAATCTTTCTTTTCAGCCTTACTTTAGGCATCTAATAGCCGCTTTGCTGTTTTGTGCGTATATCACCGCGTCCTGTACTCTTATATTGAATTCCCACAGCGGCAGTATTCATAGGCATTATTTCAGCCTGGATAGAGGCTACAGTAAATGGATTTATTTGCTCGGAAAGTACGGAAGTTTGTGAAAACTATTTGCATAAAACTTGACAACCGCATTGCTAAAGAAGCTTTAGCTACCGGCACAAGTAATAACAAATCTTTTGAGAAACCTGGGAAAAACGAAGCCAAGAAGCACAATACTTCTGAGCAACTGCAGCTAAAACTCAGATGAATGCAGACACACATATGAAATGTTTCTTTTATTTTTATACACAGGTTTTAGTCATAGGGAAAACATCTACACTCAGTTATATCCCAGAGTGAGACTAGGAACACGGCCCAAAATGAGGTATCCTAAACAGATTTAAATTCAGATTCAAAAATTTCTGTGATTATCTTTGTGATTAAGCTGCTCGACATCAGTTTGTTTCAATGATTGCTTTTCCCTGATATGGCAACTGTTAACATACAGTGACCATCAAAAGAAACTGTACTTTAAGGATAAAATTCTAACAATCACCAAAAACTCAACTTTTACCACTTAAAGAGTGTGCCCGGAAAAAATTTCACAATATTTTACAATTTTTTTTTTGGAAAATTTTTGTTTGTTTTAAATTTAATTTGAAACAATTTTAAAATAAAAGTAACCGTAATTTATTAATGTTAATGTGCAGTTAATTTTGACGCTCACTGTATGAGCAGCATCTTGCATGTAATTGTTGGAGATTTAAAGGGAAACAGGATGAGATATTAAGTTCGAAAATTTATTCTGGAAAATGGAAATTACGTGACGGTATACTGCTTGCATTATGAATATATCAAACAATAGAGAGGACAACCATAAAGCACTCGACTACTAAGATTAAACAAAAACAAAATTATTTGGACAGACGAGTCAAAATATGAACTAAAAAATTCCAAAAATCGGAAAAGAGCGTTGTGTGAACCAACACAAAGGCTTAAATCGAAAAACCTTATCCATACTGTAAAACATGGTGGAGGCAGCCTCATGGTGTGGGGATGTTTTTCCTCTTCAGGAGTTGGTAGACTCGTTAAAATTGATTCCAAAATAACTGGAGAGCACTATGTAAATATTTTGGAAGAAAATCTTTTATAGCAGTGAGGAGGAAATGGGCTTGGGGGAGTTTATCTTTCAACAGGACAACGACCCTAAGCACACGAGTAAGGTCGTTAAAAAATATTTTGGAGAAAATGATGTTGAAAAATTAGAATGGCCTGCTCAAAGCACAGATTTAAACCCCATAGAGATTTAAACAGATTTAAACCCCATGTCATCTTAGACGACAAAATCTCGATGGAGTCCAGAACAAATATTCAAACATTTTGGGAAAATGGGAATGGAGGGCAATTCCTACAAGTACTTTGAAGAACCTTGTGCTAAGTATGCCGAAAAGATTAAGAGCAGTCATAAATAACGAAGGAGGAGCAACTTTGTACTAAATTTTGAAGTTATTTAATTACACGGTGCGACAGTGAAAATACACCCGAGTAACTACATAGTCCACGTTGTTCAGTTAGTTGAGCAGAACTCAAAAATACCTTTTTTATATTTCTCGAACCCTCCAAACTTGTTTTATTTGACAAAAACTATTTTTTTTTTACTTTACACAGAAATTTCTGGATTACTCAAACATTTCTGACCCGATTTCCAAAATTTAAATCTTGTTGTAAAGGGAAGAGATGTACCTTTAAAACGGTATACATATATCAATTATTCGACTTAATATGCTATGAGTTTTGATGAGGTAAACTTGGAAAATTCGAATTTTTTTCATATTTTTTCAAGTTTGTCCATTCATAGTAGCAAACTTTAATAAAAACATATAGGATAAGTGATAACATTCTTAACCCTAATCAAGTCAGGAAAAATTTTTACAAATCCAGTCAAAATGTGTCTTAGAGGCACATACAAAGAATTTACATATTAATTTTGTTAACTTATTTTTATTTTATTAAATTTTTTCTTCTCAGTTACATAAATGAAATATTATTTATTTATTTTCGCATTTTAAGCAAACTAGAACTTTTGAACAATGCTAGTTGCAAGTATTTTTGTGGCAAATACTGCAAGACTGCTTACACATTCTGCATATCTTTGGTGGGCGTCTACGTCGCACATTTGTCTGCCTTGGCTGGTTTGAGAATTCATCCTCGTGTAGTATGGAACGAACATTGGACAAATTATTTTTATTTTATTTTAGAAGACTACGGCGTTTTATATTTGGAACAACAAGTTCCTGAATAAAATCTTTCAGAAATATCTTTCGTCGTAGTTGCTTTTAACTTTCGTTCTAATTTGGAAACTTATTTGTCCAAATAACAAAGGCTGCAGTGTCTGAAATATCGATTAGATTGTAGAAGTGCACGAGTGGCCAACGATTTGTTTTACGTTTGACGGAACAGCTTCGCTTCGCTTTGATCAAGCGTATCTACACCGCCTTTTGTCTTATTATAATCAATAATAATTTCTGGCTTGTTTTTGTTGTCAGAATCTTTGAATCGTAATGTAGTGATGAGAGTAACAAAACTACTTTATTTTTCTTTGGAACATAACATACAAGTGTCATATTTTTTCTGAAACCATGTAAGGAACTTTCCGTTGGTTTTGTTTTGGCTGCTAGAAAATCAGGCAGAATGCATCTTTTATTTTTTCGCAATGTGCCAACGCATGTTAGACTTTACGAAAACAACCGTTCTACTAAGTCAAACGAAGTAAACAAATTATCAAATGTGATGTTTCGATTTGTTTTTTCAAATGGTTTGCACAGTTCTTCAACAATTCTCTCACCGCCATTTTTACTTTTTTCAGGACTTTCTTGTCCTAGATAAAGAATTCCATGAAGAGGATACCGAGCTTCTGCATCACAAATCCAAAAAATTTTGAGACCATATTTGTCCGGCTTTGATGGTATGTACTGTCGAAACGACACTCGTCCTCTAAATGGCATCAGGTTTATATGACTTTAGTAAGTTCCTATTGATGTGTTCCCAAATATCGCGAATAGGAGCAAACTTGTCCTTTGCTTTGCATTGGGACCGTGTAGATTGGTCATCAAATCGAATATGTCGCAGTATTGTTACAAACCTGTGTTTTAGCACGCAGGCTCGGAAAATATTGCAACCAAATAATGGGTGCCAGAACTCTTGATAACTCATTATACATTGTTCTTTAATTTTATGTTGCTGTTCACAAACAATAGAAGTAATAGTTAGGGTTGCCATATGTGCCTAAAAGACACATTTTGACATGATTAAGAACATTTTTGATTGAAACAAAATAAAAAATATAAAGAAATTAATTTATTACTTGAAATTTGTAAATTCTAAATAAAACAAATGAAAGTAGGAATTCAAGAAGCAGTAAGAACTAGAACCTATATTTAAGGAAGTTACAACATGACAAAGTGAAATATGTGTCTGAGAGGCACATGTTGACTTGATTAGGGTTAAAGTCTGTTCTCTTGTGAAGAGATTGAGTCATCATTTGATCAAATCGGACAAAAATTACTGTAGTTATTAGTTAAATAGTATAACAGTCGTGTTATATTTTTTATATATGTCATCTCATCAAATGAACTTTTAGTTCAAAAATTTTCAGAATTTTTGATGGATCTTGATTGTTTATTACAAAATGTGTCAATTTCACGTTTGCACGACTATCAGAAGTGGGCTAATATTTGTGTTTTTTGCAAATATTATTATTTCTCTTTGCGCAAAAATTGTCCAACTTCTGGTGGTCGCTCAAACGTGAAATTGACACATTTTCCGATAAACAATCAAGATCCAATAAAAATTCTGAAATTTTTTGAACTGAAAGTTCATTTGATGAGGTGACATATATAAAAAATATCACTCGACTGTTAGACTATTTAAATAATAACTACGGTAATTTTTGTCCGATTTGATCAAATGATGGCTCAATCTCTTCACAAGAGAACAGACCTTAAGAATATTATCACTTATCTTATACTTTTTTTACTAAAGTTCGCTACTATGAATGGACAAACTTGAAAAAATATGAAAAAAATTCGCATTTTCCAAGTTTACCTCATCAAAACTCATAGCATATTAAGTCGAATAATTGATATATGTATACCGTTTTAAAGGTCCATCTCTCCTCTTTCCAACAAGATTTAAATTTTAAAAATCAGGTAAGAAATGTTTGAGTAATCCAGAAGTTTATGCGTAAAGTCTAAAAAAATAGTTTTTGTCAAATAAAACAAGTTTGGAGGGTTCGAGAAATATAAAAAAAATATTTTTGAGATCTACTCAACAAAACTCACAACCTACACTAGATCACTAGAGGGGTGTATTTAATTTCTTTTATTTTGTCGCATAGTGTTATTTATAATATTTTCTAGTGAAGTGTTACTTTATTTTGTCACATGAAATTCCTTATGTGCCATATAGTTTCTATTACAAATAGAAAATATAAAGAAAGAATTCAATCTTAAGTTTCCTTTTAGATAAAATCTTAACCGAATTAAAAATTAAACTAAAATTTATAAACATTTGAAAACAATAAACATATGCTTTAATCAAAAAACAAAAAAAAATTTTTAAAACCGCACTTTATTTTGTCCGACAGTGTATGTACATACAGCCATGGACATTAAATTAGCACAAAATTCATATATAGTTTGATTGTGAATTTTTTTCTCATTTTTATCCTAATTAAGCCAATTGTTTTGGTCTGAAATGTTGCACGATGACCTCTAGCTGCTGTTTAACAAAAAATATTACCGTTATCGTAAAAATGGGACGTTGAAAAGATTGCTCGCCAGAGGAGAAGCTCGTTATCGTTGACTTGTGGAATGATGGGAAAAACCTGGATGAAATTGCCGAAATTTCGAATTGCTAGCGAAAAATGATTTATAACGTGATCATTTCCTTCAAAGCAAACATAATAATGTCGCAGAAAACAAAAAACGAAAGCCACGTGTCAAGGAAACAACCGAAGTCGTGGACCGTGCTATTGTCCGGAAGTCAAAGAAGGAGCCTTTCATGTCGTCACGCGATATTTTGAACGAAATTAATTCTCAATTTAGGTTAAATTTATCGGACAGGCTCATACGATGACGTCTTAATCACGCAAAGCTCTTTGGACGCTCTTGCCGAAAGAAGCCACTTCTACCAAAAGAAAAATATAGTCAAGCGTTTTACGTTTGCTCGTACCCACAAGGGTACAGATCTCCCATTCTGGAAAAAATACTTTGGAGTGATGAAACAATGCTAAATCGTATGGGACCAGATGGTAGAGTGGTTGTTTAACGGCCAGAATTAAATCAACGCTATACTCAAAGGATCATAACGCATCGTCGAGAAAGCACAATGACGTGGGGAGCATTTTCATGGCACGGTGTAGGTCCCATTGTGAAAATTAATGAAAAAATGGACCGTTATCAGTATTTGGACATTCTAGAGAGCAAACTATAAGCTTTTAATACATGCCAGTTTTATTCATATTTTTGCAAGATAGTGGCCCCAAACACACGTCTAAACTGACTAAGGATTGATTTTATAAAGTGCACATTCCCTTTTTTTGACTGGCCGGCGCAAAGTTTTAACTTAAACTCGATAGAAACCTCTGAAACGATGTGAAATGTACTATTGCTCAACAAAAGTACAAAAATTTGGACGATTTATGGATTGGAATACGGGACACTTGGTACTCGATTCCCAAAACTCTTTTCCAAAGAACTTTGTCAGTTAGATGCCACGTGGTGCTTGAAAATAGAGGCTACTCTACTAAATATTGATCAAATAAGCTGAAAACATTAATATTTTTACTATTTATTAAAATATATTATTTTTAAAATATATTATTATTACTATTTGTGCTATTTTACTGTCCATCTAAAATTTAGCGTTTGATATGTTGCAGGTCTTAATGAGCAGACGATTGGCAATTTCGCCAAAATTTTTGTTTTTTTTTTAAAGAAGAATATGCATCTTAAGTTTCTATGTTTAAAATTCTTTATGAATAGGCCTAAAATACTATAAAAAATCTGATTGTTTTTATAATGAAGTTTTGTGCTAATTTAATGTCCATAGCTGTATGTAAAAAATTGATTTAAAAAAATGTTTTTAAAATTGTTTCCTTAATTCACTTACACTTACCAATAATGACCAATTGCTGTCCATCATAAAATCCATGTTTTTTTTTTTTTTTTTTGTTTAAATTTGATTCGATTGTTTGACTAAAATTTGAAAAACATATTTTTATTGTGTTAGAATTTAAACCCAAATTAATAACTTTACTTTACTTACATTCCTTACTTAATAAAAAAAAAAATATAAAAAAAAGAAAAGAATTGCATGGAAACACCGAAAACAGAATTAAATTTTTAACACTTTTCTTTAACACTACCGTAGAAATACTGAAATGTCAGCAGAAATTAACAAAAAAAAAAAAAACTTCAATTGCCATGCACGTCCCTTGACAGACTGTTATGACTTACAAATTCAAGACGAGTGTGGACTTAATATGTTAGTTTTTTGCTCGACGACAACAACAACAAGAACAACAACAATTACAACGTAGAATGTATTGAAATGTACCTGAATGCCTATATCAGGAGGGTATACATATTACACTTAGAGAAACAACAGCGAACACTTGAGATTTTTCAACAGAAATACGCTTCACAATTGTCATTGCGTTGTGAATTGTTAAAATTCGAAAATATTTTATTTTATTTAGAAATAAAACACTACATATGGTTCCCCCTTGAAATTAATATTTTTTAGGTTTCTTTATTCTCAGTGTAGCATAGCGTTACAAATTAAATTGAGACGCTCCTCTACCTGCAGGGACAGTCATGCTCAAATATGCAGCTCTTGCACGCAGTAAACTTAAGGATTTAAACACTAAAACAGGGCATATGTAATTCGTTGTGTATGGCTATTCGACCGGGTAATTTTAAATGCGCATTTATTTACTGGGTTATACATAGTATATCTCCATGGGGGCTATTGGCAATTCATGAATTGCAGATGAAGCTAAATTGTCGACAATTTGTTTGACAATTTGTTGACTCCATTAATGTTAAATCCAAATATATATTTTGTTTTTCTTATTATGAATGTTGTTGTACAATACAAGAGTTTTACAACAACAAAAAATAATTTATTTTGAACTGAAAAACTTTGTAAGATAAACGAAAATATTGTAGGAAATTCTTACATCATCAGGCCCTTGTGACATTGAAGTTGCAAAGAAGTTGTTTCATGACTTCATAGGTGAATCGAAGAAACAATAAAAGTCACCAGAATTGTGGTTAAAGTGTCAGAGTACTATCATGTCTTGTATGGAACATTGCTTTTTAACACGTTGACACGCCGACTACGAGATAACTCGTAGATTGGCACCCTAGAAGAGAACGCAAACTACGAGTTATCTCGTAGTCGGCATGTCAATGTGTTAAAATGCAATGAGTACGAGATAACTCGTAGTTTGGCACCCTAGAAGAGAACGCAAACTACGAGTTATCTCGTACTCACTAATGTGAAATAATCAAATTGTCGTTTTTTGGCCAGTTTTATGTAAATTGCCGCGGCAGTCAACGTATTAAATAATCTGCTTGTGGAACAAGGTTTTAGGAGAGCTTCATAGATAAGAAATGCCATTGAAGTGATGGAAAAAAGTAAAGAATATTAAAGAAGAAAAACTTTTATTCCGAAGACACTGTTAACAGGGTTATCATATCTTTGTTAATCGTTTTATTATTATTTGCAGACGTAGTTGAAGACAATAAATAATGTTAAGTGAACGTATGTAAGTCGCGTAAAGTCGCCATAGTCTAGTACATAGTATGTTGGCTTATTACACTTAAGGCCTCGTTTCAAACCCCAGGTCAAACATCTCCAACAAAACGAAATTTGAAAAAAATATTTCTTTGGAAACTTCCTCTCTGCAGATTTCTGGTAAAAATAAAATTGCCATGAAAAGTTTCTCAAAAATTTGTCTTTCAGAATCGACTTTAAACTGTAGTAGGTCTCGCCACTCATGCATGAAATTAACGCACGCAATATAAGTGGTGTGAGAATCTAGATTGTAATCTTGACTAAAGGTTTGTAATGAACAATTATGCATGAGCATAAGTCATGAATGTCATGAACAGTATTCAACTCATCTCTAATACATTACATACATTACATAATTGGTCATTACAACCCTTCAGTCAGGATTACGACCTAGCTTCTCACACCACTTATGTTGTGTGCGTTAATTTTATACATGAGTGGCGGGACCTACAGTTTAAAGTCGACTCCGAACGACAGTATTTTGAGAAGCTTTTCATGGCAATTTTATTTACTCTCAGAGTTTTTGCCAGAAATCTGCTGAGAGGAAGTCGCCGAAGAAATATTTTCATATTTTCGTTTTGATGTCTGACCTGGGATTCGAACTCGGGCCTTCAGTCTAATAAGCCAACACACTACCTACTAGACTACGGCGATCTCTAATATGATACGATAATTTCGATATACTGATATTGAACTACTACTTACTTACTTAATTGGCCATTAACAACCCTTAACACAACCTTCCAGGCGCCTTTGCTGGTCACACCAATCGATTACAGGGCTTTCTCGATTTGGTCCTTTCAACGCAAACAAGGTCGTCCTCTTCGACGACTTTCGCAGATCCACGCATTAAAATCCCGTCTCGCCGTAGCATCTTCCACCAATCGAACCACATATCCGTGTCAAAGCCGTCACTGGATGTTAATACGCTGCACAACGCCTATGTCGTTGAGCAGCTCAGACAGCTCACTGTTGGATCATATGCGGAAATCATCGCCAACTCCTACTAGACCCAAGATCTTACGTATGACTTTTCTCTCGAATACTATTAAGGCTGCTGCATCAATGCATAATAGATGCAGCCATGAAGAAGCACGGCAAGGATGAGCGTCTTGTAGGGTATTAGACTAAAAATCCGTAACTATTTCTCCACGTGGAAATTATTCTTCTTTTTGATGTTGCTTTTATCTGCAAACTGTTATGAAAATTATTTCCACCTAAGTCGACAATGCCTGATAGGATGACAGCTTACTTAACTTACATAATTGGTCATTACAACCCTTTAGCCAGGATTACAACCTAGCTTCTGATACCACCCATGTTGTGTGTTAATTTTTATCCATGAATGGATAATCGACTCCAAACAACAGACTTGTGAAAAACTTTTCATGGCAACTGTTTCTGCTCTCATTTTTGGATCGTTTTAGCCCAAACATTGAATCTATTGTTACGTTTTTACCTTTTAAAAACGTTTAAATTATGATCTCATAGATTGCAAATAAAATAAAAATAAATTCGAGTTTAGTTTTAATTAAAATTCTTTATAATTTGTACAATTCTGTGTGTCACTGTTCACAACTTGATGTAAACAACAACAATTGCTTTTCTTTGTTATTCCCCTGTTTACAACCTTTGCATAAACAATAACAAATACTAGGCAATTGTTCGACTGATCTTTGTAACAGAGATCTTCAAACCACGATTACTCTCTTCAAACGTATTGAGTCTTCAAGACTGACTGAACTTCACTACTCCAGTTGCCTGCTTTGTCTTGCCTTTTATATAGCATACATAGTAAACAGTCTGATGAATGTTCTTGAAGGCGAAGTCATGGACATTCAAAGTCATAAATGTAAACATTGTTGTTTACATTTTTTTCTTGTAGTGTTGGTGTATTTTTGTTTACTTGTTTACCATTTTTTTTTTAATGCTGGTGTTTGTTGTTATATTACGCAGTACGATAATTTGTAAACAGGTTTGTTTACTTGCATTGTTTTGTTGTTGTAGCTTTTGTTTATAATTTTAATGTTAAGCGATGTAAAAAGCAAAATACCAGTATCTTGATTTTTCATTTTCGTAACACTATTATGGAATCTCAAGTACTGAAACAAGTGTAAGAGAGAACTGTTTCCCGAAATCTATATAAATAATGACCACCTTTAATTTGATTACAGAACATAAAGTCCGTGCAAATGCATTCAAACTAATTGACACATAGTTTGCCTGTCCAGAGGAATAGGTGATCACCACCAGCCAATATTCAAAGAAGAGATCTACAAAGGTCAGCCCACTCTCTTTAGTGTCAACCATCCGGTAGAATTCTGTTTTTTTGTTCTGTTTTTATTTAAAATTTCAAAAATATATATTCTGTAACCCTGTGTAACTGACGTGATTTTTTATATTTATTGGTGTCTGATAGAAATAAAATTTAAAAACAAAATTCACTTTAAACTTCCATCCAAAGCGCACAATAATGCAATAACAACTGGAATTGCGAAATAATATCAAAAAAGAAAAAAATTAAAAAATTAAATTTAAATCCGGAAATAATAGAAGAGAAGAAGAAATTAAAAATAAAATATTTATTCTACACGGTAATAATGATGCTAGGATTTGCAACACAATAAAAAAAATTTTATTTTTCAGTTTATCGCTCGCATTCTCATTACAATTTCAAGATCAAGTTCAATAGCATTTCATCATCACCACGCCACATAAGGACAGAGACTCTAGGGAAACTTAACCATCATCATCATCAACGTCATCATCATAATGATGTTGATCATAATGATGATCATCATCGTAATTATCATAAAATGAAGTTGATTAACACAGTTGCTGGGCAACTGTAGTCATGCCAGAGTTAAACAAATCAAATGAAATTGAATTGATTCAAGGAAATTACTAGATTCACACGCTGCAAGTATGTATAATAATGACAGGGAAGGAGAATATAAAAATGCACTCTATTGCATGGTACGAGTATACTTTATAAACGGCATGACAAATTTGTTTTAAGCCTAAACTCATAAACTAAAATGTTTAATATTCTTGGGACATCAAATTATTCCTTGTGGAAACATGTTTTCCTAACCAGATGCTCTAACTAAGAAGCTCTTCAATTTTTAGGCATAGCCCACGACTTTTTAGCGGTTCGGTAAGAAGCTAGGTTGTAATCCTGGCTAAAGGGTTGTAAAGACCATGAATTATGTAAGTTAAGTAAGCTAAGTCATCGTACCGGGCATTGTCAACTTAGGTGGAAATAAAAGCAACATCACAAAGTAGAATAATTTCCACGTGGAGAAATAGTTACGGATTTCTAGTCGAATACCCTACAAGACGTTCATCCTCCCCGTGTTTCTTTATGGCGCAGAGACATGTATACTAATAAGCACTGATGCAGCAGCCTGGATAGTATTCGAGAGAAAAGTCTTACGTAAGGTATTCAGTCTAGTAGGAGTTGGGAATGATTTCCGCATATGATCCAACAGTGAGCTGTCTGAGCTCCTCAACGACAAAGACGTTGTGCAGCGTATTAACATCCAGCGGCTGCTTTGACACGGATATGTAGTTCCTCCATTCGAACTACATTCGAACTTCGAGGATGCTCCGGCGAGACGGGTATTTGATGCGAGGATCTGCGAAAGAGTACGACTTTGTTTGCGTTGGAAGCAGCAGATCGAGGAAGCCCTGCCATCGATTGGCGTGACCAACTGGCGTAGGCGCGCAAGAAGCAGAGGCACCTGGAAAGATGTGTTAAAGCCGGCTGAAATCCGTTAATCGGGTTGTTAATGGCCAGTTAAGTAAGTGGGGCCGCGCTAACAGGGTCGATTTTAATGCCCGCAAGACCCAATGTTGTTTTTTGACACACCGGCGTGATGCTGGTGCTGGTGTTCTGTCATCTGTATCTATGGGTAATGTAAATATTGAGGAGGCGGATGCTCTTGATGTTCTGGGCATGAGAATTAGTTGTGATGCTCGTTGGAACGATCACATTTTTCGAGTGTCGAAGGAAGCATTCAAGTGCCTTGGTTTTTTGAAACGGTGCAGAAAATACTTCACTCCATCCGACCTTCTTACTATTTATAGGACCTTTATCCGACCTAGGATGGAGTACAACTCTCATGTATGGACCGGTGCTTCAAAGTCTATTTTGAAGCTTCTCGACCGCGTACAGGAGAGGGCGAAGGTGCTTATTAATGACAGTAGGGTATCCAACTCTATTGATTCGTTGGAGCATCGTCGCAATGTGGCGTGTGTTTCATTATTCTATCGCTACTATAATGGGAGGTGTTCTCGAGAGATAAGGGGCTTGGTTCTCGATAATCACATATTTTTACGTGGTACTCGTACCTCTCGCAGAGCACATCCTTTTGTGGTTGATTGTCCAGTGAACCACACAATGCATTACAGGGAAAATTCATTTTTTGCCCGCACTGCTCGCTTGTGGAATGATCTTCCTGCGGAAGTTTTTCCCGTCAGTTACGATATTGGTAAATTTAAATCAAATGTCCACAAACACTACTCCCTCTTTCCACCTTCCTATAACCTATTTACTTAAACCCACACAATGCACTGCATGAGTAGGGGGCATCCCCTGAGTGCTGGTTTTACAAAAAAAAAAAAAAAAAAAAAAAAAGGGATGTAAGTATCTCAGACATCAAGGAACCTTTACACTTTGATAAGAACCCAAAGCTGTTGAAATTGGCGGAGAAGGCAGCAAACAAAATGAAAGTACAGATGCACCCAATCGAGGGTACGAAATTTTGTTAGAAACTTCTAAAAGACTTATTTAACTGGCGGAAGTGGCGGGCTAGGCGGGACCTTCTGTTTAAAGTTGACTTCGAACGACAGAATTTTGAGAAACTCTTCATGGCAGTTTTTATTTACTTTCATAGTTTTTGTCAGAAATTTACTGAAAAAAAAATTGCCGAAAAAATATTTCGCTTTCATCGAGATGTCTGAGTCAGGGCTAGAACCACGTCTACATGCTAGACTACGACTACGTTTGGCTCGACATCATTTTAATATGTTAATAAATACCATATGTATTCAGTGGTGTTGTGCTAATTTTTTTTTTACAGGAACGCATATATATAATTATATAGACAGGGCCGATCCTGGGTAGGCGGCCGCTCTGTGCGGTCTCATGTGCCAAATTTAACGACGGGGGTGATTTTCCATGATAATCCTGGCGGCGGCGTTTTTTTTTAGGTCTCATGTCCCAAATTAGACGACGGGGGGAGGGAGATTTCCCCCAATTTTCGCCCATTCACGGTTCGGAAAAACAATCCGGTTCGTTCCGGTTTTTGTTCCGGTTCGGTTCAAACCCTTGTTTATAAAAATACATATAAAAATTCGTCAAAAATTAGAAAAAAAAAGTCAGCAATTCTTTTAATTTTTTTTTTTTTTTCAAAACGTCAGCCAATTCTCGTTATCAGAAATCATCTTTAGTTCCGGAACGCGTTCCGATCCAAAAAGGAAGTACAGGAACGACGTTCCGGAGCGTTCCGGCTCGACAACACCACTGTATGTATTCCCAGCTGATCTTATTCTGGAGTATGTTTTCGATTTCGATTTTTACATACCTCCAATTCGCTTCGTCTAATTCCTCTTATATAAACTCTTCAATCATCCATGATTTTAACCTTATAACCGCTTCGGCTTCAAGTCTCTCTCTCATGCTCACTTCTCAGATTTCACTGCAAGCATTATCACACTCTAAGTTTAATTTTCATTGTCATTTTCTTTGATTACTTCAAGTTGAATTTAGCAAAGACCAAAACCCAAGTTCCAGAACTTTTAAATTCTAAGCCAAATTAATTGAAAACTATTACAGAACACATAATTTTAAATAAAAAATAAAGTCATTATCACACTTCAAATTGAAATTTCATTGTCATTTTCTTGTACAGTGGGACCTTGATTTTCCGTGATGGTCGGGACCGGAAGAATTCTGTATAATCGTTTTTTCCGGTTAATTGAGTACCAATTTTAGCTAGTTTTTTAATAGATATTTTTATTAATTAATAAATGAATATGTACATATTTATATAAAAACTAAATAATTCAAGGATTTTATATACATATATACATACATGTTTCAAAAATATAAAAAAAAAATAATTTTGTCAGAAAACAGTAGATAAGGATTTCATGTACTAAAGAGGGAATTCCCCATTTTCGCTTGTTTGTCCAAAATAATAGAAAAAAATTTTGCTTATAATCACGGATAATAGAGGTAATCACGGTTAAACGATGCAGAAAAATTTAAGTCGATCCAGAATAAAATTAAGTCGATGCAAAAAATTTTCTATTTCCATCCCGGATAATTGATGTTGCCGGATAATCAAATCACAGATAATTAAGGTCCTACTGTATTTACTTTGATTACAAAGTACTGTATTTCATTTTAGCAAAGACCAAAACCCATGTTCCAGAACTTGATAATTCTAAGTCAAACCAACAGTAAAATACCGCAGAGTACATAATTTTAAATCAAAAAATAAGGTAATGCCTCGTATCGTATGATTTATAATGCTACGGTGTTAGCATTTGTTGGTCAATCTAGTGTTTGAATGTTTAGAATAATTTCACAATGAGACAAAGAACGATATCCTCATCATCATAATTTTCTTGCTTAATTGGCAGGTACTTTAAACTAAAAATAAACACCCCAACGCTAAGCACAGTATTCTTTATAGAAAACTAGATGAGAATAATGGAAAAAAAACCCAGACTACGCGTTTATTAATAACTTCTTTTGTTACAAACCTTAGCAACAACTTAACAACCAGAGTAGTTATTACACCTGACTTATGTGTTGCATTGTATTCTGTTGTATCGTGTATTGTGTTGTATTGTGTTGTGTTGTGTCTTATACTGCCAAAGCAATGATGACTACATGTTCGTTCGTTTGTTCGTTTGTGATATTTTTAGCCTGTTAAAGGAAAGAACACAAAGAACCGAAAAGCCCTTCAGTAACTCTGCGTATGTGTGTGTATGGGTGTGTTTGTGCGTGCATGTATAGGCTGGATACTGTAAAACTAGAATTGAATTGTCTTAAATCCCCTTTTGAGGATTTAATGAAGCATTAAACAAGACTGAACAGAACAAAATATTTGTATTGCTTTTGCCAGTTGCGGTTGCTGTCATACAAAAAAACAAAAAAAAAATACTTAAGGAATGTATACAAATGAAATGAGCAACAACAACAACAAAAACAAACACAAATAAACGGCTTCTGCTGTTGTTGTTAAAACAGAAGGGAACGAGAGAAAAAAAAAAGATGTAGCGACGGCAAAAGCAATGACCCTTTCGGAGAAATAGAAGACGATTGACCGACCGATCAACCGACAAAAAAACAGATCAACCAACAATCCTCTCTACTCGAGGAAAAAAGAACGAAAATATCAAAAACGAGCGCCAAGAAACAAAGAAAAAAGGCATAAAAACATAAAAAAAAAATTAAGTAAAGTAAAGTAAAGGAACACTCATCGTCATCCTTAACTTAAACTAATGCATGAGTGTGTGTATGTGTGTGTGTGTCTGCGTGCATTTGTGTAAATAATTTTAGAAAAGAAACAACTAAACTGAACTCCATTGAACTGAACTGAATTGAATTGAACTGAAGGGAACAGAAATAATCCAGCCGAACTGGCAAACATACGTTATAAAGTCAATAGCCCTAGAACAACACCGCACCGCACCGCACAGCACAGCATTCGTTACTTTCTTATGCGTTCATTGACTTGAAAATCTTCATGGCTTGGTGGCTTGGCAAGCGAACATTGGAGATCCTTCGCTTAAATGAAATAAGGGTTCAATGTCCAACGGCAACAACGGCAGCACCAACGGATATTAGAACAATAAGGAAGAAGAAGAGAGAATACCCATAAAAGGGTATTATTTGTGCTCTTAAAATAGACTCTGACTGTTTGCCCGCATGTCGGAGCACACACAAAATGTGTGTTTCATCATCAACAAGAACGTCAAGTCAAGTTCTTTTCCTATAAGGTGCTTAGGCGGCTGCAGACGTAAACGCAGACAAGACGGTCAATAAACTAACGCAGATCAATGATCCTTTTGAAGACCATTGGCCTTGTTAGCTATTATTAGACAAAATAAACGTTCACTTAACTTGGGGTTTCTACTTCTAATCTTCTCCTCTTAATAGCCAAGAGCCGGTGCACAAAAAATACGGAAAAAAAAAATAACCGCCAATAAATTTTTTTTTTTTTTTTTTTTTTGCATGTGAGCGGCAAGCACATGTTGTTCTTTACGGCCAAAAAGAAAAAAACAGAAAAAAAAAATTACAGCAAAACACAAAAACTGAATTGAAACGAAATGAAATGAATTGAATTGAAATATAAAATACTCGACTCGACTTGTTACAAGTCATGTCTTTTACTTCTGCTGTTACAAATTGAGTTCAGTGAACGTTCTTGAAATGCTTTCTGTTCACTCAACTTGTTTAAGCAAAAAAAAAAAAAAACTTCAGATCAATGTCCCATTTATTGAGACTTAAATGATCTTTTTTTTTTTCTTCTTCTTCTTTTCTTTCTTTTTTCTTCTTTTTTTTTTTCTTCAGTTTTTTTTTTTTTTTTTTTTTTTTAATGTGATATGGCTAAAGAGAAAACTAAATTAAGGAACGTATATACGTAAGTACGTACATACAATAAGAGAAAAGACAAAAGATGACAATACGATAAACAGACAGACAGACAGACAGTCAGTCAGTTACATTACAAGACACCGCAACAGATAGACAGTCAGCTTACAGCAATTCTCTACTCTAGTAAGCAAATGATTAAGTTGAGCTAAATATTAAAAGGATGCTGCGGTTGTCCCGCTGCAATAAAAAACAAAATCATCTCTCAAGATGTTTTGGGCTTTAAATTTTCCACGGGCAGCAGCAGGTGAAAACAAAAATTGATCTGTCTGCTGTATTGCATTAAAATGAAACCACAATTGAGTTAAAACAGCTTCAAATTAAATGAAAATTTTTATTTATCTTTCCTTAATTAAATCAGAAACGAAATCTTAAAGGGAAATAACATTTGAACAGAATAACAACAATTTCAACAATTACTACACTTTTTTCAATGAATTTTAATCTTTTAACACGTTGACACGCCAACTACAAGATAACGCGTAGATTGCGTTCGCTTCCAGGGTGCCAAACTACGAGTTATCTCGTACTAACTAATGTAAAATAATCAAATTGTCGTTTTTTTTGGCCAGTTTTCTGAAAATTGCCGTGGCAGTCAATGTGTTAAATCTTTAGGCAGTGGCTGGCTTCAGCATAAGCATAGGACCTTAGCAGTTATATTGCAATATACACATTGTTTGATTCCAAACTCAATGTAATTTAGATGCTTCATAATATAAACACAATAGGCGCAGCATTAGCGGCGCGACAATTTTGCATATTACCGCCTCAGGTAAGCAGCATATGATTTAATTACTTTAAAGGCGCCAACACCAAAGCATAAGTAATGCAAATAAATCATAAACAAACCATTTATTCCTTATCAATCGTGCAATTAAAATGTTTTTCTGAGTTATTAACAGTTATGTTCGCCGTAGTCTAGTGGGTAGTGTGTTGGCTTATTAGCTGTAAGGCCTCCTTTCAAAAGCCAGGTCAGACATCAAATAGAAAATATAAAAACAATCACCCTTATTCTGGTTGTCGCCGTCGTCGTCGCCGTCGTCGTCGTTACCAAAAATGATGTCGATAAAATCAGAGTCGACACAACACAATATCGACGGCGTATTGACTCACAGAATACCAAATGTGTGTCGACAGTCATCTATAACTGTCAATAAAACAACAAACAGAATACCAATTTTAAACTGTCGACGCAAGACGACGTCGACGACGACAACCAGAATAAGAGTGAATTTTTTTTCGACGTCTACCACTCAGTAGATTTTTGGCAAAAACTCTCGCGAGTAAATAAAAATTGCCATGAAAATTTTCTCAAAAAAATCTGTCGTTCGGAGTCGACTTTAAACTGTAGGTCCCATGTATGAAATTAACACACACAACAGTGGTGGTGAGTGGTAACAGAAGCTAGGTCGTAATCCTGCCTGACTGAAGGATTGTAATGACTAATCATGTACATATGTATGTATGTTGTATGTATCGCGTTTTTAAAACCTCTATTTCATGTAATTTATTCTATTGACAGCACTAATTATCATATTGGCAGCACTAATTCTCTTATTGCCGCGAGCAAAATAAAAGTTAGTTTAAGGGCGTAGCAGCAGCATCGACGCTTGCTGACATGCCACCATTGAAATAATCACATCCATATACTCCCATGTGTTCTATTTTTAACAGATTGTCGCGTTGCAAATGCTGCGTTTAATGTTTTTATAGCATCATGTTTAATTTGCTGTTTTTATTCGTCTGAGGTCGCGTTCCTAATCTGATGTCCTGTAGGTTCTGTAGCTTGTCCAGTATTATAATCTGTCGTATTTCTTATTTTTTTTTTTTTTTTTTGTGGATCAGTTTGGCTTTGGATCACAAATAGGCGTTAGTAGGCATACGTTTGTTACAAAAAAAAGCTTATGTAGGCTGGTTTTCATATGTTACGGCATTCAACTATCCATTTACCTCCTCGTTTGCATCACTTTGACTCGACCACAATTAAACAGTGAAGGAGATAACACTCATTCTTGTCATGTGTCGATATTGGAGGCAATTCTGTCGCTTGTTTGACTTTCGTACAGTATTTGTAAAGTCACATGTATAGCTTTTGATTGAGGAAAGTCTTCTTAGATTCAATAATTGACACAAACTTATTCACAGGACCTGTCCCTGTTATCGAAACTTATTTAAACCCAACCATTTAGTGAAGAAGAATTTATAATTATTGAGAAGATAAAGATTGTATTGTTGAGAAAACAATCGATAACTACCAATGAGTGAATATTACTGCTCGAGTTGTATAGGATGGTGCTGTTCTTGTGAATAAAATTCAATAAAAGTTTTAATAAAGTTCTCTAGTAGATGATAATAAGCATTCATATCGTTATTTCTGTCATTTCTATCTTTAATTACTACAATTACGTTATCAACGAAATTTATGTAACAAAAAAAGTCCCCCCCCAGTAAAGTGTAGTTTACGTATGGACCAGAGATCAGCAATGAATCGATTTTTCGCTACTCATAAGCATTCATGAAATTTTGAATATAAGTGAGTCCAGAATATTGAAATTTAACTACATATGTACTCTGATTCATTCGTACGTACTCGTACTCCCTACAACGTTGATTTATAAGTACACGTTGCAATGAGTATGCGTACAACAACATTGACATCGAACTCATACATATACATACATACATAATTGGTCATTACAACCCTTCAGTCAGGATTACAACCTAGCTTCTCACACCACTTATGGTGTGTGCGTTAATTTTATACATGAGTGGCGGGACCTACAGTTTAAAGTCGACTCCGAACGACAGTTTTTTGAGAAGCTTTTCATGGCAATTTTATTTACTCTTAGAGTTTTTGCCAGAAATCTGCTGAGAGGAAGTCGCCGAAGAAATATTTTCATATTTTCGTTTTGATGTCTGACCTGGGATTCGAACTCGGGCCTTCAGTCTAATAAGCCAACACACTACCTACTAGACTACGGCGACTTCGAACTCATACCATTCGAAATATGTTTGATTCATAAGCCAGCCTACTCATTTAGATTCATAAATATAGAAATGCTTCTTATAATACTTAGAAATAATGCGAGTTTTAGTTGCATTTACAAAAAAAGAAAAAAGACACATAAGCTAAAAAGTAGAGAGCAGCAAGCAGAGCAAACACATAACCTTCTAGTAAGTATCGTGTCCGCCATCTAACGTTCTTTTTTCAACTAGTGCTTATTTCATGAATGGTAACACTTAGCTCATGTCTGATTTGAAAGATAATTAGTTTTATCCTTCCGCTGAACGAATATGGTTGTGTATACGCTTGAACAACAACGCTAAGTGGGCCTGCGATCGACTTACAGAAGATGCCGATTTTGGCAAAAAAAAAATTATCTTTTCAGATGAAGCTCATTTTGATCTTGGCGGGTATGTAAACAAGAAAACCCGCACGCATACATTGAAAAGCCGACGCACCCAAAACGAGTCACTGTTTGGTGCGGATTTTGGTCCAGAGGCATAATTGGGCCATTTTTCTTCGAAAATGAGCAAGGAGTGGCCGTTACAGTCAATGGCGATCGTTATCGGGCCATGTTGAACGAATTTTTGTTCACAAAAATTGAAGAGGAGGATATTGGCAACATTTGGTTTCAACAAGACGGCGCTACGTGCCACACAGTCGAAGCTACACTCGATGTTTTGCGCCCTGTTTTTGAAGATCGCATTATCAGCCGCAGAGCTAATGTCGTTTGGCCACCTCGGAGCTGTGATTTGACACCGTTGGACTATTATTTGTGGGGTGCCGTCAAAGATAAGTGTTACGCCGACAAGCCAGAGACAATGGACGCTTTAAAGGACAATATTCGTGAAGCCATTGGTGAAATACAGCTGCACACAATCGATAATGTGCTTAAAAATTGGACCGATCGTGTAAGCTACTGCATGGCCAGCCGTGGCAGCCATTTCAATGAAATTATTTTCCATTATTAACCGGAAGGATTGTACTTTCAAATAAAAAAAGAAATTTGAGAAAATATTCAGTAGTTTTTTTTTTAAAGCATTTTCAAAAAAAAAAGAAGTTATTTGGCGGACCCTTTATTTTAGTGTTCGTACGCGAATCATACTTATTTTGTGCTTCGTGTAGTATATGTTAAGTTATGGAGAGGAGTCGAAATCAACAACATCATACGTGTTGTTAAGTATGAATATGAGATGAGTACTTCAAACTCATTTGAATATGATTAGAGGAGGTTCCATGATATTAAAATAAGTATGAATGCGTATGAGTATCAGAAATTATGAGTATGTTACGATTTTACTCATTTTTTTTTCCAATTCCTATTGCCATTTCTGTCATTTTCTATTTCCATTACAATTACGTTATCAACGAAATTTATGTAAGAAAAAAAAGTACCGCCCAGTAAAGTGTAGTTTACCTTTTGGAGCGAAAATAGTTGAAATTTTATTACAAAAATTTAAAGTGTAAACGCATAGCTTGTATGGATAGTAAGTAAGTGTCATGAGAAAAACTGCAATTAAATGACTATTCGACACGCTATTCGACATAAAAATCTGAGCAAAAAAAAAAAAAAAAAATACCGGCTTAAATGAAAAACAAAAATCACACCGAATTTAATTAATAAAACTAAATATTCCTCTTGTTGTTGTTGTAATTATTTTAGTTCCCTTCTTAAATGCAAAAATCACCAAAACAACAAATAAAAACAAAAAACATGTTTTTTAAGAAAAATTCAAAAAAAAAATTTTTTTTAATAATTCTGCATCGCAAAAGACAACAATTTGTTGTTATTTTTTATTTTGTTGTTGTTGTTGTTGCTGTTGTTCTTGCTGTCGTTTTTAGCAGTGTGTTGGTGTATGTTTGTTTAGTTTTTTTTCTGTTTTTTCTGTTTTTTTTTTTTTTTTGTATTGCGATTTACTATAATACGTACGTAGTTCAATGGCTTTTGAGCCATTTTGAGATCAATGCACCTGAGCTAAGCCTCTCATTTCAGCTCAGTTCGGCTCAACTAAGATGCCAATATTACAAAAACAACAGCAACAATGACAACAACAAAAAAACCACATTCATACACACATATGTACATACATATATACATACATGGTATATGCTGTCATATACATATGTATATTGCAGCAGCAGCCATAAACATACAGACATTAATCTAGTTATGATGTGTTTGTTGTTGTTACTGTTTTTGGTGTCATTTTCTTAAGCTGTTTCGTATACATGTTGCGATGAGATGTTGCGATTGCCGTTGCAGCAGTTATGCGCAACACTACTACTGCAGCACTCTCTTATTGAAGGCAATTTAGACGCTTTTGTTGTTATTGTTGTTGTGGTTGGTGTATTGCATAAAATAAGAGGCAGGCTGGTAGGCAGGCAGACATATAGCAGCAGCAGCAACAGCAAGAGCAGCAACAGCAAGAGCATCAGCAGCATTAGTGAATTGAAATCGAGATCGTGTTGTAAAAAACCTTGCGCATGAACGAATCCATGGACATTTCGTTGTTTATTGTGAATACAAGTGAATTTGATTTTTTGTTTGTTTACAGGGCCGTAGTTGTTTTATATGCGGCCATATAGAGAAAGGCATGCAATTATTTCAAGGCCCTGTGTTTTTTCAAATTCTACCGGATCTTGTTGGATGTTTATGTGATGACATTTTAGTTTTGGATAAACAAAGTAAATATTTCTTTAAAGTTGAGTTAGAATAAAATTAGGAAAGGTTTTTTACAGATTCAGTTACATATTTGCATATATATTTAGGCAGGAAAGACTCTCAAATTTGTATCAAATGTTGTAGAAACCAGAGATTATGTATTCAAAAAGATGAGTAGAATCGAATCATACTCATAATTTCTGATACTTAAACGCATTCATATTTATTTTAGTATCATACTCATACTACTCATATTCAAATGAGTTTGAAGTACTCATCCTATTCATTCTTAACAACACGTATGATGTTGTAGTTGATTTCAACTCTCCATAACTCAACCTATACACGAATTACAAAATAAGTATGAATCGCGTACGAACACTAAAATACTTACTAGAAGGTTGTGCGTTTGCTCTGCTTGCTGCTCTGTCCTTTTGATGAATGATTCGAGTCACTCGAATCATTTATTAATACAGGGTGGGCCAAAAGTCACGAAGGGGTTTAATCGTTTAATCGTTCTTGGGAATCTCGTGGCTTTAGTTCTTGCACTAACTGCAGCTTGTACGGGAAAAGATGTAAATTTCCCTTTAATATTCTGCGTAAAGACCGCCGAGACATTTGCAGCTCAGCAGAGCGCCTTCGAGTTGATGTTTCAGGATTCTCCTCAACTCTCTCCAGAACGCGTTGAATATTTGCTTCATTAATTACAGAATGTGGTCTTCCGCTTCGTGGAAGATCCCTTAGTGAGCCTTGTTCCTGAAAACGTGTCACTAATTGATTCGGATGGTGAATTCCGCACATTAAAATGACGACGATAGGCTCGTTGAGTTTTAATTATTGATCGATGATGTTCAAAATAAAGTTCTATGATTTTGGTTCGCTGGATAACGTTGTAACCTTCCAAAATTTATCTCCCAGATTTATTTTACAAGTCCTAAAAAGAAAAAAAAAAATAAACTAGAAAAGTTATTAATTTTTCAAATCCCTTCGCGACTTTTGCCCCACCCTGTATTATAAGAAGTATTTTTCTAAAGTTATGTATCTAAATGAGTAGGCTGGCTTATGAATCAAACACATTTCGAATGGTATGAGTTTATATTAATCGAACGTCCCGGGCCTCACACTAACCCACCCTCACCCGACCGCGGAGGGTTCGTCCCCATTACGTAGGGACACGTACACACTGCTGTCCGGACTGTAGCGGGTAAGGGAAAAGTAATGGCAACGAGAACATAAATCAGCTACAGAACTTAATCACAAGCTGAGTAAAGCTACAACAAACCAGAACTATCTAAGACAATAACGAGAATACATTTTTATATAATAATTTACAAATTAAAGCCAGCATATAAGCTACGTTTTATATTACAAACATTACAATTAAAATCAATAAAATCATAATATAAGTTGAAATCATTACATAATCTACGAAAAGAAAAATTAGAAAGAGGTCGATAGTGCCGTGAAAATCTTACTGGAATACTGAAATTCAGGTTACAAAGCAAAAATTCAAAATCGATATCACCTTTAACCAGATTAAAAACAAAAAAAAAACCCTAAAACAGCCCTTCTACGTTCCAAAGTTGGAAGTTTTATCAAATCTAATATAGCCTCATATGACGGAAACCCATTGCCATAATCCCATCCTAAGCCACATAAACAGAATAATAAAAACTGCCTCTGCACAGACTCTATTGAATCACTGTGACAACGATAGTATGGATTCCAAATAATAGACGCATACTCCAAAATAGATCTAACAAGTGAAGTGTATAGCAGTCTTGTTATACAAGGATCAATGAATTCCCTAGCCCATCTTTTCACAAAACCAAGAACAGCTCGAGCCTTGCCTATCACCATACTAATATGATCAATAAAAGACAGCTTCATATCCAATAATACTCCCAAATCAAGAAATGTAGTCACAGTTTCCAAAGGACAAGAATTAATCACATAAGTGGACGAAATTACGCCCCCGCTAGAGAAAACCATGCATTTACATTTTCTCAAGTTAAGAACCATTTTTTTTTTTTTTTTTTTTTTTTGTAAAACCAGCACTCAGGGGATGGCCCCTACTCATGCAGTGCATTATGCGGGTTTAAGAAAATAGGTTATAGGAAGGTGGAAAGAGGGAGTAGTGTTTGTGGACATTTGATTTAAATTTACCAATATCGTAACTGACGGGAAAAACTTCCGCAGGAAGATCATTCCACAAGCGAGCAGTGCGGGCAATAAATGAATTTTCCCTGTAATGCATTGTGCGGTTCACTGGACAATCAACCACAAAAGGATGTGCTCTGCGAGAGGTACGAGTACCACGTAAAAATATGTGATTATCGGGAACCAAGCCCCTTATCTCTCGAGAACACCTCCCATTATAGCACCGATAGAACAATGAAACACACGCCACATTGCGACGATGCTCCAACGAATCAATAGAGTTGGATACCCTACTGTCATTAATAAGCACCTTCGCCCTCTCCTGTACGCGGTCGAGAAGCTTCAAAATAGACTTTGAAGCACCGGCCCATACATGAGAGTTGTACTCCATCCTAGGTCGGATAAAGGTCCTGTAAATAATAAGGTCGGATGGAGTGAAGTACCCAAATGGCTACCCTGCGGAACACCAGAAGTAACATATACAGTCTTAGACAATACATTCCTAAACAATACCCTCTGTGTCCTAAGGGAGAGGTAGGAGCCTAGCCAACGATGAATAATATCAGGAATACCGATTAATGAAAGTTTAAGAAGCAAAATTCCATGATCAACCCTATTAAAAGCTTTACTGAAATCAGTATAAATTACATCAGTCCGAGCCCTGGCACGAAAACCCCTGAAATGGTATGAGTTTGATGTCAACATTGTACGCATAACTCATTGCAACCTGTACTTATAAATCAACGTTGTGTGGTGAGTATGAGTGAATCAGAGTACATAGTTAAACTCACTTTGTATATTCAAAATTTCATGAGTGCTTATGAGTAGCGAAAAAACGATTCATTGTTGATCTCTGACTGGTACCACCATCAGTATTATATCAGATCCATGACTTCGTATTTGATTTATTAATGGAAGCTATTGTGAAACGCATTCATTCAATTTACACAGAATTTTAACGTTTAAAATTCTTTTTTATTTTTAAAATTCTTTTCTATTTTATTCTATTTGATTTTATTTGACAACACCCCACCCCACCCCAATCGTATGTGAATGTAGAACCAGTAATGAATGACAAGTGATATTCGAATTGCCAACTGTCAGTTTGAGTTTGACACACGATATTTCAAGGTGTTACAAAATGATGTAATAAAATCAAATAAAATCCCCAATAAGAAATAGCGGAGGGCTTCCGAAGTGATTTTCAAAAATTGAATTGAAAATGTATTTCACTCGTGTAATTAATTAATGCAATATGAATGCGTAGAAAAAGAAAACCCCCCTACTTGATGAAAAATCAAAAAAAAAAAAAAAAAAATCAAAAATTGAATTCAAATTCGAAAATATGTAGTATATGTTGAATGGATGTTAAGAAATTGTCTGGTTTGCCAAGTTGTTTTTGCATTTTTTTTTAAATTTTTTTTTTTTTGAATTTTACGTCTCATTTCTGTGTGACACCTGCCATACAAAAATGCATTCGAGCGCATTCGAATGTAGAAAAATAATTTCAAAATGTTGTTGTATTTGACTTATCGAGGTGTTGTATGTTGTAATTAATAATAAAATATCATATACATACATACATACATACATACATACGTATATAGTAATGAACGTACATACTACAAATGGAAGTAGTGTAGTAGTGGACTTAGCTAAATGAGTTTTGTTTGGATTGCTTCAGAAGTGGTTTGGAATTTAATTCTGGTTCTGGTTTCAAGAAATTTACGAAAAAAAAGAAAAATCTTCAAAAAAAATTTTTGAAAAATTAAAAAATTTTTGAAAAATTAAAAAATTTTTATGCAAACAATTCTAAAGATTCGAAAGAACGTACGTTTAGTTTAGTTTTTTTCATTTACAATTCACACTTGTTGTTGTTATATTCTTATTGTTATTGTATTTGTTATTGTTGGTAGTAGTGTTTACTCACTCACTTCTTATTCAATGTCATTTACTATAAAAGTCACCGACATTTTACTCTTATTTTTTCATTTTTATTTTCAAAGTTTCTTACAAAAAAAAAAAAAAAAAAGAAAAAAAAACGCGAAAAAAGGCATGAAAAATAGTGGAACCAACATAATGCCTTGCCGGCCAATCGCCAAGTAGATGGACTGGCACAACTACCACTGCATTGTTGTGTGGTTTATTGCCGCCGCATTTATTGTTTGTTTGTTTAGTGCCGTTGTACTACTCCACATACTTATTTATACACACACACATGGTGTACACTCGAAGGGAATTGACAGTCAAAGTTAATGGTAAAGGGTCCGCCAAATAACTTTTTTTTTTTTGAAAATGCTTTAAAAAAAAACTACTGAATATTTTCTTAAATTTCTTTTTTTATTTGAAAGTACAATCCTTCCGGTTAATAATGGAAAATAATTTCTATCAAATGGCTGCCTCGGCTGGCCATGCAGTAGCCTACACGATCGGTTCAATTTTTAAGCACATTATCGATTGTGTGCAGCTGTATTTCACAAATGGCTTCACGAATATTGTCCTTTAAAGCGTCAATTCTCTCTGGCTTGTCGGCGTAACACTTATTTTTGACGGCACCCCACTAATAATAGTCCAACGGTTTCAAATCACAGTTCCGAGGTGGCCAAACGACATTAGCTCTGCGGCTGATAATGCGATCTTCAAAAATAGGGCGCAAAACATCGAGTGTAGCTTCGGCTGTGTGGCACGTAGCGCCGTCCTGTTGAAACCAAATGTTGCCAATATCCTCCTCTTCAATTTTTGTGAACCAAAATTCGTTCAACATCGCCCGATAACGATCGCCATTAACTGTAACGGCCACTCCTTGCTCATTTTCGAAGAAAAATGGCCCAATTATACCTCTGGACCAAAATCCGCATCAAACAGTGACTCGTTTTGGGTGCGTCGGCTTTTCAATGTATGCGTGCGGGTTTTCTGTGCCCCAAATGCGACAATTTTGCTTGTTTACATACCCGCCAAGATCAAAATGAGCTTCTTCTGAAAAGATGAATTTCTTGCCAAAATCAGCATCTTCTGTAAGTCGATCGCAGGCCCACTTAGCGAAGCGAAAACGCATTGGAACCAATTGGACTTTGTATAGCGTCATACCAAGGTCTTTATGTAAAATTCGTCTCAATGATGTCTCCGAAATGTTCAATGAGTTGAGAACGACGGTGAATTGATGTGGATGGCGCTTCACGCACACTTTCTGCCACAGCAGCTATATTCTCGGGTGTACGCACTGTTTTTGGCTTTTCACGCTTTGGTTTATCGATGAGGATGCCAGTTTCTTTCACTTTTTTCACAAGATAACGAACATACGAAGCTGACGGTGCTTCTCTTCTTCCAAAATCCGTACGCAATTTTCGCACACATTCTGCAACATTACCATGATTTTCAAAGTAATGTCGCAATATTTCCCAGCGTTGTTCAAGCCTATACACAACCATACATATTCGTTCAGCAGAAGAATAAAACTAATTATCTGTCAAATCAGACATGAGCAAAGTGTTACCATTCATGAAATAAGCACTAGTTGAAAAAAAAAAACGTTAGATGGCGGACCCGATACTAAATCAGAGATCAGCAATGAAACGTTTTTTCGCTACTCATAAGTACTTATGAAATTTTGAATATACAAAGTGAGTCAAGAATATTGAAATGTAACTACTCTGTTGATTCATTCATACTCACTAGAACGTTGATTTATAAGTACAGGTTATAATGAGTATGAGTACAACGTTGACATCAAACTCATACCATTCGAAATATGTTTGATTCATAAGCCAGCCTACTCATTTAGATTCTTAAGTTTAGAAAAATACTTCTTATAATACATAGAAATGATTCGTGTGACTCGAATCATTCATCAAAATTTACTGCCTTAGTTGTTGTTGCATTTACAAAAAGAGGAAAAAGACCCATAAGCAGAAAAGACAGAGCAGCAAGAAGAGCAAACGTACAACCTTTTAGTGAGTATTTTAGTGTTCGTACGCGAATCATACTTATTTTGTGATTCGTGTATGTATAGGTTGTGTTATGAAGAGTCGAAATCAACAACATCATACGTATGTATTGTTAAGTATGAATATGAGATGAGTACGTCAAACTCATTTGATTATGAGTAGAGGAGGTTCCATGATATTAAAATAAATATGAATGCGTATATGTAAGTATCAGAAATTATGAGTATGATTCGATTCTACTCATCTTTTTAAATACTCATTGCTGATCTCTGCTCTGCACTGACTAACAGAATATTTCGAGTGTAAATTCATGCGACTGTTCAGAAGTGTGGGTAAATTTTGTAATTTTTTGCTCTCCGTCTCTCACTCTCTCTCTCTCTCTATTTGGCAAATTTGCATTTGTTTGCAAATTTATTCAACTTCTTACGATTGTGGTCACAGCTAATGTTGACGTTTTTATTAGTTTCTCCTCTTTTTTTCTTTGGTTTTTTCTACTTCAAATACTTTTTGTTGTTGTTGTTGTATTCGATTCAATTGAATGGAGAATTGCAATTGCAATTTGCGCATTACATTGACAATAACCGCGCAACATGTCAAAATCATGTAATCCTTGAGAGAGTGTACTCGTATACGATATTGTGTGTGTGTATGTTGTATTAAGGCATGTCTGACTGAATTGTTGCTGTCGTTGACTGGGTTAGTAGTTGCAACAAATATTGGATTGCATGTGTACATGTGTGAATACAATACACATGCACAGCACATGTGCAAAAGCCATGTGCAGGCATAGAAGTAACGTGATGGTGGAAGATGAAAAAAAAAATTTGTTTTTGGCTTTAAAATAGATTTTTAAACGGGGATTTTTTTCTTCGTCATGCTGCCAACGTAGGGTAATAGTAATTGATTGTTAAAATAACTCAATTAAGTATTGATTTTTAAAAATAATTTTCATTTCAAATATGTATGTTTGGTAATTGAAAGATTTTTTTTAGCAAATTTTGTAAATTTAAAAATGTGAGAAATATTACGAAACTTAATTACCATGAACACAATTTGCGATAACAACATAATTTTCGTTATTTCTTAAAGATCTGTAGAAATGCTTTCATAAAAATCAGCAAATACTGTATGATGACGTTTAAATAAAGATCGTTTTTGACGCCATCGGCTACCTTTTTTTTTTTTTTTTTTTTTTTTTGTGAAACCAGCACTCAGGGGATGGCCCCTACTCATGCAGTGCATTGTGCAGGTTTTTTAGGAAAATTGGTTATAGGAAGTTGGAAGAGAGAGAGTAGTGTTTGTGGACATCTCAAGATGCGAACGGCAAGGAAACGAGTTGCTGCTAGGTGACTATAAAATGGCCAGTGCTATACCATTCACCATTAGGCAGTCTACAGCAATCGTCCCCAAGAAGCCCGCACCCTTCAGTCCTAGCTTCTCACACTACTCATGTTGTGTGTGTTAATTTTGTGGCGGGACCTACAGTTTAAAGTCGACTCCGAACGACAAATTTTATTGAGAAGCTTTACATGGCAATTTTATTTACTCTCAGAGTTTTTGCCAGAAATCTGCTGAGTGGCAGTCGCCGAGGAAATATTCTCGTTTTGATGTCTGACCTGGGATTCGAACTCGGGTCTTCAGTCTAATAAGCCAACACACTACCTACTAGACCACGGCGACTTTTGTACTCTTCACTATACATATGTTTGACAGACAAACTTTATTGAAGGAATTTTGTTGGCTTTATACTATGTTCAGACATGCACTTTTATTGAGTCAATATTCGGTTTATTGATTACAATATTTTAAGTGTTTAGACATAACAATATATGCAATTCAGCTGCTTATTCAATATTCATTTAATAGCTGGTAAACAAAACAGCTGGTTGTTTCAACAACATTGTTTTTTGTATTGTTTTTTTTTTTTGTCGTTGTTGATATTTAAGTTGTCAAATATCAATAGAAAGTGTTCGGAAAATTGTAATATTCTCACTGAGCGTACCTATGACTGTGCTGTATTTCAAGTTTTAATCAATATTATAACAATTTAGGAATTTATTGAGCAATAATTAATTGACATTTTATATGAAATTTATTTTTTATTTATTTAAAAAATAAATAAATAAATATTAAAAATACATACTATACAAAAGTTTAATTAATTAATTAAAGGAGTTTAAATATAAGATTACATCTCTTTTTATAATTTCTAAATTTTTATTAAAATCAATTAGTTGAAACAATAAATTAAATTCATTACAAATTCTACGGAATGGATCAAAGTTTGCATAATTAGATGTATAATATTTAATATTTAAAAATTCATAATATCTTGAACAACGTAACGGAATATTCAAATTAACTTTATTTAAAATTAACGGTGAGCTAATACTTCCATTAAGTAATTTAAATAGGAACAAAATGTTTAACATCTGTCTACGGCTTTTTAATGTAGGTAATTTTATGAGTGCAAGACGATGTCGATAAGAGGGCAGGTTAACATCTGGACTCCAACCCAAACCTCGAAGACAAAACAACAAAAATTGTTTTTGAACGAATTCAATAGCATTTGAATGTACAGAATATTTAGGGTCCCATACCACAGATCCATATTCTAAAATTGGTCTAACAAGCGTCATAAATAGTTGTTTAGTAACATATTTTTTGCTCCAGCGTTTGATGAAACCCAGTACTCCTGTAGCTTTATTAATTGTTAAATTTACGTGGGATCTAAAGTCCAACTTTCTGTCCAAATGTATGCCAAGATCGTTGAATGACTCCACTAACTCAAGAATAATATCGTTCATTACATAGCAACCATTAATAGGAGCTGATCTGGAAAAAATCATATACTTTCATTTTTTGATGTTAAGTTTCATTAAGTTGATTCTGCACCAGTTAGTTAAATGATTAATATCATTCTGTAAAAGTATTGAGATCAATAATGCCGTTTATTGCGATTTACTCAATATAAGTGGATGTCTGAACATAGTATTAGGCTGCTAGACAGTATCCTGAGGAAAATACATGGGTGTTATACAAAATATCGAATGTCTTGGATTAAAAAATAAAAATGCTGGAAAAATTCATCCAAATTATACACATACGTACTAGAGATCAGCAATGAGTATTCAAAACGATGAGTAGAATCGATTCATACTCATAATTTCTGATATTTATATGCATTCATACTTATTTTAATATCATGGAACCTCTTCTACTCATATTCAAATGAGTTTGCAATACTCATCATATTCATACTTAACAATACGTATGATGTTATTGATTACGACTCTGCATAACTCAACATACACCATTATTGAAAAATTCAGTACTTTAGTACTTTTTCCAGTACTTTTCCATTTCAAAAATACCGCAATACTTCCGCGACGCTTTCAGTACTTTTTTAATTATTATTAGATATTTTATGTCTTATGCTTTTCAACTATTAATGCATTAAAAAACATGTTCAACGTAATGCTAAAGGTAGAATTAGGCTTTAGCCCCGCTTAGCCAAACGTCAACGGAACGTAAATTCGTTTTTAGAATACAAAAAGCAATGATAACGCTTGCCGAACCGTAATGTAACTTCGGTAAGCATTTGCATTGATCTTCATATGATGAAAACGAACGTATGTTGTATTACGTTCCGACGATGTTTTACTAAACAGGGCTTTCACGTTTTGTTACTTTCCGAATCAGCTGTTTTTGTTTTGTAAATAGGAAACACATATAAATCGCTAGTTTTCTGTTCTATTCCGTACGTGTATTAACCCTGGACGGTTACTCTTCGTCGAATCGACGAAGCTCATTTACACTTTATCATATAAATCTTTTATGGTTGACCAAATTTTGCTCTTTTTTTCAACAACGTTATTTGATAATAAAAGCTTGCAGTCAGGAAACAAAAAAAAATTTTTTTTTTGTATGTAAGAGTAACCTTACTGTACAAAAATGACCATCCCGGATTAAAAAAATGGGTGGCCCGGGTACGTTAACTCACTACAAGCTTTCGTAATCAATCAATATTGTTTATAAAAAGAGCGAAATTTGGTCAAACATAAAAGATTTATATGATAAACAGTAAATGAGCTTCGTCGATTCGACGAACAGTAACCAATTATGGTGAAAGTGTTCGTCGATTCAACGAAGAGTAACCTTAATGTACAAAATAGAAGAGTAACCGTCTAGGGTAAATTATAAATAAAAAAAATAGTCTACTAAGTAGTGTGCTGGCTTACTAGACGTGAGCCCACGATTCAAACCACATATCAGACATCTCCAACAAAACGAAAAATGAAATAAAAAAATATTTCTTCGGCGACCTCCTTCTGGCAAAAACTATGATAATTGCCATGATAAAGTTTCTCAAAAATTTGTCGTTCGGTGTCGACTTTATGTTTGTATTTTTTTACAAAAGTACCATTCGATGCAAAAAGGTACTTTTTCAGTTATAGTTCAGTACTATTTCAAAATTTCAATTTTGCAACACTGACATATACACGAATTACAAAATAAGTATGAGTCGCATACGAACACTTAAATACTCACTAGAAGTTTGTGTGTTTGCTCTGCTTGATGCTCTCTCCTTTTTTGCTTATGTGTCTCTTTTTCTTTTGTTGTAAATGCAACAACAATTAAGACTGTAAGTGTTGATGAATGATTCGAGTTGCTCGAAAGAGGGGTCGCCGTGGTCTAGTAGGGGTCGCCGTGGTCTAGTAGGTAGTGTGCTGGCTTATTAGACGTAAAAGCCAGGGTTCGAGTCCCAGGCCAGACATCAAAAAAAAAAAAAAATAAAAAAATACAAAAAGTATTTTTTCGGCGATTTCTTCTCAGTTTCTCAAAAAATCTGTCGCTCGGAGTCGACTTTAAACTGTAGGTCCCGCCACTTATGTATAAAATTAACACACTCAACATAAGTGGTGTGAGAAACTGCGGGCTTCTTGGGGACGATTGCCTGTAGACTGTCTAATGGTGAAGGTATAGCACTGGCCATTTTATAGTCACCTAGCAGCAACTCGTTTCCTTGCCGTTCGCATCTTCCCCCTTTCCACCTTTCCTAAAAAACCTGCACAATGCACTGCATGAGTAGGGGCCATCCCCTGAGTGCTGGTTTCATAAAAAAAAAATGTCATCGTTGTACGCATACTCATTGCAACCTGTACTTATAAATCAACGTTGTAGTGAGTAGGTACGAATGAATCAGAGTACATAGTTAAATTTCAATATTGTTGACACACTTATATTCAAAATTTCATGAGTGTTTATGAGTAGCAAAAAAACGATTCACTGCTAATTTCTGGTTTAAACCGAGACCTCACGTTTAATAAGCCAACACTTTACCTACTAGACCACGGTGACTTCGAATCACAAGAATACTCCAGAAAAAAAAAATCAATAAATATTTATTCATGGAAAAAGTGGAAGAGAAAGAAAAATAAACTCCAAAAAATAATTTGGTCTACGTGACAAAATTAAGGTAGAACAGAAATTAGGCCCTAAACAATATAAATTTGTGTATATATTGGACATGCTCATAAGTCTAACAAACATTTATTCTACAACAATATTTTGTATTTTTTTTTTTTTTTTTTTTTTTTTGGTAACACATTGTAACACTTTGATTAACCCATTAGTGGAAACAGGTTAATTTGTGGTTACCAATAATTCCTATTGTATGTAATAAACATAATAATTAATGCGGCTTAATGAAAAACACAACAAAAAAAAACAAGGAATTTTCCACATCATCTGTTATGAAAAGTAGAAGAGAAAAAACCCGGCGATCAAATAGTTGATTGAACTTTTTGAAGGAGGAACAATTTAATCTCACTCAAGCTGAATAGAAAATCAAAAGCAAAAAACAAAAAACAAACCAAATAATTATAATTTATTATACTACAGATCAAATTATATATTTTTAAATTAAAATATAAAATTAAAATAAACTTAAATAAATTACAAAACTTACCTTGTTATGTGAACAGGGGGAGAACAACAACAACAACAACAACACCAACAACAACCAACACCAAGAAATATTCAAATCAAACGACGACGACTGTCTGTAGTAAGACTGCATAAAAAATCGATAAATATTGTAGTGTATCGATCACATTACAAACGGGCTAGCAAAACATAATCATCAGCATCAGCAACATCAGCATTGTTAACTAGACGACGAGTTTATCATGTCCAAACGATGTTAACCAATAAAAAATAAACTGAAAAGTTCAAGGGTGATCGTTTATCGTTCAAAGGCCTGATGTATAATCGATTTCTTTAGTTCCAATGCTATTGAACGAGTTTATGCTATAAATAGTTATAGGATTTCCTAATTATTTTATTTTAAAGATAATCTCTTACAACCTTTAAAAATCCAATTAGCAGAAAATATCAAGAACTTAATTAAAACAATCTCGTATATATCGTAATAATATTGTAATGAATGAATTAAAAAACCAGCTAGCCTAGCGCCTTAAGTCACTCGTTCAGCACGTGACACTCTAGCGATGATGCTGAGACCACTAGCATAAAAAATATAACTTTAGGAGTGTAATGAATGATACTCGTAAACAAATTAAAACCATTTATTAACTAAACGCCAAACTGTATAAAGTTCAATGAACCTGATCGAAAGAAATCTAATTTAAATTAACTTCAGCCATGATTGGCGAGACCTACAATTTGAAGTCGACTCCGAACGACAACTCTTTAAGAAACTCTTCATGGCAATTTTATTTACTCTGAGAGTTTTTGCCAAAAATCTCCAAAGAAATATTTTTTTCATATTTTCGTTTTTATGCCTGACCTGGGGTTTGAACCGTGGCCTTGCGGCTAATAAGCCAGCACACTACCTACTAGACTACGGCTACTTTAACAAAACGAAAATTGCAATAGACTGGCACTCGTACGTGCGAGTACATAATCGAGTAGTTGGAAAGTAGTAACCCTTTTCAACTCACTTGAAGCCCACATCACTAACGAATTGTCTGTCCATCAATGCCGAGGATTTCTCAGAGAAATTTCAGGTCATTCAAAGGTAACTCTTATATGAGTTTCGGGACATAGGGATATTGTTATAAATCGCATTATCGCTGGGCCGTTACGGAGCTTGCAATCACCGACATGTTACAGGGCATAGGTATTCCGATTGTCTCCATTATTTTGGATATTGTCCATTAGTTTTACAGGGAAGCTCAGACTCATTGGCGGCATTAGGGTACGTGTATTAGTGCCTAAGCTCTGCAGGACACATATGGACAAGGAATGGACCGACTCACTTCTGTCCTTAAGTTGCATGGACATCCACCGCTCAATGGTGACTCTTACGCGCTACTGTGCTTTTGGTAGGCATGCCGAAAGACTTGGCATTTCGACAAACGACTTCTACACGAGCTGTGAGTGTGAAGAGGAGGAAGAAACTATCTTTCACTTCATATGTCAGTGCACTGATCTTGTCATAAAAGGACGAAGGTTTTTGACTTTTACGCGCTACTGTGCTTTTGGTAGGCATGCCGAAAGACTTGGCATTTCGACAAACGACTTCTGCACGAGCTGTGGGTGTGAAGAGGAGGAAGAAACTGTCTTTCACTTCATATGTCAGTGCACTGATCTTGTCATAAAAGGACGAAGGTTTTTGACTTACCACTTTCTGACATCTTTAACCGAGCACTCTAATAAAGGGTCCGCCAAATAACCTTATTTTTTTTTGAAAATGCTTTAAAAAAAACCTACTGAATATTTTCTCAAATTTCTTTTTTTATTTGAAAGTACAATCCTTCCGGTTAATAATGGAAAATAATTTCATTCAAATGACTGCCTCGGCTGGCCATGCAGTAGCCTACACGATCGGTCCAAAAAAATCACCTTTTCAGATGAAGCTCATTTTGATCTTGGCGGATATGTAAACAAGCAAAATTGTCGCATTTGGGGTACAGAAAACCCGCACGCATACATTGAAAAGCCGACGCACCCAAAACGAGTCACTGTTTGGTGCGGATTTTTGTCCAGAGGCATAATTGGGACATTTTTCTTTGAAAATGAGCAAGGATTGGCTGTTAAAGTCAATGGCGATCGTTATCGTGCCATGTTGAACGAATTTTTGTTCACAAAAATTGAAGAGGAGGATATTGGCAACATTTGGCTTCAACAGGACGGCGCTACGTGCCACACAGCCAAAGCTACACTCGATGTTTTGCGCCCTGTTTTTGAAGATCACATTATCAGCCGCAGAGCTGATGTCGTTTGGCCACCTCGGAGCTGCGATTTGACACCTTTGGACTATTATTTGTGCGATGCCGTCAAAGATAAGTGTTACGCCGACAAGCCAGAGACAATTGACGCTTTAAAGGACAATATTCGTGAAGCCATTGATGAAATACACCTTCACACAATCGATAATGTGCTTAAAAATTGGACCGATCGTGTAGGCTACTGCATGGCCAGCCGAGGCAGCCATTTGAATGAAATTATTTTGCATTATTAACCGGAAGGATTGTACTTTCAAATAAAAAAAGAAATTTGAGAATATATTCAGTAGTTTTTTTTTTTAAAGCATTTTCAAAAAAAAAAAGTTATTTGGCGGACACTTTATAATAATTGCTGCAATAGTAAGATTTATTTTGATTTCTTCTAGGGAATGTTTGATGACTGACTAAGGTCTTATGCTTGATATACTCCCTAGTGGAAACACACGGCATTGTTTGTAAAGGGGAATTTAGATGACTCTTGTCAATACTGTCTTTCTAGGGCAACGATTACCATTTCATAGCACAATTGTGCAGAGAGAACTCACACGCATTCTTGTGTTTTTTGATTTAGTTGTCGATCAGACTGCGACAAGAACACATGTGCGGCGGAAGCTTTACCATTTTTTTCAGAATGACACTCAAAAAATATTGTATGTTAAAAGATGCTTTTGATAATATTCAATGCCTTATATATTTTGTCGCATAGTATAATTTTTTTTAAATGCTTTAGAATGCTTGCTTTTTCTCTATTAATAAAAAATGGTTTATTATTTCTTTTATTTTTATTTATCTAAAAACATAGTCTAATTTTTAAGCCAAAGATGGATACCTTTACGATCTTTTAATAAAAAATGGATTTTTTTATTTTATTTTTATTTATCTAAAATTATTAAGCCAAAGATAGATAGCTTTACATATGTAAGTTGATAAAATGAAAATCAAAATAACGTATATTACAAACACTTTTCTATGGCTGTAAATAAATCAATTCTCTCAATTTATTTTCTCTATCTTACTCACTAATACATAACCAAAAAATTTTTGGTAAACCCTGTTCTTGGGCTTACTGTTTAACCGGAAAAAGGCAACTTGATAATGAGATTGAAACAAGACGAAGAAAAGTAGTTAACCGAGACCGACTAAGATGGTTGAAGGAATTAATTTGGGAAATATTATTGAAAATAATATCCTAGTGTAGGGCATTATAAGGGGTGATTTTTTAAGAGCTATAGGAAAATTTTTCAAAAAAAAAACACATAAAATTCAGAAAAATGCATGAAATCTTTATTTGAATCGATAGTACAGTCCATATAATTTAATGTTTGAAGATTATTTCATGCAAATGTTGACTGCGACTGCGCCCCAAATGGTCCATCCGCTTAGTCCAATTTTGGCATACTCTTTCCAACATTTCGGCCGGTATCTCACGAATAAATGCTGCAATGTTGTCTTCCCATGCGTCAATTGAAGCGTGCTTGTCTGTATAGACATGAGCTTTAACATAGCCCCACAAAAAATAGTCTAAAGGCGTTAAATCGCACGATCTAGGCGGCCAATTGACCGGTCCCGAACGTGAAATAAAATGTTCACCGAACTCGTCTCTCAATAAGTCCATTGTTACACGTGCTGTGTGGCATGTGGCACCGTCTTGTTGAAACCACATGTCATGCAAATCAAGCTCTTGCATTTTGGGCAAAAAAAAAGTTGGATATCATCTCACGGTAGCGCTCACCATTCACAGTTACGTTACGATTTGCAGCATCTTTGAAGAAGTACGGTCCAATGATGCCAAATTCAATGATTTGCAAGCGATTCGTTTGTAAGACGATTCATGGTTAAATTATAGACCAAACTGAAGATGTTTGACAGTGAAACAAAACACGAAACGTGCGTGAGCTGTTTAAACCAGTGTTGCCAAAAAGATAATAGCTAAAAAATCACCCTTTAGTATATTGTAAGACATAACCGATTATGATACTATATTTTGATCTTTGTTTGGGTTGATTGCTAAGCATACGGTTTGCCAACAAATACAATTTATTTATCGATTTATTTATCGATTTTAAAATGTATTTCATAAAAAAAACTGTGTGTATGTCTTCGCATTTTTTGGCTAATTTGCAATTTGTATTGTTTGGTTTCGTTTTTCAATTGGCTTGATTTGCATTTTAATTGATTTAAAACACAAAAAAAAAACAAAAAATTATTTTGATTGCAATCGAATAATAAATTATCGAAACGCGTTTAATAAATTTGAATTAAAATAAAATAACATATTTTTTATTTATCAGTGAAGGAAGATTAGAAACGTATTATATATATTATATATTTTCTTTATTTTATAAATCAGTTTTATAAAGTATCTTAAAATAACATATAAAGAGATATGGCAATTGTTACCTTACATCTATAACTTATTTGTTTTACTTAATTTAAGACGCAATTATTAAAATAATGTAAGACGCATGGGAAAGGAAAATATTTAGTGAAAAACCTTCATAAGAATATATAAAGTGGTATAAAGTAATATTTATACTTTAAAGAAAAAAGACGCAAACATTACATTTCGGACCTATGTATATAGGCTCGAGATGTAATTATTACTAGAATTATTACAATGAGCTTGAAATTTGTCTGTTATGAAATGAATACGATTTAAGATATATTCTACATTGCATAAATTATGCAATCTTCTGGTAGAATAATGCCAAGGTAATCTCATCACCATTTTCAGTAATTTGTTCTGACATATTTGAATCCTATTTATATGTGTTTTAGCACAGAATCCCCAGACGGGGCAAGCATATAAGGCAATTGCCTGAAATACTGTTTTAACGATAGTGATTTTGTTGCATGTATTTAGTTCTGATCTTCTGTTGATTAATGGATATAACATTTTAATAGCCAAGTTAACAATGTGAACAATGTGCTCATTAAAAGTTAAGGTTCGATCCAGAAATACTCCCAAATATCTAACATTATTAGACCATGGAATATCTGTACCATTCATAATAAGGTTTGAATTAGGAAGATTACGAGAACTTCTTTTTCTAGTGAAAAAGATAACCTGTGATTTTTCAGCATTTATTTTAATTTTCCATTTAACGAAATAGTCAAACAGTATATTAAGAGCAATCTGCATGTTATCCATAATATCATGTGGCAAAACACCAGAACAATATATTGCGGTATCATCCGCATAAAAGGCATAATTACAAACATTAATTTTTGGAATATCAGCACAGTAAAGAATATATAACAGTGGCCCTAACACAGAACCCTGTGGTACCCCTGCATCAATATTAAAAGCTTCAATATTAAATCGCCTATTTGCCAAAAAACTTTTTACAACATTAATAAGATATCCTGGAAACCCAAATGTTATTAGTTTATAAAGAAGACCTTCATGCCACACTGTGTCAAAAGCTTTTTCGACATCTAATAAAACCATAGCTATTGACTTTCGGTTTCTAAATTCCTGTTTTACAAAAGATGTAATGCGTTTGATTTGCTGTGTTGTGTTGTGAGAGGGACGAAAGCCAAATTGTTCTTGAGGTAAAATATTCCTATCCTCCATGACAATGCTCAATTTTTCCTTAATAATTTTTTCAAATAACTTTCCAATTCCGCTTAGAAGGCTTATCGGACGATAGCTTCCGGTCTCATTATTAGGTTTACCTGGCTTTAGACTTGGCACAACCCTTGCAGTGCGCCAGGCTGTAGGAAAATATTTAAGCTTAAGGCAGGCATTAATTAGAAACATATTTTTTAATAACTTAATCATGGTTTTCTTTTAATATAATATGTATTCAATTACATTTCACGGGGTAAACAATACTTGTGAAAAAGCTTAAGTATCGATGACCTGTTTACCGATTTCAGTTTATTTGTAATGCTTTTTTAGATAATCAATGAAATATTAAACTGCAGGCACACTTAAGTATGTATGTTGTACTGGGCAGTTGAGTTTCCATTTTTTTTTTTTTTTTTTTTGGAATACAATTTCAATTAAATTGAATCCCAATTCAATTTCTTTTTTTTTTTTTTGTTTTTCTCTTCATATGACACAGATGTAGTGCGACTAGTTCCATTTAATACTCCACGTGTATTTCATTGTGGCACTTTTGCCAATTCACTAGTGTATACATCACATATGTATACAGTATTGGCCAAAACTAAAGCACCCCCTCAGTACATTTTTTTAAATGATAATTTTTTTTAAGAAAACAAAGCTATTAAAATTTTATTTTTATTTTTTTTATTTATTTATATCCTTATTATTGAAAAACACAAACTTAAGGAATTCAGAATTTAAGAAAAAAAAAAGTTAAAATTCAAAAAACATTTCAAGTCGCAAATATAAGAGGACAAAACTAAAGCACCCCCCCAATTAAGGTGCACAAAAAACTATTGAAATCAATATTTCGTTGCGAATCCTTTATTTTGGATGACACACGCACATCTTTTAGGCATAGGTGATATTAAATTACTAATTATTTCAGGAGATATTGCTTCCCAGGCTATTTTTGTGGCTTCAAATAAATCTTCTTTGGTTGTGCAATTTTCTGGGTTGATTTTTAAGTTAATGATTGGATTGGAGCGCTGGCTTATCAAGGCATCAATTGAGTGTAAAATATTCGATCAACAGATCAATTATTTCTAGGCCAATTTAAAAGTTTTTACAGACTGGTCGCACATCTCCTACTGATTCTGGAGGAAGGTCACGTGAAACCTTGCGACATGAAGACTCCTTAATTAAAAGGACAATCCAAAATGATCCTACAGCATCTTCTAGTCACGTACGAAACCGCTTAGATTTAAAAATAACCGAAAGAACGATTCCCAGAAGGGCTGTAGAGGCTGGAAACTTGAATTCGCCAAGGCCCATCTCAACTGGAGTGTCCAAAAATGGATGAATGTGCTGTTTTCTGACGAATCTAAGTTTAAATTAAAGGATTCAGATGGCATAAGGCATCCAGAGGCAGGCCAAACGGACAACGGTTCAATCCTAAATGTACTGAGGAGGTGTTTTAGTTTTGGCCAATACTGTATATGTACGTAAACATATTTACAATGAATGCACATTCAATGTAAAGTATAAACGGGTAACTGATAACGATAAACACAATGTATTTTGAAAAGAAATTCACAACAAAAAAAAAAAAAAAAACGCATAAAAAAATGGCCAAGAATACGAGTATTTGGCCGCATTTTAATAATAATTATGCACAATAATTAAACAACAATAACAAAACAAAACAAAACAAAAAAAAAATTGTTAAAATAAATATTTACAAACAAATACACGGTGAGAAATTCTATTAACATCCAGTGTAACTTAGGGTTGACGCTGAGCAGTACACTGAACTAAGCGGAGAATCACAAATCTAATAGGCAATCAATCAGTGCTATTGCCCAACACTGCATTACTCATACATCATTACAATCCTTTTGTCAGGATTATGGACCCAGTTTCTCACGCCACTTATATTGTGTGTGTTAGGGCCATTATTACAACTTGCCGTTAATTAAAGTAAGGATTTTAACGGGCAAATAAATTGTTTTTCATTATTATGAGTATCCAATAAGATAGAAGTGATCGTTAAGCTAAAGGGAAGATCATTCTACTTTTAACATTTAAAGGTCACTTTATGTTTGAACTTGCCATATCATATACTATTTTCGATATGGAAACTTCAAATTTAAACAAAATGAGCATATACAACAAAAAAACAAAGTCCGCTGTTGCCACTGCGTTAAAAAAAAACTTGTTTAATTGAGCAGTTTTATTGACTTTGCTCCGGCACTGCCATATTTTAATTTTATTTTATCTGTAAGTTGTAATACCGAAAATCAATTAAAGGTAACTTTACAGTTCCCTTTACCTTTAACTAAACCCAAGTTTAACGGCAAGTTGTAATAATGGCCCTTAATTTTATACATGAATTGCGCAACCTACAGTTTAAAGTCGCGTCCGAACGAAAGATTTTTTTTGTGAAACTTTTCATGTCAATTTTATTTTGCTCTCCGAGTTTTTGCAAGAAATCTGCTGAAAGAGGAAGTCGCCGAGTAAATATTTTTCATATTTTGGTTTTTGGTGTCTGATTTGGGATTTGAAGCAGAGATCAGCAATGAGTATACAAAAAGATGAGTAGAATCGAATCATACTCATAATTTCTGATACTTACATATACGCATTCATACTTTTTCTAATATCATGGAACCACTCTACTCATATTCAAATGAGTTTGAAGTACTCATCATACTCATACTTAACAAAACGTACGATGTTCTTGATTTCGACTCTAGATAACTCATCACATATACACGAATTACAAAATAAATATGAATCGCGTACGAATACTAAAATACTCACTAGAAGGTTGTGTGTTTTCTCTGCTCGCTGCTTTCTCCTTTTTTGCTTATGAGCAGACGTCGGCACCAATGTCCCTCAGGGAATGATTTTCTTCGGCTTTATACATATGTTCATATGTTCTCTTTGTGCCGACGACTGCTTACGAGTCTAATTTCTTTTGTTGTAAATGCAATAGCGACTAAGACTCGAATCATTTATAAGCAGACGTCGGCACAAAGAGAACATGATAAAAATTTGAGTGTATTTGAGAGAGTTAACCCTGAGGAAAATTGTTAGTAATATTTTCAAGTGTAACCAAATAATATGCATATGTAGTGGAAAATATAAAAAAAATACAGCGCCAAATCCCTAAAGACTGCATATTTAACTTGACAAATATTCTTTTAAAAATGGAGATAATTTCTCATTGTTATTAGTGAATCTCATTGAATATTAGTGAATCCTACTGTAATATTTTTTTTGGTGTATAATTGAAACCTGAAAAAAGGCGTCATGAACCTTCTTCTTTAGAAGCTAACAAGCATCTAAATGCAATTTTACGCTCTTTTTAACGAACATTGTTGATGTTCGTGTCCTATGTGTGTAAAGATATTCTTCCCCTGAAGGACATAGGTGCCGATGTCTGTTTATAAGTATTCGAAGTATTTTTTTAAAGTTATGACTCTAAATGAGTAGGCTGACTTATGAATCATACATAGTATTTCAAATGGTATGAGTTTGATGTCAATGTTGTTGTACGCATATGGTCATTGCAACCACATAACATACATACATAGTTGGTCATTACAACCCTTCAGTCAGGATTTCGACCTAGCTTCTCACACCACTTATGTTGTGTGCGTTAATTTTATACATGAGTAGCAGGACCTACAGTTTAAAGTCGACTCCGAACAACAGATTTTTGAGAAGCTCTTCATGGCAATTTTATTTACTCTCAGAGTTTTTGCCAGAAATCTGCTGAGAGGCAGTCGCCGAAGAGATATTTTTTTTCATATTTCGTTTTGATGTCTGACCTGGGATACGAACCCGGGCTTTAGGTCTAATAAGCCAACACACTACCTACTAGACTACGGCGACTACGGCTCATTGCAACCTGTACTTATAAATCAACGTTGTAGTGAATGATTGTTGTATTAGAGTGAGTATGAATGAATCAGAGTACATAGTTAAATTACAATATTCTGGACTCACTTATATTCAAAATTTCATGAGTGCTTATGAGTAGCGTAAAAACGATTCATTGCTGATCTCTGGTTTGAACCAGGGCCTTCGTCCATTTGCCTCCTATAAAAAGTGATTTCATTCTTTCGTTAAGTGTATTAAAATGATTCTCATTATCATTCTTGTTTTGTTTTTTTTATATTGTTTTCGGTTTTCGGTTTTTGTTTAGAATCGGGTATTTACTTGAGAAGTATTTGTTGCATGAAAAAAAAATAATTTTTTGCTTATCGCATCAGTGTGTTGATTTCGTAAATTAATACTCACACACACACATTACATACATACATACAGCCATGGACATTAAATTAGCACAAAAATTTGTCATAAAAACAATCTAATTTTTTTATAGTATTTTAAGTCTATTTACAAAAAAAAAAATTTAAACATAAAAACATAAAAGGCATATTCTGCTTTAAAGCAAAAACAAAAATTTTGACTAAATTGCCGATCATATGCTCATTAAGGCCTGCAACATATCAAATGCTAGATTTTAGCTGGACAGTAAAAGAGCACAAAATAAAAATTTTTGAAATAAAAATAATATATTTTAATAAATAGTAAAAATATTATTGTTTTTCGTTTACTTGGTCAATATTTGGTACAATAGCCTTTATTTTTAAGCACCGCGTTGCATCTATGGGACATGCTTTCAATCAAACTCTGGCAACGTTCTTTGGGAATCGAGTACCAAGCGTTCCGTATTCCAAGCCACAAATCGTCCAAATTTTTGTACTTTTGTTGGGCAATTACACATTTCACATCGTGCCAGAGGTTTTCAATCGGGTTTAAGTCAGGACTTTGCGCCGGCCAGTCTAAACCAATCCCTTACCAGCTTAGACGTGTGTTTGGTATCATTATCTTGCATAAATATGAATGAAACTGGCATGTTTTCAAAAGCATATGGTTCCATTTTGTTCTTCATAATGTCCAAATACTTGTAACGTTCCATTTTTCCATTAATTTTGACGATTGAACCCACACCGTGCCATGAAAATGATCCCCACACCATGATGCTTCCTCCACCCTGCTTTATGGTCTTTTGAGTGCAACGTGGATTAAATGCCTGACATTTTGGCCGATGAACAAAGACTCTACCATCCGGTCCCAAACGATTTATTTTTGTTTCATCACTACAAAGTATTTTTTTTTCCAGAATGAGAGGTCTTTATCCTTGTAGGAAAAAAATCATAATCAAACTATAAATGGATTTTGTGCTAATTTAATGTCCATAGCTGTATGTATGTATGTACATATGTATGTACACATGACCAATTGACAATATTTAGTTATTGCAGCAATTATTTACAATTCTGCTAACGTTAGTGGTATGTACATATGTACATACATATTGTATGTATGTAAACATACATATAAGTATGTAAATATAGTATTATTATTATCATTGTTTTTATTGTTGTTGTTGTTGTTGTTGTTACTATTTTACTATAATTTTGGTTTTTTTCTTGTTTATTTTGATTTTATATTCTTAAAGAAAATATTTAAAATAAACAAAAAATAAACAAAAAATAAATAAAAACAAAACAAAACAGAGCGCAAGAACAAAAAGTCAATAAAAATTGCATTCAAAATCAAAAACAAAAGAAGCGAAAAATAATCACAAAAAAATTTTTCGTTTAATGTGTCAAGGTAACCAAGAAGGTAATTCGATGGGAAACACAACGAAATTTGTGCATCTAATCGAAAATAACAACAAAAAAAAAAAAAAAAGAACAAAAAAAAAAAAATTAAAAAAAGAAAACAAAACTATTTGAAGATATGAAAATAATTATATAGTACAACGAAAGAAAGGAAAAAATCATTTACGTTCAGTTGTTTAAACTGATATTACAATGGATACCCCTTAAGGGTATGTACATACATATATTACACACAAATATGTGAATAAATTTTAATCTCCATTGTTTTCTGATTTAGGCACGACTACCTCCTACTCGTCCCGTACAATTTTTGGCTATATTTTTTTTTCTTTCATTAACTCAGTGGCCAGTGGTGTTGTCGAGCCGGAACGCTCCGGAACGTCGTTCCGGTACTTCGTTTTTGGACAGGAACGCGTTCCGGAACTAAAGATGATTTCTGATAACGAGAATTGGCTGACGTTTTGAAAAAAAAAAAAAAAATTAAAAAGAATTGCTGATTTTTTTTCTAATTTTTATATGTATTTTTATAAACAAGGGTTTGAACCGAACCCGAACCGGAACAAAAACCGGAACGCACCGGCCCGGCTTATTTTTCCGAACCGTGAACAGGAGTCCGGAACGTTTTTTCTGCTGAACCTATTATTGCAATAAACATATATACTATATATATACATATACACAAAATGGGTTCCGTAATGATTTTCGTTTCGTTACCTTTTTATGCTATGTATATACAGGGCCGATCCTGGCGACGGGCGAAAATTGGGGAAATCTCCCTTCCTCCGTCGTCAAATTTGGAACATGAGACCTAAACAAAACTCCGCCACCAGAATTATCATGGAAAATCACCCCCGTCGTTAACTTTGGGACATGAGACCGCACAGAGCGGCCGCCTACCCAGGATCGGCCCTGTCTATATAATTATATATACGCGTTCCGATAAAAAAAAAATTATCGCAACACCACTGACTCTAGCTATTTGGCATCAACAGTGGATCGCATGGCATAATCATTTAACAGGTGGGAGTATCTCAACAGCTGACGAGTATTTGAATGTCAAAATTTTTTTGTTTTTTTTTTTTTTGTGTTTTGTTTCGATAATCATTTTCTCATTTATAAACCCTCATTTGTACCGGATGTGTCCTTAACGATACGCACTCTAGAAATTCTTCAGGATTACTATTTCAAAGTCAATTTTATTATAATTTTTGCAAGATGATTAATAATATTTAAGTCTTTAACACTAAATACATATGTATATCTTTTAAACTACAACCTAGATTTACTATATTTATATTTATTTCGACGAAAGTGATGAATTGCCCAAAAAAGATTTCGGTCTCTCCAACTAGGTGCCTAAACTATGAGCAATAACAAATAACGTTTGCATCTGCCATTTTTCTCCATGGCCATATAAAAACATGTTCTTTACATAAAGTGGAAATGTTATTGACTGCATGGAATAATTTTTTTTTTAATTTATAGTTGCCCCACTTTGGCGTAATTAAGCATGACATAAAAATCAAAAGAAATTTCAATATATAAAATTTATTTAGTTTTTTTAATTGCTTTTATTAATTTCCTATGGAGGTTTGAGGGTTAATCTTTTTTTTACTTTTTTTTTCATTTTTCTTCCTATTGTCATTCTTCAGTCAGCTGTTTCTGGCAATCGAAGAAGTTTTTACAAAAACAAAATGCCTGTTGTTTTTGCATTGTTGTACTTGTTGTAGACATAAGGTCACCTATTGAATGATTACGCCATGGTGGATCGTATATCAATTTCCAATACTTCAAAAAGTGCTTAATTGTCGACATATGTAAGCCTAAAACTTGGCACAGTTTCATGCCGTGTTGCAAAATTGAAATTATGAAATGGTACTGAACTATAACTGAAAAAGTACCTTTTTCCATCGAATGGTACTTTTGTAAAACATACATACATACATAAATAATTGGTCATTATAATCCTTCAATCAGGATTACGACCTAACTTCTCACACCACTTATGTTGTGTGTGATAGTTTAATCTAATACTATATTCAGACATGCACTTTTATTAAGTCAATATTCGGTTTATTGATTATAATATTTTAAGTGTTTAGACATAACAATATACGCAGTTCAGCTGCTTATTCAATATTCATTTGACAGCTGGTAAACACAACAGCTGGTTGTTTCAACAACATTGTTTTTGTTTAGTTTTGTTTTTTTTTTTTTTTGTTTGTCGTTGTTGATATTTGAGTTGTCAAATATCAATAGAAAGTGTTCGGAAAATTGTAATATGCTCACTGAACGTGCTTATGACAGTGCTATATTTCAAGTTTTAATCAATATTACTCGTATAACAATTTATGAATTTATTGAGCAATAATTAATTGACATTTTATATGAAATATTGAGATCAATAATGCCGTTTATTGCGAATTACTCAATATAAATGAATGTCTGAACATAGTATAAGTGTAGCGGCATTTATAGCTTAAGCTCACAAAGTTTTTTCTCATTCATTTTGTGATCTTCGAACCTGAAACTGTCGTGTGCCAACATGTATGATTCATACATAATTAGTCATTATAACCCTTTAGTCAGGATTACGACCTAACTTCTCACATCACTTATGTTGTGTGCGTTAATTTTATACATGAGTGCTGGGACCTACAGTTTAAAGTCGACTCTGAGCGACAGATTTTTGAGCAACTTTACATGGTAATTTTTAATTTTCTCTCCGAGTTTTTGCTAGAAATCTGCAGTGAGGCAGTCGCCGAAGAAATATTTTTTTCAGATTTTCGTTTTGTTAAAGGACATGAAGCGCCCTACCTACTAGACTATTTATTTATTTAATACACGTACGGAATGGAAGAGGAATCCTAACGAATTATACATATCGCTCCTTTATTGCAACATAGTCATATCTCAAAAAATTAAAAATTTGTAGTTACTTAAGCAAAACTGCTCTTTTAGACCTTCTGTACATGTTGAAAAAAAAATCAGTTTTATATCCCAAGCTGAACCGAAGTTATAGCAAAAAGTGTTTGCGGCAATTAGATCATAGGACTTATGTATGTCTTGAAAACTTAAATCGCATTTTGCCAAGTTCAAGTTTTTTTAGGATATGACTATGTTGCAATAAAGGAGCGATATGTGTTCCTTATTCACAAAACAAAAACAGCTGATTCGGAACGTAACAAAACGTAAAAGCCCCGCTTAGTCGTCAAACGTCGATGGAACGTAATGTAACATTTGTTCGTTTGTTTAGCATATGAATAGCAATGCAAATGCTTACCGAAATTACATTACGCTTCGGCAAACGTTTTCAATGCTTTTCGTATTCAAAAAACGAATGTACGTTCCGTGGACGTTTGGCTAAGCGGGGCTTAAGCCTAATTCTGCCTTTAGCATTACGTTGAACATTACGTTGCTAATGCATTAATAGTTGAAAAGCGAATGACATAAAATGTATAATAATAATAATAAAAAGTACTAAAAGCGTCGCGGGGGTCTTAGGTCGGAGTGGTAGCTCTGATGTCACAAAGCTCATTTGAGCACGCATAGCGGCCCGTTGTGATGCCACGGGTGAACGCAGTCCCTGTACTGACCAAGTTCCACCACAATGAGGGAAAAGGAAGAAGTTGGTCAGCGCAAGGGCTGCGTTCACCCGTGGCATCACAACGGGCCGCTATGCGTGCTCAAGTGAGCTTTGTGACATCAGAGCTACCACTCTGGGTACTGCGGTATTTTTGAAATGGAAAAGTTATGAAAAAAGTACTAAAATACTGAATTTGTACACATTGGTTGCATGTGATACACTGTTTTGCTAGAATCAAATGTCGTTATTGTTTTACGGATTAACTTTTGGAAATAAAAATTCCGTCAACATAATTCGATAGCGCTCGCATTTACCTTAGTTCGCACCAAAGAGTCAATTTTATTGAATGTAATGCTGTAATTGTGTTCGCCTCCACGTCAATTTAATCCGAAAGGAGCCCTGCATCGCCAAACACAATTCTTTAATAAGGAAGCTCATCTTCAGCTAACTTCAAATGAGTTCAATCAGCAAAAATGGAACCTCAGTCGATTAGTTTTAATTCTCATGCAAGATATACTTACATATACAGGAACTTAATTTATGTTATTTAATTTTAACCCGCGTAGTCGCGAAATCGCAGTAGTCTAGTAGTAGTGTGTTGGCTTATTAGACTGAAGGCCCGAGTTCGAATCCCAGGTCAGACATCAAAACGAAAATATGAAAAAAATATTTCTTCGACGACTGCCTCTCAGCAGTTTCTGGCAAAAACTCTGAGAGTAAATAAAATTGCCATGAAAAGCTTCTCAAAAAACTGTCGTTCGAAGTCGGTTTTAAAATGTAGGTCCCGCCACTCATGTATAAAATTAACGCACACAACATAAGTGGTGTGAGAAGCTAGGTCGTAATCCTGACTGAAGTGTTGTAATGACCAACTATGTATGTATGTATCCGCGTAGTTGAAGGATAAAGACTAACAAGTTGAGAAAATGAAAAGGTATGAATATTTTGGCCTCTTCTTCAATACTACGCTACGGGAACAATACTCTATTCGGTACGTACATACATTTCTTTGCTTTGCTTGATACTGTAGAATCGAGTTTAACAAAATTGAAGCGAAAGCGATCAATAACTGCTCGAGTTGTTTGACCTATGCTAACCGTGAAATGAATAAACTGTTTATGAACTTTGAGAATAGAATTTTTAATTTGTTGTTCTGACATTAAACGATATGCGGTGACTTGCCAAACCGTACTAAACAGAAATGTTAACACGGTTTGACGTTTTCAGCTGTCAAATCGTTGTCATCAAGATATAAAGAGTTTCGTTGCTGCGAAAAAAAGCATCCTTATAGCCTAGTAGGTAGCGTCTTGACATTTTAGATACGAGTCAGCTCAGACATCTTAAATAAAACGAAAATATGAAAAAAAATATATTTCTTCGGTAATTTCTTCTCAGTAGCGGATTTCTGGCAAAAGCTCTGAGAGTAAAATAAAATTGTAATGAAAAGTTTCTTCAAAAATCTGTTGCTCGGAGTCGACTTTCAAGTCAAGTGTAAGTGCCGCCACACAACACATACAACATACATATGTAAGTGGTGTTAGAAACTAGGTTGTAATCCTTGCTGAAGGGTTGTAATGGCCAATTTAGTAAGTTTACTTACACAAAATATACAAATCCATTGAATTTTTCATATTTATCGATTTATCAATCGAAACAAAACTAAATCACTTGCAATAATAATGCATTGAAAGGGTGTAAATTGTATGTATGTATGTATGTCAAGTTAAAACAACAACACGTACACTTAAGAGCCTTTGCTCCCCACATCTGAACAAAAAACAAAACTGGTGGCAATGCATATACAAATGCGGATTGCTTTTCTCCAATTTATCATTTCAAGCTGTGACCCATAATGCCACACAACACATATTACAACTCTGCCCACATTCATACAGAGGCCCACAAAAGTATACATACGATTAACAAATTTCACAAATTTCTGAACCAATGCAAAAGACCGTCTTAAAATCGAGGAAAGTTGTCGGACAATTATAGAGATTTTCAACGAAAACGGATTGGTTAAAAAATTTCTGAAATTTGCTAACCGTATGTATACTTTTGTGGCCCTGTGTACATACATACAAACATAGATCCAACATACCTACACACATAATGTTTGACTGGCTGTAATCATCTTTAGTAGTACTGATGATGATGATCACAATGATGACGATAATGAGTTGAGTTCGTTTTTCTGTGTCGAAAAAATTTAATTTTTTTTTTATTATTTTTCCACAAAAATTGTTCGCCTTGTTTTGTTGTTGGCAACAACAATTGCAAAATGGGTTATAAAATGTAAACTGAGAGTTGAAGTTTATTTTTAGATTACAACTGCCTGCCATAAAAAAAATTGTAACACATTACCACGGCAACGCATCATGCAACAGAAAATGCTGCAGAAAATTTTACAACAGTCTGCTGCATTTACATACATACATATGTATGTATGTGTTATACAAATAAGAACCCCAAAAAAGGAAAAAAAAAGAAGCCGAAATGTTCAATTTTTTATGTATTTTGTGATGAAGATCAACAAAAAAAAGCAATTCAAGTCGAGAATTTGCACGTTGCTGCTGTGCCAGTTTTAGTTTTATAGGCCTCAACACGAAAGGAAAATACGACGACGTCTACAAAGACAAGAAACGCATTAAAAAAAGACATTCTCTTGGATTTCTTTGGCTCATTTTCTTTTTTTTTTTGGTATTTTTTTCATTCCTTTTCTTCTTTTTGTTGTAATTAATATTGACCTCAAAACAATAGTACGAGGGTAGTTGAAATATGTAAAAATAATTTTACTTTCTAATACCAAGATACATAGACAGGGAATAAGAACCAAAATGGCAGAAGTCTAGTAGATAGTCTAGTAGATAGTCTAGTAGAGTGTCTTGTAGATAGTCTAATAGGTAGTCTAGTACATAGTCTAGTAGATAGTTTAGTAGATAGTCTAATACATAGATGGTCTAGTAGATAGTCTAATAGATAGTCTAGTAGATAGTTTAGTAGATAGTCTAGTAGATAGTTTAGTAGATAGTCTAATAGATAGTCTAGTAGATAGTTTAGTAGATAGTCTAATACATAGATGGTCTAGTAGATAGTCTAATAGATAGTCTAGTAGATAGTTTAGTAGATAGTCTAGTAGATAGTTTAGTAGATAGTCTAGTAGATAGTTTAGTAGATAGTCTAATACATAGATGATCTAGTAGATAGTCTAATAGATAGTCTAGTAGATAGTCTAGTAGATAGTCTAGTAGATAGTCTTATAGATAGTCTAGTAGATAGTCTAATAGATAGTCTAGTAGATAGTCTAGTAGATAGTTTAGTAGATAGTCTTATAGATAGTCTAGTAGATAGTCTAGTAGATAGTCTAGTAGATAGTCTTATAGATATTCTAGTAGATAGTCTAGTAGAGGTCTAATAGATGGTCTAGTAGATAGTCTTATAGATATTCTAGTAGATAGTCTAGTAGAGGTCTAATAGATGGTCTAGTAGATAGTCTAGTAGATAGTCTAATAGATAGTATAATTGATGGTCTAGTAGATAGTCTAGTAGATAGTCTTATAGATATTCTAGTAGATAGTCTAGTAGAGGTCTAATAGATGGTCTAGTAGATAGTCTAGTAGATAGTCTAATAGATAGTATAATTGATGGTCTAGTAGATAGTCTAGTAGATAGTTTAGTAGATAGTCTTATAGATAGTCTAGTAGATAGTCTAGTAGATAGTCTAGTAGATAGTCTTATAGATATTCTAGTAGATAGTCTAGTAGAGGTCTAATAGATGGTCTAGTAGATAGTCTAGTAGATAGTCTAATAGATAGTATAATTGATGGTCTAGTAGATAGTCTAGTAGATAGTCTTATAGATATTCTAGTAGATAGTCTAGTAGAGGTCTAATAGATGGTCTAGTAGATAGTCTAGTAGATAGTCTAATAGATAGTATAATTGATGGTCTAGTAGATAGTCTAGTAGATAGTCTAGTAGATAGTCTAGTAGATAGTCTAGTAGATGGTCTAATAGATGGTCTAGTATATAGTCTAATAGATAGTCTAGTAGATAGTCTAGTAGATAGTCTAGTAGATAGTCTAATAGATAGTCTTATAGATATTCTAGTAGATGGTCTAGTAGATAGTCTAATAGATGGTCTAGTAGATAGTCTAATAGATGGTCTAGTAGATAGTCTAATAGATAGTCTTATAGATATTCTAGTAGATGGTCTAGTAGATAGTTTAGTAGATAGTCTAATACATAGATGGTCTAGTAGATAGTCTAGTAGATAGTCTAGTAGATAGTCTTATAGATAGTCTAGTAGATAGTCTAATAGATAGTCTAGTAGATAGTCTAGTAGATAGTCTAGTAGATAGTCTAGTAGATAGTCTAGTAGATAGTCTAGTAGATAGTCTAGTAGATAGTCTAGTAGATAGTCTAGTAGATAGTCTAGTAGATGGTCTAATAGATGGTCTAGTAGATAGTCTAATAGATAGTCTAGTAGATAGTCTAGTAGATAGTCTAGTAAATAGTCTAGTAGATAATCTAGTAGATAGTCTAATAGATGGTCTAGTAGATAGTCTAGTAGATAGTCTAGTAGATGGTCTAATAGATGGTCTAGTAGATAGTCTAATAGATAGTCTAGTAGATAGTCTAGTAGATAGTCTAGTAAATAGTCTAATAGATAGTCTAGTAGATAGTCTAATAGATGGTCTAGTAGATAGTCTAATAGATAGTCTAGTAGATAGTCTGATAGATGGTCTAGTAGATAGTCTAGTAGATAGTCTTATAGATATTCTAGTAGATGGTCTAGTAGATGGTCTAATAGATGGTCTAGTAGATAGTCTAGTAGATAGTCTAGTAGATGGTCTAATAGATGGTCTAGTAGATAGTCTAGTATATAGTCTAGTAGATAGTCTAGTAGATAGTCTAGTAGATAGTCTAGTAGATAGCCTAGTAGGTGGTCTAGTAGATAGTCTAGTAGATAGTCTAGTAGATAGTCTAGTAGATAGTCTAGTAGATAGTCTAGTAGATAGTCTAGTAGATAGTCTAGTAGATAGTCTAGTAGATAGTCTAGTAGATAGTCTAGTAGATAGTCTAGTAGATAGTCTAGTAGATAGTCTAGTAGATAGTCTAATAGATGGTCTAGTAGATAGTCTAGTAGAGTGTCTTGCAGATAGTCTAGTAGATAGCCTAGTAGGTGGTCTAGTAGATAGTCTAGTAGATAGTCTAGTAGATAGTCTAGTAGATAGTCTAGTAGATAGTCTAGTAGATAGTCTAGTAGATAGTCTAGTAGATGGTCTAATAGATGGTCTAGTAGATAGTCTAATAGATAGTCTAGTAGATAGTCTAGTAGATAGTCTAGTAAATAGTCTAATAGATAGTCTAGTAGATAGTCTAATAGATGGTCTAGTAGATAGTCTAATAGATAGTCTAGTAGATAGTCTGATAGATGGTCTAGTAGATAGTCTAGTAGATAGTCTTATAGATATTCTAGTAGATGGTCTAGTAGATGGTCTAATAGATGGTCTAGTAGATAGTCTAGTAGATAGTCTAGTAGATGGTCTAATAGATGGTCTAGTAGATAGTCTAGTAGATAGTCTAGTAGATAGTCTAGTAGATAGTCTAGTAGATAGCCTAGTAGGTGGTCTAGTAGATAGTCTAGTAGATAGTCTAGTAGATAGTCTAGTAGATAGTCTAGTAGATAGTCTAGTAGATAGTCTAGTAGATAGTCTAGTAGATAGTCTAGTAGATAGTCTAGTAGATAGTCTAATAGATGGTCTAGTAGATAGTCTAGTAGAGTGTCTTGCAGATAGTCTAGTAGATAATCTAATAGATAGTTAAACATGCGACCATGGTTCAAAACCCAAATACTTCTTCCTTCGGACACTTTCTCTCACCACCTTCTCAAAAATATGTCGTTCAGAGTCGTCTTTAAACTATATTTCCGGACACTCATGTATAAAATTAAAATACACAACGTGGGTGGTGTTAAAAACTAGGTTGTAATCCCGACTAAAGGGTTGTAATGGCTAATAAAATAATTTTAAGTAAATAAATCACTTAACACACTGTCATGGGAAAATATCGTGAATGAATTACGATCAGACGGTACAAACGATAGGCAAGTCAGAGGATTACTGACGTCTTTCTGTGGGATAAAAGTGATTGACAGTAGCTTACAAGCTGTCGAGCTTGAAAGGGAACTGCATACCAATAAGACGTTTGTTTTTAGAATTCAAATATGAAAAGCATTACTCCTGGCTATATTCGGCCATTACAACCTTTCAGTCAGGATTACGATCGATAGCTTCTCACAACACTTATGTTGTGTTATTTGTGTTAATTTTATACATGACTAATGGGACGTACAGTTTAATATTGACTACGAACGACAGATTTTTTTTATGAATCTTTTCATGGCAATTTTATTTACTTTCAGAGTTTTTGTCAGAAATATTTTTATTTTTCAAATTTCGTTTTGTTGCAGATGTCTGACCTGGAGGTTTGAACCGTAACCTCATGTCTAATAAGCCAACACACTATCTACTAATTATCTACGACTATCCTGGAGCTTAATTGGGACTTTTTTGCATCCATTTTGTAGCGGGAATCACGAACCAGCGATTACCTGCCTTCCGGTGGCAAATAATTTTGTTTGTAAAAAAACTGCCAATAGAAGCTTGTGTGAATCGGGGAGCATAATCAAGTTAGCTTAGGTAGGTAGGTAGGTAGAAGTGGCTGTCCACCCGATGAGCGGACACACTTAGGCCTCATACAGGGCCCATTGTGATACCACAGTTTCATCTTTCCCCTATTCTAGGAACCACTCGGAGCTTCCGATGAAGCGACTTAGACTGCCAATATCCACGCATGACAGTTCATCTACGTTCTCCATGTAGTAGGCACCCAGGTGTTTCTTTCTCCTCCGACCAAGTGCCGGACATGTGCAAAGTAGGTGAAGAATAGTTTCATCCTCCTCTACATCTCTACAGCTTCTGCAGAAATCATTCGCAAGGTGTCCAAGACCAATACGCCTCGCATGTGTTCCTATAATACAATGCCCCGTAATAACCCCGATAACAGCTTTGAGCCTGCTTCTTTGGAGCTTAAGCAGAGTCGTCGTGCGCCTTCTATCCAGCTTTGGCCAGATTTTTTGCGCCGCTCTGCCCTTATCCGAAGCTGCCCATCTACTGTTGGCAAGGTCCACGATTGCATTGTTAATCATAAGCCCACTGGTACTTAAAGGGATCTCCAATGTAGAGAATTCATCAGAGAGCTCGACGGTCGTGCCCCTTCTGGCCAATTCATCCGCTCTGCAGTTGCAGGGAATGTCCTTATGTCCCGGTACCCATGTGATACAAACATCACATCGGTTCGCCATCTCATTGAGACATCTGCGACAGTCATATACTGTCTTGGAGTTTATCACACTAGAATCCAGCGCCTTGATGGCCGCTTGGCTATCGGAAAGTATAATGATCCTTCGCTTGCAAACATTTTTGTCCGCAACAATTTTCACCGCAGCTTGAATAGCCGACACTTCCGCCTGAAAGACACTGCAGTGATCTGGTAGTCTCATAGACTTGGATATTCCGATTGATCTCGAATAGATGCCAATACCAACGGCTCCTTCTAATTTGGAGCCATCGGTGTAGATTTGTGCGGCATTTCTCGTTAGGTGCGCCACACCCTTTCCCCAGTCCTCCCTTTTCGGGATGGATGTTAGCTTAAGAATGGCAACTAAATAGTGATCAGTATGACATGAAGACGTTTTTAGTTTATAAAAGCACGACCCTCATAATAAAATTTAATTCGCTGTGGCATACAATGTTGCACATTCAATTGAAATAAAAATCAAAACTGCTACTGTGGAAGATAAGAGTAAGAGTTTCATTGATGTTAAACTCAAGTTCAGCACAGAGTAAGAGGTTGAAAGGTTGTTTAGTTTTATCAAAAATCCATGCTGATAAATCAACGAAGAATTTTATGTTGTTGTTGAAAGACCAAATACACGGAAATTTAACGAAAAAAATACACCACGTAATGATAAACAATTTTACAACTTTAGTTGGTAATATCAGCCATTTTTAAGTCAAAAATATTGTTAATCACCCACGTTTGAGGTTACAAAACATTTCATGATACTGGCCTGTCTCTGTCTGTGTAATACGAGACCATAATGTTTGTTCATTTCCGTTTTGCCATTTTAAAATGTAACAACAGCAGCAGCAGCAGCAGCAGCAATAACAAATTATGTCTAGGAAACGAAAATTTCCTTCCTATTTTGCTGCGACTATGTAGCTGTTACTGTTACTGTTGCTTAATCGTTGTGTATGAGATGAGGTATGGACATTACCCTGTAGGAAATCAAACTAATTTTAAAGTAACTTCAAACTGGTTTTTTAATAAGCACATCTAGTGGATTAAGTGACTTTTTTCCTTGTCGCCAACTCATTATTTTAACATAGGCATGTCATAGGCGGTAGTCAATTGGTCATCTCTGCATGACTTTTAAGTGAACTACAAATTATTTATTTTTCAACCAATTTGTAGTTAAATAAAATATAGTTAATTTAAATATTGGTTTATACTAAATTATTTAAAAACCACTTTTTTTAAAACCAATTTTAAACAGTTTTATTTATATTATATTATATACATATAAATGTACATATATTTATATTTGGAAATAATTGTTATAATACAAAAAAAAATTAATTATGTAAATTAAAAGAAAATTCATGTTCATTTCATGACTTAAAATAAAAGTTGTAGTGAAAAGAAGTAAAATGAAAAATATAAGTATACATTCGAAAGTTTATACTGAAAGAAAATTTTGTATAAAGTATTAAAATTATAAAGTTTTTTTCCAACACAAACGTTATGAAAATGCCGCCTTTTAATAACAGCTAAGGCGTTGCATAATTCTTTATCTGGGTCATCACAGAGAGGCCGAATCGCATCAAAAACTTTTTCATAATCCTTCAAGCGCTTTTTGTCATGAGTGCCATCAATATTTATAGCAAGAATCAATTGCAAAGATAAAATTGTCGTTAAAGTTATTGGCAGTTTCCCTTTCAGAGATAACTTCATGGCATTGGTCTGTAAAAATGCACAAATATTTGGAAAATGATAAAAGTACAGAAGAATAAAAACTCACGTAAATTTGCTGATTTTCACCGATTATGATATCATCGAGCGCTTTCAGCTCCTCGAGGGTGTTTATTGGAAAAACAGTCACATTGTTTTTTTTTCCTGTCGAACAAGGCTTTCGGTCACTACTTTTTGGGTAGACAATGCTTAAAATATAAATATTTATCAGAAAATCGTGATATTTTGGTAGACAAAATATATTTTCATCTTACCTGTTATTTCTGATAATTTCGCATTCATTTCAGAAAATTTGACATCAAATTGCTTCAAAACTTTATGTGAACATTGAAATAATTAATGTCCACATCTTCTTCACAATTTGTTTCACTTGCAACTTCTACAACTTCCATTATTGCAGGATCACTTTTTTCACAATTTTCTTTTCTTAATTTCTGTACATATTTTTGTTTTTTTTGTTTTTAATTTTCGCATTAAGTGCCTTTTACTATACATTTTTTATTTTGATTTTTAATGAACTATTTTATATGTAACAATATCACTTTTATTAATTTTATTATAAATTTACAATATTTAATTGGGTTTTTCCCCTTTTTTATTAAAATTGAGCACCACCTAAAATACCGTATTTGCTTTGATTGACATTTGATTTACTGACATGCTTCCTTTGTTTTATTATTTTTTTTTTTACATTTTCTTATTTTGTTTTTTTTTTTTTCATTCTTACTTTTGTTTCTATGCAATATATTTGGTTGATATCTACATGAGATTTAAACCAATTTGTAGTCATTTGCAAAATAGTTAATTTATAATTTGCGTTTTTATCAACCGACTATTTTATTTACTACAGGGTAGTTCAGTTCAGTTAAGGTAACTGATCTAATCTTTATTTACTCCTTTGTTTTTTGTTTGCTTGTTTTGCATTTAAAGTTACAATAACAAGTCATCTCATAACACAACAATATCTTGGGCAAAAATTACTTAATAATACGTATGTATACCTCGATTGAATGTTGCAACATTTTGCACAACGAATATTGAACTGAACTCAACTCAACTGAACTGTGACAATGACCGTGTGTCGTATACCAATACATTGATAATTTGCCGCCATCATCATCATCCAGCAGCTCCATCCACCACAAGCAAAGTAACATTGAATGTTGCATGCAGCTTTTTTTTGTTTTGGTTTGGTTTTTAGAGGCAGCAAATAACAAACGTTGAAAACAAAAGGTAAATGACAACAACAACAACAACAAAACATGACAACAACAACAACAACAACAACATTGTAAAAATTTAAGTAAACAAAACGCAAAAACACTAGTTTAACCATGATTTTCCGTGATTCATGGAATTTATAATGTTTTGTTGCATGTTGTCGTTGCCGTTGCTGTTGCTGTTGATTCGATATCTTTGTAGGTTTTTGTGTTGTGGTTGTTTGTCTGACCCCTCCCCCCCCCCCCCCTTTTTGGCTACTTTATGTCCTCGCCATTGAATCCATAATGTGCGCCTTTGAATGTTGCATTTTGTGGTTTGATTTTATCGGATTTTTTTTTTGGTGAAACCAGCACTCAGGGGATGGCCCCTACTCATGCAGTGCATTGTGCAGGTTTTTTAGGAAAATGGGTTATAGGAAGGTGGAAGAGAGGGAGTAGTGTTTGTGGACATCTCAAGATGCGAACGGCAAGGAAACGAGTTGCTGCTAGGTGACTATAAAATGGCCAGTGCTATACCATTCACCATTAGACAGTCTACAGAAATCGTCCCCAAGAAGCCCGCACCCTTCAGTCCTAGCTTCTCACACTACTCATGTTGTGTGTGTTAATTTTATACATGAGTGGCGGGACCTACAGTTTAAAGCCGTCTCCGAGCGACAGATTTTTGAGAAGCTTTTTCATGGCAATTTTATTTACTCTCAGAGTTTTTGCCAAAAATCTGCTGAGAGGAAGTCGCCGAAGAAATATTTTCGTTTTGATGTCTGACCTGGGATTCGAACTCGGGCCTTCAGTCTAATAAGCCAACACACTACCTACTAGACCACGGCGACACGGATTTGTCTTCCAATGATTTCAACAAAATGTTGCACAAAAGCTTGTAACCTCTGTAGAGGAGTTAGTAAAAGGAATTTTGCAAATTTTGAGACTGAAACCCATTGTAGCAACAACAATTGTGTCATAATCGAAGGCACTTATTATTCGGCTTTACTTTCGCACGGCATTTGGTTACAAAGGTTTAACCCCTTCCCTGTCCTGTGCATCACATGTGATGCATAGCAAGTTGGTTTCATAAGCTTGTGCATCACATGGTCAGCGAAAGATTAAAGCTTTGGTGGCAGTACTTAAGGAAATAGCATGATAATCTAACTGAAAGCCATGAGACAGGAGTGCGTCTGAATAAATCTGTGTTTTGTGTTCTCTTTACTTTGTTTTCAAAGTCACAGAATCCTTTATTTTAACTCACATCATCATTCAAGTTTTCACTAACGGATCCAGAGCTCCCATCAAAGTCGGATGTGAAATCCTTGCAGAACAATCGATCATACCTCGCACTACCAGACTATTGCAGTACTTTACAGGCTGAAATAATGGCCGTCATACGAATTCGCTATCAGAGTTTATATCGTACAATATTTACCGACAGTACGGCGGTCATTAGATTCCTAGAGAGTGTGTACATCACACCTAAGATTGTCCAAGAATATCGGATGTCTCTTGGAGAATATAGCGAGACATTTGACGGTTACTCTCATCGAAAGTAACAACAAGGTCGACGCACTGACTAAAGCAAAAACCCCAGAAAATTCAATTGAATTCCCACATGAGATATGTAGGCGCTCCTCAGTAGAAAGGCAAACAAATGGTCGAACGAAAATCCACTTGTAGAGACACCAGACAGATCTGGACCGATATGGATGTATACATACATAATTGGTCATTACAACCCTTCAGTCAAGATTACGACCTTGCTTCTCACACTACTTATGTTGTGTGCGTTAATTTTATACACCTACGGGACCTACAGTTTAAAGTCGACTCCGAACGACAGTTTTTTGAGGAACTTTTCATGGCAATTTTATTTACTCTCAGAGTTTTTGCCAGAAATCTGCTGAGAGGAAGTCGCCGAAGAAATATTTTCATAATTTCGTTTTGATGTCTGACCTGGGATTCGAACTCGGGCCTTCAGTGTAATAAGCCAACACACTACCTACTAGACTACGGTGACTTTACAGGCTGAAATAATGGCTATCAAAATAGCCGTCATACGAATTCGCTATCAGAATTTATATTGTATGGTCACGTACGCATATTTACCGACAGTACGGCAGTCATTAGATTCCTAGAGAGTGTGTACATCACACCTAAGATTGTCCAAGAATATCGGATGTCTCTTGGAGAAGATAGCGAGACGATTGACGGTTACTCTCATTTGGGTTCCTGAACATGGGGACATCGAAAGTAACAACAAGCTCGACGCACTGACTAAAGCAGAAACCCTAAAAAATTCAATTGAATTCCCATATGAGATATGTAGGCGCTCCTCAGTAGAAAGGCAAACAAATGGTCGAACGAAAATCCACTTGTAGAGACACCAGACAGATCTGGACCGATATGCATGTATGCAGAACAGAATTTGCATGGAACCTAACAAGATTCCATCTGAGGAACCTCATAGCAGTTGTAACAGGACACTGGCATCTGGGTGCTTATGTAAGGAGACTGGGAATACCTCATAACGAATTTTGCAAACGCTGCAACGACAAAGAAGAATAGGAGATCACCGAGCACTTACTCCGTCATTGTCCGGCACTTGGGAAGCTGAGGAGTAGAACTCTTATATGCCCTGAATTTAGTGACAGAACATCTCTAGCCAAAGGCGATTTGAAGAAAATCCACACCTTTATAAGACTCTTGAGATGATTGAGAGATTTCAACCAGGTTCTATAATTATGTGGCAGAATAGGTACTTACATTGGTATCTAACAGGTCATAAGTAAGCTGTACTCGATATGGCGGCTAACCTAACCTAGTCGTTATGATGGTATAGTGTAACTTTCTTCATATTGCCGTATACGCAGCGTTGCCAAATTTTTTTTTTTAAATTTATTTCTGGGAAAAAAACAACTTGTTTTCTACAAAAGTACCAACATTTTTAAAGAAAACAAATTTAATGAAAACTTTTTCGCATCTCCAAAAACTTTAAAAAAAGGAAAACTTGGCAAATGGCAACGCTGTATATACGTCATATACCCATGTTGCCGCATAACACCATTCAACGTGTATGAAGATGACCGTATTCACCATTCAAGCAGCAACGAGAAAAAAAGAAGAGGAGATCACAGAGCACTTTCTCCATCATTATCTGACCATTGGAAACCTGAAAAGTAGTAGATACCCAGAATTAATTGAATAAACATGTCTAGTTAAAGACGTTTTGAAAAAACATCACACCTTCGTAAGAATCTCGGTCTGTTGTGAGAGATGCCAACCAGGAGCTAAAATTATATGACGGAATAGGTAATATCGGTGTTACAACAGGATCGTATAGTACCCAAGTACGCTGCGCTCAATGAGGCGTCTGTCTAATTCCAAATTTTTATTCTATTCTTCCTGGCCATCGAGGGATCCAATTCACAATTTCTCCTCCTATTGTTAGGATTACAGCCTAGCTTAGTACACCATCCATGTTGTGTGTGATAGTTTAATCCAAGTGTGGCGGCATTTATAATAATAAATTCTGAAATTAATATTAAAGGGGCAATTTTTTGTCATGTTATAAGGATTAATGCATTTAATCAAGAAAGACCTTCTATCACATTAGGGAATCAAAAATGGAATGGAGCAGAGCCACTTTTTAATAGAAGTGAAGAGAAGATTATTATTTCTATTAAAAAATTAGAATTAATTTTATTTGAGTTTAATAAGAATAAAATTGTATCAAATAAGAACACTGAAGAAGCTAATGCTTGTGTCAGGAAATACTTTAATGAGGCTTCTGTTGATATTAATTTATTATCTCTTATTAGGGGAATAAAAGATAATAAATTAATTTCTAAACCTATTCAAGCTCCTAGTCAAGAATTAGCTGAAATAGAAATTAGTGTTCCTATTATTAAAATTATGAAAAATACAATTTTTGATGAGTTATTAAAAATTAAAAAGAAAAGGATTAGAACCCTTATAAATGGGGTATGAGCCAGTAGCTTAATTAGCTTATCTTTTTATATTTTGGTGTATGATGCACAAAAGTTTTTGATACTTTTAGAAATAGTTTAATTCTATTAAATATAATGAGTGTAATATTAATTACATGATTTAACCTATCAAGGTAATCCTTTTATCAGGCAACTCATTTCGTAATAATAGAGTTTTCATGTTTTTTTTTTTTTTTTTAGTTTTTTGTTTATACTTACTTTTAAAAAGTCTTCATGTAATTTTTTTTTTGTTTGTTTTATTTTTAATAATTATATTTAGTATAATTTTTTTATTTTTTTATTAATTTAAGAGTTTTTGATTGTATAAATAAAAATTAATAATTTTTATACAATAAATAGATTAAATTTAATTAAAATAATTATTATTTGTATATATATATATATATAGATAGATCTATATATATATATATATATATATATATATATACATAATTTATATATATATATAAATTTATGTATATATATATATTTAATAATTAATAATTATTTAATAATTAATAATAATGTTAATGCTGGAGGTAAAAGTCAAAAACTTATATTATTCATTCGAGGGAAAGCTATATCTGGAGCTCCTAATATAATTAGTACTAATCAGTTTCCAAATCCTCCAATTATAATTGGTATTACTATAAAGAAAATTATTATAATTTTATATTATTTTAATTATAATAAATTAAGGCATGGGATGTAACAATTACGTTATAAATTTGATCGTCTCCAATTAATGCACCAGGATGACCTAATTCTGCCCGAATAAGAATTCTTAATGAAGTTCCTACTATACCTGCTCAAGCTCCGAAAATAAAGTATAAAGTTCCAATATCTTTATGATTAGTAGAGAATAACCATTGTTGCGATTAAATGGCTGAAATTTAGGCAATAGACTGTAAATCTATTTATGAGAGTTATTCTCTTTAATCATAAATAATTGGCTTTATAGTCAATAATGACATTAGACTGCAATTCTAAAGGAGTAAATATTTACTAAGGCTTAAAAGATTATTCTTATATTTATAGCCTTGAAGGCTATTAGTTTATTTAACTTAAAGCCTTAAAGCATAAAATATAGAGAAAATATTAAAAATAATCCTATAGAGGAGAAGAAGGAGTTTCTCATTTATTTTCTTTTTCCAAGACATTGGAGCTGATCTTCGAACCTGCAGCTGTCGTATAGTAAGCCAACATGTATGATACAAACATAATTGGTTATTGCAACCCTTTAGTCATGATTACGATCTAGTTTCTCACATCACCTTAGTTGTGTGCGTTAAATTTATACATGACTGGCGGAACGTATAGTTTATAGTCTATGTATTACGAACGATAGATTTTTTAAGAAACTTTTTTATTCTCAGAGTTTTTGCCAGAAATCTGTTGGGAGGAAGTCGCCGAAGGAATATTTTTTTCTTATTTTCATTTTGATGTCTGACCTGGGGTTTGAATTGTGGCCTCACATGTAATAAGCTAACATACTACCGACTAGACTACGGCGACTTCAAGTAAGCCAACTTACTACACACTTAAGCGTTCACGTGTGCGTAACTCGATAGTTACATACGTGTTCATAATTCTTCATTTTATTTATTCTGTGAATATTCAGGTGAATATGCTCTAATATTGTATCCTTTCCCAACCATATATTTTATTTTTGCATTCGAATTCTTTAAATTTTTAATAAAATTGCCAAACTACTGAAAATGATAAAAATATTTGAACGTTCAAATGCCTTTAAAAATCCAATTTTAGATCGTACAAGTTGCTAATGGTAGTTGCAAGCCTGGCTCCATTCAATGTTGGTTGCAGTTGCATTCAGCGGCTGCTATCTAACTACCAAATCACCTAAATTATTTCAAATATTTGTTTTGTTTTGTTTTATTTCTTGTTGTTGTTTTTTTTTTAAATTTTTTTTTTTTGCTATTCATTCATAAGCTCTCTAGAGGTGCGGCAGTAGTAGTACTAGCAGCTAGTGTAGCCAGTATTCGCTTATGTTTGTTGCATTTATTGTTTTTGTATGATTTGCTCTTGCTTTAGTCGGTCGGTCATTGACCGCTAAGGCGCAGACGTAACGTCTCCAAATTGGAAGAAAAAAAATTTTCTGCTTTAACTGCTGCTTGCAGCAGATCCCTCATTTATTGTTGACTGCAAAACCACCAACGCAAAATTCTCAACAATTTTTGTCTTTTTCAATGCGCGCCATGTTATTTGTGTTTTGCTAGTCGTATACATGGTGTATGCACAACAAGTTGGCTCTTTTAAGAGTGTTTTTTTTTTTTGTTGCTGGTGGTTTGTGTCGAAAACGATCACTTCATTACAACTTGCCTCCACTCTGTGGCATTTGTTGTTGTAAGTCGAAGTACTTTGTTAGTCAGTCAGAAACCAAACAAAAAAAAAACTTCAATTGAGATCCACAAGATTTGAATGAAATATTAGGAGGGAGATGCCTTGCCAGATGAGGGCTTAAAATTCTAAGAGAAAAATTCAGGACTCCAAAAGACAAGCTAAGATGGTAAAAATCTGTTCCTATACAACGGCAAGATTTCTATGCAGACGGATGTCCCTGCAACACCTCTCGTTTGTTATTGTTTTCGTTTGTATTTGTTAAGTGAATAAACAAAATAAATCTACAATGACTGTAATTGTTGTTGTTCGCTATGGAATAAGAAGAAGAAGAAGAAAAAAAAATGTATTTATTTGATTGTTGATTGTTGTTTTTTTGAATAGTTTTTATGGATATTTTAAGTGTAAATAGAGTTGCTTGCATGCATTTTTAGTTGTGGTACAAAATATTCATTATGCTGTGAGAGATTGTATGGCAGTCTCTGTAAAACCTCAAAAAAAAAAAAAGAGGCAAAAATCAAATTAAAATAATTTAAGGGAATGATAGCTTAATAAAAGACATTGAAAAAGAGCTGAAAAACAGTTCCAAGACCATTTGATCTATGGCACAGCCCTCAACCTACACGATATATCTGCTCCAAGGCAATTGCCATGACAAACATTACGATTCAATTCCCTTCACTGCATCTCATATGCATGCATTCATTCATTTTCTTCTGGAACGCCTTAATGCCTCCCTGTTTCCAAGAATGTATTCTAATCATTTAAGATCTAAAGTTAGGTTCGACACGATCTCCACTCCTTACAAAGGCACTTGAAGTTTACAGTGTTTTGTCAAAAAAGCGGTTACCAACCTCAGATTATTTCTGAAAGCTCTGATACATGACTTAGAATTTCTTCTTCTTCTTTTATTGTAATTTTCCCACAAAAGTCTTGAACACATGAAACCCATTTGGTTTAAGAATAGTCCTTGCCTCTCTTTATCTCTCTTTCATTGAGTACAACGTTCCAAACATCTGCTCCCGCTCCACTGAAAGGAACCGGCCTCAACAGAGAAATTGAAGCTCTTCTCCTCACGGTGTTTGCCTTCGTATTCACGCAATGCTATGGTTTTTGAATAAAATTGGCTGTATTTATATCCCTGAAGAAGTTATCGGCAACCTAAACTGCCGATAACAGCTGCAATAATCTCATTTTGTATAATCTTAAAATCTTTTCGCGAGAAGTGATCGTAATGGTTGTCGTTTGGCTAAAGCAATGAGTTATTGGCTTAAATACCGAAACGGGAGTGGAAAAACTGCAACAAAACCTTGATATTTGATCGCATATCACGTGTTGAACACTTCACATTCGGAATCATAACTCTTTAACCATGATTACATACATAGTTTCTCATACCACTTACTATATTGTGTGCTTTAATTTTTATACATGAGTGGCGGGAACTACAGTTTAAAGTCCATTCCGAAAGTTAGATTTTTTTTTTGAGAAACTTATCATGGTAAATTTTTACTTACTTTCAAAGTTTTTGCCAGAAATCTGATGAGAGGAAGTTGCTGCAGAAATATTTTTTTTTCATATTTTCATTTTGATGTCTGACCTGGAGTTTGAACCGTGGCCATTACGTCTAATTAACAAACACACTGCCTACTAGACCACGGCAACTTACTTAACCATGTTTCGCCAGCAGTTATAACCATGTTCAGCAAATCAAAGCCTTATTAATATTACTAAGCAATACCCGAACGATGATCCTTTTGATCAGACTTAAGAAGTTAGATTATATATCGGTTACATACATACATAATTGGTCATTACAACCCTTCAGTCAGGATTATTGACCTAGTTTCTCATCGTATATCGGTTGCATGTACAAAAAACACAATTCCTCTGATTGCTAAGCAAAAAGTTCCCATTATCTTACGCCTATGGTGTCCATCAGAGATCAGCAATGAATTGTTTTTTCGGTACTCATAAGCACTCATGAAATTTTAATATAAGTGCGTCAACAATATTGAAATTTAACTATGTACTCTGATTCATCCATACTCCCTACAACGTTGATTTATAAGTACAGGTTGCAATGAGTATGATGCGTACAACATTGACATCAAACTCATACCATTCGAAATATGTTTGATTCAGAAGTCAGCCAGCCTACTCATTCAGATTCATAACTTTAGAAAAATACTTCGAATCATTTAACAAAATTTACAGTCTTAATTGTTGTTGCATTTACAAAAAAAGAAAACAGACACATAAGCAAAAGCAGCAAGCAGAGCAAACACACAACCTTCTATCGGGTCCGCCATCTAACGTTTTTTTTCAACTAGTGTTTATTTCGTGAATGGTAACACTTAGCTCATGTCTGATTTGACAGATAATTAGTTTTATCCTTCCGCTGAACGAATATGGTTGTGTATACGCTTGAATAACGCTGGGAAATATTGCGACATTACTTTGAAAATCATGGTAATGTTGCAGAATGTGTGCGAAAATTGCCTATGGATTTTGGAAGAAGAAAAGCACCGTCAGCTCCGTATGTTCGTTATCTTGTGAAAAAAGTGAAAGAAACTGGCATCCTCATCGATAAACCAAAGCGTGAAAAGCCAAAAACAGTGCGTACACCCGAGAATATTGCTGCTGTGGCAGAAAGTGTGCGTGAAGCGCCATCAACATCAATTCACCGTCGTTCTCAACAATTGAACATTTGAACAAATTTTTGTTCACAGAAATTGAAGAGGTTCGGTTTCAACAGGCAACGCTACGTACCACACAGCCAAAACGACACTCGATGTTTTGCGCCCTGTTTTTGAAGATCGCATTAACAGCCGCAGAGCTGATGTCGTTTGGCCACCTCGGAGCTGCGATTTGACACCGTTGGACTATTATTTGTGGGGTGCCGTCAAAGATAAGTGTTATGCCGACCAGCCAGAGACAATTGACGCTTTAAAGGACAATATTCGTGAAGCCATTGGTGAAATACAGCTGCACACAATCGATAATGTGCTTAAAAATTGAACCGATCGTGTAGGCTACTGCATGGCCAGCCGAGGCAGCCATTTGAATGAAATTATTTTCCATTATCAGCCGGAAGGATTGTACTTTCAAATAAAAAAAGAAATTTGAGAAAATATGCAGTAGTTTTTTTTTAAAGCATTTTCAAAAAAAAAGTTATTTGGCGGACCCTTTTGTGTTGTTAAGTATGAGCAGCGTTGCCAGATTTTTTTTAAAAAAAACTTTATTTCTGGGAAAAAAAACTTTTTTTTTTTTAAAAAACTTGTTTTGTACAAAAGTACCAACATTTTTAAAGGAAATTCCGGAGCCCGGTGCCCTCTGTTGGTGTCTTTTTGCATTTTTTGTCCGGGGCTAATAAAATACACAATATTTTATTTAAAAATGTAAATATTTCCTGTTTTAATACTGAATTTATGGAAAAAAATTTTAAATTTAATTTTGTCGAAAAAACTTGTTTTGTTAGAAAACAAATTTAATGAAAACTTTTTCGCATCTCCAAAAACTTGAAAAAAGGGAAAACTTGGCAAATGGCAACGCTGAGTATGAGTATGATGAGAGTACTTCAAACTTTGAATATGAGTAGAGAGAGGTTCGATGATATTAAAAAAAGTATGAATGCGTGCGCATAAGTATCAGAAATTATGAGTATGATTCGAATCTACTCATCGTTTTGAATACTCGTTGCTGATCTCTGGTGGCCATGATATATTTGACCCAAACCCACTACTCTCTCTGATCTTACGAATAGCATGGACAATAACCAGGTAATAAGTTGATTACAAGATGTTCTCATACTAGTGGTTTCGATCTTCGCCAACTTCCCACAATTCACACACAACTTTGAAGAAAATATGAAGGAGAGGAAAGAAAAAACAAAATACAATCAAATAAAATTTAAAATAATAAAATAAAATAAAAAAATTAAAATAAAGAAAAATAAAATGAAGAGAGAAAAAAAAAAGAGTATCATTCATGGTGTGTCTCTTTGTTATGTGTGTAATGTTATGCAACCTTTTATTTTTAAACCACTTGGTCCACTTGCTGACTTACGGGTTATTGAACTCGCATGTAGATTTTCAAATGAATGTTTACGTTGTGGGAATTAGTCTCTCTCTCTGTACGTATAGTATTTTGTTTTTTTTTATTTTTTTTAACCATTTTGCCATTAAATTAAATGGAAATAATAAAAAAAAATTAAAAAGAACAGCCGGATTTGAAAACCTACTCGCTCGTATTAATGACATTTAAATCCGTCAACTTGCAACAACAATAACAACAACAACAACAAGAGATATGAAAATAATTCTGATTCTAAAAAGATAAATTACCAGCTGCAATAAATAACAACAATTGTATGCGAAACATAAAGAAACATTTCTTGAACGAACGAACGAATGAATGCCTTTTTGTAGAAACTAGACAAACGCTTGACAAGCGAACGGCAAACACAAAAAAAAACTAAGATTCTTGCCACAATCCCAGTCCCATTAATAAGACAGTTTATGAATGAAAGAAAAACAATTATTTTCTGTAACAATAAGAACAACAGAAAAAGAAGTAAAAAAATTACAGGCATGGTAGTGTAGTGTCATCATAAGAGAATAAAATTATTTACTTGACTTGACCACCCCACCACCAACTGACATGACAAAGTGAGTATGCTGACTGACTGACAGTTTGATTGATTAAATCAAGCATAAATGGAATAAATCTGTTGAATATGGTCATCTTCATACACGTTGAATGGTGTTATGCGGCAACATGGCTATACGATGTACGTATACGACCGAAATAAGAAGAAAGTTAAATGCGATACCCTACGCTATGCCATCATCATGCCGGGGGAAGGTTTAACTGGCAGCCGTCAAACCGAATACAACTTACTTATGTCCTGTAAGATCCTAGTCTAGTAGGTAGTGTGTTGGCTTATTAGACGTGAGGCCTCGTTTCAAACCCCCGGTCAGGCAGCACCAACCAAACGAAATATGAAAAAATATTTCTTCGGCGTCTACCTATCTCTGCAGATTTCTAGCAAAAACTCTGAAAGTAAATAAGAAACTGTCATGACAAGTTTCTCAAAAAATCTGTCGTTCGGTGTCGACTTTAAACTGTAGGCCCCGCCACTCATGTATAAAAATTAACGCACACAACATAAGTTGTGTGAGAAACTAGTTCGTAATCCTTACTAAACGGTTGTAATGACGAATTATGTTTGTATCATACATGTTGGCTTACTACACGATAGCCGCTGATTCGAAGATCAGCTCTAATGTCTTGGAAAGGAAAATAAATGAGAAAAATCACTCTGAGAGCTTATGGTATAAATGCCAGCATACTTGGATTAAACTATCACACACAACATCAATGCTTTAAGAAGCTAAGCTGTAACAAAAAGAGTAGGGATAGTGAATGGGATTCCTCGATGACCAGGAAGGAGAGAAAAAAATTTGAAATTAAGCAGACATCGGTCCTATAAGGTCCCGTTGTAGCACTGATATTAGCTATTCCATCATATAATTGTAGTCGCCGTAGTCTAGTAGGTAGTGTTCGTATCCCAGGTCAGACATCAAAACGAAATATGGAAAAAAAATATTTCTTCGGCGACTGCCTCTCACCAGATTTCTGGCAAAAGCTCTGAGAGTAAATAAAATTGCCATGAAAAAGTTTCTCAAAAATCTGTCGTTCAGAGTCGACTTTAAACTGTAGGTCCCGCCACTCATGTATAAAATTAACGCACACAACATAAGTGGTGTGAGAAGCTACATCGAAATCCTGACTGAAGGGTTGTAATGATCAATTATGGATGTATGTATCATATAATTGTAGCTCCTGGTTGGCATCTCTCAACCAGAGCGAGAGTCTTATGAAGGTTTGAATTTTTTTTAAAAGCGCCTGCCCAAGAGTTCTACTTCTCAGCTTCCCAAACACCGGAAAATGACGGAGTAAGTGCTCGGTGATCTCCTCTTCTTCTTTGTCGTTGCAGTTTCTACAGTAGTCGTTATGAGGTATTCCCAATCTCCTTACGTTAGCACCCAGATGCCAGTGTCCTGTTAAAACTGCTATGAGCTACCCTGGATGGAATCTTATTATGTTCCATGCTAATTTTGTTCTGCATATATCCATATCGGGTCAAATCTGTCTGCTGCCCCTATAAGTCAGTTCTTGTGCGACGATTTGTTTGGCTTTTTGCAGCGGAGCGAGAAGAGAGTTTTGCAAGTGCTTCAACCTTGCTTTAACTTCGATGTCCCCAGTAACCCAAATGAGGGTAACCGGCGAATGTCTCGCTATGCGAGTATTCTCCAGAGACACCCAACACTCTTGGACAATCTTAGAAGTGAAGTAAGCACTCTCTAGGAAAATAATGACCGCCTTACTGTCGGTAAATATATGCATACGTTACCATACGATATAAACTCTGATACGGAATACAGTTTGACGCGAATTTAATGGCCATTATTTCAGCCTGTGAAAATACTACAATAATCTGACATTGCAAGGGGGCGATCTAATGTTCAGTTGTTGTGAAAAGATTGCACATCCGACTTTGGTGTGCGATCTGGTACCATCAGTGAAAACCTGAAAGCTTGCAACCATTTCCGTTTTACGTTGCCTAGCCTTCGTCATTCGCCCTCATACATGCGACATGAGCAAAAGTTTGAAAAACGTTTCGAACATAAGCACACATAAGCGCATACAGTCGCCGTAGTCTAGTAGGTAATGTGTTGGGTTATTAGACGTGATGCCTCGTTTCAAACTCCAGGTCAGACATCTCCAACCTTACGAAATATGAAAAAATATTTCTTCGGCGACTTCCTTCCAACAGATTTCTGCCAAAAACTCTGAAAATAAAATAAAATCGTTATGAAAAGTTTCTCCAAGAAATCTGTCGTTCGGAGTAGACTTTAAACTCACAACGTGAGTGTTGTTAGAAGCTAGGCCGTAATCCTGACTGAATTTTCGGAATCGGCTGGAATAGCCCAGTCTATAAGACTGCCAGACCACTGTAGTGTCTTTCAGGCGGAGGTGGTGGCAATACAGGCTGCGGCGAGAATTATTGGGGACGAAAGGGTCTCCAAGCGGAACGTGACAATACTTTCGGATAGCCAGGTGGCTATCAAGGCTCTAAGTTCTAACGTAATGAACTCCAAGACGGTGTACGGCTGTCACAGATATCTCGACAAAATAGCGGAACAATATGATATCCATATCGTATGGGTACAGGGCCACAGTGGTATTCCTGGTAACTGCAAAGCTGATGAACTTGCCAGGCGGGGCACGACCATCGAACTCTCCGATGAGTTCTCGAATTTGGGCATCCCTATGAGGACCTGTAAGCTCATAATTGATAATGCGATCGTCGATTCCGTCAACGACAGGTGGGCGGCCTCGGACACGGGTAGAACGGCTCGTAAAATCTGGCCAAGGCTGGATGATGGGCGCACATTAAGTCTACTCAAACTCCAAAGAGGCGCGCTCAGTGTAGTTGTCGGTGTCATTACGGGGCATTGCATTATGGGTGCGCCTTGGTCTTGGACACCTTGCTAACGACTTCAGTAGAAGCTGCAGAGATGAGGAAGAAGAGGAGACAGTCACTCACCTGCTGGGTACATGCCAGGCTCTTTGCTAAAGGAGAAGAAAGTACTTGGGTACTTACTACATGGATGATCTGGAGGAACCGTCAAGGATTGACATTGACAGCCTGAATCGCTTCATCAGGAGCTCCGAATGGTTTCTAGACTAGGGGATAGTGAATAACTGTGGTAGCACAATGGACCCATTGCGGCCTAAGTGAGTCCGTCTAAAATTTATTTTCTAGGATGGGCAGCCACCTCTACCTACCTACCTACCTAATCCTGACTGAAGGATACAACCATATAGTGTAGGGTACATACATAAAAACGGCAATCAAATAAGTTATGCTTGCAACAAAACAGCAACAACATTTGTGAATGGCCGTCCAGTAAATGTGGTGAATGCGATACAAATTCTCTTCAAATTACTAACGACAATGCTGTCGGAAAGCCAGTTGATTTAAAACGAAAAAGAAGAAGAAGAAAAAAACGCTAAAAACTCTGATTTTAACTTGTTGCTTGCCAAACGCTGCTACTGCTGTTAACACAGCTGCGTTCGGAGAGCTGTTGATGTAAACTGAGAGCTAAAGTGCTGTGGCAGCAGCATTGGCTTACTTTTGCTGCATACTTTAGCGCACAATTACGAGTCAATGAACTCGATGCGAAATATCTTTTTTAACTTGTGAAGCTAAAAAGAAGTTGGAGCTGAATGAACCAAATTGTACGAACACGAATACGAGTATGAAACTGGCATATTAAATATACGAATATAAGCGTGTGTGTTGTGCCAGTCAAGCTTAAATACAAAAAAAAAGAAAAAAAGAAAAAAAATTATAGGGGTTTTATGTGGCAACCAGCCTATAGACATTCTGATTCAAAGCCAAAAAGAACTTGAAAAACAAAAAAAAAACGAACAAAAAAAAAAAAACATTTCAAAAGCATAGCCAACAGAATATTTTACTTTCACTCTTTTATAGCCTCAGAATGAGGTCATCATTCGAGGCATAATTATTCCCTTCTGCTCTTGGCATAGGCCTCCAGGTTAGGTTATTTGAATAGAATTGGAATCATGGATTTCGATTTAAGAATTTTTATATGCCAACAACATCAAATAAAAAATTTTTAAATTTTTTAGAGGATGACTGTTCTCTAGACCTACACATGATCGTTCTCTGGACCTACTATACCTCTTAGAAATTTATTTCCTTCGAATTAGGCTGTTCGCTCTAGGATTTTAGAAAAGCATTGCCGAGAATAGCATTTAAATCAGACAGAAATTTCTTGAATAATAAAGTGGACTTATTTGAATCAGATAGTAAAGTAATGCCGAAATGATTTCGATTTTGTTCAAATACCCAAAAGTGCTCAAATGTTACTGAAGTTTTACAAGGTAGGGTGGTCTTTCATTCCCGGATTCCTGGATGTCATTGTCCTGATCGTTATTTGTGTATCGGTAAAGATATTTAAAACCCCATCAGTTAAGTTTACCAAATGATTAGTAGCCCAGCTTATGCATTCTCTCATCACGCGTACCTCCGCTTGATAAACCAAATTATGATTCAGAAGCCGGAGGCAAAGTTTCTGGTTCTTCTATATATAGAGACCCATTCTATATCCAACTTTAGAACCAGCTTAACACACGTATGCCTACTTAGGCCTCCTTGTGATCCTCGACCTAGTAGCAATTGATCTACCAAAAGACTAAGAAATCCGACAGATTATAACACTGGACAAGCTATAGATTAGTACCTACAGGACAGCAGATTAAGTGAACGATCTCAGACGACTGAAAACAGCAAATTAAACATGATGCTATAAACACATTAGACCCAGCATTTGTGGCGCGACAATCTGTTAAAAATAGTACACATACGTGGATGTATACTAAAGTGATTATTTTAAATGCAGCGTGTCAACAAGCGTCGATACTACTGTTGCGGGTTTAGTTTTATTTTGATTTTAGCTCGCGGCAATGAGAGAACTATGTAGTGGTTGCAGTGTGAGGATTTGTGCTGCCAATAAGAGGATTAGTGCAGTCAATACAATAACATACATGAAATAGAGGTTTTAAAAACGCGATACGTCGCCGTGGTCTAGTAGGTAGTGTGTTGGCTTATTAGACTGAAGGCCCGAGTTCGAATCCCAGGTCAGACATCAAAACGAAAATATTTCTTCGGCGACTTCCTCTCAGCAGATTTCTGGCAAAAACTCTGAGAGTAAATAAAATTGCCATGAAAAGCTTCTCAAAAAATCTGTCGCTCAGAGTCGACTTTAAACTGTAGGTCCCGCCACTCATGTATAAAATTAACACACACAACATGAGTAGTGTGAGAAGCTAGGACTGAAGGGTGAGGGCTTCTTGGGAACGATTGCTGTAGACTGTCTAAATGTGAAGGTATAGCACTGGCCATTTTATAGTCACCTAGCAGCAACTCGTTTCCTTGCCGTTCGCATCTTGAGATGTCCATAAACACTACTCCCTCTCTTCCACCTTCCTATAACCCATTTTCCTAAAACCTGCACAATGCACTGCATGAGTAGGGGCCATACCCTGAGTGGTGGTTTCACAAAAAAAAAAAAAAAAATAAATACATATGTACATGATTGGCCATTACAAGCCTTCAGTCAGTATTACAATCTAACTTCTCATGTCGTGTGTGTTGATTTTATACAGGACTGTTGGAGATGTCTGACCTGTGGTTTGAACCGAGGCCTCACGTCTAATAAGTCCACACACTACCTACTAGGCTACGGCGACTATCGTGTAGCGATCAGCAATGAATCGTTTTTTCGTCTTTCACTCATGAAATTTTGAATATATATAAGTGAGTCAACAATATTGAAGTTTAACTATATACTCTGATTCATTCATACTCCCTACAACGTTGATTTATAAGCACAGGTTGCAATGAGAATGCGTACAACGTTGACATCAAACTCATACCATTCGAAATATGTTTGATTTATATGCCAGCCTATTCATTTAGATTCTTAACTTTAGAAAAATACTTCTTATAATACTTATAAATGATTTGTGTGACTCGAATCATTCATCAAAATTTGCTGCCTTAGTTTTTGTTGCATTTACAAAAAAAGGAAACAGACACACAAGCAAAAAAGATAGACAGAGCAGCGAACAGAGCAAAGACACGACCATTTAGTGCGTACTTTAGTGTTCGTACGCGACTCATACTTACGTTGTGGTTCGTTAATATGTTGAGTTATGGAGAGTCGAAATCAACAACATCATCATATGTGTTGTTGAGTATGAACATAAGATGATTACTTCAAACTCATTTATATATGTGTAGAGCAGAGATCAGCAACGAGTATTCAAAACGATGAGTAGATTCGAGTCATACTTATTATTTTTGATACTTATACGCATTCATACTTATTTTAATATCATACTCATTCTACTCATACTCAAAGTTGGAAGTACTCGTCGTATTCATACTTAACAATACGCATGATGTTATTGACTTCGACTCGTCTCTACTTAACATTAACACGAACCACAAAATAAGTATGATTCGCGTACGAACACTACTATACTCACAAGAAGATTGTGTGTATGCTTTGCTTGTTGTCTTTGTCTTTCCTTTCTTCTTTGTTTGTATATGCAACAATAACAAAGGCTGTAAATTTTGATGAATGATTCGAGCCACTCGAATCACTTATAAGTATTATAAGTATTTTTCTTAATTTATGAATCAGAATGGGTAGGCGTATGAATCAAACACATTTCGAATGTTGTGAGTTTGATGTCAATGTTGTACTCATACTCATTGTAACCTATACTTATAAATCAATGCTGTACGAATGAATCAGAGTAGTTGAATTTCAATTCTGTTGATTCACTCATACTCAAAATTGAATGAGTGCTTATGAGTAGCGGAAAAACGATTCATTGCTGATCTCTGGTGTAGAGGTTCGATGATATTAAAATAAGAATGAATGCGTACAAGTATCAGAAATTATGAGTATGATTCGATTCTACTCATCCTTTTGAATACTCACTGCTGATCTCTGGTATCTATAGAGAAGAATCAGAAACCAGAGACTCATTCCCGTTCTAACTAAAGGTTTAGAGCCATTCGTATAACAACTAATCGCTATGGTTCATAGGTTGGATCCGTTTGACCATAGAGTGATGCAATTTGATTGTCATTGAATTGTTGGCCATCCTGTCTAATAAATGCACATCAAGCGAAAAACTATCCAGTGTTCCAACTATATTCTGCTCATACAAGTGGTAAGTTCTGCAACATCAGTGTACAATTTACCACAATGCAAGCAAAGTCTCCAGGCGTTAGATCATCATACATACATAATTGGTCATTACAACCCTTTAGCCAGGATTACAACCTAGTTTCTTACAACACTTATGTTGTGTGTGTTAATTTTACACATGAGTGGTGGGACCTACAGTTTAAAGTCGACTTGGAAAGACAGATTTTTTTGGGAAACTTTTCATGGCAATTTTTTATTTACTTTCAGTGTTTTTGCTAGAAATCTGCTGAGAGGAAGATAGACTGAAGAAATATTTTTTTTCACGTTTTCGTTTTGATGTCTGACCTGGGGTTTAAACCGTGGCCTCACATTTAATAAGCCAACACACTACATACTAGACTACGGCTACTTACGAGATCATCTTAGATCATCATTCTGCAGCATATTATGCGTAATTGCTATAGAAAATCCTATACTTAGAGGCCAATTATTAGGAATTAGGCGATCGATCGATCGCAATGACAGCCTGATTTTGGTGTTTTTGATTTGTGCTGAATGTTGAGACGGTTTTGTTTGTCCATTTGCGGTTTGTGAGTTGGCTTCAATTGATGTTGTTGTTGTTGTTTTTCTATACATACAGTCAAGAATCTAGAATGCGATGCCATGTAACCCACTCTTAGAATCCAATGTTTAGTATTTGCAACAAAAAAAAAAAAAACAAAAACAAATAAAAAAAAAAGTAAAAAAAATTCTTAACAAATGTAAAAGTAAACGACAATAATAACAACAACGACAACAATAATAACATCATCTAACAACAATTATCAGAGGCAAACAACAAAATTCAAGGAACATACAAAGCAACCACAACAAGCCAACGAACATGCCTGCGAGTATTTCATTAACTGGCAAAGGCGTTTTCTAACATTTCTTCGTAGTCATAGAGACGATGGTGATGATGATCGTACGTACGTATGTGTTTACTGCTGTAGCTGCATTGGCTGCCTTCATGGCTTATGATTGTTGAAAAATATTTCTATGTTTGACATTTAGAAAAGCTGCTTCAGCTGCTGCAGCCACTGCCTATGCAATGCCACAATACACATGGAGCAGCGGCAACATTTCTGGTCTCTTGTAATAATTCCTTGTATTACGAGTGTTTATGTTTTCAGCAGAAGAGTTTATTGACTTCAAACCACAACAACCAACAACCGAACATCATTGTCATCGCTAACGTCATCAGCCACCATGATGATCACGTTTGTTGGTTTGTTTTGTTTTGTTTTTTTTTTGTCGTGTGTTTTTTTGTTTCGTAGTTGGGTTGATCGTGTATAATCTTCAATAAAATGTTGTTGGCACAGTGGCCGGGAAACTTAGTGACTTAATGACTGACTTTTTGGCATGAATAGATGACAAAGTTGTATCTCTGGATTTGTTTTTTTTTCTTGTTCGTTTTTATTTTCTTTTCTTCTTCTTCTTTTTTATGTTCGTTTTTTTTTTTTCTTTCTTTCTTTTCCTCTTGCCCGGTATGTGGTTTCCTTTTTTTTTTTCTTTCATTATGTGTGTATGGAGTTGTAGAAAAATTTGTGTTGCATGCGTTTGTTGTAACAAATGTGTAGTTGTATACGATTGATGTGCATAATATTGATAATAACAACAACAGCAAATACAAGCACAAACATTAGAGCCACCACTTGTTAGATGAATGGTGTAAGCAAATGCAGTTGATGATGGTAACGATGATGATGACGATGGTGTTGATGCGCGTGCCATACAAGTACTGACTGACTGTTGATTAAATTAAATATGCCTAGTCAATGGTTGTTTATGTTGCCTTAATGTTGAAATTTTTGTCAACAATTTTTTTGTTGTTTTTTTTTTTTTTTTTTTTTGAGTTTCAATGCAAAATAACTTTGTCGGCATCGTTACATTATCCGCCAATTCTATTTCTATTTTTAACGAGTGATCAGCAACAACAACAACAACAGCATCATTATCAACATCATCACTGTAATTGATTACAAAATATTACAAACGAATGTTTTATTGTTCATGCTTCATGCCTCTGAGATGTTTATCATTGATTTGTCATCTAAGATTTCATCGAGTATTGTGTGATGATTTAAGAAACGGGATCGAATTCACTTCGTTAGCCTTGATAAGATATCATACATATATACATATGTATGTATAGTAACGGGGAATAGAGGAGCATGAACAGGGGAATAAACATTCTGAATAATTAATTTTTTTTTTTTTTTATGAAACCAGCACTCAGGGTATGGCCCCTACTCATGCAGTGCATTGTGCAGGTTTTTTAGGAAAGGTGGAAAGGGGGAAGATGCGAACGGCAAGGAAACGAGTTGCTACTAGGTGACTATAAAATGGCCAGTGCTCTATACCTTCAGCATTAGACAGTCTATAGGCAATCGTCCCCAAGAAGCCCACAGTTTCTCACATTAAAAAATAAATTCAGAAATGCATTGATTAATGAACAAATACTAGTCAATCCCGTTCAAATGACATACACACTTATGGGCCAAAATGAAAGTTCGCTTTTAGCACTATTAGCGCTAATAAGTTTTCATTTGGAAATGCCTCATTATCTACTATATTAAGGTGACCTTAGAAATAAAAGAAAAAATCCCTATCAATGATGATGAAGATCGTCAAGGTCGTTAAAATTCGTAAAAAATTGAAAAGCTAAGCTGCAGCTAAGTAAACTTCGTTGAGTCGATTTTACATCATCGACTGACTGGTCCTCTTCAAAAGATGATTTATTGTGGGCCTAGTAGTATCTAAAGAGAGTTCACAACCTTAAAAATATTGTAGACAATACATACTACATACATAATTGGTCATTACAACCTGTCAGTCAGGATTACGACCTAGCTTCTCACACCACTTATGTTGTGTGCGTTAATTTTAATTTTTGCATACGAACCCGGACTTTACGTCTAATAAGCCAACACACTACCTACTAGACTACGGCGACTACAATTATATGATGAAATAGGTAATATCGTTGCTACAACTGGACCTTATAGGACCGATGTCTGCTTAATTTCAAATTTTTTTCTCTCCTTAGTGGTCATCGAGGAATCCCATTCAGTATTCCTCCTCTTTTTGTTACAGCTTAGCTTCTTAAAGCATTCATGTTGTGTGTGATAGTTTAATCCCAGTGTGCTGGCATTTATACCATAAGCTCTCAGCGTTATTTTTCTCATTTATTTTCCTTTCCAAGACATTAAAGCTGATCTTCGAACCAGCGGCTATCGTGTAGTAAGCCAACATGTATGATACAAGCATAATTCGTCATTACAACCGTTTAGTCAGGATTACGACCTAGCTTTTCACACCACTTATGTTGTGTGCGTTAATTTTAAACATGAATGGCGGGACTTACAGTTTTAAAGTCGACTCCGAACGACAGTTTTTTGAGAAGCTTTTCATGGCAATTTTATTTCCTCTCAGAGTTTTTGCCATAAATCTGCTGAGAGGAAGTCGCCGAAGAAATATTTTCATATTTTCGTTTTGATGACTGACCTGGGATTCGAACTCGGGCCTTCAATCTAATAAGCCAACACACTACCTACTAGACTACGGCGACTTCAGACAATGTAGACAATACATTCAATGTAATTATCATGCTTTAGTCAATATAAGAACCTAGCCTAGTGTGAGAAACTAGGTTGTAATCCTGACTAAAGGATTGAAATCATCAATTATGTATGTAAAAACCTAGCTTCTCACATCACTTACATATGTGTGTGGGTGCTCATTGTATCCATGAGTAGCAAAACCTACAATTTCAAGTCAACTCTGAAGGTTAGATTTCAGCAACTTATCACGTTTTTGGCCTGAAGTATGCTGAGAGAAAGTTACTTACTTACTTAATTGGCCATTAACAACCCGATTAACGGATTTCGGCCTGCCGCAACACATCCTTCCAGGCGCCTCTGCTTTTTGCGCGCCTACGCCCTTTGGTCACGCCAATCGATGACAGGGCTTCCTCGACTTGGTCCTTCCAACGGATACAAGGTCGTCCTCTTCGCCGACTTCCGCAGATCCCCGCATCAAATACCCGTCTCGCCGGAGCATCCTCCTCTATTCGAACGACATGGCCGAGCCAGCGCAGCCGCTGGATATTAATACGCTGTACAATGTCTATGTCGTTGAGCAGCTCATACAGCTCATTGTTGGTTCGGATGCGGAAATCATCGCCAACTCTCACAGGACCGAAGATCTTACGTAGGACTTTTCTCTCGAATACTCTCAAGGCTGATGCATCAGTTCTTAATAGGGTCCATGCCTCTGTGCCATAGAGAAGCACGAGTAGGATGAGCGTCTTGTAGAGTATTAGTTTTGTCGCACGAGAGAGGTCTCTGCTACTCAATTGCCTATTGGGACCATAGTAGCACCTGTTGGCAAGAGTAAACCTGCGCTTGACCTCCAGACTGACATGATTTTTGGTGGTAACGGCGGAGCCAAGATAAATAAATTCCTTGACTGTATCAAAAGTACAGTTATCGGCCGTAATCTGAGAATCAATACGCCGCACGTCTCTACTTGTCGTTAACATATACTTTGTTTTGTCCCTCATTTACTGCCAGACCCATCTTCTTAGATACCGTTCAATGGCACTAAAGGCAGCAGTAACATCTCGCTTGGTACGCCCTATGATGTCGATGTCGTCAGCGTACGCAAGGAATTGGATACTTTTTTGAAAAATAGTGCCATTGCAATGCACTCCTGCCTTTCGCAGAACACTTTCCATGACGAAGTTAAAGAGGTCGCATGATAAGGGGTCGCCTTGTCTGAAACCTCGCACGGTATCAAAAGGTTCGGAGAGGTCCATTCCTACCTTGACGGAGCTGCAGTAATTGCTCAACTTTATTCTGCATAGCCTTATCAGCTTCGCACGTATACCGAGCTCAGACATTGCGGCAAAAACACGATCCCTTATGGGGCTATCGAAGGCTGCCTTATAGTCGACAAAAAGATGGAAAGATGGTGTGTGTCGACTTGTTTTTCGTGGGCCTTTTCCAGGATTTGGCACAGTGTGAAGATCTGGTCGATGGTGGATTTGCCAGGCCTGAAGCCGCACTGGTAAGGTCCAATCAGTTACCGAAAGAAATATTTCTTTACATTTTGTTCACGTTTTGTTCGAGATGTCACCAGTAGACTACCTAACAGACTATGGCGACTTTAAATATAAGAACCTCAGCTTAACCTGTCCAATGTAATAGTATTGACCGCAAACAGCGGGTACGTGTGATTTTAACACTTAAAATGATATAGGAAAAACGAGGTAATCAATCGCACATGGGAAAATGAATAGGAAAAGCCAACCCTTAAAGGACATTATGTTACAGAGTATAGAACTTAGAAATGATTACGTTGGTGGCATAATTGCAACATCTAAACACCAAGGAAGTAGTGTGTTGGCTTATTAGACATAAGGCCACGTCTCAAATTCCATATCAGACATCCTTTAAGCAGATTTCTGGCAAAAATTCTGATAGTAAATGAAAAAAATGCCATGAAAAGTTTCTCAAAGAAATCTGTCGCTCGTAATCGATTTTAAACTATAGGTGCCCATATGTTAGGTTAGGTTAGAGGACGTGTATTTGTCAACTGTGACAAGTACAGTACCCGGAAGTCGAATTGACCCATTGTACAACGTCCTAGCTTCTCACACCAATCGTGTTGTGTGCGTTAATTTTATACATGAGTGGCGGGACCTACAGTTTAAAGTCGACTCTGAACGACAGATTTTTGAGAAGCTTTTCATGGCAATTTTTACTTTCAGAGTTTTTTTGCCAGAAATCTGCTGAGAGGAAGTCACCGAAGAAATATTTTCATATTTTCGTTTTGATGCCTGACCTCTGATTTGAACTCGAGCCTTTCATCTTAATAGTACCTACTAGACTAAGGCAACTTCTCCCATAACTACCTTTCTGTTATTCCAACACAATGCACTGAAGTCGCCGTGGTCTAGTAGGTAGTGTGTTGGCTTATTAGACGAAAGGCCCGAGTTCAAATCCCAGGTCGGACATCTGAGAGAAAAATTGTCATGAAAAGCTTCTCTAGGTCCCCATACTTATAGATAAAATTAACACACATAACATAAGTGGTGCTAGGAAGCTAGGTCGTAATCATGACTGAAGGGTTGTAATGATCTCTTCCAACCAACTTTAAAAACATATCAAAAATATAACTGCCACGAGCCCAAAACCAATCCAATTAATGCAAGCATGCTGGAACATCTTTCTGAAAGCATGATCATGATCATCATTAGCATTAAAAAATCTCTTTTCTTTTTTTTTATATTTTTTTTGCAACATCATCTGATTCTAGAAATTTCTAAATTTCTAGAAATTAAGGAAAAATTTCAATTAAAAAATAAATTCACATAAAAAAAATTCACGTTCACATTTAATGTAAGTATGTACATTAGGGTGGCCCCAAAATAAAAGTTGCGAATGTTCCCAACTAAAATTAAAGTTTGATTCATTCTAAGACTTATAAAAGCTTATTGCGTTATTTTGATGCCCATTACATATATGAATTGAGTTAACAGAGGTTGTCAGATAGAGAAGGAATTAGGTTTAAAAAAATGTTTAATAAAAATTGAACTAGATTGAATTTTGAAAAACTGAAAAAACCATTTTGGTTGAATTACATGGTCTTTATAATCAAGAAATTTCAACAATTTAGTTAAGTAAATTCTATGAAAAAATTAAAAAAAAAACAAAAATTTTGTCCGAAATTTTCAAAATTTTAGAATTTTCAAAATTTTTTTTTTAAATTTCTGATAACCTATTGAAAGCGCCTCTTAAAGACCTTTCATATGATACCAAATTTATATACAGTGAAAGCTCTCATAACGGACACCTCCGATAAGCGGACAACTCCCATAACCGGACAAATTTTGAAGACCCAATTCGTTCAATAGGTTTTCCATACAAAATGCATTCCAATAACCGGACGCGGACACTTAATTTAAGAAAAAATAGTTTAAAATATCTCTCATAAACGGACAGAAGCGTTTAAACATACCAACAAGATTTGTATTAAATTAGTAGTTCTTTGTTTTTCCAACTCTTATTTACACTTGTGTTAATACAAACGAAATTGGTGATTCCCCTGTTAACATAAGCATTCATACTAATGTATTGACAACGCGGAAAAAATAATGTTTAGTTGAAGAAGAAGTTTGATTAGCGTGTGTCACAAAATGTCGCCGAAAAAAAATATGTTATCAATAAAAGAAAAAATGGAAATAATAAATGAGTTTGAGAAAGAAAAATATTCGGTGCGTGAGATTGCTAAAAGGTACAGTTTTATGGGTTTATACATTAATGAATTTTGTTAGTTATTGTTTACATTTTAAGATTCAGCATTGGAAAAACACAAGCCGCAGAAATTATTAAAAATAAGGAAGCCATTCGTTCCAAATGGGAGTCTGGAATAAATGTTCATCAGAAAAAGATGTTTGTTAGAGCAGGTGGAGCTGAAATTGACAAAATGTGCCTTGATTGGTTCTCTAAGGCTAGATCTCAAAAAATTCCAATTTCCGGGCCTATTGTAAAGGCCAAGGCAAGTGAAATAGCAGTACAACTGGGTGTATCCAATTTTTCTGCTTCGGATGGATGGGTGCAAAAATGGCGCAAAAGAAACAACATTTCTTTTAAATGTGTAAGTGGAGAAGCTGCAAGTGTAGATCAGGTAGATGTGCAGCAATTTAAAGCCAAGCTGCCATCCATTTTGGATGGGTACAAGCCGGAGGATATTTACAATGCCGACGAAAGTGGGCTTTTCTTTCGCGCTTTACCTGATAGAACTCTTGCTTTTAAATCCGAAAGATGCTTTGGTGGAAAATTTTCGAAGGAACGACTCACAGTTTTATTTTGTGCAAACTTAGCTGGAGAGAAAGAGCAGCTTTTAGTCATAGGTAAAGCGGCCCGTCCTAGAGCTTTCAAAAATCTTCTTGTAAAAGATTTACCAGTAAATTGGAAATATGTATAACAAAAAAGCATGGATGACTCGGGACATCATGACTGAATGGCTGCAGCAGTTTAACAGAAAGATGAGATCTCAGAAGCGTAAAATTCTCTTGTTTTTAGATAATGCAGCATCTCATTCTAAGGAGTTAAATTTAACAAATATAAACATAGTTTTTTTGCCTCCCAACACAACTGCAGTTTGTCAACCCCTAGATCAGGGTATAATCCAGAATTTTAAGGTCAACTACAAAGGCTTAATATTACAGCACTTACTAGCTAAAATCGGTATAGTAAGCTCAGCATTAGATCTTGCAAAATCTATTGATGTTCTGGAAGCTTTATACTTTATAAAGACCTCTTGGGATAAAGTTCAAGCAACAACAATCAAAAACTGCTTTCAAAAAGCTGGATTCTCAGCAGATACTTGTAATCTTCCAGATTTTGATGCCGAAGATGATATCCCACTTGCGACGTACGCGAATTTAAAACGACTTCTCGATTCATCATGTGACTTTGACGAATTTTTAAAAATTGATGAAAACGTCTGCACTGAAGATGACTGCATTGAAATATTAAATTCAAGTGCTGTTGAGCAGATAAGTTTATCTGAAAACTCCGAAGACGAAGCAAGTATAGAAATACCTGATGCCATAAATTCTTATGATGAAGCATTAAAACAAATTGCCCGTTTAAAACATTTTGCTAGAGATGATTTTATCGCATTTCAACACATTAAAAACATTGAAAGTCATTTTGAAACTCAACAGCTCAAATTGAACCAATCTAAGCTAAAGCAGTCTACTCTTAAAAAAATTTTTCAATCACAATAGGCTAGTCTGTTTTGCTTTTATGATATGTATTTAAAAAGAAAATAAAATATTTTAAATAATATGTAAATGTTTACCTCTCTCATAAGCGGACAGCTCTCATAGCCGGACAAAAATACTGTGATAGTGAGTGTCCGGTTATATGAAAAAATCCAAAAAAACTAAAAAAAGGACCTTTTTATCCTTTGATCCAGCTCACCAAATATTAACCCCAGGACGAAAAAATTGAGAAACGTAGTCTTAGAATGAATCAAACTTTCATTTTAGTTGGAAACATCTATACCTTATTTTTTCTCCATACAAACGGGGCCACCCTAATGTACATAGGTAGGCCTAGTTAATAATGAAAAAAAAAAGTCATAAGTTTGTTATAATAAATCTTTTAATAAATAAACACATACACACACACACATGCATACAAACATGCCTACCTACATACATACATACATACATCCGCAGATACCGTATGTTATTCAAATTCTAAAAAAAAACTTTGGTTTCAAACAAAAAAAAAAATTTTGAACACGTAACGGTAACAAAGATCATACCAACAAACAATAACAACAACAAGTACAATAAGACAAACAAACCTCTAATATATGTAGTTCATATAGACTTTTTTTAAAAAGAAAAAAAAAATAATAATAAAATTAAGCTTTAAATAGTCTATGAAAACAAAAACAAAAAAACAATAAATTGAATAAACTTCAAAAGAAACGTGATTTAAGTACTGAACATTCAAAATTTTATACTTTTTCTCACACACAATACCTAGGTACATTAGAAATGTTTCTTTCTTTTCTTTCAAATTTTTTTTTTTAATTTTTCGTATTGAAAGAATGAATTGCCAATCGTAGGCATTGAAAACAACAACAACAACAGAAAAAGCTTAGAATTTTAAAAATAAAAAAATTGTAAGAGAAAAAAAAAATAGAATTTCAATAAAATAAAAAAAAAAAAACATGAATAAAAAATAATAAAAACAATACCAGCCAGGGTTCGTTGTGCTTTCGTAAAAGAAAACACACACTCATACATCCAAATACAGCTATTTTTACATTTACACAACAGCTGCTGCAACAATGTATTGCCCAAAAAATATGCAAGAGCAGGCGTGCGTGTATGTGTGCGCTCTCTCTGTTAACTGTATTTTTTTTTTTATAAAGTATGTATTCGCCTTCGCCTCACAAACAACAACTACCGCTATTCCATATTCTTACGGCTCTCTTTGTTTTACTTAAGCTTTCACCTCTCTCTCGTTATCTCTCTCAATGCCACTCACTACCAGCGTTGCCGTTTTGGTTATTTTTAACCAAATTTGGTTATTTTTTTTTGTAATGTGTAAATGTGTATTTTTTCTTCATTTTGGTTATTTTTTATTATGGTTAATAAAGCAATCACTTCTTTAATTTTATTTGAAAATTTGCATTATAAGCTTTGCAATCGTTAGCAAAGTGTTTTAATTCTTTAAGCGTTTTTATTACGTTCAATTGAAATATTAAAAAAATTTTAATACAAATAAATAAAAACCTTAATTTATTATTTGCAGTTTAACCCTCTCATTCCTGATGTTGCGTATATGCAACATTGTGTTTATGAGCCTCTAAGTACAGCTATTTTAAATATTTTATTCTGATTCTTTCGCAAAAATATAGCCTCATGTGTCGTTTAAGCTTACAACTAATTGGTTGGTAGTCAGCTGTGCACGTGCTCACTTAGTAGTTATTCTCCCGAGAGCGAAATTGACAAATTCATTTTGCAAAATAAACCTTATTTAAAAAGTGTTAAAACACATTAATATAATTAAGTCATCCTAATACCAAGTTCGACAACTAAATAATTAAAGGTAGGTGAGTAATTTAACACGTTGACTGCCGACTACGAGATAACTCGTAGATTGCGTTCGCTTCTAGGGAGCCAAACTACGAGTTATCTCGTACTCACTAATGTGAAAAAAATCAAGTTGTCATTTTTGGCTAGTTTTTTGAAAATTGCCGCGGCAGTCAACGTGTTAAAAAAACCCGGCTTGAAAATATTATTTAGTTTGTCTGTAATAATTTTATAAATGTAGTGTTGCGTATATGCGTATTATGGTAAGTTTCGAAAAATAAAAATTTATTTTTGTATTCACATTCTAAGATGCGCCCAAACGGTCTGACACAGGAGGAAATTGAAAAATTTGATTGGGATGATTCGGCTGACGAGGAAAATGAAGAAGAAGAAGATGTAATAAGAGGGTACAACTAGTTTCAAACTATGCAAGTAAGAATGCAAGTGAATGCAAGAGATGGTACCGCAAAGACAAGAAGTTCATAACTATACCTCGTCCAGGTATAGTAGAATGCTACAACAAGCACATGGGAGGTGTTGATCTTGCGGACATGATGCTTGAATTGTAAAAGTCAAACTATAGTTGTCGCAAAAAAGAGAGGTTGTCCATCATCACTCCTTTTGACAATTTGACAATGAATTCAGGAACTTCATCACCTTCTCCATCGACCCCGTCATCACCAGCTCCTTCTACGGGTTCTGTATCAATTCCCTATAAAAGAGCACATGTTGCATAGCCTGCAAAATCCCTACGATTTGATGGTTATAATCATTAGGCGGAATGGGAACAAGGGGCAGATGTAGACTTTGGAAAGCCTGTAAATGCAGCAGATGCAATGTACACTTGTGCTCCAATCCTCAAAAAAAATGGTTTGTATCCTTGCATACATAAATTGAAATAAACGACATTTGAAAATAAAATCAACTTGTATTTAAATTTATAACACCATTGCCCAATGTTGCCTATACACAACATCCTGTAGCTCTTGCACCAGGACACCTAGGACATTGAAATTTTTGTCAGTTGATATTGAGGTCAACTCTATCTTACATGACTACTCAAAAAAATTTTAGCCACTCCCGTTTTAATTCGGGCATGAGAGGTTAACTATACAGAAAAAAATAAAATTTTTGTATTAAACCTTAAATTTGTTAAAAACAAATACATTTATTTAAAAAAAATTTTTTGGTTATTTTTTTCCTTATTTGGTTATTTTTTATTTTAATTTTGGTTATAAAATTTTTTTGGTCGTGGCAACGCTGCTCACTACTCGTATTGTTCTTCTTACAATCAAATGCGTAAGCATGTGTTTGTGTATGTGAACCATTTGATCATTTGTTCTTACTTCGTTCTCATGCTTCTTGTCTTCGTTTCGTTTCGTTTCATTTTATTTTGTTTTGTTCTCTTGTTAAAGTATCGCTGTATGTGTGTGTATGTGTGTGCATGGCTAAAATGATTTCTTTTGCTTGTATATGTAGGTCCGTTCGTTTATACTTTCACTTTCGAAGGTTTATGAACTTTTTGCTTTTTATTCTTCGTTTTTTTTTCATTTTTTTTTATTTACCTTTCAAATGCTTCTGATAATTTTTTTTTTATTTTTTTCATTCTTTACCGTACATTTATCTTCTGGCATATTGTGTTGTTGTTTTGTATTGGTATTTGGACTTTGCTGCTGCTGTTGCTGCTGCTTATAATAACTGAATGACTGGATAGCTTGATGGCTGACTGCCTTGCCTGTTCTGTTTGTAGTATTTTCTTAACTTGTTTGAATTTATTCTTTTTCTTCTTCTTTTTCTGCTTTTAGTTCTTCACGTTGCTGCTTTAAAAGTTCTAAATGAATTTCATTGCTTAACTTTACAAAACTTCTGCTTTTGTGTGTGAAAAAGTCAATGTTCTCTGGACTGAAGTGAATTGGTATTAGAAAAATGGTCTCGTGATTCAAATATCTGCCAAATGGTAATAAATACCGTTACATATTATTTCTGTTTCTAGGGGTGTAGACTTTTAAAAAAGTTTCAAAGAAAAAAAAAACGTATTTTCAGTACAAAAATACAAAAGTACCGTTTTCGGTAAAAAAAATTTTATTTCTTATGCTTCTAAGCAATGCTCTTCGCTGCTAACTTAATATTTTCTAATACTTTTCACACACCATACGATTTCAATATTTTTTCCTATTTGATGCAGAGCTGCTAAGATTATGGAAAGTATGCTTATCGGTTATCTAATAAAATATCAGGGCTTTAGTAGTATTCTCAGTACTAGCTTGGCTTTACTAGTGATCTGTTGAGATTAGGTTTCTAAAAATGAGGTGTTAATTCCTCAAATTATGTGGTGAGAATATCTTATCACGGCTATTGATATACATACAGGGTGGCTGATATGTATTGCAACCAACTTCAGGTTGTTATCATTTGTAAACCGCTCGTCTGACAGCTGACAGATTTATTCCAGTGACAGTTCATTTTATTATTTACAAGCTTACAAAAGCATTTTGATCTATTGCATTCAGAAAAAAAGTTATTCGTAATGGAATTCAAGCGTGATAGTGTGATTGCTTTATATTTGGCTGGAAAACCACAAGGTGGCTTTCGTTAGAGCCCTCCAGCATTTAAATGTGAATAAATCTTTTGTTTCTCGTACCATTGCTCGTTACCGTGATACTGGCAGTGTTGCATTGCGTCCAAAAAGTGGACGAAAAAAAACGGTAACAACACCAGAAATGATCCGAAAAGTGAAGGCCAGATTTGATCGAAATCCATGCAGCAGTGGTAGAAAAATTGCTCGTAAGCTGAACATATCGCGAGAACGGATGCAACACATATTGAAAAATGAGCTTGGACTAAAGCCATTGAAGTTCCAAAAAGTGCAAGAGCTCACCGATGGACAAAAAAAAGTTAGACTGAAAAGAGCCAAAGAGTTACTTCGCTTGCACGAAAGTGGCCAGTTACCGAATTTGGTTTTCTCCGATGAGAAGCCATTCCAAATTGAGCAGTTTGTAAGCAAACAAAATGATCGGGTTTACTTGCCAAAGAGGTCAGCTGAAAATCTACACCTGCGATTGGCCATCAGAACTCAAGCTCCGCCGATGGTAATGGTGTGGGCCGCCATAACGGCCGATGGTCGCTCCCCGCTCGTATTCAACGACCGTGGGGTCAAAATAAATGCCGAATATTATCGGGAAAATATCTTAAAGACAGTATTTAAGCCCTGAGCAGACAAACATTTCGGCCGCAGACCATGGACATTCCAATAGGACTCAGCACCACTGCACTCAGCACGCGTCAACCAAGAATGGCTTAAAAAGGAAGTTCCTCACTTCATTTCTACCGCACAATGGCCACCAAAATCTCCGGATCTCAATCCGTTGGACTTTTGCGCCTGGGGCATTTTAGAGAGTAAGGTTCTCACTAAAAACTACCAAAGTGTCGTTCATCTCCAGACGGCGCTTCGCCGGGAATGGGCCAAAATACCGCAGAGCCACTTTCGTGCAGCCTGTGATGGCTTTGTCGGCCGTTTGAAGGCCATAATTCGTACCAAAGGTGGCCAATTCGAACAAATCTAAACTGATTCTAAAATTTGATGTTATTTCCAAAATTTTTTGCTTTTGAACAATAAAATTAAAAAAAAAAAAATTAAAAAAATATAGCGCTTTATTTTGTTGCATTATATATCAGCCACCCTGTACGTATATATAATGATTAATCCCATCAATTCCTTTACTGATAATATCAGTTCAGAAATTAAGACTTGAACGGCACACTCATATCAGAGTTATTAGACAACCTCCCAAAAGAACTTGAGTGAACAGAGCTTTTTTAATGCGCTCCATACCTACTTACCCTTCTACTTACCTACTTACTTAAGTCATTACAATCCTTCAGTAAGGATTATGGCCTATGTTCACAACACACCAACCATGTTGAGTGTGTTAATATTATCCATCAGTGGCGGCATCTACAGTTTAAAGGCGATTCCGAACGCTGAATTTTTTTTAAGAGACATTTCATGGCAATTTTATTTATTCTCAGAGTTTTTGCCAGAAATCTGCTGAGAGGAAGTCGCCCACGAGATATATTTTTCAGTTCGATTTGTTTGAGATGTCTGGACAGGAGCTTGAACCACAGCGTCAGTTGTAATAAGCTAAAACATACATGCATACATACATAATTGCCCCTTACAACCTTTCAGTTAGGATTACGGCCTAGATTCACAACACACTACCCACGTTGTGTGTGTTAATTTTATCCATGAGTGCTGGGATCATAGCTGCCAGATTTGACGATTTATCGTCAATTTGACGATTTTGTACTCCAAAAATATCGTATTGACGATTTGACGATTTATGCCCTTATTTTGACGATTTTTAGAAATTAAAAATTTACGTAACTTTTTTTACTTTTATACATTAAAGGCCACTTTAAGCTTTGTATTTACTTTGAAATTTTTACTTTTGCAAATTTAGTTTAGTAATAACAAGAAGTAAAGTATTATATTTTTAAATTATTTACCAACAAAAAAATTCTAAATAACATAAATAAAAGCGCCAATAAGTAAGGAAATTAAAAAAAAAAAAATGGTCAGGTATTTAAAGAAAAATGGTAAGTTCTGCAAATATCTTCAAATACCCTTACATTACCCAGCATATAATAGGCAATACTAAAAATGTTGAAATAAGATTGACACTCGTAGTTGAGCATAATTTACCATTTGCGTTTGCAGACCATTTGGAAAGTTTCGAATATAGATTCTAATATCACTCTAGGAAAACCAAAGTCAAGTGCCATTACCAACAAAAATTTTTCGACCAACAGCAAATAGCCGCTACTCATGCAGTACATTGCGTTGAAACTAGGAAAATATGTTATGGGGAGGAGGAAAGAGATTTAAAACCTTTTATGACACGATTGATAGGAAAGACCTCTGCAAGAAGGCAGAACGAAAGAAGAACGAATTTTGTCCGTAACGCATAGTGCAATCCACTAGCCAATCGACCACAAACGGAGATGCTCGCCGAGAAACACGAGTGTTATATGATTCTCGGAAACAAGTCCTTTATTTCGCTCGAGCAAAATCCGTTGTAGTGCCAATAGAACAGTGAAACAGAAGCAACATTACAACGATGCTCTAATAAATCAATGATACCAAACCCTCTCCAGTATGCGATCGAGAAGTCTCAAAATAGACGTTGAGGCACCGGCCCATATATTAGAGTTGTTATCTATTCTTGTAAATAATAAGATCAGATGAAGTGAAATATTTCCTGCACTGCCTTAAGAAGACAAGGCACTAAAAAATGTATCGGTTCCAGCGAACATCACACAGAAATTTTTTAAAAACCTTTTAATTTATTTACCTATTTTTTTTTTTGACGATTTCAATGAACGTCTTTGACGATTTTGACGATTTTTTTTCTAATATACAACGATTTGGTGCTCTATCTATCTGGCAGCTATGGCTGGGATCTACAGTTTAGAGTCAATTCCGAATGGCAAATTTTTATTTTATTCTCAGAGTTTTTGCCAGAAATCTGCTGAGAGGAAGACGCCTTAGAAATATTTTTTCATGTTTCGTTTTGCTGGAGATGTCTGTCCTGGAGTTTGAACCACTGCTTCCCGTCTAACAAGCCAAAACACGGTGCCTACTAAACTAAGGCGACTTTGCCAAACTCAGAAATTGTTAAAAGACGTCAACGTTAATTCCAATCCAATTTATCAAATGCTTACTTATAGTGAGAAAATAAAAATTCCAGTGAGATAATGGACGAACCCTGATGTCAAGGGTTTATTACAGTGGCATAATGGTGGTTCTAACCGCCTGGTTGTGCCCTGTTACATTCGCACTCATTGCAAGTGAATTAAAAAACAAACACACGACAATGAAGGGTTAACTTGCTGGCTGGGCTATTGAACTCTGGTAAATAAATTATTACCGCGTATGATTTAAAAACAAAATCGAAAAAAAAAAATTGAAGCAGTTTTCGTATTTTTATTTGAAATTTTTAAAAATAAAAACGTACTGTCTTCCTGGATTGTTTTTTTTTTTTTTTGTTCTTAATCTGTTCGATGAACTCTTTTTTCAGAATTTCAGTCGGGTTTTTTTTTTATTTTTGTTTGCAGGTTCTAGGAATGAAAAGACGGAAACTGAGCGTGGTATGTGGTACACGTTAATGAAAAAGTTTTTAATTTTTTTTTTTTTAGAAAAAATTGCAGGATTAAAGTTAAAAACATTTAAAATTATTCTTAAAAATATTCTAAAGTACGTTAATAAATACAGGAAAATATATTCCGTTTCGATCATACTTAACACGACGGCGGGTTCAGATGGGTTCCATGTGGCCAGTTAAAATTGTTTTTGTTTTTAATGCGAAACACGCTTTTCATTTAAAATGCCTGCTTAATGGCAAGGTCAGCCAACTCCTACCCCTTGCTATGGTTGGCGAGATAAGGCCCTGATAATGAGGGAATCCCTCTCTTGTTTGCGACTTCAGAAGCTATTTTTGTCGTTGGTAGATTTATGGGCATTTTATTTCGATTGACAACATGTGTTGCTTCGTTGTTTTTATTTTTGTTGTTCTTGTAGCTTTTTTTACTCATGTGTGTGTGTGTGTGTGTGTGTGTATTTTTCGCCTTCCAAACACGATTTGACTGTCAAAGATCAATGTACGCTGTCAAAGCGATTTGTTTACATTTTCGTTTGTTTATATTTTTTATTTTTTGTTTTTGTTTCATCTTCTTTACATATGATACGGCTACTGTTGCTGCTTGTGTTGGAGGTATCATGTCTGCCCCGGTCTGGTCAATGGCTATTCTAAATTTAGTAAAGTAAAGTCCAAAAAAAAAAAAAACAAAACAAACAAACAAAAAAAAATACGATTTATTCTTCCGGATTTCATTTTTATTTTCTGCTTTTTTTTTTTTTTTGTTTTTATTTTAAAGCGGTTCTCCATTAAACAAACATGTCCGGTAACGAAATGGAATTGAAACACAACAAAATCTCAAGCAAATAACAAAAAAAAAAAAAACAAGCAAAGAGTACGATGACCGTTTTATTGAGATTCTCAAGAATACTTTTGCCATGCCTGCTTGCGTTTGCCTTCCTTTTTCAACAACCCTAACCTCCTACTTCACCTCCTTCTCCACCACCTCCTGTGTAAGGGGAATTCTGAGTGAGCGAATTCGCTGTGTAAATGAATTGTTATTGTATTGTTTTTGGGCCGGTAGGTATGATTTGTTTTTTTTTTTTTTCTTTGATGATCGTTCGCCGATGGTGGTCGTCGTTTGATTGTTCGTTCAGTGAGGTTGACAAACTCAAACTCAAATTAATTCAACGATGATGATGATGATGGCAACACAAGTGATAAACAGCTGTTACGTATATATTTCGCACATTTGTTGTTGCTTTCTGTTCGTCATTAAGCGCCATATTAATTACATAACAAATGACGACCACTACAACTACAACAAGAACAGCAACAAACAAATCCAAATGAATGCGTAGCTTAATATTAGTAGCCGCATAGTATTGTAGTAGTATTAGTAGCAACACACTTACAAAGTATTTCTCTTTTCAGCTCTTCTTTTTTTCTTCTTTTTGTTTTAAAAAAAAAAAAGGTTTTTGGCCAAAAAGCATCAAATCACACACAGATTTTTAATTATGCTAACGTAGTGGTTCATATATGATTTGATTTTTTGTGTTTTGTTGTTGTTGTTGTTGTTTTATGCTGTCGTTGTGAGTTGATTGACTCTTAGTGTGTATCATTATTGTTTCTTTTTTTTCTTTTTTTTGAAAGTTTTGTGACCCTTGCAACAGTATCTCTGTTGTTTTGTTGTTGTGAAACTTGAAAGTATTTTTTTTTTTTAATTTTTTTTTCATTTCATTTCTTTAGTCCGTTTTCATATGAATTAAAAATAAATGTTTTTCTGTTATTTGTATTCTTGTTGTTTTTTTTTTTCTTCTGATTTTTTATTTTATTTTTCTGGAGATCATTGACTTTTTGTTTAAATCTGGCTTTGTTAGGGTGGGTAATGGTTATTTTATTTAAAATAAAATTTAAAGAAGAAAAAAAACTGCCTTTTTGTTGTTGTTGCTGTTCACATTGATTTATCATTTCATAATGCCTTGTTTGCTGCTGCTGCTGCTGCTGCTACTGTGTTTGTTGTGATTTTAACATGTAAACGAATTTCTTAAACAAAAGTTTTGTTGCTTTAGCAGCTTTGATTATAATTTTTTTCATTTTTTTTTTTTTTTTGTTTCAAAACCGTTAAGAAAGTTTAAAGAGTTTTGGAGAAATTCAGAAGAAGAAAGTAGGAAATGCTAAAGTATTAAAATCAAAACAAAATTTTGCCTTAAAAAAAAAAAAACAGTTTTTTATTCAAATATTATTAAAATTTATACATACATACATATAGTATGTACATACAGCCATGGACACTAAATTAGCACAAAAATTTGTCATAAAAACAATCTAATTTTTTATAGTATTTTAAGTCTATTTACAAAAAAATTTAAACATAAAAACATAAAAGGCATATTCTTCTTTAAAGTCAAAAAAAATTTTTTGACTAAATTGCCGATCGTATGCTCATTAAGGCCTGAAACATATCAAATGCTAGATTTTAGCTGGACAGTAAAATAGCAAAAAATAAAAATTTATGTTATGAACAAAAGTGTGAGTAAGGAGGAGATATTCTTTTCAGAATGTTTAAAAGATCCTATTATTGCTTTGTGTACAAAATTGATAATCATACTATCCTTTCGCAAAGTCCCCAAATTTATATTATGTACACAAACACAAAAGAAAAGTGTCCCCGTCGTGGTATAAATAAACATACGTTTATGATGGTATTAGAAAGAACTTCTAACCACCCTCATCTATTGACGAAAGTCGCTCTCTATGGAAAATGGAGAACTAACGGGAGGCATTGATAACCACTAGCGGTCAGTCGGTTGGGTGGGTTCTTGTTCTCCGTATTTTTCCCTTGCCAATAGGTCTCTCTGCTAACATAAATATTATTATAGACTCCCTAATCTGTAAAATTAATAATGGACCGGATGCTAACCTATATAAGAAAACTAGATGGTAAACCGAACCCGTTTAGGTCAACAAAAAAAAAAAAAACTACAGAATCTAAAATAGACCGATCATATACGATTAAAGTTCCAAAAAACCTAAAAAAAAACTTTACCAGTTGGCGTCAGAAAAGGATGCGCATCTTAACCCTCCCAGCCATGATTTCAGCGGCGTCAGAAATTAAAACTGAAATCCTGAATACTATTGTTTTTCGTTTACTTGGTTAATATTTGGTACAATAGCCTTTATTTTTAAGCACCGCGTGGCATCTACGGGACATGCTTTCAATCAAACTCTGGCAACGTTCTTTGGGAACCGAGTACCAAGCGTTCCGTATTCCAAGCCACAAATCGTTCAAATTTTTCACTTTTGTTGAGCAATTACACATTTCACATCGTGCCAGAGGTTTTCAATCGGGTTTAAGTCAGGACTTTGCTCCGGCCAGTCTAAACCAATCCCTTACCAGCTTAGACGTGTGTTTGGTATCATTATCTTGCATAAATTTGAATGAAACTGGCATGTTTTCAAAAGCATATGGTTCCATTTTCTTCTTCATAATGTCCAAATACTTGTAACGTTCCATTTTTCCATTAATTTTGACGATTGGACCCACACCGTGCCATGAAAATGATCCCCACACCATGATGCTTCATCCACCCTGCTTTATGGTCTTTTGAGTGTAACGTGGATTAAATGCCTGACATTTTGGCCGATGAACAAAGACTCTACCATCCGGTCCCAAACGATTTATCTTTGTTTCATCACTCCAAAGTATTTTTTTCCAGAATGAGAGGTCTTTATCCTTGTAGGAAAAAAATCATAACCAAGCTATAAATGGATTTTGTGCTAATTTAATGTTCATAGCTGTATGTATTTATATATAATTAATGGAGTTTTTTATCTTGGTTTTTTTCTTTAATTAATTAATTTTTTTTTATTTCATTTCTTTAATTAAAAAAAAATAATTAAGTTTTGTAGGGTGTACCTAAAATGATGTCAGTTTTTAGTTCTCAATCGCCAAATCAAAGGTAAAACATAAATTATTCATCGAATACATGTACATACATACAGTGCAAAAGTCTTATACGGTGTTCAGACATACACCTTTATTGGGTAAATCGCAATAAACGCCATTATTGAGCTCAATAAATACGCAAATTGTTATAATATTGAGTAAAACTTAAAATGCAGCACTGTCATATGTGTGTTTTAGGGTGGCCCTTAAAATTAAAAGTCAGATTTTCTCCAGTCTCACCCCACAGTTTGGTGAATATTGGCAAAAAAAATGATATTCTCAAAGTTTTAGATCAATCGGTTGGGGTTAAGACGTGCCTCAAGGCCGATGAAATTTAGGGGAAACCCTAAAATTTAAGTTTCATGACTTATAACTTCAAAAATATTAACTTTATTGAAAAATGAGGAGGAATGAGGAAAAAGAGGAAGATGTTTCCTGTAAAGTTTTACACATTTTTTACCTTGACAACATTTCTCTAATTCCCAACGTTGAGAAAATAAATTAGAAAGAAATAAATAAAGTAGTCATATTCCAAGATTTTATAAGCGTACACCTCATTCAAATATTTTTTTAAATGTTTATATTTTAATTAAAAATATGTTTAGACAATGTATATACATGTACTTACTTTACTTACTTACTTACTTAACTGACTGTTAACAACAAGATTAACGGATTTCTCTCTGATTCCTTCCATATTTCCTTGACTACATCGAAACTATAGTTATCGGCCGTAATCTGAGATCCAATACGCTGCATATCCCTACTTGTCGATAACATATACTTCGTTTTGCCCTCATTTATATACATGTAAAAAATTATATTAAATGTTTAAACTGTGTTCAATAATTCACTTTTTAGGCTGTAATCTTGTACAGCTTGTAAAATATGTATACTGTTTCTGATGCTCATATTTCGTAAGAATCGAATTATAATCCTCTATCAACTTAACACCTCTTTCCGCTGCGTCATTTATAACATTTAATAAGCAAAGAATATTCTACATTTTCGGGATTGAGACACCATAAATGATTTAGTAATTTTTTAGAGCAACCTGCGCTATATCCTAGTCAATGATTTTAAAATTGTGTATTTGCTGTAGTAACATGAAATAACTATAGGGCGTCATAATTGCAGAAGTAGACGAAAACCAAGCTTCTATATATAGTTATTATAAAGATACATATTTGTCGCAAATAACTTTCTTCTTGTTTTGTCAATTTAAATTCTTTTCGGAATAAAAATATCTTTATGTATAAATAGCTTTCGCCATCCATCTCGCATGGTGAACAGCACCAGGTGCATTAAACATTATTGCTTTAGAATTGTGTTTCTTAGGATGCTGTCCTAAAAACACAAAAGTGTAGTCATCTCCTGATAGTTTTGTTTCGAGCATAGACTGAGCAAAACGACTGATTGAATCACTAACATGAGATTTTGTTCTACCGTCATCTATTCAAAATCGAAATTTGTTTAACTTTAAATTTGGCCACACTTTTTAATTCTTTCGAAAAGTACGACATTTAGACAGCAGTTTTTATTCATTTTTGCTTCAAACACGCTTCTCAAAATTATTTCATGTAAATGATTTCCACATGCTAGCCATAAGAGCGGCTTTGGTAAAAGATTTTCCATTATAGTACACGTTCCATTTATACGACTAGTGTTTACAGCTGTTCTATCAAAAACAATAGCGTTTGTGTTATCTTGAATGGCCCTTTCTTGAATGGCATTACACACAGCTGATGCCCGTTCTCATCCAGTTCCACTTTTCAAAGCAGGAACTTGGAGCAATTTTTCAGTGTGCCCGCAAGATATAATAATTGGAAACCTAACCATATTTTCACTTAAAGTTAACTCTGGTAATAGTTTGCCGTCCCAATGTAAACACATAACATTAAAACATTCAGTGCCACGTCGTACGTTTCCGTACGACACCTATCCCGTCGTGGGGTGCCATGTCGTACGTTTCCGTACGACAGTGATTGTTTTTACTTAGAGCCTGTAGTTCGTTTATATACGACACAGAGTGAAATTTAATGTGATTTTTAAATAAAGAATCCTTTACTGAACATTTTTGTAAAAGCATTCATGGGTGTTACAAATGAATACCCTTCGTGCAGTGCCACGTCGTACAGAAATGTACGACACAAAAAAGCCTGTATAAAATAAAAAGCATGGGGCAGAATGGACTAAGGAGACCTCAGAAATCGATTTTAGTCACTAATACACTCAGTTAACAAAAAAAATGTTTGGCTTCTTGGAAAGGTTTTCGTCAAACCGCTTGGCACTCAATGTTATAAAGGTACTAATGTCGATGTTTTTTTCAACTCTAACATACATATGATTGTGTCGTTTTTTTTCTCGGGCTGCTCGAATAGAATTTTTATTAATTGTATAGTTTTGAGCGTCAAGCTCTAATGCCTCAATAACCGCAATGACAATATGTACAGATTTTCAGTTACTTATCATGCACGCATACAAAGCAAGGGCTACAAATTAGTATAGAAATAAATCGTGGACATTTATGGATTTTTTAAAATATTGCCTTTATTTTGTTCAATATAGGATTAAGAAAAAAGTTGTCAAGGGGAAAAATGTTGGAAACTTTACAGGAAACATCTTCCTCTTACAACATTTTTCAATAAAGTTAATATTTTTGAAGTTATAAGTCATGAAACTTAAATTTTATGGTTTCCCCTAAATTTCATCGGTCTTGAGGCACGTCTTAACCCCAACCGATTGATCTGAAATTTTGACAATATCATTTTTTTGCCAATATTCACCAAACTGGGGGGTGAGACTAGAAAAATTTCGACAAAAAAAATATTCCATATAGCTAAGGGTCACCCTAATGTACATACATATAAGTGGTGTGAGAAGCTAGGTCGTAATCTTGACTGAAGGGTTGTAATGACCAAATATGCGTGTATGTACATATGTATGTTTAGAACCAATGCATAATCCGTTATATTGGAATTGTGACAGATCAAGTGTGCATTTTAAAGGCAAAAACATTAGGTTCGTTTAAAAGTTTAAAAATAATAATCCCATGTTCAATGCCTCTGAAGTCAAAAGTTTTTTTTTTTTTTTTGAAAACAACTGATAAACTTATTTCCTACTGTACCTTGCTTGATGGAGAGCGATATTTGCAAGTCATTAATTCATATTCAAATACAAAGTATCGTTTGACAGTTGAAAATTTGAATACGAAAACTATAAAAAAAAACAAAGTAATTTATTCAAATGCATCACATATAGTTTAATTAAATTCAGTTTCAAATAAATTTTGTATTTAAAAAACATGGCAGGCAGCAGATAACGTTTGCTGCAAACAAATAAATTTTGATGATGATTTCAAAATTAAGCGCCGCATAACAAATATTGGCTGTAAAAAAATTGTTTCTTGTTTAACAAAATAAACCGTGATTAATTTAAATGATAAACGAATGAATTTTTGTAAAAAATATTTAAATGAGCACACACAACCAAACCAAACCAACCCAATCAACATCTTCTACAAACGAACGTATTTTCTCATACTTTTTCTTCTCAATTTTTTTTGTTTTTTTTTTGGTTTTTTTTTGTTTTTTTTTTAGTTTTGTTTTAGAAAAGAACAAGAAGAGTTAAAAATGTTTGAACCAAATTGTATGTGAATTTAATGTTACGGTCAATGACCGCATGACCGCATTTTGTTTCAATATGCCAAATATGCAACCAGGAACTTAAACTTAATAAAACTAAGAAACAAAATTAAAAAACTAACAAAAAAAAAACTAGAAAAACATTCAATAAAATGCTACTAAAAATAAAAAAAAAAATCAATACACTCTACGCTGCTCTACTCTGCTCTACAAGCCACTAGTATTGGATGTTGAATTTTTTTTTTTTTCAATTTTAATTTTAATCGAAACAATTTCAAGCCAAACAGCCATTTGAATAATCAATTCATAACGAGACATTGGCTTAACATTATCAAAAAAAAAAAAAAAAAAAAAAAAAAAAATACGGTTTCTCACGCAAATACTTTACCAAACCCAAACGAAATTTGAAAGAAATTCAAAAAAAATTTTCTTTCTTAAACATATTCGAATACGAAACTGAATCCTAAATAATCATTTTGTTATCGAATGTTTATAAGTTTTTTTTCTTTTCCATTTTTTTTTTTTTAGCAAATCTTTATAAAAGTATGAGGGAGGCCCCCCCCCTCGCCTTCAAAAAAAAGAAAAAAATCTTAATCACGTTTCAAACGTGATTTAATTGTCTTTCATTTATTTCTTTTACATTTTGGCTTGTTTTTTTATTTTTTATTTTTTAAACTTTTTTTGTTAAAAAAAATAAAAAAAAAATTTCAAGAATTCATTTACTTTTGTACGCCAAAAAAACCAAAGAAATTCCATTTTGTCTGAACTGAAATAAATAAACAAATTAAGCGGGGAGGTTGGGGGGGGGGGGACAAAAACAAAAAAGAAACTAATTAAAGTATCATAAAAAACTACTTAAATCGTGTTCGTATGCATACTTAAAACATACTTAACTTGTATTCTTCACAAAAACAAAAACAAACAACAAAAAACGAATGCCTAAGAATGCAAAACTCGTAATCGTAATCGGCCAAAGTGCACCATTCATCATATACTTTATTAAGTCTTAACCCTTTCAGGGGGGGGGGGGGGGTGGGTGCATCAATTCAACAACAAGAACAAAAAACCATTTTCAATGTCTGGCTTTCCTTCAGCAGGAAGAGCTTTAAATCACTGCACAGTCACACCCCACAGATAAACAAAAACACATTACAACCTTGTACTACTCTGACTAAAAATATAATACCGGGTTATCCATTTCGTGGTTTCAAAAGTAAACGTAAATAAAACACATATAAAATATTTTTTTCATGATATTTCTTTTTTATTGTAAAGTTTGAACGTTGACATTATGTGTGAAACACTACATCATTTAAATGACATCCACGCGAGGTGTTTCAAGCATTGATTCTTTTGAGGTAATTTTCGACCACTTTTTGTCACATACTATTGGGCGGTATCTCAGCCATAACTTGACGAATGCTGGTCTTTAAGTGCTCAAGAGTTGAAAGTTTATCTGCATAAACACGGTCTTTCGCGTAACCCCACAAAAAAAAGTCTAATGGTGTCAAATCGCATGATCTTGGTGGCCAGTTGATATCGCCACGACGAGAAATTACGCGGCCAGGAAATGTCTCTTGGAATAAAGCCATATTCGCTCGAGTTGTGTGGCATGTGGCACCGTCTTGTTGAAACCACATATTCTCCAAGTCGTATTCTTTAATAGCAGGCAAAAAAAAGTCGGTTATCATATGACCATAACGCTCCGAATTGACGGTGATAGTCGTCCAATCGTCGTTTTCGAAGAAGTAAGGTCCAATCACACCTTCGGACCAAAGAGCGCACCAAACAGTGACTTTTTCTGGATGTAATGACATCTCTTCAATTACTTGAGGATTCTCAGAACCCCCAAGGTTCACAACAAGTCTGCTTAAACTCCAGAGTAGCAAACATGCGAGGCGCATTGAACACCTTGCTAATGATTTCAGCAAAAATTGCAGGAAGAAATGTGGAAGAAGAGGAAACTATTTTTCACTTACTGGATACATGCATACATAACACAGCCCTACATGGGTTTTGCAAATAAGATGGCTCCGGGTGTTTCCGAAGGCATTTTGAGCGCTGAACACGAATCTGGCTTCAAAAACTTTCCATCACGTCAGGTTTTCGAGAAAAAGGGGGTTGAAACCCCTAAAAATAGCGTTTTTGGCCATTTTTTAAAAATTGTAGAGCTAAACACTGACGTGCTAGAACCATCGCTATTGTCAAAAATTGACAATTGATGTTTGCTCTTTAAAATGAGCCCAAAGCCATATTGATTGCATGCGCCCCTAAAGTAGGGGATGGGTTTATGTCAAGGGGTGCAAGAGAAAAAGAAACACATTACGGTGGTCCTTAAAAATTAATCAGATTTGCTTGAAAATTGTTACTCAGGGGTTTTCGGGGTCGCTGATTACAGATCTTCATTCAGATTTAAAAAATTCAAAATGGCGGATCCAATATGGTAGTAGAGGCTGTGTAATTGGTCATTACAACCTTTCAGTCAGGATTACGACCTGGTTTCTCACACCACTTATGTTGTGTGCGTTAATTTTATACATGACGGTTTTGGAACCCACAGTTTAAAGTCGACTTTGAACGACAGATTTTTCTTGAGAAACTTTTTCATGGCAATTTTTTATTTACTCTCGAGAGTTTTTTCAAGAAATCTGCTGAGAGGTAGACGCCGAAGAAATAGTTCTCGTATTTCATTTTGTTGGAGATGTCTGAGCTGGTGTTTGAACCGTGGCCACACGTCTAATAAGTCAACACACTACCGACTAGACTAAGGCAACATCTCCCATAACTATTTTTCTGTTATTTCAACACAATGCACTGAAGTCGCCGTCGTCTAGTAGGTAGTGCAGTGCGTTGGCTTATTATCGTCAAAAAATCAGACATCAAAACGAAAATATGAAAATATTTCTTTGGCGACTCCCTCTCAGCAGATTTCTGGCAAAAAAAAACTCTGGTAGTAAAAATTACCATGAAAAGCTTCTCAAAAAATCTGTCGTTCAGAGTCGACTTTAAACTGTGGGTCCCGCCACTCATGTATAAAATTAACGCACACAACACGAGTGCTGTGAGAAGCTAGGACGTTGTACAATGGATCAATTCCGGTCCTGCGGGTACTGTACTTGTCACAGTTGACAAGTACACGTCCTCTAACCTAACCTAACCTAACACAATGCACTGCTTGTGTAAGAGTTCATCTTCTGTGTGTTGGTCTTAAAAAAAGCTAGTGTTCTACGAGTCGCTTATCCCACCCATGCTATTCTATAGCAAGGAAGCTTAGACAATGTTACGCATCGATGCAGTCACCTTGAGTATTCGAGAGTCTAATGCAAGCTGACGCTAATTTCTACATGAGCTTCTCTACGATCTGAAATATGCCGGCTCGTCTATGTCATACGTATGTATGTATGTTCCAGTGAGAAGGGTATTTGATTAGCATACGTTGACATAGTAGGCAACTTTGTCTGCGTTTAAGGATCAAATTGATTAAGCCCTGTCATCGGTTGGTGTGGCCAACTGGCAATGACAAGACAAAGGCGCCTGGAAGAAAATCTAAGAGAAGATTAGTTATATCATTAATAAAATAGATTCAAAGCTTTCAAAACCGACGGAAATGATGTGTGAGAATTGTGTCAAGTTGCTGGATTCTACCGGCAGGGTGAAAAAATTAAAACATGAATAATATATAGCTTTAAGTACTTAATTATGCTAAAATCTTACATAATATTTCTTCTTTAAATTTTGGGCATTAAACAACACCGGAAAGTTACCACATTTTTTGTTTTGTTTTTCTTATTTAATGTCTCACTCACAGAATCATTGGCTGTGATGCCTCATTTTACAGTTTACAGATGTTGTTTGTTTTGGTGCATTTATTATGAAATTATTATGAAAAAGAGAAATAAAAAACAATCAAAAAAAAAAAAAAAAAAGAAATTAAACTTTCCTTAACGAAAACTTTCCTGAAACGATAACATCAACCCAATGAACATTGGCGTACAGTCTGAGTCAAGGCAGCACTCCTTAAGGCACTCACTCACTGATCATTTTTACAATTTCGAAAATACTTCCGCTGTTCGCTTTTTTTTCATTTTTTTTTTTTCTTCTTTTAAGTTGTATAAAAACGGTGTAACTGTTGGTATTGTTGTTGTTGCTTTCTGGCTTTATTTAAACTAAAAAAAGTGTCCAAAATAGTAAATCGGGGGGGACCTTTTAACTGAAATGAAACGAAATGTTTTCTTAAAAAAAATTTGTTTTTTTTTTTTTTTTGTTAAAGGAAAGGAGCTGAGAAATGAGCAGAGAAATGAAAAGGAAAAGAAAAATACAATCGTCGTGTTTAATTACAAAACAGACTCATTTCACCTTTCTTTTTCGACGTAACACAACACAATACAACACATAACGGCAACACAGACAACGACAACAGCAACAGACAACACAGACAACAATGAATTTACATGATCAGGCAAAACACAACTGCAACCACAACACTACAAATGATGGCAGAAAAAATATTTTTTCGTGTTTTTGGGGGGATTTTGGCAAAAGAAAAAAAAAATGGAAATAAAAATCATTTACAACAGAGTTGCATAAATATTTCTATGAAGGTGTGTGTTATGTGTTATATTTACTCAATTCATTCATTCATTTATTTATTTATTTACGAGCATATTTGTCTTCATTTAGTTGTGAAAAAGCCGACAATTTTAATGTTCAAAACAAAAAAAATGCCAAATAAAATGTGAGATAATAAGGCAAGATACTTCCGTACTGATAGGATACATTTCTCTTTTCCGCTTTTTATTTAAAACACTTTTCCTAGAAGGTGGCTGAAATGAATGAATGCCTATTAATTTAACTAATGGGCGTACATTTTTTAAAAGTCAAAAAGTTCAAAAAATAGTTTTTTGCAAAGTTAAAAAGTTAAAAATGAAGCCTAAAAAAAACAAAAATTATACGTAAAAAATTTCTCTAACAAAAAAAATGTCGCCAAAAACTATAATTTAAGGAAACATTAGTAATCATCAGGCATGATTTGATTTGATTTGATTACTTTGTAAGTTGTGATTTTTTAAGAGCTATAGGAAAATTTTTCAAAACGAAAACACATAAAATTCAGAAAAATGCATGAAATCTTTATTTGAATCGATAGTACGGTCCATATAATTTAATGTTTGAAGATTATTTCATGCAAATGTTGACTGCGACTGCGCCTCAAATGGTCCATCCGCTTAGTCCAATTTTGGCATACTCTTTCCAACATTTCGGCCGGTATCTCACGAATAAATGCTTCAATGTTGTCTTCCAATGCGTCAATTGAAGCGGGCTTGCCTGTATAGACATGAGCTTTAACATAGCCCCACAAAAAATAGTCTAAAGGCGTTAAATCGCACGATCTAGGCGGCCAATTGACCGGTCCCGAACGTGAAATAAAATGTTCACCGAACTCGCCTCTCAATAAGTCCATTGTTACGCGTGCTGTGTGGCATGTGGCACCGTCTTGTTGAAACCACATGTCATGCAAGTCAAGCTCTTGCATTTTGGACAAAAAAATTTTGGATATCATCTCACGGTAGCGCTCATCATTCACAGTTACGTTACGATTCGCAGCATCTTTGAAGAAGTACGGTCCAATTCAAATTCAATGATTTGCAAGCGTTGTTCGTTTGTAAGACGATTCATGGTTAAATTATAGACCAAACTGAAGATGTTTGACAGTGAAACAAAACACGAAACGTGCGTGAGCTGTTTAAACCAGTGTTGCCAAAAAGATAATACAGTCGAACTTCTCTATAGTCTCAAACACACAACTTTTTTCGTTCCAATTTCATTCTTTTTGATCTCCTTATAATGAATTTCCATACAATGAAGCAATTTTGCAGGTGTAATATTTGACTCATATGCGTTTTTGTCTCCATATAATGAATTTTTCAAACAATTTTCTGTTACGCATACTAACAATTCTGTGTAGCGAGAAAGATGCCACATATAATGAGGGGATTCCCAAAAGAGGAAAATAAGAACAAAAAAAAAGAAGAAAGCCACATCAATAACAATTTTGACATCAGTTGCCGGTGTTCAGTGATCGGAAATGACGCAGCGAAGTAGCATTTCTTTTGAAAAAAAATTATTAATTAATTAACTAATTTTTATATAATGGTTTTGTTATTTGGTATTATGTACAAGGTTTTGATGTGGAAGAAAAATGGAAAAGTGTAACCCAAACTAATATGCCTAATTATTTTAAATAAAAAGTGGGGGAAAAATATAATTTCTGTATAATGAAGTTTCTATATAATGAAGTGATTTTCTGGTCCCGTCAAGATTCATTATAGGGAAGTTCGACTGTAGCTAAAAAAATCACCCTTTACTTCACAACAAAAAAAAAAAAAAAAAAAAAAAAGAGAAATTATTTGTACAATTTCTTTTAACATAAGTTTGGCATTTATATAGTAGATCAACAGTATGAATTTTAGGTACAGAAAAGCTAAAATAGTGTCTCAAAGTAAGCATAAATACGGGGGTCAGATAAGCAGTAAAGCAAAGATGCACTCACTCAAGGGCCGAATAATTGCAAAATCAACAACAATACATTAATATTTTATTATAATCTAAATAGGGTTGGGCCCAGGTACAAGCTTATTGATAAAATAATTTATTTAAATAATGTCGCCAATATCAACATTATCGCCAATACCAACCAACCAACACACCAGCCAGCCAGTCAACCATCCCACCTTCATTTCTTTTTTCTTCTTCACATATGTACATATGTATGTACATATAAGTTATGCACTATATGTATGTATGTATGTATTTTCATTTATTTTTAAAGTTTTAATTGTTTTTGTGTTTTTTTTTTATTAAAATTGTAATAAAAAAATTTTTTTTTTTTTAATTTAAGCACACAAGTGATGTACGGTCGGTCAAAGCACGGCTTTCTTGTTGAAAAACAGAAAAAAAAAACGCAAAACGATAACCAAATAATACCAATAACAAGAAGAAGAAGAAGAAGAATATCTTTGCATATCACCAAAATCCAAAATGCATTGTTGTTTCTGTTTAAGCCATAATCAGACAAGCGAACGCGACCAACAAATAAATCCATGACTGAACAATACAAACCTTAAACATAAAAAATTCAAAAAAAAAAAATCGAAAACAAAACGCCACCAATAAGCCAATAACAGAAATCAAATCGAAAAAACCTAAAAACCGAAAAACCAAAAACAATACAAGACAAGACAAGACAGCTCGCGTCTATTCGAAACGAATTGAAACGTTCATTACATACTGTAGCTGAGGGTACTTTCACCAAAAAAAAAAAAAAAAATTTGAATTCGGAAGTCTTTTTGGTTTTCTCATATTCAGTGTAGCTTTAGAAATATTTCTTTAAATGTTGGCAGCATTACTTTGGCTTAAAACTTTGAAAATATTTGTGTTTATGCAGCCATAATGGCCGTTCAATTATTAAAAATTTTCAATACAGTATTCCCTCGATTTACGTCGTAGAATGTTCCGGAAAAAGGCGACGTAAATCGAAACGACGTAAATCGAATTTCATATTGCTCATACTACAAAGTAGTATGTTTTTAACAAGGAACTTAAAAAAGTAATCTCTCGATTTACGTCACAGTTGCTTCCAAAAAAAGGCGACGTAAATCGAATGACAACGCAAATCAAAGTTGATGGGAACAAAATTTTTGACGACGTTAATCGAAACAACGTAAATCGAGACGACGTAAATCGAGGGAATACTGTATAATAGGGTGGGGGGATACATAACCACCAGACCAATTGAAAAAAAATTCATGACTCACCTAAAACATCCAACTTTTAGTCTAGACCTGTCATTAACTGACATACATACATATATTTCAGACAATAACAAATAGCATGTTGGTCCACAATTTGTTTCAGTGTAGTAATTACTTGAGAGTCGCCGTGGTCTAGTAGGTAGTATGTTGGCTTATTAGAAATGAGGCCACGGTGCAAACCCCAGGTCAGACATTGAAACGAAAATATGAAAAAATATTTCTTCGTCGACTTCCTCTCAGCAGATTTCTGCCAAAAACTCTGAAAGTCAAATAAAATTCCCATGAAAAGTTTCTCAAAAAATCTGTCGTTCGGAGTCGACTTTAAACTGTGGATTCCAAAACCGTCATGTGTAAAATTAACATAAGTGGTGTGAGAAACTAGGTCGTAATCCTGACTGAAAGGTTGTAATGACCAATTAAACAGCCCTGCAAATTTGGTCTTTTTCTGTGCAAATAAGATGGCTCCAGGTGTTTCCGAAGGCATTTTGCGCGCTGAACACGAATCAGTTTAAAAAAATTCAAAATGGCGGATCCAATATGGCGGTAACAATTTTCAAGCAAATCTGATTAATTTTTAAGGACCACCGTAATGTGTTTCTTTTTCTCTTGCACCCCTTGACATAAACCCATCCACCCTGCTTTAAGGGTGAATGCAATTAATATGGCTTTGGGCTCATTTTAAAGAGCAAACATCAATTGTCAATTTCTGACAATAGCGATGGTTCTAGCACGTCAGTGTTTAGCTCTACAATTTTTCAAAAATGGCCAAAAACGCTATTTTTAGGGTGTTTTCAACCCCCCTTTTTCTCGAAAACCTGACGTGATGGAAAGTTTTTGAACCCAGATTCGTGTTCAGCGCGCAAAATGCCTTCGGAAACACCTGGAGCCATCTTATTTGCACAAAAAAAGTCCAAATTTGCAGGGCTGTGTAATTATTCAACGTGTTTCTAATTCATAACAATGGTAAGAGACCGAAGCGAACTTTCTTCTATCGATCATAGTGATTCATTTTAGGCTCTTTTCTATTATTTTTTCATTTCTTTTCTTTTTTTTTTTTTATTTGCGCCTATGTTAAGCTATCAGTATTTGCAATCGCAATCATGATTAACGTTATGAATTATGAAAATTATGAAAGAAATCCATTTTTAATAAATAATAGGACCCGTAATGTAAGCAAACAAAGTGAAAGACATTTGTTAATAAAAGGGAGAGAAAGACTGAAATTACATATACTCTTGTATAAAAAAAATTACTCTTTGATAAGCCAAACACCTGGCATTTATTTAAAGAATATTTTTTTTTTTTTTTCAATTCGAAAACAAAAACGAAAATTTTAAATATATTAACGTGCCTGCCTACTAATATGTATTACCCAGTAAAAGTGCTTAAAATATGAATTCTTTTTCAATTAGTATGACAGAGTCCACAGTGTAAGATTTTGCTAATCTAGCTGGACAAAAGTCGTTTTTTGAGTTTCAATTTGAGTAAATATTTTTATCTAATATGAAAGAGCACATGTTATAAAATAAGAAAATGCAAAAACTTTGCCCAATTTGCCAACAATAACATTATAACGATACTTTAAACTTGTATATTTTTTAATGAATTAAAAATAGCAAAAATACTTACATGAAATTGCTCATTCTTAAATGCTTCTAACTTTTTATTGGAATGGAATTTTTTAACTATTTTTGTTTTGTTTTGATGCTCAACTTATCCGCTATTAATATCACGAGAATTTACTTTTAGAACCTGGAAAATTCTTTTCCTTCTATATCATTTAAACAATTACTCTTTTTGTTAAGTTAAGAAAAAAAAAAAAATTAAAATTCTATAATCAATAAATTCTTTGGTTCATAGCGGTTCAACCCAAAATTAGTTTTATACGAACGTCTGAAGTACCTACTTTAAGGCACGTATAAAACTATCTGCCGAGATTTGCCGTATAAAAAAAAAAAAAACAAATTATGAGTGATAATACCACATACCACGAACTTTTTGATATATGGCTTAAAACGCCCGAAAATGAAAGGATTGACCGTTCCGTAAACTATATTTGTGGAAAAATAAGCCGTAGTTCTAATTATAAAATTACTTTAATTTATATGTATGTACATGTGAAATACATTCTTATTTAAAAATTGATAAAAATTAAAAAAATATAAAAAAAAAATTTAAAAAATTAAAGTTAAAAAAAAATAGATTGTTACTTCTACCTCTTCATTATTTATTTTAAACATTATCATGCAATCTCACTGCTTTTTTACTTTTTGATTATCCAACGCGAATATCAAAAATAAATTTTTGCAGTTGTATGGGAGATGGGCGTGGCAGTGGTCCAATGTCGCCCATTTTTTTGACAATAGCACATATTTGCCTAGTAACACATTGTACCAAAATTCATAAGTCTAGCATAATTTTTTTCCAAGATATTTAATTCTGTCTCCCTAGAATGGCTAAATCTTACACTGTGGAGTCTTAGCACATATGGATTGAATTTTAATATTATTTTATTCCCCCTGGCTATGGGATTCATTCATTTATAAAAGGGAGTTGCACATAAAACAGATAAAAGTGTGTAATTAATTAATTAATCATGTCATCAGGGTAAATGTATGGTATGTGGTCAATGGGAAAATCCATGCTACAGATACATATTCACACCACACCACACCACATGTTTGATGAATGATTGTAAAATCAGAAACTTACAAAAACTGACTGCACCATCGTTCGGTGGTGTTCTCATGTAAAGAAAAAAAAAAAAACAAAGAAAAAAAGTGGCATCATTTTTAATTTATTTCCAGTTTATTCCACTTTCCATTCATCATAGATTTCATTCACTTGTTGAAATCCAATCACTAAGCGAGTTTTACTGTCTTTTTTGCTTATTTACTCGACTCCTCTGTTGCTACACGCAATGTCACTCACCCAACCAACCAACCGCCATTCAATTCTTTGATGCGAACGTCTCGATGGCCTTCAAAATGACAATTTTTTTTTAGTCATTTCATTACGCGTGAAAAATCAAAGAAAAAAATCTTAATAATGAACAAAAAAAAAAAAGGAAAACGATTCATAAATTAATATTCACACTTGTATTCTAAAGTTTATTCAACTTTTTTTTTTTTTCTTTCTGTCTTTTCACTGGCGATCAAGTGTCAGTGCAAGAGGTAAAGACCTGTTAACGTCACTTAATTCACTTGCAACTGGATGAGAAGGAAGACAGATTAAAAGGTTGTTCACTTATTTAGCATGAATATGGTCGTAAAGAGGAAGAGAAATTCTAAACAATTTCGATTTGTAATCAACTCTATTACAATGGAAAACACTTACAGGGTGGCTGATATACATATAATGCAACAAAATAAAGCGCTATATTTTTTTAATTTTTTTTTTTTAATTTTATTGTTCAAAAGCAAAAAATGTTGGAAATAACATCAAATTTTAGAATCAGTTTAGATTTGTTCGAATTGGCCACCTTTGGTACGAATTATGGCCTTCAAACGGCCGACAAAGCCATCACAGGCTGCACGAAAGTGGCTCTGCGGTATTTTGGCACATTCCCGGCGAAACGCCGTCTTGAGATGATCGACACTTTGGTAGTTTTTAGTGAGAACCTTACTCTCCAAAATGCTCGAGGCGCAAAAGTCCAACGGATTGAGATCCGGAGATTTTGGTGGCCATTGTGCGGTAGAAATGAAGCGAGGAACCTCCTTTTTAAGCCATTCTTGGTTGACACGTGCTGAGTGCGGTGGTGCTGAGTCCTGTTGGAATGTCCATGGTCTGCGACCGAAATGTTTGTCTGCCCAGGGCTTCAATACTGTCTTTAAGACATTTTCCCGATAATATTTGGCATTTATTTTGACCCCACGGTCGATGAATACGACACACTTATTTTGAAAATTTCATGAGTGCTTATGAGTAGCGAAAAAAACAATTAATTGCTGATCTCTGCTACCTACCTATACATCTCATTTCATTTCCATTATTCTATAGAATTAATTAAGGCAAATAAAGGGTGATTTTTTAGCTATTATCTTTTTGGCAACACTGGTTTAAACAGCTCACGCACGTTTCGTGTTTTATTTCACTGTCAAACATCTTCAGTTTGGTCTATAATTTAACCCCATGAATCGTCTTACAAACGAACAACGCTTGCAATTCATTGAATTTGGCATCATTGGACCGTGCTTCTTCAAAGATGCTGCGAATCGTAACATAACTGTGAATGGTGAGCGCTACCGTGAGATGATATCCAACTTTTTTTTTTTTGACTTGCATGACATGTGGTTTCAACAAGACGGTGCCACATGCCACACAGCACGCGTAACAATGGACTTATTGAGAGACGAGTTCGTTGAACATTTTATTTCTCGTTCGGGACCGGTCAATTGGCCGCCTAGATCGTGCGATTTAACGCCTTTAGACTATTTTTTTGTGGGCGATGTTAAAGCTCATGTCTAATACAGACAAGGCCGCTTCAATTGACGCATTGGAAGACAACATTGAAGCATTTATTCATGAGATACCGGCCGAAATGTTGAAAAGAGTATGCCAAAATTGGACTAAGCGAATGGACCATTTGAGGCGCAGTCGCGTTCAACATTTGCATGAAATAATCTTCAAACATTAAATTATATGGACCGTACTATCGATTCAAATAAAGATTTCATGCATTTTTCTGAATTTTATGTGTTTTTTTTTTGAAAAATTTTCCTATAGCTCTTAAAAAATCACTCCTTATAAAGTAAACCTCGTATCACAATTCCCCACTTCTCCGGTTTTTTGGTTGCACCTTTAATGTACCGCATTTCATCATTTTCATCATTATCATCACCATTACTAGGGCTTATCATTCATTTTATCTGATACCACATTTTTTTTTTTTCAATTTTTTTAGTTTTTTTTTTCTTCTTCTTCTTCAATGCAATAATTAAACGTACGAATTTTCACCTTGAACTCTCCCTGCTCGTATTCGTTCATCTCATGCATAATAATTTCCTCTCTCATTCCGGTTTTAGTAAAAGTTTTCCCCTTCTTTGTTTGCCATAAACAGATTAAATGAACAAAAAAAAAAAAAAAAAAAAAATTAATAAAAAAAAATAACAAAAACAATAACAAACTCTGAAAATGCCAAAGGGTCTGCCCAAAAAAAAACAAATAAAAAATAAAATAAATTTTTTTTTTTTGTTTTTGAATAAATTTATGTAAGTTTGATCCAAAAAAAAAAAAAAAAAAAGTGACATGCAACAGCTGCGGTGAAATTTATTTTAAAAAATTTTTTATATCATTAGTGGGGTGCATTAAAAGTGTATGGAAAAGCAAAAAAAAAAAATATCGTCAGCTCCAAAATTAAATAATGCCTAGACAGTGGCTCCAAACGTATAAGTAAACTTATCAACGAATTTCTTTAATTCCCTTACAATGCGATACGTATTGTCATTCACATTTCAAGATTAATTTATTCATACGATTCGATTCGATTACGATTACAATTCGATTACTTAAATATCCCCAACCACTTATCAAGTGGAGACACTGTATATGAGTCTGTCTCTGTAAGTGTATTTGTGATGACTGATGAATCTAGTTTAAAATAATTTTTTTTTAATTTTTTTTTATTTCTTTAAATAACAAAAAAAAAACGAATCAACAAACATACAATTTCCATAATAAAGGAATTAATCATTCAAAAATAAATACGAAACAAAAACCAGGCCCAAAACAAAATGTTGTAATAGGCATTATGTTTACACTCACAGGAAATAATAATAAGTACAGTTGGAAAAAAAATTTAAGCCAAAAGACTGTTTCTGTAAAGGTGCGTTTATTTATTTGTGCAAAATCATAAAAATTTTGTTTGTCCTAGTGTAAACACTCGTATTTGTTAGCCACCATATATTTTTCGACTGTTTGTTGGCTAAAAAAATCTTTGTTTGTGAATACAGCTTTGCATAGTGTAAACACTTTGTCAGCACGTCGTTACAAATATTTGGCTCGATATTTTGTTTGTTCTCACAATATTTTTGGCGGAACAAATAGCGACAAATAATTGTAGAAACGTGGGTTGCCAACAGTTATTTTTGACAGTGCTTAACATATAAAAAATGAAATAAATTGAAATGGCAATACTGGTCAATTCGTTTGACAGATTGGTAAGTCAAAATCGTTTCGTACTGGCTGAATTCATTCTTAATTTCGTCTATTGTTTCGCTGTTGTAAGAACGTTGTCTTATGAGAGGATGTAAAGATGAGTCAATTGCATCATTCCGCCATTCTCCTGGAGTAATGCTACCATCGGCATTATCACGATCAATCAATGAAGACGTCAAATAAATTCTTGGGTTTCTTATCAATAGAAAATTGTGTAATGCACAACAAGCAGTGGTTATTTTTCTTGCTTTTTCGGGATTAAGCTGCGGAAAATGCGAAATCGTGCTGACAATATGCCAAATGCATTCTCTACAACGCGTCGTGCTCTTGATAGGCGATAATTAAAGATGCGTTGAATACCATCAAGCCTGCTCTTATTGAAGGGTTTCAAAAGATTTGTCCTTGCAGAAAATGCATCATCAGCCACTAGGACAAACGGCATGCATTTTGACCTTTCGGGCAATGGCACAGGCTGAGGAAGACGGAGAGAATGGTTTTGTAGCGCATCATAGAATGCAGTTCTCCGGAAAACGCCCCCATCAGAAACTCGACCATTTGTTCCAACGTCTATGTAAATAAATTTATATGACGCATCGGCAATGCCCATGAGCACAATACTATGTGTGCCTGCAAAATAGAACAAAAAATTTATTAATTTATCAATTATTTTTGTATAAATTTTGCACAACCTTTATAATTATAAAATACGCTTCCTGAATTCTTAGGAGTCACCATCACCACGTGCTTGCCATCTACGGTACCAAGGCAATTTGGAAAATTCCATTTTTCCAGAAACTCATCTGCAACGCTTTTCCACTCCTCTTCGTTCGACGGAACCTTTTAATTAAAGAAAACGTAATTGAAACATTGCAACTAAAAATACTGTTACCTTCATAAAATCTGCTTTTAAAACATTGTAAATAGCATCGCACACTTCTGGCACAATTCCTTATATCGTGCATGGTGGAATCCTAAAAACATATTGCAGCGACGAGAAACTTTCGCCAGTGGCCAAATATCGCAAAGTCAGAGCCAATCTTTCAGACGCAGATATTGGTTCCCTCAAATGTGTGGTTTTCTTTGTTATAATCGGCGCCACTAGATACAACTTTATTTGAAAAACATTAACATATATTTAATGTTAATATGCTGAATATTGTAATCAAGTTACCAAGTAATCGAAGTCATTTGAACCCATGCGCAAGAAATTTTTATGCAGCGAAGGTTCTTCAGAACGTAGTTCCTTCAGAAGTTTTTGGCAACATCCTTCCATTTTACGACGCTGCACCCAAGCTCGAACCCACATTCTTCTGGATCTTCTTTTTTTCTTTTTGCTAGGTTTCTGAAACTGCTATAGCTCCAGCAATTATTAATAATAAATCTTCAATATCACTGTCACTAAACATTTTAACTTTTCACGTTGCTTCACAAACACAATTTGATACTATTTGGCAGATGGATTTCATAAACATAACAACAACATTATTTGACAGATGTTTGTCATACACACCGGATAAATAAAATTATTAGTGCAGTGTAAAGGGGTATACAAATATTTGTACCAAACATGGCTGACACAAAATCTTCTGTTATTTGTGCAAATAAAATTCAAACAAATATTAGTGCAATCTAAACGCATGCCCAAACATTACTCACAAACCATACTACATATTAGCCCAAACCATTATTTGTTGTGTTTGGACAAATATTAGCATAGTCTAAACGAACCTTAAGTCCAATGGTTTCAGATGAGCACAAACAAAATTGAAGAGTTTTTTTTTTACAAAAACATACGTTCGTCTTACAGAAACATGATATAAAATCATCAAAAATACAATTTTAAGTGTGTTTAATTATTTGGACAAGACTGTATAGAGTATTGTATACAAAATGATAATATTTTGTTAAAAAAAAAAATTTTTTTTTTTTTTTTTTGAAGATTTCTCTGTGGCACGTGCACGAAACCTAATTAACATACCCAAACCAAGGTACTTACAACGTACTTTCTAAACTCTTTGCGGCCGTTGTTTGTAATACAAAAAAAAAAGGGTGCAATTAACAGAAACTGTGTGAGTATTTTATTGGTCATAGATTGCTTAAGCAGTCTATGAACTGCAACTCAATTAAGCCAAGTGGCGCTAGAAATAAACAATCACACTTTTTCGTTGAATAAATTATTTGACAAATGTATCTGGTAATCAAAAAAAAAAAAAAAATTTGGGTGTACGGGTTTCTTAAGGGCTGCTTTAGCATCTGCGAATTACAACAAAACTCATATGCTGCTGAAACCGAGTAATAACTGTGAACTGAGGCCCTTACGACTACGTCAAGCAGAACAATCGTCAAATTACCGAAAGCTCTACGGCGCTTCTAACAAAATCAACATTTAGGAACTGTTGAGAGATTTCGGATTTCGGCCTGCCTTAACACATCCTTCCAGGCGCCTCTGCTTCTTGCGCACCAGAGATCAGCAATGAATCGTATTTTCGCTACTCATAGGTACTTATGAAATTTTGAGTATGAGTGAGTCAAGAGTATTAAAATTCAACTACTCTGATTCATTCGTACTCGTTACAACATTGATTTATAAGTATAGGTTACAATGAGTATGAGTACAACGTTGACATCAAACTCACAACATTCGATTCATTGTTTGATTCATATGCCTACTCATTCAGATTCATAAATTTAGAAAAATACTTATAATACTTACGAATGATTCGAGTCACTCGAATCATTCATCAAAATTTACAGTAGTAGTTATTGTTGCATTTACAAAAGAAAAGAAAAGACAAAGACAGCAAGCAAAGCACACACACAACCTTCTAGCGAGTATTGTGGTGTTCGTACTCGAATCATACTTATTTTGTGCTTCGTATATATGTTGTATCATGGAGAGTCGAAATCAACAACATCGTGCGTTTTGTTAAGTATGAGTACGATGAGTATTTCTAACTTTGAATATGAGTAGTATGAGTATATACATGATATTAAAATAAGTATGAATGCGTATAAGTAGCTGAAATTATAAATATGACTCGAATCTACTCATCGTTTTGAATACTCGTTGCTGAGCTCTGTTGCGCACCTACGCCAGTTGACAGAACTTCCTCGAGATGGTCCTTCCAACGCAAACAAAGTCGTCCTCTTCGCCGACTTTCGCAGATCCCCCCATCAAATACCCGTCTCGCCGGAGCATCTTCCTCCATGCGAACGACACCGCTGGATGTTAATAAGCTGCACAACGTCTATGTCGTTCAGGAGCTCATACAGCTCACGGTTGGATCTTATAAGGAAATCATTGCCAACTCCTAATAGACCGAATATCTTACGTAGGACTATTCTCTCGAATACTATCAAGGCTGCTGCATCAGTGCTTATTAGTGCCCATGCTTCTAAGCCATAAAGAAGCACGGGGAGGATGAGCGTCTTATAGAGTTAGTTTTGCCTTGTCTGAAACCTCGCACGATATTAAAAGGTTCGTAGAGGTCCATTCCTACCTTGACGTTGCTGCTGGAATTGCTCAACGTCATTCTGCATAGCCTTATCAGCTTCGCACGTATAACGAGCTCAGACGTTGCGGCAAAAACACGATCCCTTATGGGGCTATCGAAGGCTGTGTTATAGTCGACAAAAAGATGGTGTGTGTCGACATGCTTTTCGTGGGTCTTTTCCAGGATTTGACGTAGTGTGGAAATCTGCTCGATGGGGGACTTGCCAGGTCTGAAGCCACACTGACAAAGGTCCAATCAGAGGGACACATTTGTTTTTTGACAAATAGTTTCTTCCAGTCTATAGGCAAATAGGGAGAAAGGTTTTACGACGTGCAAGAGTCATAATAGAATTACAGAATTGTTGCCATCAAAGTGACAACAAATTATCGAACAAAATGGAATATATCGGGCCCGACTCCTATCATTCTAAGTTAATTTTATTTAACGCTCTTTGAGGTCTAATTACGTTTTATTTTTTATTGATACAATGCCACTACTTTGTTTGTTTTTTTCAAGCATGTACACAGGCCCACAAAAGTATACATACGATTAAAAAATTTCACAAATTTCTGAAGCAATGCAAAAGACCGTCTTAAAATCGACTCACTCACCACCCACCCACTCATGTATAAAATTAACACACACAACATGAGTAGTGTGAGAAGCTAGGACTGAAGGGTGTGGGCTTCTTGGGGACGATTGCTGTAGACTGTCTAATGGTGAAGGTATAGCACTGGCCATTTTATAGTCACCTAGCAGCAACTCGTTTCCTTGCCGTTCGCATCTTGAGATGTCCACAAACACAACTCTCTCTCTCTTCCACCTTCCTATAACTCATTTTCCTAAAAAAAACTGCACAATGCACTGCATGAGTAGGGGCCATCCCTTGAGTTCTGGTTCACCAAAAAAAAAAAAAAAATATCGAGGAAAGTTGTCGGACAATTATAAAGATTTTCAACGAAAACGGATTGTTTAAAAAATTTGTGAAATTTGTAAATCGTATGTATACTTTTGTGGCTGAGTGTATGTTGGGAAAAATCAAGTTTTGAAAAAAAAAACGCTTCTAGCTGGATGCAGTTGAGGCTCCTCTCGCTCTTTTCTTTTCAACGTAGTGTCTTTGAATATTAAAATTGAAATGTTTAAACAAGATTATAACGGTCCTTTTCGCTAGATAAAACAGATCCAGGAAATGAAACAAGATTTTTGCCTTTAAAGTGATAGAAAAAAAGGAAAAAAAATTTATTTTTTTTTCGGTGTTATAAAATACCTGATGGGATTAAAATATTATTTTGCTTAATGTTAACGTTATTGGCTTTGTTCATTCACAGTAAATTCCAGGAATTTGAATTTGTCTTCTACGTTTTGTATTGAAAAGTTTGATGGGAATTGGGTTAAATGGTTCCCCCTTATCTTTATTCCTTTTTCTTCTTTTCTTTTTTTTTTGGTTTAAACAAAAAGGTGAACCCAAAATATTTTCCCGTTTTTTTATTTTCGCTATTTACGGTTATATTCTATGAATCGTATACATAGTATACGAGTAAGGCAACTTAATAGCTGAATGAAACGCAACCCTTTTTTTAACGCTTCAATGCTCAAACCTCTCTACTCAAATGTCAATTGATTTATTGGCACAGCATTTCAAAAACTCCATTCCAATATTTGCCAAAAAAAAAAAAATATGGGTCAATCAAATCGTTTTGTACACTCGAAAAAATTCGGTTTTGAATTAAATTGAATTTGTTGAAAATGCTTCTAATCCCCAAGGCATTTAATAATTTAACAGCAATATTGCGTGTCTTTTGGCGGTATTGTTCTTACATGGAATAGAAAAGATGAAGAAAAAAAATGTTTTTTTTTTTTGTTTAAATTGTTAGAAGCCATGATGCTTTGAAGTACACCAAAAAAAAAAACCAAAAATATAGTTTACACCATAAAAGATTTCTCAGTTTTCTTAATGCTAAAGGGAATTCTAATAGAATTTCTTAATTATTGTCTCGTTCATACATGGTTTGTTTAAAAAATTTTTTTTTGTTTTTTTTTTGCTTTTCTTTGCTTAAAACTTTGTTTGAATCATTAAGGTCAGCATTTGAAAGCTTTCTTTTTATATTTTTACAGCATTTTAGAAAAATATTCTAAAATTATCTATGAAATGCAAAAAAAGGCGAAATATTTCATTATATTCACAGAAGAAAAAAACCGTATTTCATGGGTTAAAAGGTTGCGGCAAATTTTTTTAACAAAACTATGTATGCAATCAGAAAAAAATTTTAAAAATTTGGTAGGCAATCAAAAAAAATTTTTGAAAATTTGAGGCATACCACCTACAGTTAACCAAACTTTGCAAGAAAAATTCAAATTCAATCAAGTTTGAAACGTTTTTTTTTTTTGTCACCTTTCTATGTTTTCATTGTCGAAATTATCCATTTTTGATAATAGCTTGGTGTCGGATTAGGGCTTTAATATGAATATGGTCTAGTAAATAATGTATTGGATTACTTAGACGCCAGCCCGCGCTCTCATGTACATATAAAATTAACACACACAACATAAATGGTGTGAGGAACTAGGTTGTTATCCTGACTAAAGTGTTGTAAGGTCAATTAAGTAAGTATGGGTAACCACTAGAGTAGAGATCAGCAATGAATCGTATTTTCGCTACTCATAGGTACTTATGAAATTTTGAGTATGAGTGAGACAAGAGTATTGAAATTTAACTACTCTGGTTCATTCGTACTCGCTACAACATTGATTTATAAGTATGGGTTGCAATGAGTATGAGTACAACGTTGCCATCAAACTCACAACATTTGATTCATTGTTTGCTTCATACGCCTACTCATTCAGATTCATAAATTTAGAAAAATACTTATAATACTTACGAATGATTCGAGTCACTCGAATCATTCATCAAAATTTACAGTAGTAGTTATTGTTGCATTTACAAAAGAAGAGAAAAGAAAAGACAAAGATAGCAAGCAAAGCACACACACAACCTTCTAGCGAGTATTGTGGTGTTCGTACTCGAATCATACTTATTTTGTGATTCGTGTATGTATAGGTTGAATCATGGAGAGTCGAAATTAACAACATCGTGCGTATTGTTAAGTATAAGAACGATGAGTATTTCTAACTTTGAATATGAGTAGTATGAGTATGATATTAAAATAAGTATGAATGCGTATAAGTAGCTGAAATTATAAGTATGACTCGAATCTACTCATCGTTTTGAATACTCGTTGCTGATCTCTGGAAGAAATCAGAGTATAGTAGTTAAATTTCAATATTGTTGACTCACTGATATACAAAATTTCATGAGTGCTTATGAGTAGCGATAAAACAATTCATTGCTGATCTCTGGTAAGGATATCATTATACTTGAAGACGGTTTCCTTAAGGAAGGCATTCGACACAGTAGACCACCAAAAATTGACGAAAAAACTAGAGAAACTATTTTATTTTTCTCCAACAGCCTGTAATCTCATTCGCAAGTATCTTACAGGACGATCTCAAACAGTTTTATACAATGACAAATATTCAGGGACTCTTAATATAGACCGTGGTGTTCCGCAGGGATCGATTCTTGGACCTCTTCTTTTTTGTATCTGAATAAATGATTTACCGAATGTGATTGAGCATTGTGGAGTTCAAATGTATACTGACGATGTGCAGATTTATAGTAGTTGTGAATTTAATATGGTTTCTCAGTGTGTTGACAACATCAACTCTGACTTAGCTAGGATTAACGAGTGGGCAATTAACAACGGGCTGCGTATCAATCCTACTAAATCGAAATGCATTTTTCTCAATAGAAATAATAGGATTCTTAATAATGATATTGTGGTGAAAATAAATGATGATATTATTCAGTTTGTTAGCTCTTGCAAAAATTTAGGCATCATATTTGATGATAAACTCTCCTGGTCTGGCCATATAACGGCCGTTGTTGGTCGTGTTTACGGAATGCTAAGGAATCTTTGGTCTGTAAAATTTTCAACTCCACTGGAAATTCGTTCTTTGCTTGACAAAACGTACCTAATTCCAGTCCTATTATATGGTTGTGAGATTTTTGCGTTTTGTACAAGATCCGACTTTAATAAGCTAAGAGTTGCATATAATAATATTGCGAGATATATTTAAGATAGAGGTCGGCGCGACTTAATTTCTTGCTTCTCGTATAGGATATATTATATGACCTTTGAGAACCTATTAAAGTTTCGTAGCCTAATTTTATTACATAAGATTATGACTACCCAACAACCTAATTATCTCTTTGGAGTATTTAAATTTGGTAGATCAACACGAGGTAGGAAACTAATACAGCAAAGATATAGGAGCACTTTTTCACAGCGACAATTTTTCATTTATTGCACCAGTCTTTGGAACGAATTACCGAATCGGATTCAGAATATCAGCAGCGCAAGGCGGTTTAAACTTGATCTTCGTAAATACTTATCTGGATAATGTAAATGCATATATTTTTTTTTTTTTTTTGATTGTTTTATATATGGGCAATTTCGTGTCAAGTGACCCAATTTTTAAAATCGATGTCTTCCGATTTGGATGAAATTTGCACCAAGGTTAGTACTATTGGATAGTTGGCCAGACACAAATTTTCAGCTCTAGCAGTCCAGAACTGCCGGAGTTAGAGGGGGTCAAAGTTGGACATTTTGGTCATACCGGGTTTTTTAAAATGTGTGTAACTTTTCACCTATTGGTCCTAGCAAAAATTTTCCAAAGGATATTAGATAGCTATTTCTTCAATCTTTCCAAAAATAATTTTTTTAATTTTTAAAATTTTATTTTTATTTTTTTTAAAAATTAATTTTTTTTTTAAATTTTTTTTCAATTTGGGCCCTTTTTTTTTTTTTTTTTGCTTAAAAGAAAGCTTATAAAATTTCCTTTAAGGGTTTCAGAATCGCTTAATGGGATGCGAGTGGGATATCTATCAAAAAAATTATTTTTTAACTCAAGAATAAGATTTTTCAATATTTGGCACATGTACCATTTTCATTTTCCCCCATTTTTTTTCGAACTGGAGTTTTTTTTTATTTTTCCTCAAAAGAAAACTTAGACCGTTTCCTTTAAGGTCTTTGTGGGCACTTAGTAGCAAGAGGCATATCTATAAAAAAAAATATTTTAACTCAAAACCAAAGTTTTTAAATTTTACCATATGCACTATATTTTTTTTTAATGGATGTTTTTTTTTGCTCAAAGAAAGCTTAGTTCTTTTCCTTTAAGAGCTTTGTGGTCACTTAATGGGATGCGAGTGGAAAAACATCATCCTCTTCTGCATTTGGACTTTCTGGCCATCGATTCGAACAGACACCCAGTCTTTCATTCCTGGCATCATTCGACTCATATCATCTCGCTGATAAAATTGAGCTACTAGAGCTTCAGTATCGCACGCTAGAGTTTTTCCACTCGCATCCCATTAAGAAGTAAGCTTTCTTTGAGCAAAAAAAAAACATCCATGAAAAAAAAAATATAGTGCATATGGTAAAATTTAAAAACTTTGGTTTTGAGTTAAAATATTTTTTTTTATAATATGCCTCTTGCTACTAAGTGCCCACAAAGACCTTAAAGGAAATGGTCTAAGTTTTCTTTTGAGGAAAAATAAAAAAAAACACCATTTCGAAAAAAAATGGGGGAAAATGAAAATGGTACATGTGCCAAATATTGAAAAATCTTATTCTTGAGTTAAAAAATAATTTTTTTTGATAGATATCCCACTCGCATCCCATTAAGCGATTATGAAGGCCTTAAAGGAAATTTTATAAGCTTTCTTTTAAGCAACAAAAAAAAAAAAAAAAAAAAAAAGGCCCAAATTGAAAAAAAATTGAAAAAAAAAATTAATTTTTAAAAAAAAATAAAAAAAAAAAATTTTTTTAAAATTAAAAGAATTATTTTTGGAAAGATTGAAGAAATAGCTATCTAATATCCTTTGGAAAATTTTTGCTAGGACCAATAGGTAAAAAGTTACACACATTTTAAAAAACCCGGTATGACCAAAATGTCCAACTTTGACCCCCTCTAACTCCGGCAGCTCTGAACTGATAGAGCTGAAAATTTGTGTCTGGCCAACTATCCAATAGTACTAACCTTGGTGCAAATTTCATCCAAATCGGAAGACATCGATTTTAAAAATTGGGTCACTTGACACGAAATTGCCCATATATCTATATTTCCTCTTTTTCTCTTACTTTATAATTATATAATTCATTTCTACTTAAGTTGTTTTTCTTCAATCTTCTTCGATCTACATTGTATTTTAATTTGATAATTCTCTGTAATTTATTTATTTTTTTTTTCTCTTTCTTAAATTATAATTATAATCTATTAAATTTTATAACTTTAAATTTGTAATCTCACTAGCACTTTAAATTATAAGATTTTTAGTCTTGTTGTGCTAGATTCAATATAATTAAATAAATAAATAAAAATAAATAAAAGTGATCAGGCACAGGAAAAAAATTCTTTTCGAGCCAAGTAAGATGGCATTATCGATCAAATTCATTCTTGTTTGACATATGATTGCTTTGCATTGCAACAACGATATTTATTTTCACAACCAAATTTTTAACTTTGACTTTAGCTGTGGCTGCATAATACCACTTAAAGCTTACACAGATGTTATGCAACATTAGTTTACACATCTTATGCTGGCCTACTCTAAAGTACTGGAATAATTTGTTACCAAAAAAAAAAATTGCTTAAACACATTATTTGAATGCTCTAAAGTACCATCATAACTACGAAATATTTCATGTTGAAGTTTTTAACATACAAACGATATTGTTTTTACAAAATTTTCAAAGAAATTTGCATAAAATTATTGACAAAAACTTATACATACATACATACATACACGATTAAAAATATGTAGTTTTTTAAGTTTTAAATTTATTTTTTTTAGGGTCTTTATTTTGCTGTTTACTGAACAAATTGTTGAAAAATTTTTTGAAGAAAAAAAAAAAAGAAAGGCAAGACTAACATGAATACTCAGAGTGAGTGAGTATATGATATTACATAATATGTATGTATGTATGTATGTACATATGTATGTGTATACATAGTCATTCATATATGCATACGTACATATGTACGTACAAATGTATCTATGAAATCCGAAATTATTTATTCATCATAATGTTTTACAAACATTTTGTTGAACAATACTTGAATAGTTGAATGGCAAACAAAATACGAGCATTTAATGCCAATTTTGACCTACAAATACACCAAAAATAAATGAAGAAAAGAAGACAATCCATGTTGTTATTGTGGGAATTTCATTTATTGAAATTTGAATGCAAATTTAATTAAAACAACAAACGATCAGCATTCATATATGAAATCAATTTTTGAAAACGATTTTTTTTTTTTTTTTTTTGTATTCAAAATTTTGAATAATTTCACCATAAAAAGTCAAAAAGCCAACAAAAAAAATTTTTAAATTGTATTCAAATTGATATGGTAGGCCTATTTTATTTTGGGCAAATGTTAATTTGTTTGCAGCTCTATTTTACTGTCTCATAAATAAAACATAAAGTCTTCTTTCTTTCTTTTTTTCTTTTTTTTCAATTTTTTTTGTTTAAAAGAAATTATTGAGCAGCCGTCTTCATCGTTGTAGTACCCATTTTGCATAATAAAAAAAAAATTATTTTTTGAAAATCTAAAATAAAAACCAAAAAAAAAAAAACTGTGTATCTATTATGGCTAACAGGTATTGTAAATAGTATGCAAAATTTAATAGAGATTTTCGTACGTGAAAATAATTCCCTCAACTTTACTGGCCAAACGACTGGCCAGACAATTCTTTTGAACCTGAATTTTCTTACTAACAGTGCACCGAATCTCAAATAAAGTCAGCAAAAGTACTTATTTTCGTTAAGAACTTCAAAAATAAAATTATTTTACCTAAGCAACGACAAAAAAAAAAATCCCTCCAAAACACTGCACAAAAAAAAAAAGAATGCTACGCACATACATAAGCAGTCAGAAAACAATTCTTAAATGCTGCTCATTGCCATATCTGGCCCAATTTAAATGCCCGCAGAACTGTTACCAAGTGCGACAATCATAATCGAATCGAATTATTTCATTCAATCAACGTCCACAACACGCTTATCATTCGTGCAGCATTTCGAATTTAAGGAGTGCGCACAAAAAAATCTGGACTTACACTTTTCGTTATAGAAATAAAACTAAGTGGCGGATATTTTTCGTTTTATATTTCAATTAAAGTAAATAATATTTGAATTATTTTGTGTATAAAATTTTTTTCTGACAAAGGTCACAGAGCATCCAACTTTTTGAGTCACTTTTCTTCCAGACATGTTAGGGTGTTTTTTTGAAAAATACGTATTATTTTACTTGCTTTGTTTTGGTCCGTAAATCCTTTTTTTCTTCCACTTCCACGCTTTCTCTCAATACTTAAAGACTCCTTATATTGTTTTATTCTTACCTTAGAAACTGTTTTTTTGGTTAACACCTGCAAGCCTAGCAATCGTTTTTTGTAAGCGGCGCGGTTTTTCATTGAAAATTTCAATTATTTTTTTACGACATTCTTGTTGGGTGCCCATTTTCAAAAAACTAATTTTTCTATTGCAATGACATTTAGCACGTGGATTTTGAAACAGATGACTAACAAAAACAATGTAACGATATTCTTTTTTTCAATTATGATAAAAGTTATAAGCTTAAAAGTAGGCCCATTTTTTTTTTGTGCGCACTCCTTATATTCATCATCTCGCCATTTTGCTCTTTTCCTGCTTAAAGCGTGTAAAGTTCATCGCCTGCGGAATTTAAAAAATGACTTACAAGACTCTAGGTTAGGTTTAACTGGTAGCCGCTTCACTAGGCACCAAGTAGCTTGTGATTGACAACTCTTAGTCAAGCCGAGAGTTTTATGAAGGTGTGAATATTTTTGCCTTTGCTAGACACGTTTTACCATTAAATTCTGGATATCCAAGATTTCTTCTTCTTATAATCCCAAGCGCCAGACAATGATAGAGAAGATGTCTTGGGGTTTTCGCTTCTTCCCCGTCGTCGCAGGTTTTCTAGAAGACATTTTTTTTTTTTTATGAAACCAGCACTCAGGGGATGGCCCCTACTCATGCAGTGCATTGTGCAGGTTTTTTAGGAAAGTTGGAAAGGGGGAAGATGTGAACGGCAAGGAAACGAGTTGCTGCTAGGTGACTATAAAATGACCAGTGCTATACCTTCACCATTAGGCAGTCTACAGCAATCGTCCCCAAGAAGCCCGCACCCTTTAGTCCTAGCTTCTCACACTACTCATGTTGTGGGTGTTAATTTTATACATGAGTGACGGAACCTACAGTTTAAAGTCGACTCCGAACGACAAATTTTATTGAGAAGCTTTACATGGCAATTTTATTTACTCTCAGAGTTCGTCCCCAAGAAGCCCGCAGTTTCTCACACCACTTATGTTGTGTGTGTGTTAATTTTATACATAAGTGGTATTCCCAGGTCTCCTAGCGTGAACATCCAGATTCCAGTGTCCTGCTACCATTGCTATGAGGTTCCATAGTTGATGATCTTGTTGGGTTCAATGAAAACGGTTTTTTGCATATCTCGATGTCGGTCCAAATCTATCTGGTGCCCTCAGAAGTAAAGGGTCCGCCAAACAATTTTTTTTTTTTTGAAAATGCTTTAAAAAAAACTACTGAATATTTTCTCAAATTTCTTTTTTTTATTTGAAAGTACAATCCTTCCGGTTAATAATGGAAAATAATTTCATTCAAATTCCTGCCTCGGCTGGCCATGCAGTAGCCTATACGATCGGTCCAATTTTTAAGCACATTATCGATTGTGTGCATCTGTATTTCACCAATGGCTTCACGAATATTGTCCTTTAAAGCGTCAATTGTCTCTGGCTTGTCGGCGTAACACTTATCTTTGACGGCATCCCACAAATAATAGTCCAACGGTGTCAAATCGCAGCTCCGAGGTGGCCAAACAACATGAGCTCTGCGGCTGATAATGCGATCTTCAAAAACAGGGCGCAAAACATCGAGTGTAGCTTCGGCTGTGTGGCACGTAGCGCCATCCTGTTGAAACCAAATGTTGCCAATATCTTCCTCTTCAATTTTTGTGAACAAAAATTCGTTCAACATAGCCCGATAACGATCGCCATTGACTGTGACGGCCACTCCTTGCTCATTTTCGAAGAAAAATGGCCTAATTATGCCTCTGGAGCAAAATCCGTACCAAACAGTGACTCGTTTTGGGTGCGTCGGCTTTTCAATGTATGCGTGCGGGTTTTCTGTGCCCCAAATGCGACAATTTTGCTTGTTTACATACCCGCCAAGATCAAAATGAGCTTCATCTGAAAAGATGATTTTTTTTTTGCCAAAATCGGCATCTTCTGTAAGTCGATCGCAGGCCCACTTAGCGAAGCGAAAACGCATAATCATTTGTTTTCCATTATTAACCGGAAGGATTGTACTTTCAAATAAAAAAAGAAATTTGAGAAAATATTCAGTAGTTTTTTTTAAAGCATTTTCACAAAAAAAAAAAGTTATTTGGCGGACCCTTTACTTACCTACTTATGTACATACATAATTGGTCACTACAACCCTTCAATCAGGATAACGACCTAGATTCTCACACCACTTATGTTGTGTTTGTGTTAATTTTATACATGAGTGGCGGGGCCTATAGTTTAAAGTCGATTCCGAATGACAGATTTTTTTGAGAAGCTTTTCATGGCAATTTTATTTTTACTCTCAGAGTTTTTGTCAAAAATCTGCTGAGAGGAAGTCGCCGAAAAAATATTTTTTTCAGATTTTCGTTTTAATGTCTGCCCCCAGAAATGAGTTCATTAATTCATCTTATAATTATCAATGAATGGAGTTTTTGTGTGACTATTTCTATATGCCTCTCAGTAGAAGAGCGCCTATCTTGTGTAAGAATTTATTTGAATTTTGCGTGGTGCCAGCTTTAGGAAGTGCAGCGGCCCTATTTTTATCTTCAATGTCTCCATGTACAGGAACCTAAATGAGAGTAATCGTTGAATGTCTCACTATCTCCTCCTAGAGACACCCGACATTCTTGGACAATCTTAGATGTGGCGTACACACTGCCTAGGGATCTAATACTTAGTCCCTTTACATACATACATACTTAATTGGTCATTACAACCCTTCAGTCAGGATTATGACCTAGCTTCTCACACCACTTATGTTGTGTGCGTTAATTTTATACATGAGTGGCGGGACCTACAGTTTAAAGTCGACTCCGAACGACAGTTTTTTGAGAAGCTTTTCATGGCAATTTTAATACTCTCATAGTTTTTCCCAGAAATCTGCTGAGAGGAAGTCGCCGAAGAAATATTTTTTGTATTTTGTTTTGATGTCTGACCTGGGATTCGAACTCGGGCCTTCAGTCCAATAAGCCAACACACTACCTACTAGACTACAGCGACTTCCCTTTACTGTCGGTAAACATATGCATACATACATACAGGGTGGCTGACAAAATAAAGCGCTATATTTTTTTAATTTTATTGTTCAAAAGCAAAAAATGTTGGAAATAACATCAAATTTTAGAATCAGTTTAGATTTGTTCGAATTGGCCACCTTTGGTACGAATTATGGCCTTCAAACGGCCGACAAAGCCATCACAGGCTGCACGAAAGTGGCTCTGCGGTATTTTGGCCCATTCCCGGCGAAGCACCGTCTTGAGATGATCGACACTTTGGTAGTTTTTAGTGAGGACCTTACTCTCCAAAATGCCCGAGGCGCAAAAGTCCAACGGATTGAGATCCGGAGATTTTGGTGTCCATTGTGCGGTAGAAATGAAGCGAGGTACCTCCTTTTTAAGCCATTCTTGGTTGACGCGTGCTGAGTGCGGTGGTGCTGAGTCCTGTTGGAATGTCCATGGTCTGCGGCCGAAATGTTTGTCTGCCCAGGGCTTCAATACTGTCTTTAAGACATTTTCCCGATAATATTCGACATTTATTTTGACCCCACGGTCGGTGAATATGAGCGGGGAGCGACCATCGGCCGTTACGGCGGCCCACACCATTACCATCGGCGGCGCTTGAGTTCTGATGGCCAATCGCAGGTGTAAATTTTCAGCTGACCTCTTTGGCAAGTAAACCCGATCATTTTGTTTGTTCACAAACTGCTCAATTTGGAATGGCTTCTCATCGGAGAAAACCAAATTCGGTAACTGGCCACTTTCGTGCAAGCAAAGTAACTCCTTGGCTCTTTCCAGTCTAACTTTTTTTTTGTCCATCGGTGAGCTCTTGCACTTTTTGGAACTTCAATGGCTTTAGTCCAAGCTCATTTTTCAATATGTGTTGCATCCGTTCTCGCGATATGTTCAGCTCACGAGCAATTTTTCTACCACTGCTGCATGGATTTCGATCAAATCTGGCCTTCACTTTTCGGATCATTTCTGGTGTTGTTACCGTTTTTTTTCGTCCACTTTTTGGACGCAATGCAACACTGCCAGTATCACGGTAACGAGCAATGGTACGAGAAAAAAAAGATTTATTCACATTTAAATGCTGGAGGGCTCTAACGATAGCCACCTGTGGTTTTCCCAGCCAAATATAAAGCAATCACACTATCACGCTTGAATTCCATCACGAATAACTTTTTGTCTGAATGCAATAGATCAAAATGTTTTTGTAAGCTTGTAAATAATAAAATGAACTGTCACTGGAATAAATCTGTCAGCTGTCAGACGAGCGGTTTACAAATGATAACAACCTGAAGTTGGTTGCAATACATATCAGCCACCCCGTATATCATCATACAATAAACTCTGATACCGAATGCGGCAGGTTTTAGTCATTATTTCAGCCTATAAAGTACTACAATAAGCTGGTAGGGCAAGGAATGACCCAATGTTCAGTTGTTCTGAAAAGATTTGTATCTCAAGTGAAAGAAAGCAGCAATGCTTGAGGAAAAAATGAATATTTTGATGATTTCAAAAATGTTTTCCTATAAAATGTCTGCAAAACTGAAAATATTTCCTTGGTTTATGGTTTAAGGCGAAAACATAAATAAAAAATTTAATTTTTTTCCATTTATTAGTGTAAACTTAAGGGCATAAGCCCTTAAAAATGGGCTTTATTGACTTTTTCTTCAAACAGTTTTGATGAAGTGAAAACAATCCAATTTGCATTTCATTTTCAAAACAAATACGGGTTTTTTTTTATCAAACCAAGGCTGAGACATGCAGAAAATCAACATAAAACTCGTAAATTATTGTAAAAAAGAAAAAAATAAAATTTTTAATCCCCAAAAAAGAAGAATGGTAGGTAGATACATAGGTAAGTGGGTAAGTAAGTGTGCTCATAAAAAGCATTTAATTTATGAGCGCATAATTTAAAGAAATTTTTGTTTTTTGAAAATATTTTTTAACACACTCAACTTTTATGGATTGGCTTAGTTAGTTTGGTTATCGGAATTGGTTTGGGGCTAAAAAGCAGCTGGTCATGCGAATAATAGTTTGCCGATTTTCGTAATGAAAGTGTTTTACAACAAAACCAAAAAAAAATAAATAAAAGATGGCCGTTGACGAGAAGAGAGCATTGATGAGCTCTCCCTTTACTATCATAAAAATTAAAACGATGACGACCTCATTGGTACTGTGATGACGAAGAAGACCCATGGTGAAGTAGAATCCAAAAGAAATTCAAAAAAAAAAAAAAAAACGAAAAAAAAAATTATTCACACCAGCTGACATAGAAGAAGAAGTTGGTAGAAAAAGAAGAAGTTTTAGTAGTTTTTCGATTTTTTCTTAATTTTTTTTTTATATTTTTTTTTTTTTTTTGAGTAGAAATAATGACGCTGGAGAAAGTCTGCTAATGTTGGCGAGCGTTCAAACATTTTTAGATTTTGGCCAACAAATCAAAAAAAAAATTAAAAAAAAAATTTAAAAAGATGGAAAAAAATAAACGTTATTAACACATAAAAAAAGAAACAGATTTAACAGACGCTGTGCTGTGCTGTGGCAAGAGTTCAATAAACTTTTTAGGGTTTGCCAAAAAATTATTACAAAAAAAAGCCAAAAAAAGCAAAAAAAAAAAGGCAAAAAAAAAGAGCACAAAAGAAAAGCATTTCGTTTCCATCACTCACACCATCATTAATTTCTTCGTCTTTTAATATGTTTACAATCGTGTAACTGAACTGTGGACTATTAAACCATCTGTTATGCTAACGGTATATTTGTATTTGTATTTTCGTATTTGTATTCGTGTTGTAATGTAATTGAGTGTGCGTGTGTACCGTTCACATGAACCATACCAATTATCAGCAGCAGCAATAAATTTAGATTTACATGAGCATGAGCACACTCATAAGAGTTACATACAGATCAGCTCGATCACGTATCAATTGTACGTTACGCACGTTACGTGTTAAGGGTATTCAAAAACAAAAAAAAAAATTTAATTTAAAAAAAAAAATTAAAAATTTTTTTGTAAAATATCAAGCAAAAGGAAACATACAGCCATGTCACAGAACGCAATTCCGATCGAAAGTGGTTTCGATTCCGAAAGTCGAGTCTTTATAAAACGAAAAACGAAAAATTTCTTCGGAATGAAAACACTTCAAATTTTCAAAGTGGTTTTGATCAGTGGTGTTGTGCTAATTTTTTTTTTTTGCCGGAACGCGTATATATAATTATATACACAAGGCCGATCCTGGGTAGGCGGCCGCTCTGTGCGGTATCATTTTCCTGGCGGCGGCGCTTTTTTTTTTAGGTCTCATGTCCCAAATTTGACGACGGGGGGAGGGAGATTTCCCCCAATTTTCGCCCGTCGCCAGGCAATTCTCGTTATCAGGAATCATCTTTAGTTCCGGAACGCGTTCCTGTCCAAAAGGGAAGTACCGGAACGACGTTCCGGAGCGTTCCGGCTCGACAACACCACTGGTTTTGATATTTTTGATGATTTATTAAAGGAAAATATTAATAAAACTTAGTCAAACTGAAAGGAAAAATGGTATGTTTTATTATTACATAGGTTTTCTATGCATTTAGTTAATATTTATGCTTCAGAAATTTAATTTTGTAAACTTGCTGAGAAAACCAAAACAAAGTGATGTATTTTTTTGGCGAAATTGATTCCAATATACTTTTCCCCAGACATTTCAACGACAAAAACGCTCAATGACTGGGTACCTTCAGGATCTAAAAGTGCTTTAAAAGCAAATAAAAAAGATAAAAAATGAAATAAACAGCAAAAAATCCACTATTTCATTCCATTTTCTACTTTTTATTCACTAATTATGTTTTTTTTTTCTTTTGTCATTCACTACACTGCCATACTTTATTTGAAAAGCAGCAATTTTATAATTTTTGGGAACGAACAAAATCGTTCGGAATCTGAAGAACCTAAAATAAAATCGATCGGAATTGCATTAACGGAATCAAAACCATTCCGATCGGAATCTGTGACATGCCTGATAATTATCACAATAAAATAATCACCCTTATTCTGGTTGTCGTCATCGTCGTCGCCGTCGTTACCAAAAATGATGTCGATAAAATCAGAGTCGACAAAATCAGAGTCGACACAACACAATATCGACGGCGTATTGACTCACAGAATATCAAATGTGTGTCGACAGTCATCTATAACTGTCAATAACGACAAACAGAATAACAATTTTAAATTGTCGACGCAAGACGACGTCGACGACGACAACCACAATAAGGGTGAATGTTTGTATGTGTATGAAATTATTTAAAATGCAATGCCAACAAATTTAATAAGACTAGGAGTGATCCTTATAAACTCTGCCAGTAAAAAGGGTCTGGGTCTTCAAGAACTTAGTATAGATAAGGTGAACAAGATGACAATTACTATGCCGACATACTGCCAGTTAATTGCAATTCGGGGATGTTATGCTCTACACTGCCTTCCAAAAATAAAACACACAACATGCTTGTGATAGCCAATAATGCATGTGTTTGTTTGCTCTGCTACTTTGTATCGGAACTCAATAAGCAAAGCTCTCTATGAACGCTTGCTGAACGTCCCCACTAGAGTAAACGCTGGAAAAGATACGCGGGTTTATTTTATCACTGAAATTATTCAACACTATTTTGAGGAAGATGCAGTAGGCAAATTACAATCGCAAATGGCATCGAATGATGTTTAAATGGACGACTAAACGTTGGATACATCATACAGCAACCAAGATCGCCTAACATTTTAACATTTGCAAAAGAAAATGTTTACATGTTAGAACCGACAAATCTTTTAACCTCTTCACGCCCTTGTCCACATATTTGGACCTTTGATTTTTTTTAATTATAATTGTAATAATAATAAAAAACAACAAAAATTTGATAATAACTTATTGACTACCATATCTTCTAACAAGAGAAGTAAACATTTTACTGTTTGTCTGCACTGATGATATTATTTCCGATGCATAGTTGGATACTTAAAAAAAATGTGAAATAATTCTTTGGCAATCTGTTTAATTGGGTTATATCAAGAAATCGTTAATATTTGAAAAAAATAATATCAGATTTATTTAATATAATAAGTTTTACCATCACTACCTAAAAAATCTAACAGCCGCACTAAAGTTAATCCTGGAATCAGACTGAACGGTATAAGTCATTATCCTAAATACAAGGAACTGAAAAATACCCCCAGATGTCACGACAAAAATTGTATAAGACGAACTCTCTACATTTGTGAGAAATGTTAAGAATATATGTATATGCCTGATATGCCCGGAATGTATGAAAGCATTTCACACATACATATATTACCATTAACGCTCAGTGGCCACAAATGTGGACGTTATCCCTTTTTGTGAATTTTCATTTTTTTTTTGCTTTTTGAATTCCTATTAAAATAAAGTTAATTAATTTAAAAAGAAAACAAAATTCAATCATTTTTTTGTCACCATAAAAAATCGTCCCTGAAGAGGTTAAGCACATACATACATACATACATGCATAATTAGTCATTACAACCCTTCAGTCAGGATTACAACCTAACTTCCCACACCACTTAGGTTGTGTGTGTTAATTTTTTTTACATGAGTGGCGGGACATACATTTTTAAAGTCAATTCTGAATGACAGATTTTTGAGAAATTTTACATGGCAATTTTGTTTACTTTCACAGAGTTTTTGCCAGAAATCTGCTGAGATGAAGTCGCCGAAGAAATATTTTTTCATGTTTTCGTTTTGTTGTTTGACCTAGGGATTGAAACGTGGCCATACGTCTAATAAGCCAACACACTACCTACTAGACTACTGCGACATCAAAAAGCTCATTGCCAAAGATATGAAGCCAAATATAGTTTTTTTTTCTAGTCGGAACTGGCGCCTCACGTGTTAATTTTATGATCATGAAGTTATATTGCCAGGGTCATACATATATTCTGCGCAAATATTTATTAAACACTGTTTACTGTAGAGATCACTGAACAGAATAAAGAAGTATTCTTGGACACCCAGAATTTAGTGACAAAACGTGTCTAGTGAAAGGTGATTTGAGAAAATTCCAACACCTTCATAAGACTCTTGGTATGATTGAGAAATGCCAATCAGGAGCTATAATCATATGACGGAATGGGTATTATCGGTGTTACAACGATAATTTATAGGATCCAAGTAAGTTAACCCATTGAAGCAGCTCCCAAAGTAATCTAACCTGCATCTCAATTTTCTCCGATAGCCAAGCTGCGATAAAGTCTCTATCGAACGTTTCGGATAATTCTAGGATCGTCAGGGAATGCCGCCGCAGCCTTAACCTTCTTTCTGGGCGATTCAGTGTAACACTTATCTGGGTCCCCGGACACTGCGACATTCCGGGAAACTGCAGAGCAGACGAGCTAGCCAGGGCTGGCGCACTTCTTCCGGAATCTTCTTCGATCAACTTGGGAATGCCACTTACCTCGTCCAAACTGGCCATCGCGCGGAAATTCTCCCGGGACGCCAACCTATCCTGGATCAATGAGGAGACCTGCTCCACCGCTAGGCTCACTTGGCCCTCAATGGGTAGAAGGCGCACTAACCAGTTACTTGGACTTGGTCGTAACATCATCTCGATCACAGTTGCCATGCTTACAGGTCACTGTGTTATGGGTAGACACGCAGAAAGAATGCGACTCCCATTTAACGATTTCTGCCGTGGATGTAGATCCGCTGAGGAAGAGGAGACTGTTATCCACTTTCTATGTCAATGCCCATCTCTTGAGAGATGCAGATATAGGTTATTTGGCTCTCCAACCCTTGTTAGCTTGACGGAGCTATCGTCCATTGACGTCAAGGACATAGCCTCGTTTATAAAACTTTCTGGCTGGTTTTCCAGCGTGGGGTAGTCGTGCTTTAAATGTGCAGCCCTTGCGCTGACTGATTTCCCCCTCATTGGCTCGGAGGAACTTGGTCAGTACAGGGACTGCGTTCGCCTGTGGTGCCACAACGGGCCGCTATGCGTGCTCAAGTGAGCTTTCGGCATATAGCTACCACATTAACCTAACCTAACCTAAGGTACTTTTCAATACTTTCCCATGCTGTTTACTTTCTAGTAAAGGATTGACGTAAATCAAATCAAATTAATCTATGTATTGTTATGCACAGCAAGCAAAAGCATCGTTGCCTATTCCTGGAGCATAAAATTAGAATTTTAGAACGCCAAAACCGATATGTCTTGTTCAAAATAAAACTGTTTCTTATTCCGATTCTGGTCCAACGTGTATCTAGCTAAAGTCTTGCTTTAAAATTATTAGAAATTAGTTTAGCAATCCATCCATTCAAATAGCAATTATTCAACTTGATTTTATAATTCGATTCGATTTTTTATAAAACTTTTGATTTGAATGAATATGCATGTATAGTAAAACCTTAACAGTTTTGTTCTTCACTGCATATTTTTATTCACTATGCATGTCTCAATGTATGTATGTATGTATGTGTGTACACATATATAGAGAGCCCTACCACCATATAATTTATGCTTTAATAATAACAATAAAACACCGAAAGAAAGGCGGTGATTTGCTACAATAACAAATAACAGCAAAAATGAATGAATGAAACAAAAAAAAAAAATATGTATTCTGCACAACCCTCCCCCTCCCCCTCCCCACTTCAAAATTATAAAACAAAAACTAAACCGATGTACAAACAAAAAGAAATACAAAGAGAGAGAGAGGGAGAAACCAAAATAAACCACG